>CM017900.1:23034140-23784140 GCA_008369825.1 Triplophysa tibetana | reverse complement strand
GATGGCTTTGTTTACTATAAAATGACTGAATGTATTCACTTCATGTATAACTTATATAACATACTTAACTAATTACATTTTGGTTTTAACTTAATATAAATGTAAACTTACCTAGTTTATCAGACATGTAGGACTATGCATTTTCTGATGCATTTCTGATGCAAACGTTGTGGTGTTCTTGTGTTTTTGTGTGTTCAGGTTGAAGATGTGTGTGAATCTTCTGTCCTCCGCTCTGAGGTCTCTGTCTCTGCTGGGTTCTCGGACCGGACCGTCCCAGGTGAGATCTCCCTCATCACACTCTTAAACCATAACACAAGTTATTAACATCCCCTGATCACATGTGCTTAACTTACAGATTGTGAACAGATCTGTCGGTCCAGCTGTAGACGGCAGAGGTTCACTGACCGTATGGCGAGACTTCATCACGAGCGCTTCACAGCAGCAGAACCGCACTCAGTGGAAACAGAGAGAGAAATACACCATCCGACCCATCGGCATGAAGAAAACAGGAGGGAGAGATTACACTGGTGCCGCCAAACATCCGACTCCTTAATCAGAAGAGTAAAAATGAACCCTTTTACTATATTAATACATGCTTCTGGTCTCATTGTGTACTGCAGGTAAAGTCATCAGGCACGGCATCGGTGGAGGCCACAAACAGAGGTATCGCATGATTGACTTTCAGCGTCTGCGGTATGAACTGGGAAAAGAAGATCAGCCCATCGTGGAGAAGGTTGTTGAAGTGAGATACGATCCATGCAGGTCAGTGACCGTCGACCGTAGATAGTTTTTGTGAGCTCTGTTCTCATCTCATCCAGCGTCTTCTCCGATCAGATCTGCAGACATCGCTCTGGTCGCTGGTGGAAGCCGCAAGCGCTGGATTATTGCTACAGAGAACATGGAGTCTGGAGACGTTATCAAGACGTCTGGTACGATCGGACGAATAGCAGTTTTAGCCAACGAGGGAGATTCTCATCCTCTGGGGGCTCTTCCGGTCGGGACGCTAGTCAATAATTTGGAGCTGTACCCTGGAAAGGGAGCACAATATATACGTGCCGCAGGTATGACTCCCGGATTTCAGATATAATAATATTTTAAATATAAACAGTGAGTTTCTGATTGTGACTCTTTTACTGTTCAGGCACATGTGGAGTTCTGCTTCGTAAGGTAAACGGCACAGCTATCGTTCAGCTTCCTTCTAAACATCAGATTCAAGTGAGAAACACTCTGATTGTGCTAAAACAGCATTTTATATATAGTACAGATTTAACAGAACCTCTTAATGTAGATGATGATGAATGTAAACTTTTCTCCTCAGGTTCTGGAGACGTGTGTGGCCACGGTTGGCCGAGTGTCAAATGTCGACCACAACAAGCGCATCATCGGTAAAGCTGGACGTAACCGCTGGCTGGGCATCAGACCGTCTAGTGGCTTGTGGAAGAGGAAAGGAGGCTGGGCGGGCCGCAAGATCAGACCGCTGCCACCCATGAAGAGCTTCATCAACCTGCCCTCTGTTGCTGCTAAGTCGTGATGATGTCATCCATCACCTGACACAAGCACAGATTGTGTGTGTGTGTGTGTGTTTTCATTGAGTCTGTCAGGATTGGACGTCAAAATCAAAATAAAACGAACCCGTCAGCATGACGTGTTTGGAGAGGTTCAGTTGACCTGATGTTTTTATATGACAATAAATAGAGACGGAGGCACATGTGAGGATAAAAACATTTTATTTAAACACAACTGCATGTGTAAGTGTATAAAGCTATAAAATACTGCAACATACTTCAAATGTCAAACATGCAAAGGTTAAACAACGTTTTCACGAGTGGTTACATTAAAATTCTCTCAAAATGAGTTTTTGTGCAAAGGTGCTGCCATCAGCGTCCGAGATTAAATCTTCTTTGACAGGTTACGGTTTACAATCCTGTTGTCCGTTTGGTTAAACATAATGTGGGACAGTTACCTGAACTCTATTAAATATGTGATTAAATATATGGAACACGGGTACAAAGCAAATGGGGTTAAAGACACGTTTGCTAACAACAACAAGAAATGCCAAACATTTTTTTATTATAAAGACATTCACTCTTTCCCTCATTTCTGTATGTCTGAACACATGGAGAGAGTTTGTAGTGGTTCTTAGAAACAAGTTCTGTATTAATGTGCTTAATTTATCATATTAATGGGTCTTGAAGTATCAAATCACTTTTACAAGTTACCAAAAAAGCAGCTTTGATAGAATCTGTTGAGACTTTGAGTGGTTAAAGTTATAAGAGAAGATAGTTACTGTAAATAATCCTTGAAGCATTAATACTGTACATACGATACATTCATCACCAGAACACATGACAAACACATGAAGCACCATAACACACACACACTTTCCTTCTATAAGAGCAATTCAACCAAAGTTTCCTCTTAAATACAACTGAAAGATGGGATTTTCATATTTAGTGCTCAAATAAATACTGATGGTTATCGTGCAGGACTGAACTCGCATTTCAAAACTCAAAATAAATCTGATTCATGGATCCTGTGCTGCTCTTTCATACCAAAAACTGCAGTGACGACTGCATGGATAAAAAAATAAAGATCATGCTAAGAGCAGACACATACAGTACGGTGTCACACTGGTTCCAGATAAACAAACAAGATAATCGCTTTAATATCGCAACTACTTCTGGAAACTTTTGCTCATCTGTCAGATATTTCTCCCGAGGAAACGATTCAGGAAAAAAACAATGTGTCAAACTGAGCTGAGTCTCGTCTTCAATCAAAAGTCAATATTATTAAAGATCTCAATATCAACTCAAACATTTCTCATCAAATCCAGATTATTTGACCTTGACAAACCACGTTTATTTCACACCTCCAGACTCCTCGTCTCTTTTTATTTCCTGAGGAGAAACATCTGACTGACACTTAAATGAAACACAGCTGAGAACTCAAATCTCATGAGCTATGAAAGACTAACGTGTGATCAAGAACACGGAGCACATCAGATGACGTCAGATAAAGACACGACACAATCCTGAAGTGTTTGTGCTCTGGTGATGTTAAGTGTGATCTATCTGATGGATTAAAACATTTATACACACGATAAAAATGTTGTGCTGTATGTCACGTGATGTTTGTACACGTGTGTGACGGAGTTGTGTCAAATGACCGTCAGTCATGATTCTACAAATACACATGTTTCTATTGAGGTATATTAAAGTGCCAAGGCAAGATATCTAACGTGTTTATCATGTGTAGAAAAGACCCTGCTTTGTGCCTCTTTACCTTGATTCTGTCCAAACCCATTTCATTTTTTTGCTTTCTGCACAGTGTGCTTTGAGAATAAAAAGCAGGTTTAATATCCACCATCGTTTTCCAAATGTCACTACAAAAAACACAACGCACGCATGGAGGTCCTACATTGAGAGAGAAGAAAGTCCACCTAAATTCACAGCAACACACCTTCAGTATCCCATCATGCACCTGACCACATTCTCCACCAGATTTCACAGAAACGATAAAATGAGTAAAAACAACAAAAAGTGCTTCACTGTCACCATCCATCGCTGTATGACGGCAACCCGTTCTCATCTAAAACACGACGCTCTCTCTGTCTCTCACACAACAATATAGATGTACACGTGGAGAATAATTCATGTGAGACGGTCAAGTTTCCACAGGAAACTCCAGACTGAATCACAGGCGTTGGCTTTTCTCCTCCGTCTTCTTCGCTCGCTCCTGCGCTCATCACACCGGTTTGCTGTATCCAAACACACCCACAGGAAAGTGTTTGACATGTGTGGGCCACTGAGCCGCCAGCTGGAAAAACTTCACATCATTCCACTCCACTCCATCTATACACACTGAAACACAACAACACACATTCAGTCACAGTGTGTGTGTGTGTGTGTGTAATCTCTTCTCAATCTAGAAAACACTTTATATTTAACTTCTGGATTCTAAATCAAGTCACTTAAGTCATCAAACCACACTATAATAAATATAATGTAATAAAATAGGATTACGTTTATTACATTTACTTTCATTTAACGGACCATTGTGAAGCACACACAACATGAAGAATGAAAAAATTGTCACTAGACAATTTTAATGTTCATTTATGGCATTTCATTTGTTTTAGATTGACATCAATTCCATAAATGGACATCCTGTGGGTGTGTCCTTCATATGCTAACCCTTCAATGCTCTAGTTGCACAAGATGGCGCCGGTGAGCTTTAGGGACGTCACGTCAGAAGAGTATTTTCTGGTGGTATAACAGCGTATGAGAAAATGAGGATTTTTGGCCGGCGGCAAATATGTGTGTTTTTAGATAAAAAAAAGTAATATATCAGCGGATCCTCTTTACAGCCAAAACAACTCCATAGTGTTATACCCACAGAAATGAGTCTGTCGGCGCACAAAAGCTCACCAACGCCATCTTGTGCAACTAGCCCGTTCGGTTCAATCTCTGATGACATCACAGGAAATGGATGTTGAGTACCTCTGAGCATGGTGTGCTGATGTTTGGCCGTACAGATGAGTCTGCTGATGCCGTCGATCACCTGACTCCTGGAATCCACATCCTTCTCCTTCTGTTTCTTACTGAGAAAGATCACTGCAACACAACACACACAATAACACACGCTGTCATACATAAACAACACACACCTGCAGAAACACATGTCAGCTCCTCGATCGATTTATTCAAACATGCTCCGTGTGTGTGTGTGTGTGTGTGTGTACCTTTTTTGTTTTTCTCTTTAGTGACAACAGTCATGGCCATGCCGTGAGGAGGAGTCATTTCCCCGCCGCTGGGCAGACGGCTGACCTGTAGAGAGCGGAAGTGACTCTTCAGTGTGTTCTTCAAACCCACGTCTCTCCGCTCACCTTCACGCTTCTTCTCTCCACCCTGCCACGTCCAATAATCCACCTGCAGCCCCATCAACTCTCCACCTGTGCACGGAGAACTATACACAACACACACAAACACACACTCATATTACTGCTCTTGTTTATGTTTTTGTCTTTAGATTCTGATGTCTTCAGTGTAGCAATGATGTGAGTGATGATGTCATACCCAGCTCCGCTGAAAGGAGCGCATGCAGAGGGTGAAGGGGGCGGAGTCCCATAAATATCCTTCCCATGGGGCGGGGCCGGCTGTGCAGTGGGTGGGGACGCCACGCCCATAATACTGCACAACGCATCATCAGAATCCACTGAGACAAAAAAAAGCCAAATAAATGTGGCATTAAATACACTTCAAGTCAAAACGGTCACTTTAAAGGGATCATATGACGCAAACACGTGTTTTCTGTTGCTCATGCATGTATGATTGCAGAAATGAAAGTGTGTGAACAAAAGAGCCATTCTATCTAAAAGCGAAATGCTCACTCAGACCCGCCTGAAACACCTCGTGTAACCACACCCCCACAAATCTAGTTCAGTTGGTGGTGTGAAAAGACCGCCCAAATGTAGACACAAGTAAGATGGTGTACTTGTCAGTACAATTTTTAGAGGAATCTGATGTTCCAAATATGGTCAGAGGCGTCACATTTCCCTCACACGCTTGCAGTATTCCACCAATCACTACACACTGGGTAACTGGCCAATCAGAGCACACCTCACTATTCAGAGGCATGAGCTTTGTTAAAAATCTGTATGTTTCAAAGAGGCGGAGCAAAGAGGAGATACAAACATACACTTATGTGGAAAACACAGCGTTTTGAACCTTAAATTGTGTTACACATTACATTACATCTAAAACAAACCATAGTATTTGTTTTAACCGCGTCATATGACTCCTTTAAGAATAAAAAAGCTTTGCCAAAGAAATGATCATGCGTTAAGATTTACTTTACACTAATCAATACGATTTTTTTTCAAATCCAAAACGTACCAAATGAGGGCTTTTTTATATCAAGGAATTATTGGAGCACCATCGCTGTCTTACATAAGCAAGCAGTGTTTGTGAATGACGTTTATATTAATTCTGTAGATCTTCCGTTAAGCCGCACATGAGACATGAGGTCATACGCTGCAGGTAAAGCCGTCGGGCACAGAGTTAAATCACAGCTCGAGCTGTAAAAACCTTGTCTTACACTGAGAGAATGAACATGAAGGACACGTTCAGCTCAGACGTGACCTCTTGTTCCTGCGTCACAAACACTGACCTCTGACTGATATAATAAACCAACTTCAGTAACCAACAGACCTGCTGAACATCACCTTCATCCCTCCTGGGATCTTTCACGTGATGTAAAGAACATGTGAACAGTGTATTATATCAGTGTATTACCTGATGTTGAGAGATTGTGTTCCACGATGCCCACCTTCACAACCTGAAACCAAAACGTACGTCTCATTTCAATATTTGATGCATATATTTCTTTAAGTTGAATCCTGTGTAAAGTATTTACTTCCCACAATTTAGTTTACACCTCATAATCATTAAAAAATACACCAATATTGAGTTCTTATACAAACACAGATTAAGATTTGTAGAAAAATATAAGTGTGCAAAGTCACTTTCTTTAATTATAAAATCAATGTCCTTGAATTGAATGAATAGTATTAAATAAAAAATCAGTCCATAATAATTGTGAACTCCATTTATACTGTTTCAAGCTGAATAAAATGACAAGAGAAGACAAATTGTTTGTAAATTATCCTTCAATTGTGTATATACATCACACCTGGATCTCTAAACATGTGGTCAACAATGAGTCTCACCCCAATAAATGGCACAAATTTTTGGCACGAGTCTTCGTCTGCACTGTGGAGAGAAAGAGAGAGAGACAGACAGTCTAATGCGCCTCAGACAGACAGACAGGTTGTGTATAAACACACAGACAGCTGTGCGAGGTGTAAAATAACAGCACGAGGGATTCTCACAATGTGATGAACAAACACACACAAACGCTGCTGTTGGCATCACGTGTCAGATAGTCAGAAAGAGAAGAAAGAACTTTATAGAGATCAAGTGTAAGACACCCCGTGTCACATTCTGTGATATTTGTGATGAACTTGTTCAATATATTCATGTAGCACACTTCAGGAGAGCTGTGTTTGAACCCTACATAGACAACATGGACGTCACCCCTCAATTTGTGAAGAGCTATTTTGAAGCCTAAAGTGGGCGGAGCCGGTCATTGCCATCTTGGCAGCGCGTCACTGCCGGATGAAAAAATGGGCAAGAAGGCAGGACGTGGGTGGAGCTAAGGTGCCTGGTTGGTGAAACCACATGTCGCTTAAGTCACCACGCCCATAATTATATAATGCAGATTCTTAAGGCTTTAGAGATATTTCTACACGGAGGAGAACGGCACGACATGACAATCCCAGTACAACAAGCCATGTGTCCTGTCGTGTCATCCGGTGTGATTCGATTCAAACAGTTTAAGGTTTCATTTTGATTCTGATTCTATTTCAGATGTTTTTTAGCTAAAGCGTTCTATTGTGTTTTGTCACATCGTCGCGTCGCATCGTGTAGCCACGATGTCAAAACAAATATTTTCTTTTTATTTCATCAATGAAGTTCACTGAGCAGATACCATGTGTCGAGCTTGTTGTCTGTTTCATGTTTGTTTTAATTGTATAGTTTTGAGATCTTAACAAAGTATTTAAAATAGTTGAAACTAAAGAAGCGTCTGTTAGCTCTGGTCACCCCAACAGCAGAAAGCCAGACAGGATTAAACAAAGATCAACACACACGTGTGGATCTTCAGGCATTAGTGAGGCGTGTGAATGAGACACAAGAGACCTGAGACATGAGCGGGTGACAGAGAGGAGGTCAGGTGAGCCAATCAAACACAGACATAATCAAAGGTCAGGGTTCATATACCTGATGTAAAAATCAAAATACAAACTTCTCTTCCTTGGGACGCAAAAGATGAGAAGACAATGAGCGCAGACGTGTTAGAGATAAAGCTAATGAAGAAAGATCAGACGTCTGCAGGATAAGAAAACTCACTGACGGTTAACTGCATCCCACAAGCTGAAGTGCTTTTCATTTAGATTTGCATTTTTAAATTAATTCATTTAGCTCACGTAGATAATGTACAAACACACCCAAAACCAGTGAGACACAAACAAATACAACCTCATACTCCTCATCTGTCTGGCACTTCTGCCACACACGGACACACACACACACATACATACACAAACACGCATGCAAATACATACGTGCGCACATCTGGACACGCACAGACACTTACACACACACGCACGCACGTACAGACGGACACACACGAACCGACACACACACATACATACACAAACACGTATGCACATACACACGCGCACACATATGGACACGCAGAAACACTTACACACATATGCATGTACAGACGGACACACACGCACGGACACACACGCACGGACACACAAGCACGGACACACACGCACAGACAC
The DNA here is from genome assembly GCA_008369825.1 of Triplophysa tibetana. Taxonomy (NCBI): domain Eukaryota; kingdom Metazoa; phylum Chordata; class Actinopteri; order Cypriniformes; family Nemacheilidae; genus Triplophysa; species Triplophysa tibetana. Next base: position 23,775,730 of record CM017900.1, on the reverse strand, counting down.
ACGCGCACAGACACACGTGCACCGACACACGTGCACAGACACACACGCACGGACACACGCGCACCGACACACGTGCACCGACACACCCACCGACACACACGCACCGACACACACGCACCGACACACACGCACCGACACACACGCACCGACACACACGCACCGACACACACGCACCGACACACACACATACATACACAAACATGTATGCACATACACACGCGCGCATACATGGACACGCACAGACACTTAAACACACACACACACGGGGACACACACACACATACATGCATACACAAACACGCATGCATGCACACGGATACGCACAGACACATAAACACACACAAGGACACGCACAGGCACACGTGCACAGATCACACACACATATACACACATGGACACAGACATACGCGCCCACATACAGACACACACATGAACGCTCACGCACACACGGGCACACACACACACAGAGGGTGTCTGTACCTCTTCTGTCTGTAGGTCAGCATGGCTTCAGAGATTGGGAACTGATGGGACACGTTTGCTCCAGCGAGATACTGAATGATTCGTCCGGCCACATCCACAGTGTCTGTAGAGAACACACATCATCATCTCTTTAACACACATTACACAAACATTCAGCGGATGATGTGTTTCAGTCAGTACCTGAGGGCGGAGGCTCTGAACGACAGAACAGCTCTCTCCACGACGGGTCCATGAACATGCTATTAAATTTACTGTCGAATGATGACACGTGCTTCGCCAGAGGATGAGAACCTTTGAAATAATCCACAAACACGCTCAACATAAAACAAGAACTCTGACATGACTCTGACTTACTTTGACATGACTGCACTAACTTTCACTTACCAAGAGGGATGATGAGGAAGCGGATGTAGCTCAGCCAATCAGGCGTCTTATTGGCCAGCAGATCCACGAAGAATCTCAGGACAGTGCTGAGGTATCCCTGATCGCCCGCCACGGCAACCTTAATTGTGGGCGGAGTCTGAGCATTGCAGTTACAGCTGTGGGAGGAGTCACGTGACACCGATCAGACGGTTTGAATGAATCGATGAGGAACACTCTTCAAAATAAAGGTGCTTTATTCACAGCGATGACATAGAAGAACTAGGTTTGGTTCCACAAAGAACCGTTCAGTCAAAGGTTCTTTAAAGAAGCATCTCTTTCTTACCGTTTCATAATCTGAAGAATCTTTTTTCCCACCAAGAACCTTTTGTCAAACGGATGTTTAAGGTTCTTTATGGAACCATTTAGGTTCTTCTATGTCATCAAACGTATAGATTAACACAGAAAAACTGACCAATCATAACAGAACATAAAGTGTCATGACAGATAAACGCGTGTGTGCACTCACAATCTCTGAATCCGTGTGACGATGGTGTTAAACGCAGCCTGTACATCAGCGGGCGAGCAGGTGGACACGATGGGCTGAGAGTGTTTCTGCAGAACCTCGCCAACATACTGAACAAAGAACTTTTCATAAAAGAACTGAAGAAATGAACGCTTGAGATCAGATCTGGTCCTATTTATATTATGTGTGTGAACACACCTGACCCTGCCAGTCGAGTGTGTTGATGAGGATGATGTTTTCAGGAAGTCTCTCGTCGGAGATCAGAATCTGATTGAGTTGATCATACACAGATTTCCTGGGCACCTGGACAACAGAACAGTGTTCTACTTGAAGAATCAGAAGTTACAGAGATGAGGTCAGAGGTCATTTGATCAATAGAGTTTTTTTATCCGTTTATTGAAAGACGTCTGACTTCACAATTTTTACAGGCTTCATCTTTGCTAAACAATTTTATCATCACACATTGTGAATACTCAACGTCGTGTGTGTGTTTGTAAACAAGTCTTGACGTGGAGGTTTGAGGAGCGTGACCCAGGTCAGATATGCCGTACCTGTGTGGTGAAACGGGCATCAGGTGATAACTCGATGTCCACGCTGGCCGTGCGGTCGCACTGAACTTTAGAATTCTGTCTGTCCTTCATAGACGTCCTGCTCGCCTGCCGGAGCACCCGGCTCTCTGTTTTACTGAAGGGCATAAAGCACACAGACATGTTTCTTTCACAAAAGCCATTCTCGCTGGCCATCGACCGCACCGGTAAATGTCACACGGTCGAGGTTTCTAAGAGTCGAGATATGAAAACCAGCGGCCCGTGAGAATGAGTTTTGAACACAGAGATGAGGTGATGATGTCTACCTGGGTGACATTGGATTTTGGGATTCGCTCCTGCACAGTTTTGAAACAGAGCTGCCCGACCGATCCACGCTGGGCTCCCAACTTGCCGACACATCTGGCGATGCCGTCCCATGATGCTCCACGTCAAGCTCCTGCAGAAACACCACGTGAAAAAACGAATTAACGATTTATAAAAAATAAATAAAAGTTACCGCAGACACAAATTATGAATGTCAAAACCCAGCTTGCTAAAGAGTGTACTGATGGAAATAACTGCAAGTCTAAATAATGTCGTACGTAGTCAAATCAGACCAGAAATATATTTGCATCTAATGTTGAAATGCTTTTGTGTTTTGCTGCTCTCCATAATAATGTGAAAATGTGATGCGTGTGTCCGAGGTGTGAAAACATCACGTGACGCTCTCATAATCTGAAGAAAGTCAGAGAGAAAGGTCAGAGGTGAAAACAGCAGTGATTTAGTCAGACATTCTCCTCCTGACGGGGTGCTGTGGACAGACATGTTTCCTGTAGTGATCGTCACTTTACCCCAAAAATAAAAATACATCATGTTATTTCAAACCTTTATACGTTTCTTTCCTCTGCGGAACACAAGAGAAGATATTTTGAAGAATGTCAATAATCGAACAACACTAAAATCACTGAGACATTTCTCAAAATATCATCTTTTGTGCTCCACTGTGTGTGTGTGTGTGTCAGAGGGACGTCGGCTCATTTCCTCTCCACCTGAATAATGTAAGAATGTCACGGGGAGAACAAGGGCTGACAGAGATGCTGGGTGGAGTTCAAATAAACACCCACCGATGCCTCTCCAGCGCTCAAAACATCTCCACCCGAACATCCGTCAAACCTAAACACCGCCTGACCTAATGTTTCCTCTCTCTAGCTCTGGAAAAACATCACGTGTCTGGTTCATTCGGTCCTTGTGTGCACGAGACATCCTGCACTTAACATGACTAACTGTGTTTTATTCACACACAAAGAAAAGCTGAAAATGCAGATGAAGAAAGCAGCGTGATCTCTCACCCCAACTTCGTTGTCCATGCTACCATCGTCTTGATGTCGTGATCCGGGTCTTTTACACACATCCACCGACAGGAAGTCACAGCCCTGCACATGAAGAACAGCAGTGATTTATTCAGACGTTCTCCTCCTGCAGGGGGCGCTGTGGACAGACATGTGGCGTCTCTGTTTCCTGTAATGATCGTCACTTTCACCCGAAATCAAAACTACATCATTTACTCCACCTAAGATATTTTGAGACTTCCATCGAATGAACACAAAAACACATTTCTCAAAATATCTTCCACTGAAGAATGACCTCAGATTTACAACCACACGAGGAGAGTAGATGTGTAATAGAAATAACAAGTATATTCATGACACATATATGTCATTTGTCCAGTGATCATTTATTATGTAAACCTGTTATCGTACTGTATCCGTGTATGAAAGATACAGGTTACGCAGGTTACGTTATGTCCTCATCTTCAGTAATATTCAAGTCAGGTGACATCAAACTGACATTTAAAAATGTAACTGAAAACAGCGAGCGCTTCCCTCTATAGCCTGTGATTTCACTTCTCATCACGGTGTGACGCTGGAATGTGCCGATGTTTCTGAACAGCTCATGCACATCTCTGTCATCTGTGTCTCACCCTCGAATGTTTGTGATTCCAGCCGCAGCAGACACACGGATCAGATACGCACAGATCTGATGTCAGGCACTCAAAATACCCATAAAGCCCTAAACCTGACCCGCCCCTCAGAGGTAGATTCAGGAGATATTTAAGGTTTCAGAGGTGTGTGTGTGTGTGTTAATATCACACTGCATTCATAAAGTGTTCACGGTCCAGCACGTGCTCACATGAACATCCCATCTGTAATAAAACATGATGACATCAGCCAGACTGTGACTGTTTCCAAAGAGATGATCTACTGCTGTATTAAGAGCTTGTGTGTGTCTGTGTGTGTGTGTGTGTGTGTGTGTCTGTGTGTGTGTGTGTGTGTGTGTGTGTCTGTGTGTGTGTGTGTGTGTGTGTGTCTGTGTGTGTGTCTGTGTGTGTGTGTCTATGTGTGTGTCTGGGTGTGTGTGTCTGGGTGTGTGTGTGTGTGTCTGCGTGTGTGTGTCTGAGTGTTTGTGTGTGTGTATGTCTGCGCAGTTGTGCGTGTCTGCTTGTGTGTCTGCATGTGTGTGTGTGTAAAATCCTCATTTAGATGTGTGTTTCAGCTCACCGTATCGGAGACGTGCGTGTGTTGATTTTGACTGTGAACGCTGCCGATCTCTGTCTGAGAACTGGAGTGTGAGACGCCCTCAAAAAACGGCCTGCAAACACAAACACATGTGACATTAGACATGTCCTACAAACAAGAAGCTTCTATGAAACTGGACATAACACATAATTCAATGCAAAAATGCCTTTTTTACTTTAAGTTCCTGAATAACACAACAGGCGATCTGTTCTAATAACTCTCAGAAGTCATGAAGCGTGTGGATGTTTACTTGAGTTTGGGTTTGGGCGTGCTCACGACACTCTCGTTGTCTTCCAGCTCCTGACCGCTGTCACTCGGATTATAAACTTCCAGACTGTCGTACAACAGATCCAAATCCTCCTCCACCTCCTGCGTCTGATCCACCCGGTCTGAATCTAGAACCTAAACACAGAGACCGATCGGAAGATCTCGTGTGGGTAACATGCTTTAATGTCCTTTCAACAGGGTATAGACGGTTTCGTTGGTTAAAATAAAAACATTTATTTTATATGTTATTCATATTGATCGATATTAATATTTTATTGTTTATATTAATTGTATTAAATGAAATTAAAACTGCTCAACAGTTAATGATTTTTTTACAGCGGTGTACCGCAAGGTCTGTTTGGGCCACATGATTTTTTTACGATAGATCCAAATATTGGGGCAGTGAGTAAACGTGACTGACACAACGTGACGTGCAAAAATCTCAGACTCAATGTGCAATGGCCTTAAGACAGAGAGACAGACGGGTCACGTCCAGACAGACAGCTCACCTCATCTGTGACTTTAAATCTCTTCAATAACGCCACAAATTTCTGTTTGAAGTTAGGTTGCTGTGAAAGACAGGAAGAGACACAACAGTTTAGAATGAAACACAGAAGTCTTCTTCTATTCTCAGAGGAAGTGATAAATGTGATTCTGTGTGAGTCAGTGTTTGGTGATCCTAGAGAGAGAGAGAAGATAGAGAGAGACATTCTCACTCGTGACATTGAGATCGTTCTGATCATTTTCCGTCTGGGTTTTTTCGGCTTTCGTACATCGTCGTCTTCATCGTACAGATCCTACAGCACATGGAAGACAAATCAGAATCTTTTAAAGGTGAGGTCACACTTGAGTTTGTGTGATTCTGTAACTTCATAATCATCATTATTCGTCAGTCTCTCTCTGCGACACATTCACATTCACATGTTTTTATGGTGTTCATGACACAAACCAGACGATCTATACTCTCGTTATGACATGACGCGTGTGTGGACTGACCTGTCCGTGTACAGCATCATCACTGGCCTCTTGCTCGGATGAATAACTATCATCATCATCCTCAGAATAATTGTCCATGTCAGGAGAGCGATCTGAGGAACACACAGCACACATCGGTCATCAGACATCAATCGTGAGTCGTGAGTTTTGTGAAATGACACCGACGCCTCACCGCAGGCTTTGATCTGTGCTCTCGTGCGGCCGCTGCTGTACTCGTGATCGATGGCTTGACTGGACAGAGAGAACACGCTGATCTCGGCCACGCGTGCGGGAGCGTCCTTCATGTTGCTATGAAGACCCAGAATCTGACCTCCATCCGTCGGGTGCTGCAACACCTTCACAGAGAGCATCAACACTCAACACCATCACTTCACAAACACACAGGCGTCTTCCAATGCTCGTCTTCTTCTTCTGGTGGTTTCGCAACGTTTAGAAAACACAGAACGTTCCCCTTATGTTAGATTGTGGTTCCCTTATGGCTCTTTTTGCAACCAGACAATGACGTTACCAGAACGTACGGTTAATAAGGTTCCCGATGGTACTTTTTTTGCAAACAGAAAATAACCAGAAAGTTATTTTAAGGTTTGTTATTGGTTTTCTTTACAGAAATAAAACGCTCGTTTCATTGTTGCTATAACGTTAGTGGAACGTTCTCATCACATTAGTTTTTGGTTCCCAGAACGTTATGGGAACCAGATCAATTTCAGAAAAGAAAACATATCCCGGGAACCAAAAACTAACGTTAGGGGAACGTTCTGGCAACCAAAAATGATTAGTTGGGCTTTACCTCGGCCATGTTGATGACACCGACTGCCAGAGTCTTGTAGCCCAGGATCGTTCTGTTTTTGTAGCGTTTTCGTCTCTGCAGCAGAATCTGTAAGCGGTTGGCGTCTCTCTTCAGAAAGTGAGGATACTGATACGATAGAGCAACAGAAGAGAAACAATTTACTGAGGTCAAATGTCCACCCCGTTGTGGACAAACGCGTAAAAGTCCAATAACGTAAAGGCCTAATCCACTCATCATGTCGGATCCCACATATCAGACATCTGGTGACATCAGACGTCTGGAGGGTTTCTAGAGAGACAGGTCAATGTTTGTGTCATGTACCTGCAGTGAGAAGGTCAGCTCCAGCTCCGTCTCCATCAGACCGCTGGGCGGGAGGATGTACTCGTTCGATCTCAACACACGTTTGGAGCCCTGAAGACACACAGGGTCCAAAAAATACATCACATCACAATTCACATTCAATCCTTCATCATTCTAAAGATTATTGTTGTGAAGATGAACCATATGATAACTGGGCAGAGTAAGTCACATGACACTGGACTGACAGCATTTTAATAGAGTCACAATATTTTTACAGAGGCTTGTGAAGTCAAAACTCACCTGAATCTTCACAGCGATGAGCACAGAGTTCAATTCTTTATCTAACTCCTTCAGTACAATGAGCTTCTTCAAAGTCAGACTACACAGCCTGTGAGAGACAGACGGAGAGAGACGGACGCATAAGTGTTTATCTGTCTGCAGTCTGTCGGGATTTACTGTGTGTTATTATAACATCCTTCAGTTTAAACAGGCCGTGATAAAAAAAACTGAAACAATCCTGACACACACGCAGCACTTTCCCATTAAGATATTATTCAATTAAATAAATAATATGTTGATTAAATTATATTTCTTATCTTATATACGTATCTAGATATGAGTAAATTATTTAAATACTCCTCTAATACATGAACATGATGAAGTCAAAGGAAACCCGGAAGTCGAGAGTAAAAACAGGCCGACAGAAATTTCCCAGAATACTCAGACGAGAGTCCAGAAACCTGACACTCTGGTATTTCCTTCATTGTGAATTACTGCTGTTCACAGACACAAACACACGACATAACAAACACACTCACACACTGACACACACACACGCACACACGACATAACGCACACACTCTTTTTTTCTCCTCTCAAGGAATTATGCAAATAAGGTAACAGCACAAACACATCCATATTTTACTGCCAACACAACTTACACAACATTTCCCCATCCATCCATCCATCTGCCACACGTCTGCATACTTCAAACACTGAGAATGAGCTCACACAGTGTGTGTGTTTGTGTGTGTGACACAATGAAGGTGCTGAAGATAAAACACAGTAACAGCAGTCTAAATAAAGCTCCTCTTCAGACGTTACTGTAGTTAACACAGTAAAGAACACAGTGAAGAACAGATACAAGTGTCTGTGAAAGTACTGTGACAGCGATGAAACAAGAAACACTTTAGAACACCTGTGAGAGAGTGAGAGAGAGAGAGTGAGTGAGTGAGATTGTGTGAGAGAGTGAGAGAGAGTGTGTGAGAGAGTGAGAGAGACAGTGTGTGAGAGAGTGAGAGAGAGTGATAGGGAGTGAGAGTGTGAGAGAGTGTGTGTGTGTGTGAGAGAGTGAGAGTGAGTGTGTGAGAGAGTGAGATAGAGTGAGAGAGAGAGTGTGTGAGAGAGTGAGAGAAAGTGTGTGAAAGAGTGAGAGAGAGTGTGTGTGAGAGAGTGATAGAGGGAGTGAGAGTGTGAGAGAGAGTGAGATAGAGTGTGAGTAAGAGTGTGTGAGAGATAGTGAGAGAGAGAGTGAGAGTTAGAGAGAGTGTGTGAGAGAGTGTGTGAGAGTGTTTGAGAGAGTGAGAGAGAGTGTGAGAGAGGGAGTGAGAGTGTGTGAGAGAGTGAGAGAGAGAGTAAGAGAGAGAGAGAGTTAGAGAGAGAGAAAGTTAGAGAGAGAGAGTGAGAGAGAGTGAAAGAGTGAGAGAGAGAAAGACAGAGAGAGAGAGAGAGAGAGAGAGCGAAAGAGAGAGGGAGAGAGAAAGAGAGAGGGAGAGAGAGAGAGAGAGAGAGAGAGAGAAAGAGAGTGAAAGAGTGAGAGAGAAAGAAAGAGAGAGAGAGAGAGAGAGAGAGAGAGAGAAAGAGAGAGAGAGGGAGAGAGAAAGAGAGAGAAAGAGAGAGAAAGAGATGACAGCTTCAGTATCTCACAGAATGCTTCCATATGCACACTATCTCTCTCTCTCTCTCTCTCTCACTCTCTCTCTCTCTCTCTCTCTCACTCACTTTCTCTCTCTCTGTCTGTCTGTGTGTTTGTGTTTTTCCCAGATGTTTTTGATTATGAACATACATGTGAGTGAGTTTGTGCTGACAGAACTGAACATTCTCACATTAATCTCTCTGTGAATATATCTGAGTGATCACGAGGTGCTGTTATCTTAAAAACATTGTTCATCCAAAATTAAAAATTCCTTCATAATTTCCTTGCCCAAGTGTAATTTCACACTTGTATAAATGATGAACACAGAGAAAGAAATTTGGAAGAATGAAAGTACAAATAATTTTGTTTTGAACATCATTGACGCCACAAGTTATAGCTGCACTCGGTACATTATGCCATTATTACTTTACCCGCTTATAACAAAGCACGTCACTAATAACACAAACCCCCAAGTTTTCACACACTGGGTCACACTTATGAGTGCAAGTTGTTCCTATTATTGACTATAATAATTAAGGAAATTGTGAGCAGTTTTATCAAGCACCCGTCGCACCTCAAGATTGCTGGCAGTGTCTCAGCCTGACTTTCACAAGGCCAGGATTTCTCATCTCTTATCATCTAAAACAGCGATATACATTATAGATGAATTACGGATAAATGCCGCCACATCTGAAATTCAGAGGGAGCTCTTCCTTAGAAACTTTGAATATGAGAAACAGAAGAAGAACAATTAGTTCCAGGAAATGCCAGTGGTCATATTCTATCGCTGTTCTTCAAACCTTCAGGTATTTTCATGATAATAAAGTATATTTATGATGTTAGTTGAGTGTTGCTCTTTCAAATCCACATTATAGATGACTCAATCTCGTAGTGATTTTAGATCGAGTAATTCACGGAAGAGCTGTGCTGAAAACATTGAATCGATTTTGCCACGTATAAGTAGCATGATTCGCGATACGTATCGTCCAGCCCTAAATCTCTCCCTCAGGTATGGATTCACCACACGAAGAAAAGTTTTTGACGTTGGCTGGCTAGATACAATTTAATATGCAAAATTCTTCAAAATATCTAATTTTGTGTTTGACAAAAATAAAAAATACAATATAGTGCTATGATAGTGGATGATGTCCCAGAACTGAGAATTGCAGACATTCTTCCAAATATCTTTCTCTGTGTTCATCGGATTGAAAAAACCCAACGGGGAGTAAATGATGACAGAATTTTCATTTTTTGGTGAATTGTCCCTTTAATAATAATAATAATGACGAAAAAATATAAAAATTCAACTTACTTTACAGGATAACTTAATAACACACTGAAGTGAACACACACACTCTGTAGCACAAATAATCTCTCATCCAGCCTCCAGCGTCACAGTGTGTATAAAGCCATTAACAAAAGAGCTTTTATATAGAGAGCAGATGAAGTGTATGTGTTTATGTGTGTGTGTGTGTGTGTGCATGTATGACACAACTGAACAACACTACAAACCTAAATACACTACATGAAGTTCAAAGGTTCATTTATTGAAACATGTGCTTTTATTTAGTGTTTCTATAGCTGAATATGTGAGTGTTGCATTGACAGCACAAAGGTCGTGGGTTCAATCCCAGAAAACACATTCTGATGAGATCCATAACTCAAATGCACATGAAAGACCATCTAAGAGCGTCAGATTAAAGAAAGCTTTCAGTGAGGATCCTGTATATAAAGACGAGTGAAGTCCATATGACACACTGCAATGCTTCTGAAGCACCACAAAGCCTGCGGAAACCTTTCAGTATCTGCTGCACAAAACCAAAAGCCTTCAAGAAGGCTCACGTTTCCCCCTATGAGCGTCACGTCTCTTCATCTTTGTTTGTGTGAAGAAACGAGTGGAAGCACAACGTGACGCTGTATGACATATCGAGAGCTTCTTTCTGAAGGCTTTCAAAACACTCACGATAAACTTCACCCACAAAATAATTTAAAAGAATTTATTTCAAAGAGCTGACTGTGAGACGATGGATTATGACTGGATGTAAACATCAGAAGAAAACACGCCGTAAAGCTTGTGCCGTTTGTGTCTTTATCACCTGCTGCTCTGAAGAATCTCACATTACAAACCAGCAGCTGACGTTTATTTTTAACAAGATGTCCCATCATTTCATTCCCATCTGATCTGTATCAGTTCTGATCGTTTTGTGATGAATCGGAGAATGGTCACATTTTCATTAGGGGCGGGATAAAAAATCAAATCGATTCACAAATTGAATTTTTTTAAACCTTAACCATTTTAGGATGGTCTTTGACAAGACGTAAGAACGTGAACAGACGTAAGAACCCTGTGACTAGTTGTGAGAACTTTTTTAAGTATTAGCCAGACCGAGCGTTTTATGCTCTGCACAGGACTTTACAGGACAATATACACTAATATTGGTCAAATAACGGCTATTTTAATGTAAGTGTGTGTGATGATTTTGTCATGACAATGTGAGGAAGTGTCTGTCATTTAACACACAGCAATAATAAGTTGTGTTTAATGACTATTATCTCTTTTACATTTATGCATTTGGCAGACGCTTGTATCAATTCCATTGTACTATACATTAGTTTCTAAGTATGTTCATTATCCTGACCCTAAGAATGTCATTTTCATTGGAAATTAAATGACTGCGCTTACAGTACAACATTAATTTTACAGTATTACAGTAAAAACTAAATGTGTGTTGTACAAAGATATATAAAAGAGGCTTGAGATCATCAGTGTGCAGTAAATGTGCGGTAGAATGCTTGCAAGATCTTTGTCTTCAGGCGATGTTTGAGACGCTCTGAGAACTCAACAGGGCCGGTGATTTTTGTCCATGAAATAAACAGCCTGTGTAGCTGCTGGCATATGGAGCACCGGAAATGCCTGAGCGCAGAGGACAAGAGAGAGAGAGAGAGAGAGAGAGAGAGAGAGGGAGAGGGCATGGGGGCGAGAGAGAGAGGGGGGGAGAGAGAGAGAGGGCGAGAGAGAGAGAGGGGGGGAGATAGAGAGAGAGAGGGCAAGAGAGAGAGGGCAAGAGTGTGAGAGAGAGAGAGCAAGAGAGTGAGAGAGAGAGAGGGTGAGAGAGCGAGAGGGTGAGAGAGGGAGAGAGAGAGATAGAGAGAGAGGGCAAGAGAGTGAGAGAGAGAGAGGGTGAGAGAGCGAGAGGGTGAGAGAGGGGGAGAGAGAGAGAGAGAGAGAGAGAGAGAGAGAGAGAGAGAGAGAGAGAGAGAGCGAGCGAGCGAGAGGGCGAGAGAGGGAGAGAGAGAGAGAGAGAGAGAGAGAGAGAGAGAGAGAGAGAGGGCGAGAGAGGGAGAGAGAGATAGAGAGAGAGAGATGTGAAAACAAGCCAAATGATTGTTTCTGCTCTACACATGGCCTACTTTCTCTGACCGGCTCCTCACTGTGTGTGTGTGTGTATGTATGTGTGTATGTGTGTGTGTGTGTGTGTGTGTGTGTGTGTGCGTGCGTGCGTGCGTGTATAGCCAGATAAAGCTTCACTTTAAATCTCACATAAATGAAGTATTATAAATCATGCTTTTCAAATATTTCATAAATATTTCACCACATACAGAGCAATAAGAATAAAAAGCACAAGTGTGTTCCTTTAGCACACATTAACTCAGGAACATGTTAAAAAAAAACTTTCATCGCTCTAGATTTTCTTTATAACCGTTTATTATTTATTGGGAAATTTTATTATTTTCTTTTTCTTTTAGTGCAAACATGTGCTATAATGATGTTTTTACACTTGTAAAGCACTTTTTCTAGTGACTATTACTCATTATAAACCCTTTTAGACAACTGTCTCTGTGTCTTACCGGCACATACTATACACATCCCATTAACGCAACATACAAACTGGAAACACACATTTTCGGACTAAATCTCTGGTCAGAAGCAAAACTATTTGTATCAGAAAAAACATTAACTATAAAATTACTGAGAAGAGGTGAAGCTGAGAAAACAACACAATACACACAATCTGTCTCATCTGATGCAGAAGGTGTTTGATAAAGCACACAGCACCTTCTTCATCAGAAACATTCGACTTCTGGAAACTCAATTTAATTAAAATGATGTACAATAATACCAACAGCAAATAATGTCGCACCAGAATTTAAATCAGATGGAGAGACTATATGGACGGTCGCTGTAGAATCTAGAACAAATCTAGACTAGAAAATTCAGCAACAATCACAAGATAGAAGAAAACACCTCAAAGGTTTGATCTAATATAACCGTCCTGACACACTGATACAGTAACGACCAAAACCAAACACTTCAAGAACTCATACAAGTAAATATCTGAATGGAAAAGCCCAGAACTTTTATTATGTTAAAATCTACTACGTTTTTTAATCTACAACATTTCAGCAGATCGTCAACTCATGCATTTATGTGTAACATTTTTGTGACGTTTCCTCAATCGGCATCAACTTGAAGCTGAATCAACATTGAATCAACATTGAACACGAAAAGTTCAAATGGTGTCTTGGGATCAGTTCTTGTGTCTTAGTTTGATGATAAATGTTCCTCATGAACCGGAAGTTGTGACCGTGTTAACATCTGTAGTATTCTGACGCATTTGTGAGTGAAACGGAATTTGAAATGCGGAATTGAGAGGGCGCGGCTTGATTTTTGCCTACGATTGGATGTATAAAAACAGCTGTTGTATTTTGATGTGGAAGGGGGAGGAGTTAACATTTTCAACCCATTTTCAACCGTCAACCAAAAAGAAAAGCTAGAGTGTTTTTCTCCTATAAATCAGGAATATTTAATTAAAATTATTGCAACATCCAAACCGACGACATGCTTATTAGACCCCATTCCGACTAGTTTATTAAAAGAGTTACTACCTGCTGCAATTGAGCCCATTTGTAACATAATCAACTCGTCAATTAATCTAGGACATGTCCCAGGACCCTTTAAGCTGGCTGAAATTAAGCCTCTTATCAAAAAACCAAACTTAGACCCCAATGAACTTGGAAGCTATAGACCGATTTCAAATCTCCTGTACTTGTCTAAAATACTAGAAAAAGTGGTGTCAACTCAACTGTGTACCTTCCTACAAAATAATGACATGCACGAAAAGTTTCAGTCTGGCTTCAGACCGTATCATAGCACTGAAACTGCGCTCGTAAGAATTACAAATGACCTTCTTATTTCATCAGATAAAGGTAACACCTCACTCTTAGTCCTGCTTGACCTTAGTGCTGCTTTCGATACTGTAGACCATAATATACTACTAGATCGTTTACACAATTATATCGGTATTCAGGGACAGGCACTACAATGGTTCAGATCTTACTTAACAGACAGATATCAATATGTCCATTTAAATGGGAAATCATCAAATCTTACCCAAGTAAATTATGGATCGGTTTTAGGACCCTTGCTTTTCTCCATATACATGCTGCCCCTCGGCAACATTATTAGAAAACATGAAATTAGCTTCCACTGTTACGCAGATGATACTCAGCTATATATCTCATCAAGACCAGATGATTCCTTCAAACTATCCAAACTGGCAGAGTGCATCGAAGACATAAAACATTGGATGACTAGTAATTTCCTTCTTTTAAACTCTAACAAAACGGAAATATTACTTATAGCACCAAAAACACGTAAACAGAATATCTCCGATTACAGCCTGCAAATTGAAGGCTGCACTGTTACTCCAACAAATACAGTTAAAGACCTAGGCGCTATATTAGACGGCAACCTGTCATTTAAAAATCACATCTCAAATATCACAAAAACAGCCTTCTTCCACCTTAGAAATGTTTCCAAGTTACGAAATATTTTATGTTTTGCTGACGCAGAAAAGCTTATTCATGCATTTGTGACCTCACGACTTGACTATTGTAATGCTCTACTTAGTGGTTGTCCTGCATCATCGATAAACAAACTACAGTTAGTTCAGAATGCAGCTGCCAGAGTTCTTACTAGGTCAAGAAAATATGATCACATAACCCCAGTTTTATCATCTCTTCACTGGCTACCCATTAAGTATCGTATTGATTTTAAAATTCTTTTAATTACTTACAAAGCCTTAAACGGTTTAGCCCCTACTTACTTAACCGAGCTTTTATCACGTTACAACCCATCACGCTCTCTAAGATCTCAAAACTTCAGACTTTTTTTCACAACACCTAGAATAACTAAATCCACAAAAGGGGGTCGAGCTTTCTTATACGTAGCACCTAAACTCTGGAATAGCCTTCCTGATACTATTCGAGGGTCAGACACACTCTCCCAATTTAAATCTAGATTAAAGATACATCTTTTCAGCCAAGCTTTCACTTAATGCATAGTTAATGAACAGCAGCTACGCTAATTATTCTCTTTCCGCCTCTGCCTCGGGATGCCCATCCCGAGGTAGGAAGAAGTTCCACCATGTCCAGACGACCGACAGATGCCGATCCCCAATTTGAGATAACGCCAGCTACAGCTGCAGACTGACTGAGCATCCCAGCTCCATCTAAGGCAATTCCACCACCAGCCAGGAGAAATATGACCATCGGACCATCCCAGCTCAGACCAATACACCCCCAACCAAGAGCAAAGACGGACTATTTGTCTCATTAATGCTGAAGTTACAATATTTGGTATTAAATGCTAAACTTAAATCACATGTCAGCAGTATGAGTGCAGCTATGACACGTCAGAGGGGATCTGGCCCTCCCGGTTGAGCCTGGTTTCTCCCGAGGTTTTTTTCTCCATTAATCAATCATTGGAGTTTGGGTTCCTCGCCACAGCAGGGCAGTGTTGACCTGCTCACCGGGAGACTGCATTTATTTATTTATTTAGAAATTCTTTATTATTTATTAGAATGATCTTACTCGTTGTATAAATACAATGCACTGTGCTGTGTTTTACCTTTTCTGTTTTTCCTGTTTGCCCTGTAAAGCTGCTTTGAAACAATACACATTGTGAAAAGCGCTATATAAATAAACTTGAATTGAAACATATGCCCCGCCCAAGCTGTCAAACTAAACGTCATTTAAGATGGATAGTCACTACAGGACTGATGCGCATTTTCAGATTATGACTGAAGATTATGAGGGCATACGAATTTTGAAAAGAGAATGACCCACATTTGTAAGCGTAAACTATTTACAACGCTGTGATATTTCAAGAAAGGTAGACATTGTTATTTTTAATTTCACTGGGACTTCAAAGTCCCCGTGAACCGGAAGTTGTGATCGTTTTTACTTCTGTATTTTTACGCATTTCCGAGAAAAATAGTGGTCTTGGCTTTCGTCTGTCTCTGCGATTCGATTGGATGTATAAAACAGTCGTTTTGACAGCAGCGAACTGGCAGCAGATTGACAGCTGAAGGGGAGGAGTTAACGGATGCTCCGCCCAAGTCGTCTAACATACGTCATTTAAGATGCACGGAAGTGCAGTTTTAGACATTAGCTGAATATTATGAGGCACACTAATTTCTTAAAAGAGAACGACCCACATTGATAATTTATTTACAATAAACGCTGCAATATTTCATGAAAAAGTTTGCATCGTCATTTTTTATTTCACTGGGACTTCAAGTATAAGTTTGTGGTTTTTGTACAGTCCCTGCAGAATCAATAAAACAATCCAATTCCTCTCAGCGGAGATAAAAACCCAAACTTCAGCACAATCCTGTTGTGAGGTGAGTCTGAAGTGATTGTGGTTTGTGCTGAAAAGTAGATGAATCACTTTATACCCCGGAGATTCACAGCGACCATTCAGCAACATTTACAAACAGCAGACTGCGGCATCACCACACTGAGGCTAAAAGACCTCAGCATCGCTGTCCAGTACAGTCTTCAAAAATATGACCTTGTTTCACTGTAAACCCGAATAAGTTGGGAAAACTCAAAAAATTACATAAAAGTTACATAACTTTTGTTGTACTGTTGTTAACTCCTTTTAATTTAGACCATACAGCAAGGTAACTTCTTATTTTACAGTTAAATAAAAGAAAGGTTTTAAGACGAACTTATCATTTCAGCAGCATCAACAATTAACAATCAGCCTTCACAGAAAGTGATGCAACACACACGACAACCTAAGCATAAGCACCACTCTTCTGAACGATGGTAAACCCAAAGTCAAACAAAAAAAACTCTTAAATATCCAACATAAATGAACATTCACAACAAACAAGGCTTTTTCCTTTTTAAAAACTCATAAAAGGACACTTTACTTAAATTTTTACTCTCCTAATCCAGTCCTTGCACAAAGCATGCTGGGAACTGAAATTCATTCTAAACAAATCGCCTTGAATTAACTTACTAACTCAAAAGTAAGAATTAGTTACAGGAATATATCATATTTTTTCTATATAATTATTTAAGTTGACACTACTTTAACTGTTTAATTTCTTTGAACATTCGGGTTTACAGTGCATATTTAATTCAATTTAAATTATATAGCGCTATAACCGCCTGGCAGAAGCCCCTCCCATGACGTGAATTCGCGTCTGTTGTTCACAGGCGATTGAAGCGAGTAAACTTAAATCTTCAAGCGTCCAACTATGTGCGAAAAGCGTGATTTATTCACACAAGTCGCACTTGGTGGGAACAATCTGTAAGCAAACCTAGGCAGATTTGTATGTGACCACATCTTATTTTAATATAATCACACACTCCTCGTGCCGTAGACAGAGAGATTTTAGTTCGTCCAGACGCTCCTAAAATTATTCATGGAACAAATTCTTTTCTGACCAAAGCCACAATTTCCAGAGGAATTATTAATAATCTGGATAATTTCTCTTCACCTGTTCAGGGATAAAAAGAGAAAATCTGCTACCAAAACAAAATCTGGCATTTTACGATGTAGGTTACTGAACAATAAAAAACAATCCCTGAATCCAAATAAATGTCACAGAAAGACAGCGAGCATCCTCGGGGTCTGATGGCTAGAGTGGTGGAAATCCCACCGCAATTACATCACTGCCACACATCTGTTTCCATGCCAACCACACAACTGTGACAGATCACACCAATACAGGTCTGATGAATGCAAACACAATAAACACGCTGCGACACACAAACGATCCCAGACACGCTGCTCAGTGGGTTCTATAAACTCCTCAATGCTGCGTGCTTTAGGGGGCTTCCCGCTGGAGACGGATCGCTTACGGATCCGTGTGGGAGAACCAGACATGTGTCACGGGAACAGCTGCAGCCAGAAACATCGACACCCACGAGAGAAGCAAACACAACATTGATTTATTATCACAACCAATAGAGATTTCAGTTTGTGTCAGCAACACATGGATGCGCGGCATTATTTATGCGTTACAACAGAGTCTTGTGAAGGAATTAAATGTTTCTTTCCCTTTTGAGACAAATACCTTCTTGCAACCGTCATTAGAATAACAAATAAACACTAATTAATTCCTGCAGGAACTGATTTAGAGCAGATCCAGATCGAAAAATAAAAACCCTCCGATGACTCTAATGATGATGAAATGCATGGAGAAGATCATATTGTGTTATTTATGAGTCGGGTTTGGACTCACATTCTTGGTTGTGTTGTTTTGCTTGAGCTCTTATGAACGATGTCTTATAGATTTTTTCCTTGTTTAACAGCTTTCTCCCAACAGAAATATGACGCTTTGAAAGATGAACTGTCCACAATAAAACCAGGAACATGTGTTAGGAAAGTGAAGAAAGAAACACTTACATTGACAAACCGAGGCACACGCAAACACACACTTACTGACACGCGTACACAAACTCTTACACGCACGAAGGCACACAGACAGTCTTATACAAACTCTCATACGTACGTACACACACATACAAAGGCATCAGACAGACAGTTTTACACAAAATCACGCAAACACACATTCACACAAAAAGTACATGCTCACTTATAACACACATACACGCATACTATTACACACACAAAGGCACACAAACAGTCTAACAAAAACTCTCATACACAGACTTACACAAACTCTTCTATACACACATACACACACAAACAAACTCTCATACAAACACACACAGATTACATAAACTCTCATACGTACACAGATACAAAGGCACACACACAGACTCAAATCACACAGAAAGGCACACACACACACACACACACACACACACGTGAACAGTCCTACACAAAACCACACACACACAAACATGCAAAAACACACTCACGCATGCAAACTTATAACACACATATACGCTTACTCTTACACACACAAAGGCACACAAACAGTCTAACAAAAACTCTCATATACACACTTACACAAACTCTTCTACACACACAAACAAATTCTCATACAAACACACATACACTTACACAAACTCTAATACGCACAGACACACAAAGGTACACACACAAACATGCAAACACACACTCACGCATGCACACTTATAAAACACAGACACGCTTACACAACTCTTACACACAAAAAGGCACACAAACACTCTAACACACATTTACACTAGCTCTCAAAGAAACACACACAAACTCTCATACATACACACACACACACACAAAGGCACACAAACCCTCTAACATACATTTAGGCTAGCTCTCATAGAAACGCACACAAACTCTCATACATACACACACCCCCAAACAAACAAACTCTCACACATACATACACGCACAAACACACACAAAAAACTATCACACACAGACACAAACTCTCATACATACACCTACACACAAAGGCACACACACTCTTACACAAACAAGCAAACACACACACACCCTGCCCTCCGCTGCTGAAGTGGCAGAGATGATAAAGTGTAAGTGTGCGAGCGGAGAGCGCCGGGACACATCTGGGTCAGAGCTGATAAATGGACCAGCACCACTGCTGCCTCTCAGAGGCCTCATGCAGGTGACCTATCACACATCTACACAACTCACACATACTGCACACTGTGTGTTCTCTACTCACTGACACACATCATCACCTCACACATAAAGAGACGACATCTCTCTGCTCTTCGAATGTGTCACATCCCATCATTCCCATACAGTGTCTCTCAGCCCCTAAAGCTCGCAGGTGTCTGAAACACATCACCTACTGACACTTGAAGAAGAGACACAGAGTCGAGTTGTCTTAAGACGTCAGGAGACGTGTTTCTACGTAGTGAAGTCACCACTGAAAACAGCGTGTTATATAGAAGACATCTGGAGGAAACGCTCTCCAAACATGTGCAGGACACTGAACACATGGACTGTCTCTCGTTCTCCAAACCAAGGGTGGAGGAACAACACCGTCCAAACACGTCCCAGTCAAGAGAAACAAACGATTATAAATCCATTCTGGAATTCCCCATATTGAGAAATAACAGATGATGCAGAAGAAAATAGAGTCGGCTTTGATGTTGTTGATGCAGAAACTTTATAACAGCGATTCAGCATTAAAAAATGTGCTGCATTGTGGTTTTTTTAATAGAAATAGATCCGTATAAAGTATTTAAGTGTTCTGTGTTAGAACAAATAAAACCAAAAACAACATCATATTATTTAATGTTATGATTATTATGGCTAAAGGTAAAGTTTTGTCACACCGGCTGTTCAGATTTTCCTTATCGGTGAAGAGTGATGAGAGAAAAATAAACACAAACACTAGAGATCAAACATCAATAAAACACAAATAACACCACACACACACACACACACACTCTAACACACATTCTCACACACTCAGTAACACACACAAAGTTTGTTTTGGTATCTTCGTGGGGACTCCTATTGTTTTTACACTAACCGAATAACGTTTTCTATCTCCTACCCTTAACCACGCCCCTAAACCCTCACACACATCTTCTGCATCTTTGCATTTCAAATAAACATCATTTAGTTTGTTTATTAATCATTTCCCCTCGAGGTGATGACTGTCTGCTCCCCACAAAATACGTGATGTCGGGTTTAGACGAACAAGACCACTCCTTTACGCGCACGCACGCACACAGTGACAGTACAGACCTGGGCACACAGCTCGGGGACGACGAGCGGTCGATCTCCCAGGTGGCGAAGAGGTTCATGGGGACCGGCGTGGACCCGGAGCCCGCCGAGCCGCACACCAGCGCCCCGGCCGCGGATGCAGCCCCGCCGCCGCCCGCTGCCGCCGGAGCCGCTCCTCCGCCGCCGATGCCCGGGTTCAGGAAGGCAGCCCGAAGCCCTCCTCTCTCTAGCGCTGCCGCCATCATCACCTCAGAAGTCCGACTCCTCTAGCGCATCTGATCTGATCTGATTTGATCCAGCACCAGCGCTCTCTGTGAACATGAATCAGATTCACTGGAGCAGATGAAGGCGGAGCTTGTGCTGTATGACAGTGGCCTGTAGAGGGCGTCGTTGTCACCATTAATAGGGACTTTGGCTTAGTCTTTGATATTCAAGCACAATTTTTCACCTAACAAGTATTTAATGTGGAAAAAATTTAATATTTTGTACAAGAATATGTCTATATTTAAAAAACAAAATTACAAGAATATTTTGTTGGTGAGCCCAATAATTAATTCGCAATTTATTTTCATATTAGGAATTTCTAGAACATTTTCAATTCCCCGTTTCTCCCAAAGAATTCTCAATAGTTCAATAGTTTCAATAGTTTTCTATTCCATCAGGAGCTCATTTTTAGTGAGAGGTGCTAATTCTCTTTCTCTGGTATCTCTGAGTCTGGTTTATACTCCTGTTGGTAAATTGTGTTTTTCTTCTTATAAAATTAATCTGTTCTCTATTCCAGCAGGATATTGTTACTTTACCACCTGTACTTTCTTACTGGAATAATGTAGGAGGTCACATCTGCTGGGAAAAAGTGTGGATGCTTCCAAATTATTTTTTCTTTACCAATGAAGTAAAAGAAATCTCTTTTAAAATAATTCATTAATGTTGAAAACAAATAAAAAAAGATATTTCCTCCAGCTGCTCGCTCTTCGATAACGCTGATGAAACTGTCGTTTGGCATAGTACTACAATGTTTTGAGAAGATATTCTAGGATTTATTAGGAATTAAATATATATTGATTGTGTGTTATGTTGAAAGATGTGGTACAAGGTTTTATTGACCACGATCACTCCCAGAAAGGTGAATTTTATGTGATTAACTTGGTTTTGTTACTTGCTGAGTTTCACATTCAAAAAATCTAAGTTTTAGAAAGATAAACCTCTCTTTTTTGTTTTCAGGAAAGGATTTGAAAAATACCTAATTTCTATAATCTGTCGACACGAAATCTGTCAAAGCATTGTCTGTTTGTAGTTTATTTCCTTTGTATGTGTAATTCTCTTAATTCCCCCCCTGGTCCTTTGTTATCTTTCGTTATTTTTTATCATTTCCAATCGTATGTTTGTTCAAGCATCAATAAAAAACTTGCTTACTACGCTTTTTTATTTTAAAACCTAACATAATTAATTTTCCTTAGGGTGTCGAGGAAGTAATGTTTATAAATTACTTGATAAATAACGAAAATTGAACAACGCAAAGATAACGGATCACAGAATCGCTAAGCAGCGGACTATGTCAGAATGATTGAGATGGCCAATCAAATGAAAGAATCTTGCACTAAATAGCCAATGAAACGCAAGAAGGCGGGAAGTACTAGCCAATGAAACGAAAGGAGGCGGGAGTAACTGGCCAATGAAACGAAAGAAGGCGGGAGTTACTATTCGAAGAGCGGAGAGCGCGACGCTTTATTTCAGTAAGTTGTACTAAGTACTTGTGTTTGACAACAATTTTATGTTAAAAGTGTTAAACATCCTAATTGAGTGATTTAAACAACTGATGCCGTTCCGAATAAAAGCTCTGTTAACTTTATTCATATCATGTGATTGGTAAGTATGAGACTCGACAAGAATCAAAAGTCGTTTTCAGCGTCTTCTTGGGAATCTAGTCGATGAAGAATGAATTCGTCATTTTCAGTTACGAAAAAATAACTTAATAACACTTAATATTGTGCTACTTTCAGTGAGCACACATTTTAAAACAAGGCATTAAATTCAGCGTTAAGCTGTCTGTTAATTCTCAGTCGTATCTGACAAAATAAATATAACGTTACATTGTCAAGTGACTGAGATTTACTTCAGTGACGTTTCGAAACTGTGAGTGTGAGGTAACGTTAAAGGGCGGACACGGCGGCGCGCGCGACCTGTATATACACTTTCTGCTAAAGAATCGAAACCGAAAGTAATGACAGGCGGTATATATACGCGACAGTCCACACTAAACCCAGATCAGAGGAGGAAGATCAACAGTCTGTATTTCAACATTTAATGTCATTTGAATTAAAGTGTCTGAAGGTGAAATGGAAGCGAAAATCCTCGACTTACTGAGTAAAAATGGTAAATCTACCGCGTTGAGAATTTCTAAAGATCTCAAGGTAAGCAGAGGAGAAGCAAACAAACATCTGTACGGCTTAGAGAAGTCAAAACAGGTAAAAAAAGACGACGGAACACCTCCTATCTGGGATCTAATGGAGGCGACAGATGATCCCAGACCAGTTCTGAAGCCTGACACTGTTTCTGTAGAGAAAGGAAACGAGATCGTTCCTTTAGAGAAAGTGAGTGAGATCTTGAGATCCGGAGGAAAAACGGGTTTAAAAGCTCATCAGATCGCTAGAGATCTGGGACTGACCAAAAAAACTGTCAATAAACATCTGCACAGTCTGCGGGACAAGGGTGAATTACAGAAATCTGAGAATAACAAGTGGATAAGGAATGACACCCAAGACAGGTGGTTCTGTTGTTTATGTTTATTTATATCTGTTAAAACAATACACTGTGTATTTCTAATTCTTGTTCTTATTTTTCAGTGAAGCGTCTGTGGACTCCACGGTCTCTGATTCAATGTAAGTCTACTTGTCACAAGAAATAGTTTTCTGTTCTACTACAAGACTTAAGAATGACGTTGACGTGAAGTAAATGTATGACACATGTTTGCATCATCTCTAGGTCGTCTAATTTCGATGTGATTAAAAAACTTGGTGAAGGAGGCTATGGTTGTGTTTATAAAGCTCAACATAAATATGATGGCAAGACGTACGCTGTGAAGAAAGTCGAACTGACAGAGTAAGTTTAGAGGTCGTTTACCTGTAGTTGATGTGACATGCAATATTATATATTATATTATAAAGTTTGCTATATTTGCGCTGCAATTATTAAGACTTAAAATAATATTTTGTCTGTTTTTAACAGGGATGCTGATGCTGAGGCCCGGGCTTTGGCCAAATTAGAACATCCAAACATTGTACGTTACATCACATGCTGGCCGAGTTCTCAGGATTGGGGGTCGTGTCCAGACACATCAGAGTATGCGAGTTTCGAACTCTCAACATTTGTTTGTTGTTTGCCAATAATGACATTCTTTTCTCCATCAAATTTAAAGCCAATCAGATTCTTCAATAGATGTAGTCTTCGAGGGATCCTGTGAGAATGACACATCAGGAATGGAGAGTCTGAGTATATCATGGAAGTATGTGCTGCAGTTATCTTCCTTTTGTTGTTGTCTAACTTGTATTTATTTTACAATGGTGGCGATTTGGTTTAATGCTTGTGTTTCCCTGACCTCAGATCAGAATCTCCTGCAGAGAGTTCAGACCCTCCAAATCAGTAAGTCTTATTTAATTTGATATACTTAAGCTATATGTATACTGTATATTTTTATAATTTGTCACTAGTTCACAGAATGAAGCAGATATGATCATTTTACCACAACACATTCGTAGAAAAGTCATATAAAAAGCTGAAAATAATTTTGGTTTAATTTTTTTGAATGATTTATTTTTTTATATTAATGTTACATGTTTCATTTCGTAGCAGCAGAAAGTATTTGTTCATTCAGATGGAGTTCTGTGAGGGCGGTAAACTAACAACATGGATACACGAGAGAAATTACAACAAAATACAAAGGACCATAAGAGAAATTAATCAAGTATTTCATGAAATTGTCAGCGGAGTGGAATACGTTCATGCACAAAATCTTATCCACCGAGACCTGAAGGTATTCAATTTGCTCTTATATTTAATTGCTGTATTTCTCATCTTTCTATTACCCAGTTTACTTATCTCTTCTCTTATTTTAGCCTGATAACATATTATTCGGCGCTGAAGGCAAAGTGAAAATTGGAGATTTTGGGCTGGCAGCTACCCTGACAAATCCCAGCGGTGCTGCTATATATAGAACAAAAGGAAGAGGAACACTGGATTACATGAGTCCTGAACAGGTACATTTACAGTCAGTTACTTGAGTTTTCATGAAGTTAAATATATTGACAGATATGTACTGTCATGTTTACATTGTTTGTACGTTGTGTGTTGTTTTTACAAAAAATAGAGAATGTTTGTTATTTATTCTAGGAATCATCTCAGAGTGATTATGGTGCAAAAACAGACATATTTCCTCTTGGACTTATATGGTTTGAGATGCTTTGGAAGTTTTCTACAGGCATGGAGAGAGCAATAGTCAGTAGTGTTCATTAACAGTACAAGTCACTGATAAGATTAAAAAAAACTGATTACATTGTCCTTTTTTCTTGAGAATTTATAAAACATTTTTGATTGCAGCTTTGGTCAGATTTGCGTAATCAAGAATTTCCAGAAGGATTCTGTGACGCACATCCTACTGAGGTAAGAAACTTCATGCATTTTATCTTCATTTAAACACCCAGTTTCTCAGCCTTTAGTTTTTGTGTGTTTCTTTTACAGCATAAATTCATCAGAAAGATGCTCTCGTACGAACCGGGGGACAGACCCAGTGCCACAGAAATAAAAGAAAAACTTGACAGATTTTTCTCTATGAATCCGATTTTGTGCCAGAACACTATTTAAGATGTTCTTTTTTTGACGTTTGAAAGGACCGCATTAAAGGGGTCATATTGCGCGAACATAAAGATGCATAATATTTAAAAGTGAATGTTCACACAGACCTGCCTGAAACGCCTCGTGTAACCACACCCCCACAAATCTACGTAAGTTTGTGTTCTGATTTGACTAAGACTGCCCAAATATATACGCAAGTAATGTGGGTGTACCTTTCATTACAATTTAAGAGGAACCTGATCTTCCAAATATGTTCAGAGGAGTTACATTTCCCTCACCCGATTTCATTATTTGACCAATCACTGCGCACTGGTTAACTGGCCAATCAGAGTACACCTCACTTTTCAGAGCAATGAGCTTTGTAAAAAATCTGCACGTTTCAGACAGGCGGAGCAAAGAGGAGATAAAAAACTTGTACAGTGTGTGGAAAATACAACGTTTTTGAATCGTGTATACACATTGCATTACATCTAAAACAAACCATAATATTCGTGTCATTGGAACCCTTGATCTTTTAAAAAGTGTTAATGTATGCATGTAAATGACAGTATGATTAATTTGTGGAGGGGTTTTGTAAAAGCTGTATGTGTGTTGATTTCTAAAGGTTTATTGTGTGAGCGAGAGAAATCATGTTCTTCAGGAATATAATGTACATTTTTATAATGGATTGAGGATGCCGGACAGGAATGTATTTGTATGTAGAATAAAGACGACTGAAATAAACTATTTTATATATATATTTTTTTTTTCTTTGGCATAGTTCTGAAAATCAGGAATAAAATACCCAAATAGGAACGTACTTACGAGTGCAAAAATATTTTTTTACATAAATTTGTAAGGCATTTCCTTAAGTTCACTAAAAGAAAACGTACAAATATTTATTTTATTATTGGGAGTATACTTCACTGTACTTTGAAAAGCTAAAAATGTGCTAAAAGTATTAGACTGGTGAGGAAGACACACAAGAAACAGTTGTAATATAGTCAAAGTTTATTCCTGTTTCAATTAAAATTTAGCTTGAAATATACTTAAGTAAGCATTTTAACTATATTTTAACAGGTGATAACAGAAGATCAAAAGTAAGGTAAGTCATGTAGGTTGAGTTTATCAGTACTCTACTCCAGCAGTGTGGGATACGTTACTCTGCAAAAGTAATTAATTACTAGTTACTAGTCACATATTCAATAATTTAATTAGATTATTGTACAAATGACTCTCCAAAAAGTATTTGATTACTTATTACTAATTACTTTCTATATCCTACATCAAACCTGATTAGAATTGATTCAAGGCTAGACATGAAACAGCTCTTTTAATCAATTCATATAAATAATAAATAACTATGTAAATTATTCGTATTAACTGACCAAAGTATACAAAAGTGAGAAGGAAACATCAAAGCATACATTTAAAGTTAGACTTATAATTTTGATGTCATTTCCACTATTGAATATATTACACAGAATTAAGTTAAATTAAAAAAGAAGTAACTAATTAAATTACAGAAAAATAAGAGTAATCCCTTACTTTCCTTTTCAAGGGAAATGTAATTAAATTACAGTAACTAGTGACTTTGTAACTTATTACACACAACACTGAGGGCAGTACAGACTGATTCAGTCATTTCTACAGTATCAGTACTGATATATCAGTATCAGGACAAGAACTATTACTCGTGTTTGTCCATCAGGTGTCACTGTTATACCACAGTCATGTAAAGTGACTTACATTGCATTATCTTATACATCTATACATGGGTATTTGCAATCCCCTGGGATCTAACCCACAACCTTGCGTTGTCGACGCAATGCTCTTACCACTGAGCTACAGGAAAGCTACATTTGTTTGAGGTTTCTCCTAACACACACTCACACATGATTGATAGAAATATGTATATAATTTAATGCAGAAACAGTGGCTTGTTCTGCACTAAAAAGTTCTACAAGTAATTGTGTGAAATCAAATCAAAACTGCATGTCATTTCTTATTAATTTAACATTTAGAAAAAAATATTTACTAAATATTCAAATCAGGTTTATTTGTAAAGAGCTTTTCACAGTTTGCACTATTCCAAAGCAGCTTTACAAGGACACAATATTAAACATACACAAACAAATAAAAAAATACATTTAAAACTAGGAATCATATTATAGTCTGCAGTGCAGTGTATGTTTAGTGTGTCAGTATATAAAATGTTGAATGGAGAAACACACGGTGTTGTTCTGGTGAATGAATAGATGCATAGAACCGAACAAAACTCTTATTATACTGGAGGAGCAAATACAGTCAGTCTAAAGAGAACTAACACATTATTTCCATTCTTTATTCTACACATTCAAATAAAATCACAATACCACTCGGTACACTTTACATATACCACCTATAAAATCTTACTGAAAATTTCTCATAGAATTGCTCATAAAAATCGTATTTATTTCATCATGATTATTCCTGAAAAAATAAAGAAGGTAATATGATAAATCTATTTATAACTGCAGTCTAGGTCACTTGATCAAAGGTTATATTCAATCACTTGGACAAGTTCAATTCATCTCAATAAATATGTTGTGATTCCAAGAGATTTTTTTATTAATGTAGAAACAAAGTGACGTTTACCACACGAGTGCAAAGGCTTAAAAGAGATACAAACTGTACAGACAAACAATACAAATGTACTTATCAAAACAATGGACAACAATCCATTATATTGTCTTAAAAACGTATTTCTATTAATGAATTATATTGCATCAGTCTGGATGAAGCTCAACCTCTCAAAGATACAGAAAGTTTTGTGTGAATGTCACGCGTTCACAGTTAAATAAAATTTAGTTATTTTCTCAAAGAATAAAACCAAAGTTTCACTGAGTGTCATGTTAGTATTATTATCTGACAATAATTCACTTTCTAATTCATGATCTGTATCTTAAGACATCCAGACAAAGTGTTTGTTCAGAATGATTCCAGCTTTGTAGGTCTGTGAAAAGCGATAAAGAAACAGTAGTTCTGTCTTCAGTGAAACACAACAGAAGATATTTAGAGAAATGTCTCAGTGGTTTTGTGTTCATACGATGGAAGTCACTGGAGTTCAGTGTTTATCAACATTCTTCAAAATACCTTCTTTTGTGTTCTGAAGAAGAAAGAAACCTACAAACATTTGAAATAACATGACAATGAATAAATTATGAATTCCTTTTCATTTTTTGGTGAACTATCCCGTTGATGTCTATGTGACCTCATAAAACTGTGGGTATTAAAATCCTAAACCAAATTGTTTGTAATTCTAAAAAATGTTTTCTTATTTCCAGACCTCTAATGTTGTGTTCTCATGAGATATCTTCAGAAATATTCATAGTACATACAGTTACCCATCACAGTGTGGGTTTGTGCAAAATAAGCAGATTATTCATTGTGAATGTTTCAGGATGGATGTAAATCCTCTGCTTCTACATGAGAGGCGCTCTCAGTGTCGGTAGGGAACCTGCTGCTTTGACTGCCCCACTCATAACCATCAGACATAAAACTGAATCAAAACAAACAAGAGAAACATTTTAAAACTGCCACACTGTTTAATCACACAGATTACCCTTAAAGAATGCCCAAATATCTGTAACACATTTCACATTTACTCCTTGATTTTGAAACATAAATGATACCTGTTTTGCATGTTCTGTGGTATTATACTCCACGCCAGATCATCATCGCTGTCGTAACGCCGCGGGTTGTCAAAGAAATATGCTCTGGATGAGAACATGCGTCCATGGATTACGGATCCATTCTAGCAGCCAATGAGAGAGAAGAACAGAGGTGAGGGGCGGGGCTTGAAAACAGCAACCTTGAGCATATTATGTCTACATTAAAATGTCATTTTCATTGCCCTCATGTCACTTTTATATATTAATTTTTATAATCTTTATAAGAATGTAAAATGGATAAACTCGAGGTTTCTTCAGTGCATTACAATACGTTTGAGGTATAGATTCTTTACAAGCTTCTGATGAACCACAAAAAGACGACATTAACACATATACATTTTTTAAGTGTGATATGTTTACATATGATGTGTGAAGCGTCTCGTACCCTGTCCTGAGCCGGCTTACGCACTCTGAAAAAGAAGACCACCAGAGAGGTGGGCAACAGCTCCCAGACAAACAGGACAACTCCAAACACCACGTATCCAGCGTCGCCCAACGTCAACCTCAGATCGGCCTTTGGAGCAAAATAAAGCATCGTCACCACAGATGGTTTTATTTGACAGTAGTTTCTGCGGAAACTAAAGCACCTACCTGATCGGACACGTTGTACCAGTCATAGTCAAATGAGTTGATGCTTTGAACGTTGGCCAGTGCGAGCACCACTAGATTATAACACGCACGAGACGCGTACAGCAGAATCACAGTCGCTCCGATCACAGTCACCTGACACACAGATGTTCCCTGTGCACAACACACACAACACCATAATACAACACTACACACATTCACCGCACGCTGAGCATTTATCAACATTTAAATCACTCAAAAGTTGAAAGGAAAAATGATTGTTGATCGTAGAGGTCAAATAATCTGGATTTGATGAGAAATGTTTGACTTGATATTGAGATCTTTAATAATATTGACTTTTGATTGTAGACGAGACAAATCTGAGCTCAGTTTGACACATAGTTGACATCTCATCTCAAACTCTCATGACAGACACATTTCTGACTCTTATTCTCGAGAGAAATATCAACACTCTTCAAACTAAAGGTGCTTAAAATGATGTTCACAGCGATGCCATAGAAGAACTATTTTCGGTTCCACAAAGAACCATTCAGTCAAAGGTTCTTTAAAGAAGCATCTTTCTTACCTTTTTATAATCTAAAGAACCTTTTGTGAAACAGAAGTGTTAGACACAGATGAGGCTTAAACATTTGTTCACGTGAGGTTTTCAAACTTATATGTAGCCAAAAATATTTCTAATTCATCTTTGCAGTATTTCTGAGTTTACATGTTTATTTTAATTAAAATTTGCTATAAAAAAGTTTTCTATGATATTTGGGTTAAGGTGTAGGTTTAGGGGATAAAATATATACAGTTTGTACAGTATAAGAACATTACGCCACAGCAGAGATAATAAACCAGACATGTGTGCGTGCCCTTACAAAAATGTAGGTTTTCATGCGGTACGACTGTATAACCATGGTCTTTGGTGAATTGATTACTTGGTTTTACTACAGTAAACATCGTTTACAAAACATAGTTATTTTGTGATAACCATTGTTTTATGACAGCAGCCATAGTGTTTTACATTTACATTTTACATTTAGTCATTTGGCAGACGCTTTTATCCAAAGCGACTTACAGTGCACTTATTACAGGGACAATCCCCCTGGAGCAACATGGAGTAAAGTGTCTTGCTCAAGGACACACTGGTGGTGACTGCTGGGATCGAACCAGCAACCTTTTGATTTACCAGTTCAGTGCTTTAACCCACTAGACCACCATCTCCATGTTTTTAACTGTAGTAAAATGATGGTACATTTTCGTAAGGGTGTGTGTGTGTTTTACCTTGGACTCCAGGTAGATGTTAGCCAGAGACATCTTGGCGATCTTGTAGAGAGACAGTGACAGTGTGACGGCACAGAGGACGAAGAGCGAGTCATTGATGGCCACACGCACCAGAACGATGATCTCACGGTCCGTATGTGTCATCTTCACCAGCAGAGCACACGTCAAGTTCACCAGTAAGAAGATCAGACTGATGGACAGTGAGAGCAGGTACAGAGGACACCTGACGACACATCACAAACACACACTCAATACACCTTCACAAACATATCTGGAGGAAATATCTGTACAAAATGAGCTTTTATTTCCCCCTCAGCTTGAATGAAATTTGCAAAATATGAGCCTCATGGTAAAAATAGAGAAAACAAAACACTAAAGTATTAACCCGGCCAAAGTCAATTAATTGGCAAAAAAGCAAACAACAGTGTATAAGGAAATATGAGCTTTATTTAAAATTGACCAAAAAAAATATCATTTTCAAAAAACAAGTAGTTTTATCAGTTATTCATATTTTGTTGATTCTCTCTAATGAAGGATTTCATACTGAAAAATCTTACAAATAAATGTTTGAGTCAGATGATCTTAATACGCAAACCGGTTTTCATTTATTATTATGTAGAAAGTAGAATTATAAAGATAAGTGGTTCACTTTTTAATAATCATCGACAGTATCACACTTGTACAAAAGACCCGACTGTCTCCAATGCCCCGGATGATACGGACCTATCATAGCCTGCTGCGCTTTAGCAACGTCATCAGGTGATGCGGAAATAGACGTTAGATAGTTTAGACAGCGCACGTGAGGAGACGCAATCGACGGCTGTACTCTAATCCACACAGATACAATTGAGCTAGAAACTTTATTGGCTTACAGTGTGCGTGTATGTGAAGGAAGTAATTGCTGTTCATATCTCTCGTTACTGTGTAGAAAGTGCGCTATCGTTATTGTGCTGTTCATGTTAACCGATTAGCCTAGCTCTATCGATGTAACGTGCTCGATTCAGTATATTCTTAAATGTTTGAGGTTTATTTGCTGTAAGATATATATTTAAACTGTTAGTTTAACCTATCCGCATTATTATTGGACATGTGTTATGTAGCAATGCTCGTTTACACGAGAGTCCATGTTCAGTCCGGTAAGCTGCCGCTATACAACATTTGCATGCTGGAAGGGCCCCCTTGCGGACATTTCGAGGATAACTCCCTCATACATATAACAGTACTGTGTTTACGATATGTTTAAGTCGAAGATGTTGTTTATTCCGGTGATTAAGTTTGTTCTTGGTTTAACTTGTTACAGAGAACCACATCTGTATATCCATCAAGCTCTTCAGTAAAGAGGACATCTTTCAAACCTGTGTCGGGTGCTTAATTCTGATCTAAGGATTCATCTCACTCAGTTCTTACCGACTGCCTTCCGTGTTTCATACATTCGAAATTATTCATTAACGAACCCCTCATTTCAACACTGAAGGGGCGTATTTCGCGATAGTAACCGTCTGTCTGTACTTTATCCATCTTATTACACCGCTAATTGCAACAAGAAGAAATGGACAAGAAATGTAAATTTGAAATATTTTATTAGCTTACATTGTAAAAAATGACCTTCCTACTAAGTATTTCCAGTACAAATGTCAAAAAAATCTTGAATCAAGAATTTCCTTGATTTAGCAAAATGACCTCAGAAAATAAGTCTTGTTTTCAGATAAATAATACGAAATTTCGGTGAATTTTTACTAAAATTAGCAAACAAAACAGTTTTATTTTAAAAGTGTTAAACAACCTAATTGAGTGATTTAAACAACTGATGCCATTTTGAATTAAAGCTCTGTTAACTTTATTCATATCATGTGATTGGTGAAGTTATCAATGAGACTCGACAAGAATCAAAAGTCGTTTTCAGCGTCTTCTTGGGAATCTAGTCAATGAAGAATGGATGTAAGTACATTTAACACCTAATATTGTGCTACTTTCAGTAAGTACACAGTTGTAAAACAACTCATTAAATTCAGCGTTTAACTTTCTGTCAATTCTCAGTCGTATCTAACAGAAATAAATATAACGTTATATTGTCAAGTGACTGAGATTTACTTCAGTGATGTTTCGAAACTGTGAGTGTGAGGTAACGGGCGGACACGGCGGCGGGCGCCAGCTGTATATACACTTCCTGCTAAAGAATCGAAACCGAAAGTAATGACAGGCGTTGAGTATTTCTAAAGATCTCCAAGTAAAAAGAAGCATTGCAAACCAACATCTGTACGGCTTAGAAAAGTCAAAACGGGTTAAAAAAGACGACGGAACACCTCCTATCTGGGATCTAATGGAGGCGACAGATGATCCCAGACCAGTTCTGAAGCCTGACACTGTTTCTGTAGAGAAAGAGTTGATAAGGAATGACACCCAAGACAGGTGGTTCTGTTGTTTATGTTTATTTATATCTGTTAAAACAATACACTGTGTATTTCTAATTCTTGTTGTTATTTTTCAGTGGAGCGTCTGTGGACTCCACGGTCTCTGATTCAATGTAAGTCTACTTGTCACAAGAAAATAGTTTTCTGTTCTACTACAAGACTTAAGAATGACGTTGACGTGAAGTAAATGTATGACACATGTTTGCATCATCTCTAGGTCGTCTAATTTCAATGTGATTAAAATACTTGGTCAAGGAGGCTATGGTTGTGTATATAAAGCTCAACAGAAATTTGATGACAAGACGTACGCTGTGAAGGAAGTCAAACTGACAGCGTAAGTTTAGAGGTCGTTTACCTTTCGTTGATGTGACATCCGGTATTTCATAAAGTTTGCTTTATTTTTGCTCACTTTTTTTACAGCGCTGCTCATGCTGAGGTCAAGGCTTTGGCCAAATTAGAACATCCAAACATTGTACGTTATACTACATGCTGGCCGGGTTCTCAGAAGTGGGGGTCGTGTCAAGACACTTCTGAGTATGCGAGTTTCAAACTCTTTTGATTTGAACACTTATTTGTTGTCTGCCAATAATGACATCATTGTCTCTTTCAAATTTTAAGCCAATCAGATTCTTGTATAGGTTCTTCATCAGACTTCCAGGCATCCTGTCATGAAACAAGTCATGATGACACATCAGGAATACAGAGTTTGACTATATCAAGGAAGTATGTGCTGCAGTATTCTCTGAATGTAGTTTGGCTTACTTGTATTTACTGTACAATAGTGGCGATTTGGTTTAATGCTTGTGTTTCCATGTCCCCAGATCAGAATCTCCTGCAGACCCTTTAAATCAGTAAGGCTTATTTAGTTTTACTATTCACTATAAGGCGCACTCGATTATAAGGCGCACCTTCAATGAATTGCCTATTTTAGAACTGTTTTCATATATAGGGCGCACCGGATTGTAAGGCGTATAGAATAGACGATACTGCGTTTGACTGGGTTTGCGTTATGCATCCACTAGATGGAGCTTTGCTGGCACAGGTCATCTTCTTGCTTCCTCCACTTCCGTACCATTGATTCATAAATGTTGAATTCTCTCGCTGCTGCTCTATTCCCATATTCTACTGCGTGACCAACAGCCTTGAGCTTGAAATCTGTGTCGTAAGCGTGTCTCTTGAAAGGTGCCATTTTGGGGTCTTTATACACACACATGTGGTGTGGGATTGTGAGTAAGCACAGTACCGGTGTTTACTGACTACGGTAGCCGTAATGCTGCAAGGGATGCGGCTTTGTAGTTTACCAGTCGTA
This sequence comes from Triplophysa tibetana, assembly GCA_008369825.1. Taxonomy (NCBI): domain Eukaryota; kingdom Metazoa; phylum Chordata; class Actinopteri; order Cypriniformes; family Nemacheilidae; genus Triplophysa; species Triplophysa tibetana. The sequence goes on along the minus strand of CM017900.1, from coordinate 23,740,929 downwards.
CTGAAACATTTTATTACTATTAAATTGTTTTCATTGTTTTTTCATACTGAAACATTTTGACTGAGCGCCTTGATCCATATATAAGGCGCTCCGGATAAGGCGCACTGTCGTTTTTTGAGAAAATTAACGCCTTATAGTGCGGAAAATATGATACTTCAGCTATATGTATACTGTATATATTTTTACAAATTCGGGAGAAATTTTTCACTAGTTCACAGAATAAAGCAAATATGATCTTTTAACTCGAACACATTCGTGGATATATATGATTTAGAAACGCTGAAAATAATTTTGGTGTGAAATTTATGAATGATTTATAAATATAATATAAAAGTTGTTTTTTTATATTAATGTAACATGTTTCGTTTCGTTGGAGCAGAAAGTATTTGTTCATTCAGATGGAGTTCTGTGAGGGCGGTACACTAACAACATGGATACAAAAGAGAAAAATCAACAGAAAACAAAGGACCATAAGAAAAATTTATCGAATATTTCATGAAATTATCAGCGGAGTGGAATACTTTCATTCACAAAATCTTATCCACCGAGACCTGAAGGTATTCAATTTGCTCTTATATTTAATTGCTGTATTTCTCATCTTTGTATTATCCAGTTTACTAATGTTTCTTTTATTTCAGCCTGATAACATATTGTTTGGCGCTGAAGGCAAAGTGAAAATTGGAGATTTTGGGCTGGCAGTTACCCTGACAAATCCCAGCGGTGCTGCTATATATAGAACAAAAGGAAGAGGAACACCATCGTATATGAGTCCTGAACAGGTACATTTACTGTCAGTTACTTGAGTTTAGAGAAAGTAAAATATATTGACAGTAGGAATGGCCGAAATTCCAGTAGACAAGATGAACCAGTAGAAATTTGTCAACCAATAGAGATTTTGGACTATCGTCTCTATCGCGGTAGAGATCACATGACATTGCACGTTGCATAACTAAGATACACATACTGCCCATTCACTTCGACAATGGATGAAGTTTCCTGCCATTGTGCGGCAGCAGCGAGTTCTCTTCCCTGTGACAAAGCAAATGATGAAGTGGTGTGGAACTGGTTTGGTTCTTATAGAAAGTGAGACATAGTTGGAACATTATTCATTATACATAACGAGCAAGGCGGGACGAGAGTCGTGAGGGAGTGATAATCAGTAATAATGTTTCGACTAGAGGCAAGTAATGTCATGTTTATAATGGGGTTTAGTGTCTTTGTTGAGTCGTGACGAGACGTGGCGTTACACCAATTGATCAAGAAGGTCCAAAGCGCTCGCGCTATTTATTATGTTACCATTCCCTGCTGTAATGCGAGCTCACACAAACTCTGTATGATGTATATGCTTGTTTGTTTATAGTCTATATGACGTCGTACATAAAAGGTAAAACAGTTAGCTAAGGTTTTTAATTATGTAACATAATATATTTTTAATAAAACCTTACCAATCCTTTACATCCTGCTCAAGTCGCGCCGGCAAAGTTGATGTATCATCATCATCATTTTCCGTATCAGATTCCGGCTCGAACTGATTAAAAGAAAGTATTGATAACATTTTATCACCCGTCAGTACAATTGCTTTGGAACCTGACGTTCCAAATATGTGACCATGGACAACAAAACCAATCTTAGGGGTCAATTTTTCGAAATTAAGATTTTTACATATTCTGAAAGCTGAATAAATAAGCTTTATATTGATATATGAGTTGTTAGAATATTATAATATCTGGCTGAGATACAACCGTATAAAACGCAGGAATCTGAGAGTGCAAAAAAATCTAAATGTTGAGAAAATGGCCTCTGAAGTTGTTAATCAGGGCCACTGTGGCAGGCCATCCACTCATAAAAATAAAGTTTTTAAATATTTAACGTAAGAAATTCACAAGATATCTTCATGAAACATGATCTTAACTTAGTATCTTAATGATTTTTGGCATAAAGGAAAAATCAATAATTTTGACCAACACAATTTATTTTTTCGACTTTTACTTAAAATGTTCCCGTGCTACTAAAGACTGGTTTTGTGATCCAGGGTCACATATGGTAAGAAGTATTCGACCAATCACACAGTATTCTGCATCAACATCAACTTTGCCAGCGTGACTTGAGCAGGATGTAAAGGATTGGTAAGGTTTTAAAAACACACTTGTTTAGCTGTGCATTCACAACCTGAGCACTGTGCTACTTTACATCAACTGCACTTCTATTTCTAATTTATTTTTATTTTGCTCTTATTCTTTTTATATACTGTATACACTCACATGTTTAATCAATTTTATTGCTGTTTTATTGTTTTAAATAATTTGCATTTTAAAGATACGTTTTATTCTTTCGGTCAATCATTTTATGTAAAGCACTTTGAATTGCACTTGTGTATGAAATGTGCTATATAAATAAACTTGCCTTGCCTTGCCTATTCGACCAATCACTATGCACTGGTTAACTGGCCAATCATAGCACACCTCGCTTTTCAGAGCCATGAGATTTGTAAAAAATCCTCGCATTTCAGAGAGGCGGAGCAAAGAGGAGATACAAACATGCACGTATGTGGAAAATACAGCATATTTTAACCTTAAGTCGTGTAAACACATTACTTTATATCTAAAACAAACGTCTTGGTTACGTGTGTAACCTCAGTTCCCTGATGGAGGGAACGAGACGTTGTGTCGAAAACGACAGATGGGGTTCGCCCTTGAGAACCAATCAACTCTGACTACTATAGAAAAGGCCAATCAAATTTGGCGAATGAAATTTGTATGCCGGGCTCCGCCCCCGGATATCCGGTATAAAAGGAAGCCGGCATGCAGCATTCATTTACCTCTTGTTCTGAAGAGCCTGATAGCCTCTCACGACTGCAGCAGATTACGATACATGTTTGTGGCAAAAGGGACACAACGTCTCGTTCCCTCCATCAGGGAACTGAGGTTACATACGTAACCAAGACGTTCCCTTTCTGTCGGTCTCGGAGGGGGTGTTACAGACGTCCGGTAGCACTAGGTCCGGTTAGAGCTATCTGTGATAGCTCACATGGTATCCCGGCCTAAGGGGGAAGGCTGTTCTGCCCAGCCAGCTCCCAGGGGGTGCTTGTTTGGTGATGGATGGAATGCCTATTCTTAACCAGTGTCTGGGTAAGAAGGGAGGTTGGTGAGGTACCAGTTTCTTAGCCATGTGTTTGGGTAAGAAGAAAGGGTAGATAGCACACTGACCCAACCTGTAAGGGTGGGATGGTGCTTTCGCAGGCATACGCCGCCCGGATGCCAGTCCTACATGTCGCCACGCAGGACGTGGGCTGACACCGGGTTTACGCGATGGTTGTTAACCCTTGCTACAGTTGTCTGCTAGAGAGGCGCTTCTGCCAGTGCCAAGGAAGTGGCTAAAACTCCGTGGAGTGAGCCCTCACTGCCAATGGGCACGGGAGATTCTGAGATAGGAATGCCGTCGTAACGGCGTCTACGACCCAGTGCGCCAGCCTCTGTTTGGAGACAGCCCTCCCCTTCTGCTGTCCTCCATCAGACAAGGAGCTGGTCAGAGCTTCAGAGCTCTGTGTGCGGTCCAGCGTACTGGACACAACACGAATGGGGTTGGGTCTTCCTCCCCTATGGGGAGCGCCTGCAAGTTCACCACTTGGCCCCGGAGGGAGTAGTGGGAACTTCTTGGGCACGCATCCGGGCCTGGGTCTCAAGATAACGTGAGAGTTTCCAGGGCCGAATTTAAGGCAGTCCGGGGACACGGAGGATGCTCGGTGGTCCCCTACCCTCTTGAAGGAAGTGAGCGCCGTCAGGAGGGCCGTCTTACTCTGTGAGGAAGATCGGAACCTTCGAGGGGCTCTTGGGGGGCCCTGAGGCTCCCCAGGACCACTTAGGGTCCCAAGAGGGTATGGAGCGGAGATGAGGCGGATTCTGCCCTATCGCGCTCCTGGTGACCAGGTCGTGTTGTCCTAGAAACTTTCCACCGACTGAGTCGTGATGAGTGGCAATAGCGACTACATACACATTCAGTGTGGAGGGGAGATGTTAGTCTCCAGTCTCGTAAGAAGGAAAACACAATCCTGATCGAGCACCTCAGTGGGTCTTTCTCGTTGAGAGAGAGAGACACCAGGAAGAGAAGAGGCGCCGTCTAGAGGCGTGTAACCGCCTAGTAGACGGGGCCCTAGCCTGGGTGTTGGTCTCAGCCACAGAGGGGGAGTAGCCATCTCAGGATCTTCTCGTCCCGTCTAGAGACCAGACATGGGTTTTCCAGAGGTCTGATCTGGGATGCCAGAACGTGTCCCTCCCCTGATAGAGCAGGTCCTCTGTCAGGGGAATGGTTCAGGGCGAGTCGCTGTCCAGAGCATCAGCTCTGAAGCCAAGTGCGGTTAGACTGGTGTGGTGTAACCAATAACACTTGGTGCTCCTGCTCCCTGACCTTGCACAGCGTCTGTGCAAGGAGGCTCCTGGGGGGGAAGGTGTGCTTCCGCCCATCCCGCGGTCAGCTGTGCGCAAGGATATTCGTGCCGAGGGCAGGGAATATCAAGCGGGTAAATGGTGGTGTTACAGGAGGCGAACAGGTTTTACCTGGGCCTACCCGAACAGCCTCCAAATGAGCTGGACTGTGCGGGGGAGGAGTCGCCACTCTCCACGGGGCATAAACTGGCGAGAAAGCACGTCGGCTGTCTAGTTCAGTTTGCCCGGGGTGTGTGGCCTGCAGGGAACGGGTAACCTGTTGACTCCACCGGAGTAGGCGTCGAGCAAGTTGTGTTAGCTGCTGTGAGCGAACGCCACCCTGACGATCTGATGTACGCTACAGCTGTAGTGCTGTCCTCGGACCAGCACGTGCTTGTCCCACACGAGAGGCCGGAGCCTGCTCAGTGCAAGTAGCACAGCCCACAACTCTTGGCAATTTATATGCTAGCGCAGGTGGGGGTTCGTCCAACGCCCCGCCCGCGTGCCCGTTACACACTGCACCGCACCCCTGCAGGAAGGCCCGTCGTCACCACGACTTGCCTCGTAACCTGCTCAGAGGGAGCAGAGTCCGTTGAAAAGTCATAGAAGACCAGGGGTTATGGTGCGTCAGCAGCAGGACGTCATCACCCTGCGCCTGAAGACGAATTCATTGAATTCATTTTGTTTCATTCGATGCAAATTTCATTCGGCAAATTTCATTGGCCTTTTCTATAGTAGTCAGAGTTGATTGGTTCTCAAGGGCGAACCGCATCTGTCGTTCTCGACACAACGTCGAGAGACCGACAGAAAGGGAACCATAATATTAGTTTTAGCCGTGTCATTTGACCCCTTTAAATAAAGTAGTATATCGTTATTTATTGTTATTGTGATGTAAAATTGCTTCTATCGCGATAGAAGATTTTGACTATATCGTCCATCCCTAATGACAGATATGTTCTTTTGTGTTGATTCAACCAAAAATACAGAATGTTTGTTGTTTATTCTAGGAACTTCAGAGTGATTATGGTGCAAAAACAGACATTTTTCCTCTTGGACTTATATGGTTTGAGATGTTATGGAAGATGTCTACGGTCATGGAGAAAGCAGACGTCAGTAGTGTTCATTTACAGTTCTACTCGGTTATAAGATTTATTTTAAAAATGACATTGATTACATGTGTGACTTTTCTTTTGAGTATTTATAAAATATTTTTTATTGCAGCTTTGGCCAGATTTGAGAAATCAAAAATTTCCAGAAAGATTCTGTGACAGACATTTAACTGAGGTAAGAAGCATCATGCATTTTATCTTCATTTAAACATTGAGTTTCTCAGCCTTTAGTTTTTATGTGTTTCTATCACAGCATAAATTCATCAGAAAGATGCTCTCGCACACACCGGGGGACAGACCCAGTGCCACAGAAATAAAAGAAAAACTTGACACATTTTTCTCTATTAAGCCAATTTTGTGCCAGAAATCAGCGTAAATGTTCGAACGAACTATTCACTGATCTTGTAACTCATCAAACACTGATTAGTAATATGGGGAGTGGTTTTGTAAAAGCTGTTTGTGGATTTATAATCATGTTCTTCAGTTATATACTGTACATTATTTTAATGGACTGAGGATGCCGAACAGGAATGTATTTTACAACTTTAAAACTGTAAAATAAAGACCAATAAAATAAACTATTTAAGTAAATTGTTTGTTGTTTTTTGTCATTCAATTGGCAAAGCTCTGAAAATCAGGTATAAAATACCCCAATAGGAACATACTATGCTGTATACTTATGAGTGCAAAAATATATCAGTGTGTTAGGCATTTTCTTAAGTTCAGTAAAAGAAAACTTACAATTATTTATGTTACTGAGAGTATACTTCACTGTACTTTCATCAGTTAAAAATGTGCTAAAAGTATAAGTCAGGAAGACACACAAAAAATCAGTTGAAACATAGTCAAAATTAATTTTCTATGTCAATGTGTGTGTGTATGTATGTTTGCATATTGTGTGTGTGGAGCATTTGTATGTCTGTCGTTTGTTGTTTTCACCTTTTTCTTGTTTTTACAGGTATATGCCTTTAGTTGTTTTACTTGTATTCAATGTGTCTCATGTACAGCTGCTTTGTTTCAATGAAAATTGTAATAAAGTTGAGGTGAGTTAATTCCTTTTCCACTTAAAATTAGATTAGATTAGATTCAACTTTATTTTCATTACACATATACAAGTACAGTGTAATGAAATGTAGTTTAGGTCTAACCAGAAGTGCAATTAGCAAGTGCAGGATATATAGTGTGAATAAATACAGAAATATTTAAAAAAATAAACTCAAAATATAAAGTAAACTTAAGAAAATAAACTTAAAGTATACTTTTTTTCCAATGGTAGAAATATGTTGATATTTTATTACTTTTTCTTACCAGACAGTTAAATTTATGAAATCACAAAAACCTCTATTGATATCAAGATTTTAACGGAAGATCAAAAGGAAAATCATGTAGTTTGAGTTTATCTGTCTTGTATCAAGACGGCAGTACTCCAGCAGGCCAGTGTTGGGTAAGTTACTCTGAAAAGTAATGAATTACTAGTTACTAATTAGATATTCAAAAAATGTAATTAGATTATTGTACAAATGACTCTCCAAAAAGTATTTAATTACTCATCACTAATTACTTTATATATCCTACATAAAACTTAATTAGAATTGATTGAAGGATAGACAAGTAATTGTGGGAAATTAAATTAAAAATGCATGTCATTTCTTATTAATTTAACATTTAGAAAAAAAATGTAGATAAGCAACTTCTGCTTGTTTTCTTTTGAATTGATTTATTTGTGACAGTGATGAAAGGGGTCTGTTTGACATGAGGTAAGTAAATGATGACATGAGTGTAAGAAAGGACAACAAAATATTGCACTGTACATGTATCAACAAGTGAAGATGTGTGATCTGTGTTTGTCTGTTTTATGTTTTTATAGATTTTCTAAATATTCAATTCAGGTTTGCTTTTCACAGTTTGCACTATTTGAAAAGCAGCTTTACAAGGACTCAATATTACACATCATACACAAACAAATAAAAAAAAATACATTTAAAATTAGGAATCATATTATAGTCTGCAGTGCAGTATGTGTAGTGTGTCAGTATATAAAATGTTGAATAATTAGAGGCATAGAACTGAACAAAACTCTTATTATACTGGAGGAGCAAATACAGTCAGTCTAAAGAGAATAAACACATTATTTCCTTTCTTTATTCTACACATTCATATAAAATCACATTAACACTGGGTACATGAGACAAATAACAACTATAAAATCTGACTGAAAATTTCTCATAGAATTGGTCATAAAAATCGTATTTATTTCATCATGATTATTCCTGTAAAAAATAAAGAAGGTAATATGATAAATCTATTTATAACTGCAGTCTGGGTCACTTGATCAAAAGTTTCATTAAATCACTTGGACAAGTTCAATTCATCTCAATAAATATGTTGTGATTCCAAGAGATTTTTTTATTAATGTAGAAACAAAGTGACGTTTACCACACGAGTGCAAAGGCTTAAAAGAGATTAAAACTGTACAGACAAACAATACAAATGTACTTATCAAAACAAAGAAGAATCCATTATATTGTCTTAAAAACGTATTTCTATTAATGAATTATATTGCATCAGACTGGATGAAACTCAACCTCTCAAAGATACAGAAAGTTTCGTGTGAATGTCACGCGTTCACAGTTTTGACCAAATAAAAATTTAGTTATTTTCTCAAAGAATAAAACCAAAGTTTCACAGAGTGTCATGTTATTATTATTATCTGACAATAATTCACATTCTAATTCATGATCTGTATCTTAAGACATCCAGACAAAGTGTTTGTTCAGAAGGATTCCAGCTTTGTAGGTCTGTGAAAAGCGATAAAGAAACAGTAGTTCTGTCTTCAGTGAAACACAACAGAAGATATTTAGAGAAATGCACAGTGGTTTTGTGTTCATACGATGGAAGTCACTTCAGTGTTTATCAACATTCTTCAAAATATCTTCTTTTGTGTTCTGAAGAAGAAAGAAACCTACAAACATTTGAAATAACATGACAATGAAAAAATTATGAATTCCTTTTCATTTTTTGGTGAACTATCCCGTTGATGTCTTTGTGACCTCATAAAACTGTGGGTATTAAAATCCTAAACCAAATTGTTTGTAATTCTAAAAAATGTTTTCTTATTTCCAGACCTCTAATGTTGTGTTCTCATGAGATATCTTCAGAAATATTCATAGTACATACAGTTACCCATCACAGTGTGGGTTTGTGCAAAATAAGCAGATTATTCATTGTGAATGTTTCAGGATGGATGTAAATCCTCTGCTTCTACATGAGAGGCGCTCTCAGTGTCGGTAGGGAACCTGCTGCTTTGACTGCCCCACTCATAACCATCAGACATAAAACTGAATCAAAACAAACAAGAGAAACATTTTAAAACTGCCACACTGTTTAATCACACAGATTACCCTTAAAGAATCCCCAAATATCTGTAACACATTTCACATTTACTCCTTGATTTTGAAACATAAATGATACCTGTTTTGCATGTTCTGTGGTATTATACTCCACGCCAGATCATCATCGCTGTCGTAACGCCGCGGGTTGTCAAAGAAATATGCTCTGGATGAGAACATGCGTCCATGGATTACGGATCCATTCTAGCAGCCAATGAGAGAGAAGAACAGAGGTGAGGGGCGGGGCTTGAAAACAGCAACCTTGAGCATATTATGTCTACATTAAAATGTCATTTTCATTGCCCTCATGTCACTTTTATATATTAATTTTTATAATCTTTATAAGAATGTAAAATGGATAAACTCGAGGTTTCTTCAGTGCATTACAATACGTTTGAGGTATAGATTCTTTACAAGCTTCTGATGAACCACAAAAAGACGACATTAACACATATACATTTTTTAAGTGTGATATGTTTACATATGATGTGTGAAGCGTCTCGTACCCTGTCCTGAGCCGGCTTACGCACTCTGAAAAAGAAGACCACCAGAGAGGTGGGCAACAGCTCCCAGACAAACAGGACAACTCCAAACACCACGTATCCAGCGTCGCCCAACGTCAACCTCAGATCGGCCTTTGGAGCAAAATAAAGCATCGTCACCACAGATGGTTTTATTTGACAGTAGTTTCTGCGGAAACTAAAGCACCTACCTGATCGGACACGTTGTACCAGTCATAGTCAAATGAGTTGATGCTTTGAACGTTGGCCAGTGCGAGCACCACTAGATTATAACACGCACGAGACGCGTACAGCAGAATCACAGTCGCTCCGATCACAGTCACCTGACACACAGATGTTCCCTGTGCACAACACACACAACACCATAATACAACACTACACACATTCACCGCACGCTGAGCATTTATCAACATTTAAATCACTCAAAAGTTGAAAGGAAAAATGATTGTTGATCGTAGAGGTCAAATAATCTGGATTTGATGAGAAATGTTTGACTTGATATTGAGATCTTTAATAATATTGACTTTTGATTGTAGACGAGACAAATCTGAGCTCAGTTTGACACATAGTTGACATCTCATCTCAAACTCTCATGACAGACACATTTCTGACTCTTATTCTCGAGAGAAATATCGACACTCTTCAAAATAAAGGTGCTTAAAATGATGTTCACAGCGATGCCATAGAAGAACTATTTTCGGTTCCACAAAGAACCATTCAGTCAAAGGTTCTTTAAAGAAGCATCTTTCTTACCTTTTTATAATCTAAAGATCCTTTTGTGAAACAGAAGTGTTAGACACAGATGAGGCTTAAACATTTGTTCACGTGAGGTTTTCAAACTTATATGTAGGCAAAAATATATGTAATTCATCTTTGCAGTATTTCTGAGTTTACATGTTTGTTTTAATTAAAATTTGCTTTAAAAAAGTTTTCTATGATATTTGGGTTAAGGTGTAGGTTTAGGGGATAAAATATATACAGTTTGTACAGTATAAAAACATTACGCCACAGCAGAGATAATAAACCAGACATGTGTGCGTGCCCTTACAAAAATGTAGGTTTTCATGCGGTACGACTGTATAACCATGGTCTTTGGTGAATTGATTACTTGGTTTTACTACAGTAAACATCGTTTACTATGGTTTCAAAACATAGTTATTTTGTGATAACCATTGTTTTATGACAGTAGCCATAGTGTTTTACATTTACATTTTACATTTAGTCATTTGGCAGACGCTTTTATCCAAAGCGACTTACAGTGCACTTATTACAGGGACAATCCCCCTGGAGCAACATGGAGTAAAGTGTCTTGCTCAAGGACACACTGGTGGTGGCTGCTGGGATCCAACCAGCAACCTTTTGATTTACCAGTTCAGTGCTTTAACCCACTAGACCACCATCTCCATGTTTTTAACTGTAGTAAAATGATGGTACATTTTCGTAAGGGTGTGTGTGTGTTTTACCTTGGACTCCAGGTAGATGTTAGCCAGAGACATCTTGGCGATCTTGTAGAGAGACAGTGACAGTGTGACGGCACAGAGGACGAAGAGCGAGTCATTGATGGCCACACGCACCAGAACGATGATCTCACGGTCCGTATGTGTCATCTTCACCAGCAGAGCACACGTCAAGTTCACCAGTAAGAAGATCAGACTGATGGACAGTGAGAGCAGGTACAGAGGACACCTGACGACACATCACAAACACACACTCAATACACCTTCACAAACATATCTGGAGGAAATATCTGTACAAAATTAGTAATTAGTAATTATAGGTAGAAATAGAGAAAACAAAACACTAAACTTGGTTAAAGTATTAACCAAAGTCAATTACTTGGCAAAAAAGAAAACAACAGTGTATCAGAAAATATTACCCTTATTTAAAATTGACCAAAAAAATATAATTTTCAAAAACCAAACAGTTTTATCAGTTATTCATAGTTTGTTGATTCTCTCTCATGAAAGATTTCATACTCAAAAAGTTTGAGTCATATGATCTTAATACGCAAACCAGTTTTCATTTATTATTATGTAAAAAGAAGAATGATAAAGATAAGTGGTTAACTTATTAATGTGGCGTCTTATGTAAAGGATATAGTACAGGCAGCTGGTTGTTATCGCAGAAATAATCATTGACAGTATCACACTGTAGGGGGTTATTTCGGGATAACAACCGACTTCCTGTAGATTATCCAGATTATTACACGGCTAATTGCAACAAGAGAAAAAAAATCTAAATTTGACTTAAATTTGAAAAATGACTTTCTGACTTAGTATTTCAAAACAATAATATGAAATTTCAGTGAATTTGTATGTAAAACGAGCAAAAAATCTGCCAATGGGGTAAGAAAAATAATCTTGAATTTAGTGAGTAAGAAAATGGTAAATCTTGATTCAAGATTATTTTCTTACCCCAGTGTTTTAATTACAAATCCACTGAAAGTTCATATCTTCAGTTTTAAGGTAAGAATTGACGTTCAAATGTCACAAACAGGCAATTTGGTTTAATCATTTGTAAATATAATGTCATGTATGTTATTAAAAGATATATTTACATTTAATTTCTCAAAAAAAACAGTCAAAATTATTTGGTGCATCTGGGTTACCGTGTGTTATTAGTTCTGAGAGGTTGTTATCTAGGAATAACGAACCTGCAAATGTCGCGGCTGGCCAATCAGAATCAAGCATTCCAACGAGCCGTGTAATAAGTTATTACAACTGGGCTTTCTGGTAAACCATAACCTACAACTATAAACAATGACGTAACAGTTTTCAGAGGGTTGATATTTACCTGTACTTCTGAAGTTCTGGTGAGTATTTTGACTTTGCTTTAAAAATCACCTGTCACAGAAGACAAACAGCAGGGGAGCGTGAATATCACATCACATCTCACGATGTCCGATCCAAGAATAACAAATATGAGCGCACAACTTCAGTCAGTTCTCACACTGACGCTCTTTATGTAATCTCATTTAAAACTAAAATAACAGCACATCACATCTGGTGTGATCTGGGATCTGAACTCTGAAGAATGTGTGATAACACTTGAAAATATTTGATTGATGTTGCATTAGATAACAAGATATTTAACACATATAACACATGTGCGATGCTTCACTTCACTGACTTTCAAGCTGATGTTAAAATGATTTTTGGTTGATGTTTAAAGTCCCAGTGAAATTAAAAATGACAATTCTTATTTTTTCATGAGATATAAATGTAAATAGTTTATCAATTTGGGTCATTTTTTTTTTAACTTCATGTACCCTGAAAATCTTCAGTTAAAATCTGAAAATGCACTTCTGTCCATTTTAAATGAGGTATGTTAGACGGCTTGGGCGGAGCATCCGTTAACTCCTCCCCTTCAACTGTCAGGCTGCTGCTAGTTCCATTTCAAAATGCAACAGCTTTTTTTGCATCCAATCAATTGGCAGTAACAAACGCAAGCCACGCCCACACATTTTCTCCTCTGAAATTCCTTTTCACTCGGAAATGCGTCATGAACTGTGGACACTAATGTTTGACATCCACAGTCTCCAAATACTTAAAATCTTCATATCTCATTTCCTACAAACAGCATTGACTGAGATATGTTTCATTTTATAAATGCATGTGGTTTCAGTTCTGGTTTGTTTCTCAGATGTGTGATTCATTTGCATTTCTAGCGTCAATAACAAGAATAAAACAGGAAGAACTGTTCTGCATCGGAGGATGTGAGTTGCGTTTTTTGCAAATCTCCGGTGAAACGGTGTGATTGACAGCGATGTATAAGCTGAAGTTAATGAAGATCTGGAATCAGGTGCTGGACGATTTTAACATGGCTGTTGTTTTCATTCTTCTGTTACATTACAACATCCAAACAAATCATCATCTTATTGCCAATGTAACGCCACTTCTGTAAATGCTGTTTCTGGTTTTGCAACACACATGAAGAAATACTGTAATACACTTTAGTAGACTGCAGTAAGTATATAGTCATTCAATAGACAATTGCAGTAAATTAGATTTGTTGTATTATTTCTTCTTTTTCTTTTTCAGTCTGTTCTATTTCCTCATTAGGCTTCAGCCTGCGAGCTGTTTTTAAAGAGTATTCTTTTAAAGAATAACATGAGATCATGAAAATGACATGTCATGCGGTGTGTAATGTTGGCGTGTTTTAAAGTTAGCAGTCTGCCAAGTTGTAAATCCGAAGGTGAATGAACAACAACGTGATTGGCTTGGAAAAAAGGGAGTCGACTCTGAATCACGTATACGAGTCGTCACTAGTCCGATTCGCGAATCATCGCGGATTTACGTCACTACACGTAGTCCCCGCCTCCGTTTTGCTAGGACTGCCCGCGAAAACGTCGATCTTCTCGCGGTAGACCAATCACAGCAGACTAGACCATCTGACCAATCACAGCAGACGAGGCTAGCGGGAATGAGGGGACTAGACACATGAATCGCGGAACGAATGATTTGAGAGTCAGTCAAGAAGTAAGGTAAGAAAAACTGCCTAATATTACAATATAAAAGTGTTTTTACACCTTCTATGTACATGAACTTGTTGTTGGACACTCCATAAACCAAATATGACCTTAAAAATCACTAGTTACGTACTCATTTAATGTGCTTTATAAATAAATTAAACTTGATAGTCAATTGTAGTAAGTTGTTCGACATTTGCATGTATGTTTTATTAACATAGTTTAGTGTCCATTTTGCTCATGTATACTACACTATTCTGTTGTACTGACTAGTAAATTGATAAAATGTAATAAATATTGTACTATGTTTACTATTGTAAAGTTCAAAAACACTATAATGTGTATGACTTTGTGTGGTTTACAGTACAAACTAAAGTAAATGACATATGGGAAGGTTCTTTAAAAATTGCAGATACCAAGGTAAATATGCTATTAACGTGGTGTATTCTAGCAGCTGGTTAATAAAAAAGTGTAAATGTAAAACTACCACAATGGTTTTCATCTAGTACTCAAAAGGAAAGAACTCCCATAAATAGAAATATTTTCATTTATTCATTGTCATGTCATTTCAAACCTGTATGAGTAGTTTCTTCTACACGAGAAGATATTTTGAAGAATGTTGTTCATCAAAAAACACAGAACTCCACTGACTTCGATTGTATGAACACAAAACCACAGACACATTTCTCAAAATATCTTCTTTTGTGTTGCACTGAAGAAAGACTCGCATACAGATCACACAAGAGAGAATAAATGATGGCAGAATTGTGATTTTCAGATGAACTTTCTCTTCAATAAGAAATAATTCCCCATGCACCTGCCATAAAGTCCTTTTACAGTCCTTGGCTTTAACCGTGAGGTGCAAAGGACGCTCGCCTTATTGTGTTCTCACCTGTGCGAAGTAAAGATTCATGAGACTCAGTGTGAAGAACTGAAGACACACCGGGAAGCAGTAGAGCAGCCAGAAGGAGACGGGACCCAGCGTGTTGGCCGTCACACAGTCTCTGAAATAAAAGGAGAAGAGGAGGACACGCAGCGCTGCCCACAGCAGACACAAGAACAGAAACACCGTCTGATAACTGAAGCGCTTGTGTCCGTATCTCAGCACCAGCCAGAGCTGAGCGTACACGAAAGCAAAGAGCAGCGAGTAGAAGCCGGTGTACGCCACCGTCAGACCCAGCTTGACGAAAGGTGGCACGGCCGGGCTGAGGGTGGGCGGAGGCGGCAGAGAATCGTTCCTCTCCTGTACGGATGCCTCCATGGATCACCTGCCGGCCCTGGAGGAGGACGTCTAGAAGGTCTGCAGCTCTCGGCTCGGTCGAGGGAGGGAGTGTAAGAACAGACGGGTAGGCAGCAGTGGGAGGGAGAGGAAAGCGGAGCGAGCCACACTTCCTCCTGTGATGGTTGAGCACATGATGTGAGGGAGTGTTGTGCAGCGGGCAGTGAAAGCGGAGGGGAGGGAGGACGGCCCCTGTGACGCCGTGTTGACGTACACTACTGTATGTTTAACCCTGTACTGTAGTTTTCTCACGAGATGTAAGCCCTTTCTCTCTGTTCCCACATTTCAGCACCTTTACTCTTTCATTCTCTTTCTCTTCTCTGCAAATGAAGAGATTTCAATATGTTTCATTTTACTTTTCTTTTGTGTGTTGTTATGTGTTTGTTTCTTTTACATAAACAGGTGCAATACTGTACTGTAAAACTTTGCTGTAGTTTTGAAGAAGGTTTGCCAGTAACTTACCGTAGATTTCATTCAAACTTCTTTTATATTAGTACTGTTTTCAGTTTGATTAAACTTTACACATCGACTTTAGAGATGAAATAGAGCAAGAAGAGACTGGTCTCATTACTGGCATTGTCAACACAGCAATGCTGCAAAAAGCATTTTTGTCTTATTTTCCTGTAAAAAAAATCTTAAATTTTGATACATTTGCATAACAAGAAAAGTGACCTTAGATATTTAGTCTTGTTTTATGAAAGAAAATGCAAGATATAGGTATAGTTAATGTTTCGAAAATACATTGTAAATGAAACAGTATGTTACTGGCAAACCTGCTGCAAAACTACAGCAAAGTTTTACAGTGTGTGTAAAGTGTTGTTGTATGCAGTGCTTTATAATAAATACATAAACTTGAATCTGTTAAATTCAGGTAAGGTTAGTTGTTTGCTTTGCACAAGAAATGTACGTCTTTAAAGAATCAACCCTGTTAATCTTCACATAAACAAAGCACAAATCTGTTTGTCTTTTATATAAACAGTGCATGTGAATTTATTTGTGCGTTTGGTTTAAGACATCAATGACGTTAAATGGAGAGCCAATGGAAACTTTTGCTTTAGTATCGTCTGCGTCTCAGATATTTCTCATGAGAGTCAGAAATGTCAGATATGTGTCTGTCATGAGAGTTTGAGGAGAGACGTCAACAATGTGTCAAACTGAGCTCAGATTTGAATCAGAAGTCAATATTATTAAAGATCTCAATATCAACAAATTCTCATCACATTTAAATAAATACAGATTATTTGATCTCTAAATCTTCCAGACTCTTCATGTGTTTCAACATTTTCACTCTCATTTGATTCTCTATTTATTTCTACCTAACAATTTAAGGAGAAACGTGTGAAACCTTTATGAAACACAACTGGGAACTCCATCAAATCTTATGAAAGAGCAACTTCTGAGAAAAAAACCTTTTCCAGACTGAGTCGTCTCATATTGATGTTTGAGTTTTATGAAGCTTCTGAATGTTTCTGTCTTAACCACGATAGAGTCACTTCTCTTTTTCTGCACTTCTGCTTGTGACCATATTTGGGCATTTATGCCCATCACGTGGGATCTTATTTAACATGGCAGTGGTGATGGATGCGTCCCGGATTAGAGGTCAGAGGTCTGCATAGTCCAAGACCGGTCATTTGAAATCCCTGATTATATAAAACAAATCCATCACAAGTGACATAATGATCAGGATGTGTTTATTTATTTAAATGCAATCTGCAGCTGTTTTATGCATTTATGCTTTTAAATGTATGATTGTCATTCTGCGTACCAAAGTTATTTGAGTTTACTAATATTAAAACTTTTAAAACGTCTTTGTTTGTTGAAATCAAATCAAAGATTGACTTGAAAATTGTTGCAAAAACTCAAATTAAATAATAATTGAAATGTTGCCTCTAATTGAAATAAGCTGAAATAGGTTTAAAGCAATCAAATACTGATAATAAACAAAAACTAAAAAAATATATGAATCTTATATAGCAGCATAGAAAATAAATCAATCATAAATTGAGAAAAGCAAACCTCAAAATTGATAAAACTTGAACTAAAATTAACACAAAAATAAATCCTATGATTTAAACTAAATAAAATTTAACTCAATTCTGCTATCTTCAACGGGAAATCATGTAACATCCATAAATGTGTCTAAAGATGTCCAGTGCGAAACCCATGTCCTTTTATGCCCTGTCTAGTTTTTAAAAACTTGATATTTAATACATTATATATATATATTTCTGCCTTGTTGTCCTCGTTTTTCCCCCAAAACATCTTACTGGTTCCTAAATCTGACTGTGTTATCTTTGTTTTAAGCGCCGTGCATTCAAACACAAGAAATAATATTGAGCATAAAGAAAATTTGCTTGTTTTATAACCATTACACATTTTTGTCTTTAAAAGTGTATTATGTGTTTCGAGCACGAATTTCATTTGACGGTAATACCGTGTTGTTCTGTGGTTCTATGTTTGTCCAGCAGTTGTCGCTCTCTCATCACAGAAGATCTTTCTGTTCAGAGGAGTTTCAAGCACAAACTCTTCATTATTTAAATGAACACATCCAATTAGTTTCTCTTCACATTTATCACTTGACAGTGTGTTGTAAACTCACATTCTCTCTCTGTCACTGTTAGTTAGCACATAGGACGATGACTCCGGGTTCATTTCTGATTATTGTTCATGTTCAAAGTCCAGTTTGTTTCATCACAGACAAAAGCACTAATGTTTGATTAGTGTGGGCGTTATAGTGCCTTTGTATTCTAGATGAACAGTTTGTGTTATGATGGAAGTCTGTCTCATGTGCATGAATAAAAGAACACTGTGTCTGTTCTCCCCGCAGATGAAGGTAACGCTAAGTATCTAATGTACATAATGTTGCAATATCTCATTAATATTCACAGATCTGTTAGTTAATATTTTGTTTATATATTGTTTTCTTTTCTCAAGTGTAAACACATTTAATGAGGCTTCTGATATCATGACAGATGAGAGTTCATACGATTTGCACATTACCAAAGTAATACCATCACTGTCAACAAATGCCACATTTCATCACACATTAAAATATGAAATTAAAAAACAACGACAACTGTATTGTACTGTTGTGCTTTGTAACACTATTGTGATCAAGTTTGTTTTTTGTTATAAGGCAGATAGTTAAAGTAGATTAGTTCCAACTTCAACCTACTGAAATGCAATATTTTATTTATTTATTGTGCAATGTTTAAAATGCCTTTTCTTCATATAAAATTGAATCGCTTGGGCTGAAATATAACTGCTGGGTAAGTTACTGTGAAAAAGTAATTAATTACTAGTTACTTCAATAATGTAATTAGATTACTGTACAAATAACTCTGTCAACAAAGTATTTAATGATGTTTTAAAAATTACTTAATATATCATACATCAACCTTCATGAGTTCAGTGATTCAAGGATAGACACGAAACGACTCTTAATTCTAACAAATTATTAATATAAAATTACAGAAATAACTCTTATTAACTGACCAAAGTATACAAATGTGAGAAAGATAAGTTAATGCACGCATTTTAAAGTTAGACCTTGAATTTGAATGTCATTTCCACCTCCATTACACACTATTGAGTTCAATTACATCGGAATTAATTTCTCGCAAGAACAAGTTTATGGCATTTCTTATTGATGCATAAGTTCTTATTCTTATTAGAACACTATTGTAATCACTTTAAGAGAAAAGAGATTTAATTGAACAGAGGTCAGGGATCAAAAGCCCAACTAAAGTAAACAGTGATCACAATAATGGTGGTTGGTGAAAATTATGAATAGTGATTTGAACCAATCCATAAATATTATTTTAGAAAAACTAATAAAATTGCTTCTCACAAGTTGGCGTAATTGTTTTACGTTTGTCCAAAGTTTGACTTTTCAGTGTATTGGTAATGGTTCCTTCTTATCTGGGAACTAACAGAACATTACATCTTACTGGAATAATAATAACACACTCAACATACAGAAATTCTGAACTGGTTTTAATGGTAATAAGCTCCTAATGGAATTTGCATTGGAAACTAGGACTGAATTTCTGTTGTTTATTTCAGCAGGGCCATCATAACACCCCAATTCAGTCACATAGGAAGCAATATTCTGTCATGTAAAGTGTGAGCAGAACCTCAGAATCTGTTTGAATGGTGTTGAGCTCCGCCTTCAGAGGAGGAGTGACATGTGTGTGTGTCTTTGTTTGTGTCTCTGGACTCCAGCAGCAGATCTTCAGTCAGACTCCAGCGAGGTTCAGGTCGGTCATGGATCGACAGGGTCAGAGGTGGTCAATGTGGATCATATTCCTGGGATTGTGCGTGTGTGTCAGCGGGATAACCCGACAGGATTTGTTCCCGTTTGGAGAAGGCGCAGGAGATCAGAGGCTTCCAGAAGGAAATGATGAGACGCAGCAGATTTCTCTGGAGAAGCCCGTCACCTTCTTCAACGAACAGTTCAACAAGATTTACGTGAGTGTATTTCAACTCTCCTCCGTCATAAAAAGGGTTTACATCTGTGATGGGTGTCAAAGTGAGTCTGTTAACCTGGACAAAAGATGGTAACGCTTCACTTAAAGGATATTTGTATAATGCATTATAAAAGTAGTTTTAAAGGGATACTTCACTCATCATTTACTCGCCTTAGAGTTGTTCCAAATGTGTATAAATGTCTTTGTTCTGACGAATACAGCGAAAGATATTTAGAACAATGTTTTAACCAGACAGATTCTTCCCCCATTGACTCCCATAGGAGGAAAAGTTACTTTATCATTTTTTTCCTGTTCAACACAAAAAAAGATATTTTGAAGAATGTTGGACAGGAATCAGCACTTTTGACTACCGTTGTTTTTTTCTTACCATGGTAGTCAATCCGTCTGGTTATACGCATTCTTCCAAATATCTTTCTCTGTGTTCATCAGAACAAAGACATTTATACAGATTTGGAACAACTCGGAGGTGAATAAATGATGACAGAATTTTCATCTTATAATGTCTCATGAATAATTGTAACTACAAACTTCGCATATATTATTTTGGTTATTTTTTTAAGTCTTAACAACAACCTTTAATGCACACATTATGAACAATTATAATGCGTCACAGCATTTATTAACCCTTAACACTGCATTATACCTCAAGACTTTAAGTAAATAAAGCACATGGATAATAAATATTAAGCACATGGCAACATTTCAGACCTCAACGAATGTTCATGTATGGAAATGCATTCTTTGTGCGTGTGTTGGGACTTTGTGAAGTTCATGTGTTTGTGTCACTGATCACAGTCCAGTGCTGTTTACTAGAGTAAACACAAGTAAAACACAGATAAAGATCTCAGTGTAAACTCTTTCCATGCTTGAGCTCGTAACAGTCTTCAAACATTCATGTGATTTGTTTTTGCTCTTTTATGAGCATTGAAGTGATTTCTTGAGCGAGTGTTAACAGAAACGGCTCATTTGGCAGTTCAGCAGCCTTCAGTACACAAACAGCTCTTTATTCTCCTTCAACATAAACTTGCACAACTGTATAACACGTCATTTGTTTATTAGTTTACTTCACTTGAGAAAGTGTCACTTAATAGCTATTCACTTTATCATAGAAAGAAAATGACCTGTTGACAATAAAACATGTCTTGTATTCTTCAGGCGTCTTTCTCTTTTCACTCAAATATGTTTATGAAGTGTAAAAGACTGAAAGTAAGAAAACTTTGGTCTGAAAAACGTCCGTCACAGCATGAAGTACACATATAAAAAGATTACGAAGATCTGTTTTTCTTTGGAATATCTTTACATTTTCTTATACTGAATAACTCATGTTAATAAATGTTTTCAAAAATCATGTTTTTTATTATTTTATAATGTCTTTTTATTGTGTAAGTTACCTAGTTTAGTTATTATGGCTTAAATCTAAACAAACCAACTGCAGTTTGATTGATTTTAATTGGAATGCAGAATAAAAAAAACATGATTTGAAAACAGAGATCACATTTTGGAACCAAACTCTTCATTTATTCATTTACATTTATTCAAAATGCATCTAACACATTTTGTCACAATATCATGAAGTGATGTGTCATTCTCTAAACCAGGACTTGTTATTAGGGTCAGCTGTTGATGTGAAAGACGTAAATGTGTGTTTATTGTATAAATAATCTGCTGTGTCCTTTAGAATGGTTGAATATGTGGTTTAGTGTATGTCGAATTTTCTCTGAGATCGAACAATAACATTCATAATGACTCTTCCAACAATTCTTCCTGTCCCACAAGGCTTTCTGCCAATTTCCGTTTCCAGGAAACGTTTGTAAGTTGTTTTGAGCGTTGTGTTTGTTTAGCCTACTGCGCGGCTCTGCGTCTTTCAGTTCACCACAAAATGTTGATTTTGTGGATGACAAGAGGAACAATGAAGAAATCATGTTCCTTCATCAGTATGTGTGAGATTAGCAGCAGAACACAAAGTCCATGTGTCGTAACATTCTGAAAACATCTGGAAATGCAGTTTCACTCCAAACATTCACATGTGTGTTGTCCACAGACGCTTTATTCAACAACTACATCCTTTAAACTTAAAACAGGATGGTATACGCTTCAGACTACTTCTAATCTACTTTTTAGAAATATACTTTCCTTTACTCTTAAGTACACTTGATTTTACCGTGTGGAAAGTTTTAGTGCCTCTATTTGGACTATACTTGTGCTTCATCTTTTGATGGAGATGTACTTAGGTATACTTCTGAAAATATGCTTAGTAAAGTATAGTATGGTTGTTGTGAAAAGCACATTTTCTCTACTTTAAGTGCAAAAATAATAACTTAAAAGTATGTTCATAAAAGCATACTTCAACTAGTTGTTTACTAAGAATACACCTTGAAGTGTTCTTACAAGTTCACTTAAAGAAAGCTTGTTAGCTTAAAATAATGAGTAGTTAACTGAGGGTAAACTTTAAAGTGTACTTTTATAAATCACAACTGTGTTACAAGTAAACTACCAGTAAACTACCAGTAAACCTTATGAAAACCTCCAAGTACACTTGCAGTAAAACTACTTAATGAACTGTTTAGTGGGAGTAAACTTTAAAGTGTATGTTAGTAGACTAAACATGCTAAAAGTATTGATCAGTACACCAACAAGTTTACTTGGAGTATAGTTGTAGAACAAGTGAAAACTTAATTTTAAAGTAGTTGTGTAATCAAATGTTTACTGCTGTAGTTAAAAACTTAAAAGTGGGTCAATATAGTCGCATGCAGTATTCACACAGCACACTTTAAGTATACTAGTGCATTGATATTAGTATACTTACTACCTAAACGATATACTTGAAATTTGGTCCCCGTGAACCGGAAGTTCAGATCGTTTTTACTTCCGTATTTTGATGCATTTCGGAGTGAAATGAAATTTTATATGGGAAAAATAGTGGGCGGGGCTTTCTCTGCGATTTTTTTGGTTGTATTATGACAGCCGTTGTCCTTTGAAATGAAACCAGCAGCAGACTGACAGTTGAAGGGGAGGAGTTAACGGAGGCTCCGCCCAAACCGTCTAACATATGTCATTTAAGAGCCATTTCAGGAAAGAAGTGCATTTTCAGATTTTAACTGAAGATCATGAAGTCACACAATTAAAGCAAGCGAATGACCCACATTGATCAACTATTTTAATTTTAATTTCACTGGGACTTTAAGTTTACTTCAAAACAAAAGAACTTCAAGTATACTTCTTTATGATAAGGGACGTTTCAACACAGACACACTATAATATTATGGGTTATTATTTGTTCGTGTTGCTACACACACTTTATTTTAAAGGAGTAGTTCAGTCCAAAAGCCCTCATTGACTTTCCATTGTAATTTGTATTCAATGGTCAATTTGAAAGTCAATGTGGACACATTTTGAGTGGACTACTCCTTTAAAGGGACAGTTCACCCCTCTACACTAAAAACATCTTGATTTATTACCCTCATGCGAGTCTATTTCTCTCATAAGCAAATCATTCTCTTTCACAATTATTCTTTCATTCAGATCAACACCAATGGTTTTGTAGCCCTGAAGACGCCTGCAGACGAATCCGAGTATCTGGGCAAAATGCCGGCCACTTTTGGAATGATAGCCGCTCTCCAGGGTGACCTGGACACCAGTGACGGGGTGGGTAAGGTGTTCTTCCGTGAGGACACCAGTCCTGTCGTCCTGCGACACGCCGCTGATCACATCAACAGAGCGTTTCCTGAACACGACGAGGTGAACCCCAGTCACGCTCTGGTGGTCACATGGGTGGACGTGGCCCCTCACAGGACGGAGCGTCGAGGAGACGGAGAGGATCAGGGAGGAGGAGTGAGTGTGGGCTGCATTTACATTAACACTTGATTGAGTGTGATTATATTTATATGCTTTCTTATAAACATGTCTTGAACTAATAAGCTCAGTAAGAGTTTGTCTAACAGCTGTTGACCTGAAAGAACAAACCGAGCGTAGACACACTAACACACATGTTGGGTTTCATGTTTTATGGGGACATTCCATAGACGCAATGTTTTTTTTATACTGTACAAACAGTATATCATATTCCCAAACTTAACCATCACACAAGACTTTCTGCTCTTTTAGATTTTCAAAAAAGTGAATTCTGTATGATTCATAAGCTTGTTTCCTCATGGGGACCAAAAATGTCCCCACAAGAAGAAGGATTTTGGATATTGCCATTTTGTCCCCATACCGTAGGGTTTACCCTACCCACACACACACAGATTTCACAGAATACACCATTATACATAAAATAAAGATGCTTCAAAGATTTTTCACATCGATGCCACAGAAGAACCCTTTGGTTCCATAAAGAACCTTTAAAATCTGAAGAACCTTTCTGTTTCACAAAAGGTTCTTTGTGGCCAAAAATTGGTTCTTCTTATAAAAAAATAAGAAAGATATGGTTCTTTGAAGAACCTTTGACTGAATTGTTCTTTGTTGAACCAAAATGTTTCTTCAACGCCATTGCTTGTGAAGAACATTTTGTGCGCCTTTATTTTGTAGAGTGTAAAGAATGATGCCATAAAAGAACCCTTCAGTCTTCACTCTTCCTTCACTCATGCTTACCTTTCTCTTTTTTTGTCACAAATTATTTTTTGTAAAACCAAAAGGTTCTCTGGATGTCACAGGTTCTTTTTGGAACCGTTAAGAAAAATAGGTCAAAAAAGGCATTGTGAAGCTCCTTCATTTACAGAAGTGAAGAATGCAGACAATATGTCTTA
Source organism: Triplophysa tibetana (assembly GCA_008369825.1). Taxonomy (NCBI): domain Eukaryota; kingdom Metazoa; phylum Chordata; class Actinopteri; order Cypriniformes; family Nemacheilidae; genus Triplophysa; species Triplophysa tibetana. Next base: position 23,716,507 of record CM017900.1, on the reverse strand, counting down.
AACAAAATGAAGGTTCCTTAAAAGCTGTTTAGTTCTACAAAGAACCGTTAACGTCCAGAGAATCTTTCTGTTTCACAAATGGTCTCCTTGTATTGTGAAAAACAAGTTATTCTGACAGGACACATTTAGTTTGTGTTAAAACGTGTTTTTAAATCTTATAGAGAAATACATTTCAACTGGTGATCGCATCGCTGGAGTCTGTGTCCTGTGCCGTACTTCTCTACCCGAGGGACGGACTGCAGGTCCACACCACAGGAGATAGTCACACACTCCACGCCGGCTTCAGTAAGGGACATGAGGGATACACAATCTTTTATAAAAAACAGGGTCCGTATTATCGCATCACAGACGACACAGAGGCATCTGTCACTAGATTAGCTGAGTAAGTCTGTCACGGTTTCACATTATTTTGAAATCATTCATTACATGACATTCATACTGTTGGATGTTTTTTTTCCAGGCAGACTAACTCTGGAAAGCCGGGCGTGTGGGTGTATAAAATCGGAGCGTTCCCTCAGTTCTCAGACGTCACAGCCGGACAGGTGCCAGATTTACCTGTGGATTCTCATCAGTACAGAAGCACTGGAAGCCACAGACATCAACATCAGGTGCAGGTTTATCCTGAGGATCAGGGGATCTCACAGGACATCCTGGACGGGGTTTATCATGGTCCAGAGCATCCCGCTCCTCTTCAGGTGGACACGGTTCAGTTCACTCCTGAGGTGGTGGAGGTCGAGAGTGATGAAAACTTTCAGGTTGATGGTCAGCAAAATTTCTTAATCATTGTGCTTTGTTTTCCAGCAAATAGCAGACATTCTTATTACTTAATTATCCTTAAACTCAAAAATGTGGGAAAAAATAAGTGCTTTAATTACCCAAAATTGATTTTGATTTATAAATATATAAAATAACTATATATAAATAGATAAAAATGATATATATATAAACAAAATCAAGCGAGTAAATTACCCTTAATTGATTGTGATGTATAAATAAAAATATATTAAGTAAAAATATATAAATAAAAATTATATATATTAATATAAATAAAAACAAGTGAGTAAATCACCCTAAATTGATTGTGGTATATGCTTTAAATAACTATATGTAAAATACACATATATAAAATGTATATAAATATGTATAAATAAATAAAAATAAGTGAGTAAATTACCTTAAATTGATTGTGATGCATAAAATAAATATATATAAATTAACTAACAAATGTAAATATATATAAATAAAAATAAGTGAGTTATTTACCCTAAATTTATTTTGATATATTCTCTAAATAAAAATATATAAAATACATATATAAATGCATATATGTAAATAGATATAAATACAAATAATTGAATTAACTACCCTAAATGGATTGTGATATATAAAATAATTATATATATAAAGAAACATAAATTATCTAAATATATTTAAAAAAAAAGAGTCAATTACCCTAAATTGTTGGTGATATATTTAGTATAAAACAATATTTGGTATAAAAAAGCTTTGCTGTGAATGATCTTAATAAATCATTTTATAAACCAATTCATGTTAGTAATAAAATGTTATGTTTTTATTTTCTCTACAGTCTTCACATATAACTCCGGTCCGTGCGGCAGGCACACGTGCTCCAAATTTGGCGAATGTAGGAATTCTCCATCCGGACAGTGCTGTCACTGTAAGCCCGGTTTCTACGGCAACGGCGTTCAGTGTGTATCTGAAGGTAGGGCAGTGTTTGATGGACAGCTGTGAAGTCTTCATGTCCAGTGTGACAGGTGAGATCTCCTGCAGGTGTTCCTCAGAGGATGAACGGGAAAATGAGCGGCAGGTTGTTTGTGGGGGACTCGTCCGTGCCCGTGGAAATCTCCGACAATGATCTTCACTCGTACGTGGTGGTGAACGATGGGAGAGCGTACGTGGCCATCAGCACCATTCCTCCCAGCGTGGGTTTCTCTCTTCAGCCCCTGTCAGCTGTGGGCGCTGTCATCGGGTGGGCTTTTGCTCTCCAGCAGCCCGGATTCAAGAACGGCTTTAGTATTATTGGTAAGACCCATGAATCGTGTTTTATACTTCATGTCATGAGCTACTCAGAGGGAAATGTTATCGATCAGATTGATGGATGGAGTTCTCAGTAGTTTCATTGAAGTATAAATGTTGTCTGAGAAGTTTCTCCTCAAATTGCTTAAATTGGAGAAATAAAAAGAGAATCAAGTGAGAATGTGATTGTGTAAACACGCGAAGATTCTGGAGGTGTCAATGAATATTGTATAAGAAAAATAATCTGGATTTGAGTTCATGTGATGAGAAACATCCGAGTTCATAATAAGATCTTCATTAATATTGACTTTTGATTGAAGACGAGACAAATCTGAGAAATAATGGAGATATTAAATAATGGAGATATTAAATAATAGAGATATTAAATAATAGAGATATTAAATAATGGAGATATTAAATAATGGAGATATTAAATAATAGAGATATTAAATAATGGAGATATTAAATAATGGAGATATTAAATAATGGAGATATTAAATAATGGAGATATTAAATAATGGAGATATTAAATAATAGAGATATTAAATAATGGAGATATTAAATAATAGAGATATTAAATAATGGAGATATTAAATAATGGAGATATTTAATAATGGAGATATTAAATAATAGAGATATTAAATAATGTTGATATTAAATAATGGAGATATTTAATAATGGAGATATTAAATAATAGAGATATTAAATAATGGAGATATTAAATAATGGAGATATTAAATAATGGAGATATTAAATAATGGAGATATTAAATAATGGAGATATTAAATAATAGAGATATTAAATAATGGAGATATTAAATAATGGAGATATTAAATAATGGAGATATTAAATAATGGAGATGTTAAATAATGGAGATATTAAATAATGGAGATATTAAATAATGGAGATATTAAATAATGGGAATATTAAATAATGGAGATATTAAATAATGGAGATATTAAATAATGGAGATATTAAATAATGGAGATATTAAATAATGGAGATATTAAATAATAGAGATATTAAATAATGGAGATATTAAATAATAGAGATATTAAATAATGGAGATATTAAATAATGGAGATATTAAATAATGGACATATTAAATAATAGAGATATTAAATAATGGAGATATTAAATAATGGAGATATTAAATAATGGAGATATTAAATAATGGAGATATTAAATAATAGAGATATTAAATAATGGAGATATTAAATAATGGAGATATTAAATAATGGAGATATTAAATAATAGAGATATTAAATAATGGAGATGTTAAATAATGGAGATGTTAAATAATGGAGATATTAAATAATGGAGATATTAAATAATGAAGATATTAAATAATGGAGATATTAAATAATGGAGATATTAAATAATGTAGATATTAAATAATGAAGATATTAAATAATGGAGATGTTAAATAATGGAGATATTAAATAATGGAGATATTAAATAATGGAGATATTAAATAATGGAGATATTAAATAACCGAGATATTAAATAATAGAGATATTAAATAATGGAGATATTAAATAATGGAGATATTAAATAATGGAGATATTAAATAACCGAGATATTAAAGAGATCTCATTTGTGATTTTCAAGTCAGTATCTACAAGATCTTAAAATAAAATGAAGTGTTCTTCTATTTGATCTCTGAGTTCAGGTTGGTGAGTGTCTTGAAGCATTGCGTGTTTTCTTCCTGTGGCGTCATGTGTGCTGTGATGTTGCTTTGAGTTGTTTCTGGTTTTGATGTGTTTCAGGCGGCGAGTTCAAACGACAGGTCGACGTGACCTTCCAGCCGGGCGGCGAGCGGATGACCATCTCTCAAGAGTTCAAAGGCATCGATGAGCACGACCACCTGATGGTGGACACCAGACTTGAAGGAAGGATTCCTGAGGTGCCTCAGGGGGCTCAAGTGAAGTTAGACCCCTACACTGAGATCTACCAGTACAGCAGTAACTGTGAGCGAGAGCTTCTGTCGACCGTGTGAAGAACCAGAAGGTCTGTTATCCAAAACCGTAACGTTTTGTCCTCGTGTCATTTTCTGTCAGTAATCACCTCGTCCTCATCGCGCGAGTACGTGATCATTAGAGAAGACCTCCCCTCTGTGACCAGAAGCTATAAGTTCAGAGAGACCATCACGTTCCAGGGCTGCCAGCACGATGAATCCAGTCGAGATGTTCCGTCCACTCAGATGCTGAGCGTCGATCAGGTGTTCGTCAAGTATGATTTAGGCGAACAGCTCCTGCGTTACGCCACCAGTAACAAGATCGGAGATATCAACGGTGAGGATGTGTTCACTTTATATACATGGATGGATCACAAAACCAGTCTGAAGGAACACGGGAACATTTGTAGTATTAGCCAAAAATACATAGTATGGGTCAAAATGATCCATCTTTCTTTTATGTTGGAAATCATTAAGTAAAGATCATGCTCCGTGAAGATACTTTGTAAATTTCCTACCGTAAGTTATATGCTATGACAACTTTAAATGCGATTTTCCAAGTATTTTTATTTTTTGCACCCTCAGATTCAGTTTTTAAATGTTATATATCGGTCAAATATTGTCCAGTCCTAACATCAACCACACATCAATGAAAAGCTTATTTATTCAGCTTTCAGATGATATTAAAATCTCAATTTTCAATTATTGACCCAAAGGACTTGTTGTCCAGGGTCACATATATGTGAGTGATTGTTACTAAAGCTGACAAGTATATGTACAGGTTATCATTTACACAAAAACATGTTTTTCACAACGAAACTAATATTTTATTCAATTAAAAATGTTTATGAAATGGATGATTTTGACTGAAAAATGTTATTTTTTCACCATTATTTTCATGACACATGTTATAACTGTAATACAAAGAAAACCGGAGTCACCAAAAGATGCATGTCCACAATCCACATCGTAAAGCTTCACATTTTTAAATTACAATTTTATGATATTTCCTATTACAACTTAATATTTCCAGAATGCATATTGATAACAATTGTTTTGACAGTTTCAAAAACTGTGTTGTGTTTTGCATACATGAAAGAAAACATGATTAACTGTTAACTGAAGCAACATGAAGTGCAGTGTCTGGTTCTGAGAATCACAGTTCAGTGAGTGCAGATGAAATTGTTGTCAGATGTATATATATATTAATATATGCTTGATTGACAGGAGGAGAGCCTGAAGAGAACCCCTGCTTTACCGGCAAACACGACTGTGACACTAATGCTGTGTGTAGACCTGGAGGAGCAAATGAGTTCACATGCGAGTGTGCTTCAGGTTTTACTGGAGAGGGACGCGCTTGCTACGGTACACAGATCACGTCTTTATGTTTTATGTTCTTTCTTCATCAGAACACAAAAAGAAGATAATGTTGATAATCAAACAGCACTGAACTCCATTGACATTTCTCAAAATATCTTCTTTCGTGTTCCACCGAAGAAAGACTCATATACAGTTGAGCAACCAAACGAGGAGTTAAAAAACGTGAGGTTTTGTCCCGAATTGTATCGTTGATTCATTGACAAACATCCGTCCTCAGTCCGTCGTTTCAATTAAAATCATTTCCTCAGTGATATCCTTCTTTCCAAAGGCCTTTTTATCTCACTTCCTCTCCCAAGGGGGGATCGCTTTCACACACCAGTCTTCTCATCAGATTTAAGAATGATCTTGAAATATGACCTTTGATAATCTGAGGATATGACCCATCCCCTGCTGCCTAAAGGAAATGACACAAAAATAGGAGCGATGTTATCTTAAGAACTCATCATTAGAGGAAGTGATGTTATCGCTGTTAGTAATTCATGGGAATGTAAAGTCTGTCTCTTTCACAAATGCAAATTTCTCAAGTTTGAAGCATGTTGTGGTTTGTCTGTTTGCGGCGTCTGTAGACAAAACACGTCGTGTTTAAATAAAACAAAACAGGGTTTTTTCTCACTAAAAAAATATTTTTTAAGTCTACTTTACATACTTCTCAGAAATATGCCTTCTGTAAAGTGAGCTTTATATTAATTTATTGTAACTGAGAGCTTGTGCACAGAGATGAATCTCTAAAGTAAAAACCTGTCTTCATTAGATGTGGATGAATGCAGAGAGTCTCCTCAGATCTGTGGACCTCATGCCATCTGTAATAACCAGCCCGGAACCTTCAGATGTGAATGTCTGGACGGCTTTCAGTTTGCTAGTGATGGACGGACATGTGTCGGTAAGTCTCATAACTTGCTGTGTGTTTATGAATCACTGCACTGTTTAAGTTTACAATGTTAAAATGTCATCTAAGAGACTTCTATGCTTCTCAGATGTTTCTCTTGAGAAAAAGACAATCTTCTGGATTCTTATGTGCGTCTCATTCAGAACTGACGTCATTCATTTCTTTAATATTCAGAAACAGATCCGTCCATTCAAGAGTAAATGTGTCTGGATAGATGTTGTGTTGTTCTCGTGTGTTGTTAAGGTGTTTTGTGTTGGTTTGTAGAGGTGTTGCGGCCCGTGGATCCGTGTCAGACCGGCACTCATGACTGTGACGTCCCTGAACGCGCTCGCTGCAGTTACACCGGTGGATCATCCTACATCTGCTCCTGTCTGCAGGGCTTCATGGGAGATGGACGGACCTGCCGAGGTGTTTACCAGACATTTGTTCGTCTCACTTTAAAGTCCCAGTGGAATAAAAAATCACGATTGCTATTTTTTCATGAAATATTGGAGCGTTTATTGTAAATAGTTGATCAATGTGGGTCATTCTCTTTTTAAAATGTGTGTGTCCTCAAAATCTTCAGTTAAAATCTGAAATGGCACTTCCTTCCTGCAATGACTATCGTGATGTATGTTAGACGGCTTGGGCGGAGCATGTGTTAACTCCTCCCCTTCAACTGTCAGTCTGCTGCCAGTTTCATTTTTATACATCCAATCTAGAGAAAGACGAAAGCCACACCCACTATTTTTCTCATTAGAAATTCCATTTCACTCGCTTCACGGGGACTTTAAATGATATTTAACGCAGTTTCCATGTTTTGTTTAATTATTTTTATTGAAATGTCTCAATATCTTGCAGTTGTTTCTAAATTTTTCTAACCATTCAAAAGTTCAAGTCGACTTTGAACGCTCACCTATAGGCTACTTTTAGTCACATGTGTTGAATCAATAATGTATTTATTTTGCATAATACAATGAAAGATCATCTTTTCTTTCTTTCAGACATAGATGAATGTCAGGGAAACCAGTGTCATGAGAATGCCTTCTGCACCAACACCGCTGGATCTTTCACCTGTCAGTGTAACGCCGGCTACTATGGTGATGGTTACCACTGCTCTACAGGTACAGTACACATCGGTTTAAATGTAAAAAAGTCAAAAATCAAGAATCAAGTCTATCTTTTCAGTTTTTATAGACATGATTGAATGGAATTCTGTATAGACGGTTTCAAAGTGACAACAAAAACAAACGTTACTGCGCATGTGTGCGCTCGTGGCCTGCAGATAACTTTGTGTACACATTCACAAACAATACAGTGCCTGTGGATTATCTCTGATAACAGTCAAAAGAAAACGAGAAGAACAGTTACTTGGCTAAACTGGTCTCTACAATATTTTGAATTTAGACTGCGATACCAAGTTCATCAACTAGATGTCAGTGTACCGCAAGGTTTCTTTAAAGTCCCCGTGAACCGAAAGTTTGGATCGTTTATACTTCTGTCTTCAGACGCATTTCCAAGTCAAAAGGGTTCAAAAATGTTGTCGTGGGTAAAATTTTTCGATAAGAATTGATTTGATGTATAAAATCAGCTGTTTGTCACGTCCGGACGGACAGAACCCAAAAGCAGACAGCAGAGATGGGGTTAAACAGTATTTATTAAGACACAAAACAATAAACCCACGATGGGGCAAAACAGAAACTAAATAATAAGTTCAAACACGAAGGGAAACAGGAACAAGGTAATCCAGATGGTGGAGACAGACACGAAGGAGCCAGTGACATCGACAATCGACAATAAACATTAGACAATGAACCGACAAACAGTAAGGGAATGAGGGACATTAAATAAGGAGAAACTAATGAGGAGAGATGACAAAGGGATCGGGACGGGCAGGTGACAAGGCTCAACAATGAGTGCAACTAGCGGGAAGAGGCACAGACAGGTGAGGGAGATGAAACACTAATGTGACGCTAGACAGAGAGACAAGGGGGCGGAGCTACACGGAAGACACGCGGCGAAATGTCAAAACAAACCGCCACGTGTCCACACAAGACGAAACACACACACAAGACATGATATTGTCACGGCTCTGTCCCCAAAGCCCGAATACTCATGACAGGAAGGACAGGACCGTGACACTGTTGTGAAATGAAACTAGCCACAGACTGACATTTGAAGGGGAGGAGTTAACGGATGCTCCACCCAAGCCGTCTAACATACCTCATTTAAGATGGATAGTCATTTCGGGGCGGAAGCGCATTTTCAGATTTAATTGAAGATTATGAAATAAAATAACCCACATTAATAAACTATTTACTATAAATGCTTTAATATTTTAGGAAAAAATAAGAATGGTGATTTTTAATTTCACTGGGACTTTAAATGCGACCAAACTACAGGACCCATACAACTAATTCTTTATTTAATCAAATAAACATACAACGAAATTCAACAAATCATTTACTTAAAACTATTATCATACAGTAAATAATAATATAAATTAATATTAACATAAATCAAATTAGTATAAATAGTTATATTATCAGACAATAGCCCAAACACAATCAGGAAGTCACGCGTGTGTCCGTTCTAAGTTAACTTGCATTTTCAACTGTCTTATAAAAGTTTTCTTTTTCATAAATCTGACTTTTATTAAGTGGATGAAGAAGCTGTTATTGTTGTTTACTCAGAGAGGCTTTTCAGAATGTCCCATAAGAATGAACTGAAGATGTGATCACATCATATCAATATTGACCATATCATATCTGGACACACAGATCGCATGCAACAACATTTACTGATATTTTTGGATCGCACTACAAACATCTATTGACAAACTTCTTTAGACTAATTGTTTACACAAACCAACTACATGTGTGGCTTCCGTTATTAAATCTAAACAGATTTATTGATGTTCTTTCCTCTGGAGAAGTTGTTTGGTCCGCGCTCTTTCAGGAAGGTTCATCATTGCTCAAGCATCTGATTTAAATAGGAAGAAGCTTGTGGTGTTTAACTGGAAAAGATTTGTTCTTCCCACCGTGACGAACCTCACCGCTCTGACCTCTAGACATTCACTGACGGATGACACATGACCTCTCGACCCCTGGAGTTCTGTCACGGTTTAACCCTCATGACAGCTGCGTCTGAACTCTCGCCGCATTTGCTTTGGTTTCTCAAAGGTTGTTTTGTAGTGTTCTGTTATTTTATATTCCAGTGCTCTTCATACACTGATAACTTCAACATCTCACAGACTACAGTACGAGAGTCAATGTCCTGTGTTTGTGCAGATGGTAAGACTCGCTGTCAGCTTCATCGAGAGAACGCTCTGGGCTCCGGCAGGGCTGGTCCCCGAGGTCCTCGTCCTCTGCCCGGTCGGTTTGTGCCCACCTGTGATGTCCAGGGTGAATATGAGCCCATGCAGTGTCACGAAAGCATCGGTCAGTGCTGGTGTGTGGATCCAGATGGACGGGAGATCTCTGGCTCGCGCACAGGGCCCGGCACTTTTCCCGATTGTGAGTGACGTTAATAAACGTCAGCGTTCTCTCGCGATTCTAATCTCGGCTCCGTGACATCAGTTTATCTCAAACACGCGCTCATTTATGTTCTTTCATCTTCTGCTTCAGGCCCTGATCATGGACCCGGTCCCGTCAGACCGACACCCAGACCCGACGTCAGCCCTCTTCCCCCCGGCAGCCACATTCTGTTCACGCAGAGCGGGAAGGTCGAGTTTGTTCCTCTGGACGGCCATGACCTGAAGAAGACTGAAGCAAAGACCGCTCTACACCTGCCGGTAACACTCGCACAATCAACACCAAAAGTGTTAAGCGAATGTGACCCTGGATCACAAAACCAGTCTTAGGTAGCACTTTTGGTAAAAGACAAAAATAAATTGTGTGGGTCAAAAATATGGATTTTTCTTTCATTAAGTAAAGATCATGTTTCATGAAGATAGTTAGTAAATATCTTTCCTTAAATATATAAAACATTTATTTTGTGGATGTCCTGCCACAGTGATTAACAAGTTCATAGCCAATTTTCTCAACATTTAGATTTTTTTGCGCTTAATTTTTTGGTTGTATCTCAGAAGGAAATCGTCCTATTCTTATAACTTATAAATCAATAGAAATCTTATCTTTCGACCTTTCAGATTATGTACAAATTGAGCCATAAGACTGTTTATGTTGTCCAGGGTCACAAATGTGGATTGTGGATTCGATGAGAAATGTTTGAGTTTCTTCAATAATATTGACGTTTGATTTACAGACGAGACAAATCTGAGCTCAGTTTGACACATAGTTGACGTCTCTTCTCAAACTCTCGTGACACACATTTGTCAGATTCTCAGGAGAAACATCTGAATTTATGAGTTTAAAGCAAATGTACATTTGTTCTCCACATTCTGGAAGAAATAACTGAGATACGCCATCTCATCTGTGATTTTTCTTTCTTTCCTTTGTAGCTCACTTCAGGGCTGTTTTTTCTTGTATAAAGTCGACTTTGTCATGTCATTAACTGTGGTATTTGTAATTTACTGTGTTTACACTGTAGTGCATACTGTAGTTTGTCTCTCTTTGCCAAGTCGTGTTACCAGAGCGAACAGGAACATGGGGGGGGGGTTGTCTGGAGAGTTTGAGGATTGCTTAACTGTGTTTTTCTTGGAAATATAAGTATGTGAGATGATGTGTTGAAATTGTGCTGAAATTGTTTATCTAACATTTCATTCACTTGTAAGGGTTTGCAATACTGTACATTAACTCTTGTTTGAGTAGTTATGTTTGTGTTAAGAGCCAGTGAAAGTTTATAGGCCCTTTTATTATATGGGTCAGACACTTACAGTACACTGTGTCACAGTATACTAAGGCATAATTTTTATAGTATACATATTTACATACTGTATGTAAATTTAATAAAAAAAAACACTTCGCAATTTAAATTCTTCTAGGTTTAGGACTGCTGGTCGACTCTAGCAGCAGAATGTGATGTTTTATTTGTACTGTATTTTCTTTTAAAGGGACTGTTCAACCAAAAAAGAAAAGTCTGACATCATTTACTCGCCTTCGAGTTGTTCCACATGTGTATACATGTTTTTGTTCCGATAAACACACAGGAAGATATTTGGAAGAATGCTTAATCGTTTTTAGTTCTGTTGAACACAAAAGAAGATATTTTGAAGAATGTGGGACAGCAAACAGCTCTGGGGCACTTTTGACTACCATTGTTTTTTTTCTACTATGGGAGTCAATGGTGTTGAGATCTGATGGTTAAAACATTCTTCTAAATATCTTTCTCTGTGATCATCAGAACAAAGACATTTATACACATTTGGAACAACTTGAATGTGTCTAAATGATGACAGCACTTTCATTTTTGAGTGAAGTATTCCTATTAGTCCAAATTATTAATTTTCTCTGATTCTATGTTAAACAAACCCATTGATTTATTTTTTTGTTACTCGTGCATTCTGTTACTTTATATCCCCCATACATTCACCATTCTACATGATTTTCAGACGGACACACAGTTCTCTCTGAGAGTACAATTCCGTTTCCATCGACCTTTCCTTCCGTCTGTTCTCATTTACTTCTTGACACGCGCATGTTTACTGTAATGACTACCATCAGTACAAGCTTGTAAACGAGAGAAGACTTCCACCCCCGAGCCATTCTAAGAAACCCAGAGTTATTTGAGTCGCTCACATTCTGCATGTGTGGCTCGTGCTCGTCTAGACGACTGACACAGATGAATCATTTTTCGTCGCCAATAAAAATGCGCTTGATTTCAGGAGAAAGTTCTGATTGGAATCGCTTATGACTGTTTGGAGAAAATGGTCTACTGGACGGACATCAGCACACCTGCTATCAGTAAAGCCAGTCTACATGGAGGAGAGCCCATCTCTCTCATCACAACAGGTCGGGTTATCTACTCACCTTTACACCTCCACACCTCCTTCTGTATACTGAGATTTTCCACATCTGATGTGTTTAGATCTTGGCAGTCCTGAAGGCATCGCTGTAGATCATCTGGGCAGGAACATGTTCTGGACGGACTCCATGAAGGACAGAATTGAGGTTTCCTCTCTGGACGGATCCAAGCGTCGGGTGTTGATCGACACAGGTCTTGTTAATCCAAGAGCCATCCTCACTGACCCCACCAGCGGGTGCGTGACTGTTTTAAACCAAATTCCTCATCCTCATTATTGAAACAAAGAGACGGTTTATCAACCCAAAGTGTGTTTTCCCATCAGCTACATCTACTGGGCCGACTGGAACAGAGACTCTCCCAGAATCGAGATGGCTTATATGGACGGCACTAACAGAAGAATCCTGGTGAAAGATGACTTGGGCCTCCCCAACGGTTTAACTTACGACCCTCAAACGTCTCAGCTGTGTTGGGCAGATGCTGGTATGACTCGCAGACATGAGCAATAAACTCACTCATTTCATTTTTGGGTGAACTGTCCCTTTAAGACAAAATATAAGATTGTTCTTTAGATAAATTATAGGAAGTTCTTAAGAATGATCGTATGTGCGATACTCAAACATTTCCTTACAAAGTTCAGTTGTCTAATATTTTCTCAAGAACATCTTGATTTTTGTCGTAAGAATTAAATGATGTGCTTTGTGAATTATGTCACTCGGTTGCTCGTGTGTTTATCTCTACAAAAACTTTGTGTAACAAGCACCTCACATTCTTATAAAGCCTGTATATATGTTAGCTAAACTTTTGGCAAGCGTTAAAAAATCATAATACTTTTTTGTGTCACTCTGGCATAATATTTGTGACCCTCTCTGTTTCAAGTCGCTTTGTCCCAGAATAATGTAAAAAGCACTCCGTTTTGTAATAATGAAAGCTAAAGTAAGGGAGCTAGACCTTTATGATCATTATGAAATCAATATAAATATTCCTTAATGGCACGTTAACGCCAAAATGATGATTCTGGCTCAATAAAAATGTCACATGTGAAACAACCAAATACAAGCGTGAGGCTATTTGAGGATGATATTTATGACTGCTTTTGTTTAGAGAATTTGGATTCTTCTCAATCTTCTTCCTAAGATCAATATTGAGAAAAATGTTAAGAACTCTCAAAAAGGAAACAGATAACATTTCTAACTTGAATTTAAGCAAAAATATGTCAGTTAAGCAGAATTTTCTTCTTAAGATTGTTTAGTGAATGTCCCCTGATGACACACTTGATCTGTAAGATGATGTTTGTGTTTATCTTAACAATGATCTTCATGAGGTTGAATGTTTTGGATGCAGGGACTCATAAAGTGGAGTGTATGAATCCAAACCTGGGGGACCGCAGACAGCTCATGGAGGGACTTCAGTATCCCTTCGGAATGACTACAGACGGCAAAAACCTCTATTACACAGACTGGAGGAGGTCAGCTTGTGCTTTTACGACCTTTAGTAGATTGTTTTCAATGAATGAAAAGTCAGCTTTAGCACTTCTATTTTATTTCTAAACCATTTTTCTAGCAAACATGTTTGTTTGAAGCGTCGCAACAGATTTGAAGGTGAATGTGCAGAATAAGGATTGATGGGTGTTCTTGTGTTTATTTAGATAAGGATTGGTGTGCATGTGCTTGCTAAGTTTTTATTTTTATTTTTGTTGCTTACTGGCCCTGTGGCAGAAGAGCCCACCATCAAGTTTCTATTATATTCTGGTCTTGAAATATACATCAGGTTTATAATTTTTTAGCTTATTGTTAGCTTCAACTGGGTTGAGTGTAATACATGTCATATATTATCTGTGCCAGTTTTCTGATGCCTGAATGTGAGCAACGGTTGTGTTCATGTTTGACGTGTGGTTTTCTCCAATCTTTTAGAGCTACGCTAAACTAACATGTGGAAACCTTTGCGACGTGACAAAGTTCACATCTAGATTTACTGCAGTGACCCTTCACTTTCTCTAGGAACTGTTTGCTTTGTCAAACAAAATCTGAGTCAAATTTATCCTGGGGCCTCACCACAAGAGAATCGGCCGATTTCTCCCCTTCCCTTCACTGGTAAAGTCCAGATGATCTTAAGGCTATAATACACTACAAGACTTTTGCTCAGATTTTAAGTCTGGAAAGTCTGTATCAGTCTGCAGATTTGATCAGTTAGTGTGTTTCTATCCAAAACTATCAAAAGGTCTGCAAGCGCATGATGTCTAATTTTTCAGATTCTAAAAGTCTTGTGGTGTGTTCCAGGCATTAAACGGTTCTACAGATGATCTTATCAGATTTTCCTGTGTTGTGATGTGTGTGAAGAGTGAATGAACCTGATCGAAAGAACATCTGAGCCGCCCCGATCGCGAATCCTAATCAGAAAATCCAGGATCAGAAATCATGATGTGTGAGAGAAACACCGAAGACAAACGCACAAGAATTGATTGTCACGTGGAAGAAAAAATGATATCCAATCAGAAAGCCAGGTTACAGAAGCATAACAACCGTAGTTATCACTTCAACAAACCCTTCAGATCACGATTACAGATGCTTCTTAGTATAAGTTCATGTTTGTATTCATCTGTTTTTAAAAGTCGAGAACATTGAACTGAACCAAACATTTAAATTTCACGTACCAAATGTCTGGCCTTGTATTGATCAGACGCAGCAGGAAAATGTCACCGGGGGGTTCAACTGTCCCCAAAAGTCATTGCGTGTGTCACTCAGGATCTATAAGAATGACACAGCTGACACATTTGGTATTTTAGGATGTGAAAAGAAAGGTGAAGGTTCCTCTGAGGCCTTGAGGCTTCTGTTTGCTGTGAATGTTTGTGTATGTGCAGTCTAGCGAGTGTGTTTTCTGATCTGAGGTCAGGGGTCGCTTTAAAGACTCGTGGCAGCTGGGTGTCATTTCACTGTCGTTGCGGAGTCTTCTCTGATCCTCCTGCAGACCATTACGCTCTGTTAGTGAACTTCTGAAGGAAGAAAGAGGGAAATAGAGTCACAATAGAGCTTATTAGAGCAACATTACACAAAACACCACACATGGCATATGTCTGCAGACGTAATGCTGTTAAATGTTATGCGTCAGATCGGTGCATCTGCTGTATATAAATCAGGTTTTTTCTTTGAGAGTGAAGTTTGAGTTGTGTTGTTTCTGAACACATCGTGTGTGTTTATGATCTTCAGGGGCGGTGTAGTCGTGATCGATCGGCACGCTGGCAAAGAGGTGGATGAGTTCCAGCCCCAGAAACAAACACGTCTGTACGGCATCACCACAGCACACGCTCAGTGTCCCTCCGGTATGAGTTTCTCTTCAAGAATGTTCTCACCTGTTTCAAAATGATTCAAATGTATTAATAAATGTATACACAGGTGTCTCTTCTATCATTGACATATTGTCTAAAATGTGTCTCATTTCATGAATGTTGTTCTCGTTTAATAATGCCTTCCTTTCAGAAAAGACACATGAATTTCACATGTTTTTCACATGTGATCACAAGTGACAACGTGTGTGCAAAAAAAAGGAACATTTTGATGTGAGTCCCATGTGAAACCCATGGGTTAAAATGTAAAAACCCATGGGATGACATGTGAAGAACCTCTGATCACATGTATTTCACATGGGATTCGCACCAAAATGTTCCAAAAACACACATTTCACACGCATGTGTTTTTGAGTTTTGTGAGTTTTGTGAGTTTTGTGTGTCTTTGCTGAAATTGTTTTGTGTGACGTATTTGTATTTTGGAAACCTTTTTAATCAACATTTTAATTTGTGACAAATATTGTTTCTGTGATACCTTATACCACATCATACCCCAAATGAGTTGAAAGAGCTTTAATCTGAACCTGGAGCAATCCTCTATTTGGGGACACTTCAAATGAACCATTTGTGTCTGTGGGGTTTCATAAAGAATCTTTAAAGGGATACTTCCCCCAAAAATTAAAATTCTGTCATCATTCAAGTTGTTGCCAATGTGTATAAATGTCTTTGTGCTGATGATCACAGAGAAAGTTATTTGGAAGAATGCTTATAACCAAACAGATCTCAACACCCATTGATTATCATAGTAGGAGAAAACAGTGTAAGCCAAAGGTGCCCCAGAACTGTTTGCTGTCCAACATTCTTCAAAATATCTTCTTTTGTTCAACAAGCGTAAAGTATTTTTTCTCCTATGGGAGTCAATCTGAGATCTGTTTGGTTATAAGCATTTCTACAAAAATCTTTCTCTGTGTTCATCAGAACAAAGACATTTATACACATTTGCAACAATTTGATGGTCAATAAAAGATGTCAGAATTTTCATTTTTGAGTGAAGGATGACTTTAACATCTGAAGAAGCTTTCTGTTTCACAAAATGTTCTTTGTAGGCAGAACAGAGAAACTAAACCCAGAACTAATGTGAGAATGATTGTGTTAGTTTAAACCCATCTGGAGCATTGATGTCGGACTGTAAATCTTTCTCATCAGGTCAGAACTATTGCTCTGTGAATAATGGAGGCTGTACTCACTTGTGTCTGGCGACTCCTGCTGGTCGCTCCTGTAGATGTCCAGATGATGGAGGGTCAGGCTGTGTGGAAGGAGAGGGCAGAAATTAAAGATTCAAAGAATCAGAATCAAGTTTCCTGTGATGTTACATGTCAACTGTATATTATTGTGACACCTCATAGTATCTGTTGTGAAGTTGCCAAACTAAAAGATAAAGAATAATGTTGTTTTCAGTGATTTTCTTAAGTGCTTTAAAAAACATACTTGCATTTTAAATTAAATTTCTGTTCAGTTATTTGCAATAGTTCTTTACTTGTAATACATTTTTTCAATAAAATAATGTTTTATTTATTTATTTAGTTTGTCAGTTTTTAAATATTAAGTAATTTGAAGGGAAAACTATTGAAAAAATTGTTTGAAAATTCTCAAAATATTTAGGAACAATAGAAACAGTTTGGGGTTTAGGGCTGTGTAATGTCATTTTTACTACATGATTCTTGTTGCCAAAAACAATAAAAATGTTACCAAAATATCTATTTTATAAAAAATAAAAACAACATCATCTGGTCAGGGGAAAAAACAAACTTTAGATGTTGTCTAAACAAACTCTTACCTGCTAAAATCTTAAAGTAGCACACTGGAAGTAAAAGGGTTGTTTTGGGGGGGGGTTAGACATGTTCTGTACAGTCGATGGAAATACAAAATACAGACAGAACATATTTATGTTTATGGTGGTTTGAAATGTGAATATTTTTTCAATATTTAATTTCTGATGTTCTTCGGGCCGTGCTTAAAAACAGTTGCTTAAACTTGTTAAGAGAGTAAAAAGAATGGTAAAAGTCACAAAGAATTGTTAAATAACCTAAAATGATTTTCTTTACATGATACAATGTTTAGATAAAATAGTGTTTTATTCATACTTTTATTTTATATAGTAAAACATTCTTTTAGAAAAATATCTGGTTCTGATCAGAAAGTAGAAGAGAAACTCAGAAAGTCATGCAGTACAGTAACAGTCTAGACACAGACACCTCATACACAGATGTGACCACCAGAGGGCAACAGCAGCCTGATAATCATCTTTTACATTGTTTTTATCTTACAATCATTATATTGTTGTTTCTTTGTGGCAGTTTTATTTACATTTTTAAATTTTACAATGAGCTGATTTCAGTTGTCATTGTGTGTGTGTGTCCGTCAATATATCATGCTTAAATTACTAAAATAATGTTTAGTCTATTTTTAAAAGCTCTTATTCAGGGCAGTTTTAGTTTAATAGTAACGTGTCGTGTATTAAAAGAGGTTAATGTCTGTTAATAATGAATGAATCGCTGCAAAAGAGCTGTGACGACATAGAACACAGTGACGCTGATCCCGCTCGAGTTCAGTCGTAAAATCGTTTGGGGTTTGAAAACACTCCTGAAAACTTAATTTTATTTGCTCAATAAAGTGAGTGTTTATGTGACACAACAAAATATTTATATATATATATTATAAAATATATATATTCTAAATCATATAATTTTTCACAGTGACCGGTACTCCCCGACCCACTGCGCAACAGCGTTCGCACATTATCCCCGCCCACCGCAGTAAATGGCGATCGTAGGGCTTAATCCCCGCCCACTTTGGGGGACACGGTTGACGTCATTCGAATGATTGCTGCAAGGGAGCGTCCTCGAGGCCACAGCTTTGATTGACAGGAGGTGAGCGTCATGTCAACCAATAGCGGCGTCGGATGCTGCTTTGTGGGAGTTACTTCCTGTAGTGCTTTGCATGTGATTTTTTTCTTGCAAACTGCTTGTGTATATGTTAAAAGCGAGACTGGAGGTACGTATATTGCCATTTATTCAATTGTACACCTCTTAATGTTGCATTGATGTATACGGTATGAATACGACGATAAAAACGAGCGTTTGACATTTTGCCATCTCATATCTGACAGAAGTAAATAAATAGCCTAAGCTGCGGGATATTCTGCGTGTGCCGTTTGCGCGACACGATTCAGATATTTGCTAATATGAATCCTTTATCACACATTTAACCCGAACGCTATTCATTTGACCGTTTAAATGTAGTGAAATTCGTTAACGTTGAGTCCGAAGCTTCAACTTGTGTTCCGCGGGCTCTGATATCATTGATCTCGTCTAATTTGTCCACTTGCGCCGTTAAACTTGACGGTAACTGTCAGTTAGATACAATCGCACGACACAGAAATAAACTGAATAAAAAACTTTATCAAACAATCGTGTGAATATAGAAAATCGTGATATGAGCGGTCTCGTGAGCAGCCGTCTTCGCGCCAGTCGTACGTTTTAAATTTCAAAAGTTCTCTCCTGAAGGAACTAACGGATTTAACTGACTCTCCCTCATCCGGACGGACCGCCAGCGAGATGACGCGGCCCTCATGTGCAGCCACATCGCATTAAAGTGGAGTTTAGAGTTCCTGTCATCTTCTGTGGATGATCCGGAGACCATCATCTGGACATGGCCAGCCTACACCCGGGTGATCTGTCCCTGGCCTGGGAGAAGTACTTGGACTGCCGCTCTCAGGGAGCAGATCTGCAGGTGAGACCCACTGCTGACTGACTGGAAGAAGAACTTTATTGCTAGGTTTCACACACAGGGCTTAACACTAATCCTAGAATAAAATGAAATCTTGTGCTGTTTTAACTGAAAATAAAAAAATATATTTTCAGTGCCATTGCTTTGTCTCAAGGTGCACGCGAGTAATGTTTGTATCTAAGGCATTTTAATAAAAGCGACATAATTTAACTATGGCATGGTCCTGGTTTAAGCTAAGCTTTGTCTGTGAAACCGGGCCCAGATGCTTAACACACTCTCAAAGGCAAGTTCACCAAAAAAAAAAATCTGTCATAATCTACTTGCATGAGTGTCACTCTTTCTTCAGTAGGACACAAAAGAGGATATTTTGATAAATGGAGAGGTTTTGTTTATACAATGGAGTCAGTGGCGTTCAATGATGTTTGGTTATCAACATTCTTCAAAATATCTTCGTTTGTGTTCTGCAGAAGAAAGTCATACAGGGTTGACATGACATAAACATAAATTTTCTTATTCTTATTTTTGCCGGTACTATCATTATAATAGAGCATAACAGGACAATTGGGATGAGAAGTGAATGAGTCTGATGTGATATGGGATTTATCTGATGCTGTTTAAATGCTTATCTCTTCTATCTGATGAACCCTAAAGCTAGATACTCTTGACAGAATGCATTTAGTTGCAAATACTTTCATGATCACATCGATGCATGCACTTGCGGTTGATTATAATCATGTTTATTTCTTGCATGTCTGCACAAACCAGCTGCTCAGAATAGTTCAGATATTTTTAATTTCAGTGTGTCTCTCACTTCCTTTTTGAACTTGACATAGAGAAAAATGTTGACGGTCTGCGTAAAGAATTGCCATTCGTTTGTGATGACTTTGATGATTTTTTTGTGATGGCTTAATTTCAGGCACTAGCGTGTAAAACCCAAACAGGCATTTGTTAAAAGTTCTTAACATGGTACAGCATTTCTCGTATTATCGCCTGGTTAAAGTGGCCCTGCAACGTTGTTTCATGCATTCTGACTTTTTTACAATGTTAAACGTGCTGTCTTCTCCTGCTTTACATGGTCAACTTGTGCGTATTAAGTAGTATTTCTGTGCGTGATACACTCCCCTAGCGATCGTACAGGTTTCAGAAAGTTTTTTTCGAACATATAAAACTGTTTTGTAACAACTTTTCTTAGTCCATTATTGGACAATTCTCCCGGAAAAGCACGCGGCACACCCACACGGCCACTGGAGAGCAGGAGTAGGAGCATGCGCAGATAGAAAGCAGGAGATAGATAGAGCATATGTTCGTGAAGTTTATTTGTTTGTTCACTGTATTTGGGTGATGAATGTTTTATAGACTATGGATATAACGCTGGATTTGGAGATTGTTTGAAACTGATATATGGAGCCGTCCCAGCACTAAACGATGTCTGGTGAGTGAAACTGATATCTGTGTTTTGTTACCAATGCGTGCGCACGTACTTTGGTTCAGTTTGAAGTTGAAGTTTTGGAAGCATGTTTATCGATTGTGTTTTGTGGTCGTAGGTGTTCACAAGTTTCGTGCAGCTCTCACTTTCATCTTCCTTCTTATTGGGTTTCAGGGACATTTCTACTCAACCCCTACAGTATAAATATAACACCCTGCTCTGATTATGTAACATTTATCAACAGCTTGTCTCTTCATCTATTTTGTTCCTTTAAAATAATTTGTAGCCATCTGGTAAAGTTGTACTGTGGCTTTTGTGCAGTTTTAGTACTGTTCTGTTTAGGATGGAAATGTTTGTTTTCAGTGTACTGTAAAACTGTGACTTCCTCTGATGTTTGGGTCAAAGTGAAAGTTCATTGAAACCTTTAACTGGATGCCTCAGTGTAACCGCACGCTGTTGCATGGCACTCTTGTTTCGGGTTTTATTCGTCATGTTAGTGTTGCTTCAAATCTCTTGAGGAAGCTTAACATCATGTGATGTTTTCAGATTTGATTTATTGTGATCTTGATGAGAGAAATGTCATTCTGTGTCAGGAGCCCAGTTTGCGTCACTTCTTGTGGCTTTTCATCTCTGTATTTGTACAAGGTAGTTGCATCAAACTCTTGAGTGAGATTCTTCCTTTTTGTTTTCTGGAACGATGTCGATGGATTGTGCGTAAGTTTTAATTTTTGATTTCATGACAAGTGCTAGGTGATTTAGTTAATACTATGGTTACATTAGAATATTTGCCTTGCCTCGTGTAGCACATGTATGTATGATATTTATGCAGTAAAGATAGCTATAGCGTTTCTGGGATTTATTTAGAAATATGCAGGGAGAGATTCTGAACGATCAGCCCTAAAACAGTTATGTAGATCATATTGTTTATGTGCTAGATTTTTTGTTGTTTTCTTGCTGTAGTGTTAATGTGATGTGTCTTAATAAGGTAACATTTTTATTTCCTGAGATTGTTGTTATCTCACAGACACACGTCTCGTGTGGGAGCTCACAGATGGTGAGATGAGGCTGTGAGAGTGTTAATACAGGTTTACACTCACAGTTTAGGTGAGAAGTCTTAATCTGGTTTTCCTGTAGACTCCATCAATCATAGCAGCCAGCAGATCATGTCTGGATTCCTTCAGGTTTCTGTGTCTATAGGAAGATCTGTATTTGTGGCACTGTGGTAATGGTGTTTGTCTTTATAAAAAAGATATTTTACACAAAATAACCCAATCCTCCTAACAACAGATGTTGAGAAACTGACTGTTCCTCTTAAATATTAAATTAAATAGTTCCTTTGAAGTCCTGCTCGCAAATGTCTCCTGGTCAATCTGCTTGTTTATTATCCAACTCTGGTCCAAAATAAAAAGGCAAAACTAACGCTTCTGTTATTAGTGTTAATTAATATAACTGTTCTGACGCCATTTGGTCCGCTGTCATTCCCCTCACCATAGTAAGAAATTGCGATCTCTAACAAAGATTGACGTTTGCTCATGCACTAATAGACCTCCGTTACACTGCGATCCATCCGCATGTATGTAACTGATAAAGTGAAGTTGACACCATTGTCACTGTTTATTGCTAAAAGCCAAAGTTTATGAATACACGTGACAGGGCCACCGACCAATCACAACAGCCTGAGAAGCTGAAGCCAATCACAAAAGACCTGGTCAGCTTTACAGATCAGAGCGTTTCGGAAGGAGGGACTTTATGTAGACTGAAAGAAATCAAGTCGTTTTGTTAGAAGAGGGACAGCAATGAACAAAAGACTTGAAATATGTAAAATATAAAGCGTTTTTTTAAATTAGAAACATGAACATCCAATGTTAAACACCCCAAAAACATAATCAAAACTCTTAAACAGCCAAAGACTGGGTACTTTATGTTGGACTGATCCAAAACACAATTCAGAGCTCTTGGTACCATGGTCTGCCTTAAGATGTTCTTATATAGTTGTAGGTCAAACGAGGTAAAAGGGAGCGGAGCATACATTCATATAGTGTGATAAGAGAGAATATAAAAGATGCGTTTGTCATTTTGCCAACCTGTTGAATTTTCTATGTGGAATTGTTGGTGTGAGTGTTTGCCGCTCTGAATGGTATGTACAAACTGGAATGGTAAATACAAACATGTTATATATGAGCTGGAAGTAGTTATTTATTTTAAAACATGGCTGCTTAATGTGTCTTATCAAAATAAAAGGAAATCAAAAGTAAAAGATCTGTCTGTTGAGACTTTCTCTTATGCAACTTTATTAGGCCAGGGGTTAAAGGTTCGATGTTTATATGTGACTTCAGTTACTGGCCTATCTGAATTACAATCTTTAGCTTGCTTCAGTATATCATGGTGTATTTTGCTTTTGTAAATGCTGGCATGACCCTCGTATCTGTCCTCTTGGTTGCGTGTGTTTTGATGTGCTCTGGATAACTGACTCAATGCCGTGAATAATTCATCTCTGTATGGTGAGTCATGTTTCCACCGCTGTCACTGCCTGTGATGTGATAGATGACCCACTTTTCAATCAACCTCTTCCTGTACAAAAAATTTACAGTTTCTTACTCAAACGAGACATGTAGATGTTTTATTAAACATGAAACCTAATTTGATTACAAGTGAAACCGTTGTTCTTGATTTTTATGCTTTCACTTGCATGCATAATATCATTCAGAAATATCTGTAGAGATTATTTACTAAATGCAAAATGTTACAAACTCAAATATCTTGTTTATTCTTACCACGGTTTAACTAGTGTATACATTACTGCTTGTTAATATTGCTACCATGGTGTTTGATTGCTGCGTAAATATAAAATCATCTCACAGGCGTGAAAAATCATGTTCTGATTTGTTCTAAACAATACAGCTGCCAAACAGCATGAAGGCACTTTTATTTGTATTTATTTATTTTAGTGGTACTGTCTTTTATTTACACTTGTGCTCAAAAGTTTACATACCTCGTGCAGAATCTGGAAAAAGCTGAAACATTTATAATAAGAGGATTTTGGAAAATGAAGGTTTATTTTTTGAGGACAATCAAGAGACTCATACACAACTATTACAATAAATAGAAACATTTAGTGCTGCCCACAAAGTCAACACGATTCATTTAAAGTCAGGTGGCTGTAAAACCTCAGAAAAGGGTTTTTGTGTAAATTGTTATAGTTTCATTTATACATCTTATTTTTTCATTTTCATGTTTTCAGGAAATTATTTATTATTTTTTCACCAAAACAATTTTCAGAGGTTTACACCCACCTGACTTTAAATGAATCGTGTTGACTTTGTGTCTATTGTAGTTGTGTTTGAGTCTCTTGATTGTCCTCAATGTAAAAAGAGGAATCTCAACATCATACAGTTACTGATGGACATGATACAAATATCCAGAAATGCTGAAAAAGCTAAGATTGTGGAAGACCCTGGTGATTTTGTTTTGAAGATCACTGGACAGTCTAATGACTCCTGACAAACAAGAAACCCTTAAACAACTATGACTTAACATAAAAACTGTCATTTAATTGTTCAGGTAACATCATACAGTAATAAGAATCAGGGGTATGTAAACATTTGCCCTGGGATATTTTGAGAAATTCTGTTATTATTCTTTAGTGTGAACTTTGTTAATATTTCTTTAGTGAAATAAATTTCTCTGGGTAGGACTACATAAAAAATAAACCTTCATTTTCAAAAATCCTCTTATTCTTCCAAATGTTTGAGCTTTTTCCAGATTCTGCAAGGGGTGTGCTACATTGAGCACAAATGTAGCACCACAGCCCTGATGAAACCTTTTAGTCAATATCATGTTTTGCATGTCGGACATGCTGGCGGTTGCCGATAAACCTTAAAGTAATCCTTCACCCAAAAATTAAAATTCTGTCATCATTTACTGACCTACGAGTTGTTCCAAATGTGTATAAATGTCTTTGTCCTCATGAACACAGAGAAAGATATTTGAAAGAATGCTTATAACCAGACAGATCTCGACACCCATTGACTCCCATAGTAGGGAAAAATGACTTTATAATTTTTTTGTTATGTTGAACACAAAAGAAGATTATTTTGAAGAATGTAGCACAGCAATCAGCTCTGGGGCACTTTTGACTATTTGGTTATAAGCATTATTCAAAATATCTATCTCTGCGTTCATCAGAACGAAGACATTTATACACATTTAGAACAACTCGGAAGGTGAGTAAATGATGACAGAATTTTTATTTTAGGTGAAGTATCCCTTTAAACTGTATTCAACCCAGAATATTTCTTTCTATGAGTCTACTGATCGAATCAGATTTGACACCAGAGCAGTTTGAGCTCAAGCCCTGAGTACTAGAAACTAAACCAAGAACTTCGTTTGGATCTTTTGCAATAGCAGAATGAACTTCTGCAAATGACACTGGCTCAAGTGCAGAATATAAAGGGCGCCATGTGTTACTTCCTGTGCTGTGTACATTCTGTGTCTCTCAGACATGAAAACTAAGTGAGAGCTTGTTATTTAGATGCTTTTCAGATACCAAGAGCACAGCACGCAACATGCAATGAACCACTGTGAAATAACTTAACCCCAGAAAATATACATTTCCATTTTGAGAAGACGTGCGTTTGCTGAAATATCATGCAACAATACAGCTCACCCACGGTTCAATACGAGCCTCGGTTTTTTCGCCCCACGGTTTTTGTTTCGGTTCTGATGGCTTGGCACATTAATGTGTTCTTGCTTTGTTTTATGCTTATTTGACAGGAACAGTTGAAATTTAAAGAAAAAAAAGATTTTGCTGAAATTCACTTTATTTTACTTTTATTATCAAAAATCAAATTGTACAAATTCATGGTGTATTGAATAAATGTAAAGATTTACACTGGATCCGTGGACGTCGTACCGAACAGTTCAATATTATATGGAGTATTGTGGCATCCCTACTTCGTTGGCTGATACTAACACGGAACAGTATAAATACTCTCTCTCTCTCTCGCTCTCTTTCACTCGCTGCACAATTTAATACTTCATTACTTGCTTTTTCTTTCTGTCTTCTGTACTTCTGACCATGCAGCATCATTATCATTTTCTATTCATCTCATAATTTCATCTGTCGTTTCTTTCTCTCCCGAGTCCTGTGTTTTCAGTCCCTTGCTGATACTGTTACTGTGGCTGATCCCTTCCGCTCTGATTTTCATTAGATAGTAGGACCCTGATTCTCTGGTGGGTCTGTGAAGCCGGCTTAAGGTCATGACCTCTGTGACCTTAAATAACCCTACCTCGAAACCTGTGATACTGCCACTAACAACGTGTATACTGTAGCTGCAGCAGTAAAGTCTTTTGTTTTAAAACTTGATTTGGTCTAGAAGTCTGAAACAAGAATGTTTGGCCAACACAATGGAAATGTGTGTTTGTATGATACTGTTTTTATGATTGACAATTGCTGCCTATTTATATCATGGCAAATCAGTCACGTTTGAGGTTCCATTTAAGTTCGGATGGTTCTAGTGCCCTAAAATGTAGTTGCATATGTAGCTTACTAGACCGTTTTACCAAAATTCAGGGTCCAGTTGCAAAAAAAAAACATTTAGTTTTTAAGAAAACCCTTAAAGTCTAAGTGAAATAAGATTTTTTTTTATGAAATATTGCTGTTTATTGTAAATAGCTAACCAATGTGGGTCATTCTCTTTTTAAGATTTGTATGCCCTCATTATCTTCACTTAAAATCTGAAAATTCACCTCCTTCCTGTCATGACTATCCATTTAAAATGACCCATGTTAGACGGCTTGGGTGGAGCATCCGTTAACTCCTCCCCATCAACTGTCAATCTGCTGCCAGTTCCATTTTAAAAATGCAACGGCTGTTTTTACAATCAAATCGCAGAGAAAGACGAAAGCCACACCCACTCTTTTTCTCATTCAAAATTCCATTTCACTCGGAAATCTGTGAAAATACAGAAGTAAAAACGTTCACAACTTCACTTTAATTCCTATTGTAACAGTATCTCTAAGGATTTTCTTATCTTAATGGGTTTCTTGCAACCTTGCCCAGAACCTTATTATCTCCAGCATAAGTGCTGTAAGTGTTCCTCATGTGACTGATGGGTTTTAATGTGACTGTAAATGTCAATAGGAAGAGATTTGTTTGAAACTGAAACTGAAAGCAAATTGAGTCTCCTAGAATGGATTAAACAAGCATGTAGATGGATGACTTCTGTCAGTTTACTTCCTTCAAAGCCATATAACCCGAATAATGCAAACATACATTTGAGATGTCTAATTGCAAACTGGAAATAAAGATGAAAACAATTAAAAAATGTAAACATATATATTTATTTATTCATTAACTAAATGAATTGAAAAGGTTTGGGTCACTTTAGGGGTCACACAGTCTTACAAACAGTACTAATGATCTCATTAGTGACTCTGTAAGATGTTGAAGTCGATCTCTGTGACCCTGAGCTCAACTCTGTCACATGGGTTACTGTAGCACGCTGATCCAGCCGCAACATCTGGCGTGACGGCCGACAGCTGAAGGATCAGACCACCAAACCCCCTGCTGTCTGCACTAGTACTGGTTATCATGGGACATGTTGCTGTCTGCAGGAGTTCATTCCTAAAAACACAGTGACAAGTTTATTTATTAAGGTTTTATTTACATTTCATTGGTATTCAAAAAAAGTGCGATATAATCTGACTCGGAACATATAAGTATTTTATGCTTTTTCACACACAGTATGGACGTCCTGCTGTTGAGTGTGTAGTCCTGTAGACCAAGCAGCTGTTCTTGTTGTAGTTTTGTGCGTCTGGTGTGTTACTCACCCCCGCTCATGTGAGTTGAAGTTGTTCTGTGTAATGTGATTATTCTGTGTCTGTTCCAGTAAATGGAAGCTGAACGACTAACAGAGAGTTCTTGGGAGATTTTGAGTGCTCGCTGCTCCAGTGAATGTGCTTAAACATAGGGCTGGGCGATATGACAAAAAAATATATCAACGATATGATGCTTCATATCGTTCGATATCGATAATTATTGACCTTTTATTTTAAAGTAAAAATGACAAATAGAACAGTTCATTTTTAACCACTGTATTTTAACTGACCCACATTATTTAGGCATACAAGCAAATAAAATTAGTTTTAGCATTAAAAAAAAACGAAAACAAAAAAAATCTTTATGTCTTACTCTACTTATATAAAGAGAAAAGTTTAAACAAACTTTAACTTAAAATGTTACAAAATGTGTTCACTTAATTTAATGTAAACATGGAACAATCAAGGCAAACTTTGAGGTAGATCAACAACAGCATCTGTAATAAGTAATACCAACAAACCTTTATAACAGTAAACAAAAGCCTGACTTCTCCACCATGCTGAACGGCAGCATTTCTTTTGCAATGAAGTACGCTATTGTATGGGTTATGTCATTGTATCGCTTTGAACATTTATCATATGGCATTGTTACGTTTTTTGGACGATTTTTTTACATCGTTTACACACTACGTTCTTCTGATGTTGGTCGGAAGAAAACAAATTAAAAAAATCGCTTTTTGTTTACAATTTCCTCGCTGACGGCAGGCACGGCACTCGTCTTGCACGTGTTCTAATGTCAACATGGCGATGACGCAAACAAACTGAGACTAACGCAACCCGGCAAATTCGATCTTATTGGTTGTTTGCTTGTCAATCGTAGCACGCTCATGTAACAAAACATTTTATAGGCTGTTTAAGATTTTCGGACGCCAGGGGCGCGCACATTTTACGGAAATTATCTAGCGCTGTATCGAACTTTTTTTTATATTGATATCGACAATGTTGTATCGTCGATAAATATCGATATCGTTTTATCGCCCAGCCCTACTTAAACACTGAATCAATGGCTTAGATGGGTGAAATCCCCTGGATTAAATAGGAAAATGTCTTCTGCATTAGAAGGGAGAGACATTAAATACAGGAATTGTCTTGATCTTTTGAAATGAGAGTTTGATATATTATATTTAAATAATGTTTAAAACATTCACAATCCAGTCCAGCCAGAACATTTACATTACCATAATAAATGTGAGTGGTGGAACATTCGTATTATCATTCACAT
The DNA here is from genome assembly GCA_008369825.1 of Triplophysa tibetana. NCBI lineage: Eukaryota > Metazoa > Chordata > Actinopteri > Cypriniformes > Nemacheilidae > Triplophysa > Triplophysa tibetana. The sequence goes on along the minus strand of CM017900.1, from coordinate 23,687,747 downwards.
TTTCTTCAGATAATCTTGAAAAACTTAACACATTGTTTCTCTGTGTTTCAGGTGATTCTTCAGTACTTGGAGAGTTTTCTGTGTCTGTTCCACTGTGTGCGACACATCAGTGAGCCAAGAGGAAAAGATGCGCTGAAGTTCTGGTAAATTCTTCTCTTTAACAGTCAGATCGAGACCACAATTACTCAATGTGACGGTGTACATAATATATGACTGAAATGATTCTCACAATCTTTTTAATAACATAATTGATCATCATGGTCTTTTGATCTGATCAGATTTCAGAATTTTTTTGTAGGCAAATTTTAATTTAATATCAGAGATCGAAATATAAACATTTTCTCACAGCTTCAGTTTTAGAGATATAGACATCTTTGATCTTGTATTTATATAAGCAGGCAATAAGAGATCTCCCTTCCCTTCAGTCAATTGAACCTCGTGTCCAGATGAGCTGGGAATCATAGCAACCAGCCGCAAGAGCTCATGTTAATTTGCATTGTGCTAAGAGGTCCTGATTGAGGCCATCGATTAGAAGACTCTCATTGTCTGGCCAAGTGGCTTCATGCCATGCACTCAATTAAGTGTTTTTTCAGCTCCTAATCTTCATCTTGTGATCATGTGCACTTCCTGGAACAACCCAAAACTCAGGAACTGAAAGAAGTCATGACCCATCTGATGAAAGCCAATTGGACTGATATTATAGCGCGTGATCATTCTTTATGAAACACTTTGATCCCTTCGAAAGGTTTATCTTATTTCAGAGAGATAACAAAGTAATTACTTCGTTAACAGCCGGATGCAGGTACACAGAGATGCTTTGTTAAACATCCTCCTGATAAATATAATTCTAGCTTTGTTTCTCTTGTGTTGCCTCTTTTTTAATAACTAGAATTTTGTCGGATGTAACTTTTGCTTATTTATAGATGTGGTAAACCAGAACAGAATTGTAGGTTTTCAGCAGAACCGGTGTACTCATTTTGACCATTGACCTAATGGTTTCTTTCATAAGCTTGTGTTCTGCACAGAAGATTATTGTTTAGCCTGCTACTTATTTCTGGGTGTCACAGTGGTAATGCGAGCAATGATATAGCCTAATTGTTGACTGTGTGTGTGTGTGTGTGTGTGTATTTGTGTGGTCGATATGTTTAATAGTCAGTCTTTTCCACGTATTACTTTTTGAAAGTCAAATGAACCTCATCTAATATAAAGAATGACACTCCAAAGATAAGATTAACCAAACAAGGTCTGAGTAACATCAACTCTCACTGGGATAGAATGAAAAGTGGATTTCACTATTGCTTTTAAGAGTATTTTGATGTTAATCGGTTTGTTTCAGCATCAGACAAATGCCAGATTCTCATTCTTGACCAGAGGTTTGCTTCCCAGCCGGCCCCAGCTCAACCATGTGACATCACATGCTTTCATGTGATGCACTGATCAACTCAAAAAAAAGGGAAATTGCCTTTTTATGGAGTTTACAGCACAGGACCGAAATTCATTCATTATTAAATCGTGAAGGGGTGTGGATTCAGGCCCGCAGGTTAGTGGAGGAAACGTACAGTTAACATGAACGGACATATAGCTTGAATTCTTACTAGTGGATTATGTTGGTGATTTTGAGTTCCTCATCGGGCCCGTTGTAGGAGGTATGTCAGCTAGAATAATGCGTGATGATGATGAAGAGGTGTGTTTTTATCACAGGTTTAGAGTGTGTATACAGTGAGTGTCCTTGGTGTTGAGTGTGTTTGTCTAACAGAATGGACACTGTTTTTATTGAATTTGACGCTACAGAAATCGTTTTTTTAAGCCTTTTGTTAGTCATCATTATTTTCATGCATGTTTTTATTGAGGGAATTTAGCCTATTTTGAAAACTTTAAAATTGAAGATTTTAAAAATGGTCTTTTAAGACTGTGACATTTGATTGCACAATGTACAAAAGGAAATGTGTCTTTTTCTCGTTTTAAACATAATAGAAGATCACATACCTTTTTTTGACCATCAATGGCACTCAAAACTAAACAATGTATTCACACATTTATACATGTTTGGGTTTAATTACTTGTACGCAGAAGGTACTGGCATAACACTGAGCTCAAAACAACAGTTTAACATAACGGTTACTAAAAATGAGTCGTCTAAAACTTCAGAAGTGTACAGTTGATGTTTTTTGTCTTTAGCAACTGATACTGTCCTCACCAACCAAGTTCCAGACGCAGTCACCCATCATGGCTTCATCCCACCTTCCCTGTCCTACAGACATTTCTAGAATTTTCTTACAGTGACAGTTTTTTAAATATGTAAAAATTTGCAATATACCGTAATTAATTATATTAGCTAAAAATGTCTTGAGCTTAATGTACACGAAAACATTGATTCTACATGAATATAAATATTACTACAATAATTAGCACCACACAATTGTACAAGAACTATAAAAAAGTCTGTAGAAACTAAAATTTGTTACACTGTTATATTTTTCATATCATTTCAAAAGTCATGGCTTTGTTGAGAAGGTGATTCCAGACTGCATGAAAGAATGCATGATCTAATTCATTCATAGCGACAGGTAAAGAAATGTTGGCTAAAACTAGACTTCCAATTCATGCAGTAAAACCAATTCAAAAATAGTAATCGAGAATAGACCATCTTACCCACTGTGTCATGGACTTATTGGTGGATTTTGTTATTAGCTTAGAACACGAAAAACCCCGAAAGCAGTCTCTCGCTTTCAGTATAAACTGGTGCAAAGCTGTGAAACATGGGGAATGTCCAATAAGTATTTTATGTTTGCAGCTCGGACATGAGTGGGGCCAGTAACACCCTGGCACGGGAGTTCCTGACGGATGTGCACCAGTTGTGTAGTGCGGTGGCCCAGCGGGCGGAGGACGAGGAGGAGAGTCACATGGTGGCCCTGGGGGAGTACCTGGTGAGGGGACGAGGCTTCCTGCTCCTCAGCACCTTGAACCATGTCATTGATCAGGTCAGCCCGAAAACCCTTCATGAGATATTTTGAAACATTACACGAGATATTTCCTTTATTTTCATATAAAAAGCTGTCTCTCCATCTCTCTCTCTTTGAAGTGAGAGTTGTAATGAATCATGTCTGAAGTGTCTCGCGGGCCTTTTCTAAGAACTCTCTCAACACGACATCAATGGCCTGTATGTTTGCATAGTGGTTCCTCATCCACTATGTTAATTAACTTGCTGTCAGATGCTCGTTTATCTGTGGTCACATGACACAGTGGCAGGCTGCCTCCTGTATTTGCTTTTAATTCACACTTGTCAGAGTGCTTTCTCTCCTCCGTGTGAAGAATGCTCTCTCACTCGGGTTGGAACCAGTATTTAGAGGCGCGCAATCGTACCTCATGTTCAAGCAACCCTTCTTTGACTCAAACCTTTAAAAGATCTCTACAGATATCAGTGCGAGTCTGTGTGTGTCGATTGTTTGCGTGGCAGCAGAAGGGAGAGAAGTCTTAAGTAAGCTTCTTCAGAGTGGTCATAAATCCTGGAAGACTGTTGTTGATTAGATTTGCTGAGACCGAGTGAGAAATTTCTTTTAAATCCTGAATTAACCTCTCCGTCTTAAACCTTTGTCGTTTAGGAATTGACCTGTCGGGAAGAACTGCTAACACTGTTGTTGTCGCTGTTACCTCTGGTCTGGAAGATTCCTGTACAGGAGGAGAAAGCCCCAGGTGAGAGAGCGTCTTAACTGTGCAAATTATTTTGAAAATTCAGAGCCAACATAAGGCAACTCATTTTTTTAACCCGTTTGCTTTGCATTTTTTACAAGCTAAATTATAAACATTCATTTTTAACCTTGTTGTAAATATTTAAGTTGTGCTATTGAATTCCACACTGACTTTGAATTCATTTGGAAACACGATATGTTTCTTTACAATATGTTTTATTAAGCATCTGATGGCAGGGATTTTGATCTTACATGGACTTTATAAATTGTTAAGTAGCTGACTTCGTGCACAAAATGTGAAACCATGAAATGGCTTGATTTATGAAACAGTACAGTAATAACCTGAAGGCTTTTCATTGACCTTGACACGTGAGCTATTTAGTGTAGACATGCTAATCTTTTCTAACAGGTCCTTTTCAAATTGTTTACTTATTAGTTCTCGTAATGGTGCACCTCTGGAGGTCCCCATGACATGTTATAATGACACAGGATCGAACAAGTTTGTGTATACGCTTGAAGCTAGTCGAGACCAATGTAAGTGTAGACCTTATTTCTAACTTTGCCATGTTTAATTTTGTTTAGATTTCAGCCTGCCTTCACTACTAGAGGTGTTTCTGTGCCAGGAGGGAAGGACCATTTCTCTTAAGGCGGGGGAAGAAAAATGTGATGTGCAGAACTCTGGCAAACGTTTATCTGGTTCGTGGAAGTCACGGAGGTCACGCCGAACAGCTCAGCGATACTCTGTAAGGGATGCACGGAAATCTCAGCTTTCCACATCGGATTCCGAAGCCAACTCTGATGATAAAACCATACACGCTGGGAGCAAACATCGACGTTTTCACAGTTCGACTATCCGTGTTAGTTGCCAGCTTCACCAGTCCAACATTCCATCTCAAGCACCATCACAACGTCTTACTCCTGATACCATGAGCACTGTTGAGCGATCTCACGCTCACATAAGGTCGTTTGGCTCCCACACACTGGACGCTAACATGCTAACAGACCCCACAGCTCTCTCGATCTTCAACCGCATGGAGAACTCGCCCTTTGACCTTTGCCATGTTCTGCTTTCTCTTCTGGAAAAAGTTTGCAAATTTGACATGACCATCAATCACAACCCAGGCCTGGCCGTCAGTGTTGTTCCCACACTCACAGAGATACTGGCAGAGTTTGGTGACTGCTGCGGACCCGGCGGCGGTGGTGGTGGGGTCGAGGAGCTGGCAGGAGGCTGGACCGAGGAACCAATTGCACTTGTTCAGAGAATGCTTTTACGCACCATTTTGCACTTAATGTTTGTGGATGTGGGTCAAAACGAAACACTGCCTGATAATCTGCGTCGAAGCCTGACTGACCTCCTCAGAGCCACATTAAAAATCCGTGCCTGTCTAGAAAGGCAAGCCGACCCTTTCGCTCCGAGGCCTAAGAAGACTCTGCAGGAAATACAGGAAGATTTCTCCTTTTCGAGGTACCGTCACCGGGCTTTGCTACTGCCAGAACTCCTTGAGGGTGTCTTACAGCTACTGCTGGGTTGCTTGCAGGTCTCGGCTCACAACCCTTTTTTCTTAAGTCAGTCTCTTGAGTTAGTTCACGAGTTTGTTCAACACCGTGGCCTTGAGCTGTTCGAGTTGACTGCTCTGCGCCTTGAAGATTTAGCAGGAGCCCGAGATACAGAAGTCTGCAATGAAGCGTCTGAGCGTCTGCGTTGTCTGATAGCTGGTGTGCTTAAGATCATCAGTGCAGTCAAGAGGGCCAAGTCAGAGCAGCTACACCAGTCCGTCTGCGCACGTCGTCGGCACCGTCGATGTGAATACTCCCATTTTTTGCACCATCATCGTGACCTCTCTGGATTGCCCGTGTCAGCTTTCAAGCAGGCAGCCCGACGGAACCCCTTTGAGGAAGAGTCAGAAGGACGTGATGGAGAAGTGCGATACCCTGAACGCTGCTGCTGCCTTGCGGCTTGTGCCCACCAATGTTTGCGTCTGCTCCAGCGCCTCACACCCTCAGGTCCCGCTGTGCTGCAGGTGCTGGCAGGATTGCAAGCGGTCGGCATCTGTTGCTGTATGGACCCCAGGTCTGTAATAGGGCCTTTGCTTCAAGCCTTTCAGGCCCCAGGACTGCGGAGTTACCAGTCTCACGTGCTCAGTGTGCTCAGCAGGCTCGTCTTGGAACAACTCGGAGGTGGTCAACCGTCTGAAAAAGCTAAACTTTCCTCATGTAACATCTGTACGTTGGATAGCAGTCAGTTTCCGGGTCTTGAAGAGACTTTGCAAAGCTGTGGGCCTGGGAAAGATTCTAGCTTATCAACGTCCCCATGTCCCTCTTATCGCTCCCAAGGCATACTGCCCAGCGGAGGAGCTGAAGACATGTTGTGGAAGTGGGACGCTTTAGAGGCCTACCAGGAGCTTGTTTTTGGGAACGACTGGCAGTTGAGTCAACAGATTGCCGGTCACGTATGTCAGCTGACTTTGAGGGGCAATGCAGTAGTACAGTGGCAACTTTACACTCATATTTTTAACCCTGTGCTTCAGCGAGGGGTGGAGCTGACCCATCATGCTCAGCAGCTTGGTGTGTCAACTACATGTAGCCAGATCTGCAGCTATCATACCCACTGTCTTCCTGTCGACGTGCTGCTGGTTTATCTTCAAACCCTGCCTGCTTTGCTAAAGTCAAGGTATGACTGTTTCTACTTTCTTTCTCTGGTGCATCAGTTCTGCTATATTTCATGTCTTTCTTAGTGTTAGTTATCTCTTATCGAAGCGTTACAGTATATTCCAGTGCATTGGATGATAATCTTGCATACTTTTCTTGAAATACAATGTGTTCTGTTGACCTGAAAATGTATCGTTGTTAACTTCTCTATTTGTTCCAACTCAGCCGGGTGGTGCGTGATCTGTTCCTGAGCTGTAACGGACTGAACCAAGCCACAGAGTTGATCCACTTGGACTTCACTCGTCCATGGGCGCTAGAAGTGTTTGAGACCTTGATCTTGCATGCAGGGCATCATCCTGCAGAATCTGCCGTACAGGAGCAAGAAAGAGCTGAAGCCCAGGAGAGAGAGGCTATCCTCGGACTCATGGAGGAACTGGGTTCACGTGGGGCTGGCGACGGCCCACAGAGCCTCATTAAGTTTTACGAAGGACTTAAAGAAGCGTGCCCACAGCCAGAAGGCAAAAGTGGAAAAGTGTCTTTTTCCGGACTGAGCCGTAACCGAGGCGAAACGCATTTGAACACAGTCAACCTTTTTCTGTGTGTGGCCTTCCTGTGCGTAAGCAAAGAGGCAGACTCTGACAGAGACTCTGCCAATGACTCCGAGGACACCTCAGGTTATGACAGCACAGCTAGTGAACCGCTGGGCGGGCGTCTGCCCTGCCTCTCCCCGGACAGTGTTGCTCTCCCTTCCAAAGAGCAGGTTAGGAGGGCTGCTGATGTCTGGTCGGTGTGCCGTTGGGTGTACATGGCAAGTCCGGTTTTCCAGAGGCAGTTTTTCAGACTGGGTGGACTGGATGTGTGTTCACGCCTCATGACAATGGTCATCCAGAAGCTCACCTCTAAAGACAAAGACTGTAAGGTCAAGAAGAAGAGGGAGAATAAAGGCAAAGCCAGTCCGTCCCACACCGACTCTCCCACTCAAGCTCTTACGACACAGGCAGATGTTGTAGCAACAGCAGCAGGTACGGCTCATGACCTTAATGACACGTTGAGCCCCTCTTTGATGGAGAGCAGGACGAGTGATACAGCACACCGGCTCGAAGAGGAATGGCCCATACAAAGCATTCGACTGCTGGAGGCGCTTCTAGCGATCTGCCTCCACAGTGCCAATTCAGCCCTGCAGAGATTCGAGTCTGAATTTTCCTTTCAGGTAACCACACATAAGTTTCTTCCTAAACTTGGTTATCTACCTTAAACTGCTGGAAATACATGTATTGCGTTTTGAAATGCTTCATGATGTTGTCGATCCAGGAAGTTTAAAACTCGACTCATTCTTGATGGCTGTTTTGTGTTCATAGCTGCAGTCTGTGGAGGAGACCCTGTGTGAGGTGAGAGATCAGCTCTCTCGCTCTGGAGTGGTGAACTCTGAACTGGCCATCCCTCTGTTTGATTCTTTGATGCGAGTAGCGCAGGCGGAAATGTGCTGCAATCCAGATGTCACAGAGGAGAAGCCTGATAAGGTATTTCGTTTTTTTTTTGCTTTGTACCCTTGCTGAAGCCACGGTGTTAAACATGGGGCCCAGCGAGCCAACACCTCTTAAATGTCTTGTATATGTCGGGAGCACATGTATAGACCACAGCGCTATGGCACACGCTATATTGTGTTCCAAAACGTAGTTAATGTTGTTGTGAATATTTAAAAGCTTTGGATTCATTTCTTCATGTCACAATTTTATATAATTTAGCTTGTGTGTTGTTTTGTGTCTGAGTATTTTTTCCTTACAAATGGCTTTAGATATTGATTAACACTATTTGGGCTCTTGGACAGTTGCAAAGATTTTCTTGACAACAGCGTGATCTGTGGGTAATTCCCAGAAATCACTCAATCATGTGGAAAATGGAAATACATTCACAAACTCACAATGTTGATCTGCATCTGTTTGTACAAATTGTGCGTGTGGCCTTGATTTAATATCCTAAATTTAAAAATGTAGGTCCCCATGGACAAAAAAGCTTATGACAGTTTTTTTTTTTTTTAAGTAAAATGTTTTTTATGATCTTTTGGGAGTTAAATAAACGGTTCGTACAGCATAAAAAACATTAGGCCTATGGACTGTCCCCACTCAGATTATAAACCAGACGTGTGTGTGTGTGTGTGTGTGTGTGTGTGTGTGTGTATGCGCGTGTATGACCTGAGCATTGTGTGTGTTTTTGTGAGTGCGTGCACGTGTGTGTGAGATTTAGCGTAGGGGCCGTGGGGCACATGAGGGTCTATTTTATACTGAAACAGTCAGCTGATGTGGTCCTGTGACCACAATCCTTTTTTCACATTACCAGCTTTCTTAAATCACAAACTTTCTTTCAAACAAAAGCAACACCAGTAGCGATATCAGGATTCTCTGCGCTTTCGTATTTTATTTTCAATGCTTATGTGTTTTGTTTTAAAAAGAGCTAATTTTCTAAGAGGTAAGAGTTCACTCTCTGGGTTTTGCTTTCATTTATTTCACTAGTTTATAGTGTGTTATTTGTATTTTGAGAAAATGACAGAAGGTCATATGTTTATTTTTCTGTGTGTAAGACATAGATTTTGGTCACCTCATTTAACTGCTGCTTAACGTTTAATTTACACGATCGTGTAAATGGAAATGCGAATAATACGTAGTCTAATGTTATTGTCATGTTGTCTTTGTCCAGCAGAAGTGTCAGGTGAGCAGTGATGTCGCTCCTCCAGCAGGTGATCTGTCTGAGGAAACAGATGAAGCTCAGGTGAGCGCCGTCCCACCCTTGAGAGAGGAGGAAGGTTATGACGCAGACAGTGAAAGTAATCCTGAAGACTCCACCCGTCAGGAGGAAGGTACGGTTGTTGCATACATTTAGTTTATATTGAACCATATGTTACGCTGTTGATTTGTGTTTTGTGGTTGCCTGCAGTGCTTGGTGGGGGGATTCCTTGTAAAAATCAATTCCATCACTGCTTGTCGTGGGATAGTAAATCAAGATTTAATATTTGATTTAAAATAATCATATTTCTCAATGAGTGATGCACTTTTAAATTAAACCTATGTATTATGGCACCCAACAGCTAAATAGAAAAGCTAAAATGTTGTTAGTAATGTTAATTTATCATATATTAAGCTCTAAGGTTTATTACGGTCCTTTTAACATCTTAAACTTAGACTAGCATGCCTAGGGCCAAGAAGTCAAAGGAGACTGTAGAAGTTTCTGCAGCAGCCGGTCTCAGCCGGTCAGATTCAGGTAGACCGAGTGAACGAGTTGTCAAGCGCAATGTGATCCTGTTCTCCGGTCACATGCAGCGCCGGCTCGCTCACCCTGAGAATAGTGTCATTGTTTCCTACGGCTGTGATGTAAGTCGCTCGCATTATGAGCCGTGTCTTGTGACCGCCGCTTTTGACAGATCTGTAACACGCACAGATGTGTGTATGATTATGTAAGGTCACTGCTTTTCCATCAGGCCATGTGGTTAATTTCATTTGTAAAGAAGGGAATCGAGGGAAAAGCTTAAAATTGCAACATGTCCGGTTCACATTTGATCTGCTTCTCGTCACTCGTGAAAGAGAGAGTAGCATGTGATCTGGGTCGGTGGGTTTTGAGATGATCTGGTTTCATGAATGTTTTTAAAATTGCCACTCTTTAACTGTCGGTCCATTTGTGTGTGAGAAAGCGTTTATGGATGTGATGGACAACTTCATTAATTTAAAGGCAGAAGTTGCGTAGGAGCTGCAGGGTAGTTTGCAGTTAAATCATGTGGGTCCTCCGGTGCGAGGCAATCCCATCAGCTTAATTCATTTTTACTGAGCTAGATCTCTGCTGTGCTCGCTCTGCTACCGCCTGCACTTGTTCTCTCTTCTGTTGGCATTGGGCAGTTCTCGTAGTGTATTTTACATTCGCTGTTGTGTGGTTGGTTTCCGTGACAGGGATAAAGGTGGAAGCCGGAGCAGTGCTGGAGGAATGTGTAGTTGGGATGGCAGGTGTGCCTCAGGGCTCCGGGCGCGGGCTTTTGCTGTTTCCGGAGATCTGCTTGATGGAGCTGCAGCTGCTAGCCAGCGGCTCACCGGATCTGGAAGTTCTGGGTCATGTGTTACGGAGTCTGTTAGGAGCCATCAAAAGCCACAGCAGCAATGCAGCGCTTCTGTATCAGCAGGTCAGTCAGTCACCATATCTCTTGACTAAACGGCTTTAATTATGCATGATGTGAAAGGACGGGCTCTAGACATTGATGCTAAACTGTTAGAGATCTTCTTGAAAGTCTTGCTTTGGAATGGTTGAAAGATAGAGTTAACTTAATTCCAAACCGTTTAGCCATTTCCTTTAAGCTTTAATCACAGTCATTACTACTTAGTGATGCCAGTGTCATAGAAATTACACACTTGTCACACATCCAAACAGTAAAGAATGTGATTAAACCGGCTTCTCAAACATGCCCCCAACAGCGATTGGTCAGCAAACAGATAGTCCCACTTTATTGGCTGAGCCAACGCTAAAATGTGGAATGTTCAGATAAACCTATAAATGGATTATCTGCATATTAAACATTGATGAGAGGAAGCTGTAAAAGCAAACTGTGTAGATGTGTGATTAGCAGGTGTTTGGGATTTGTTGTTGGGGCGTTCTTTAAAATGATAAAACATGCTTTTTAATGTCTTTGTTCGACAGGGTGGAGTGAAAGTCGTTCTCACTGGATTTCACAACATTCTCAGCCAATCGGATGCCTGCTATAAAGGTGCATCAATCTACTCAGTCTTTTTAGAGGCCGTTTATACGGGAAAACAAAACGTTTTTTTAGACGGAAACAGCGTTTTGGAGGACTGAAAACGCAAACTTGTGAAAATACAGCCGTTTTCGTTTCCATGTAAACTGCAAGACGGAACTTTCTGAAAAAGATGACGTCACGCACATTACTCGCGAGTTTAGCAAAACATTATGGCGTCTTCCATTACTGTGAGCTCTTTCTGCTCAACAATGTATTAACGTTTCTCTAGCGATCAGCGCAGACACATTATTTACATTCGCAACACTTAAGACACACATATACGTCGACCAACGGTATTATTAAGCACTTTTGGTTTATAACTGTGCATGTGTATGAGCAAAGGCACGTCCTGTTTCTTCACACAGCAAAATCCCCATCCGCTGGCCTGGCTTGCATACTAGAGCGTCTTTATCTGTATCCTGGATCTGTGTAAATGCAGACCGTTTTGATAACGCTGTCATGTGTACGTGAAACTTGTCAAAAATGCAAAGGAGAAACGTTTCTGTTTTTCATCGTGTAAACGTGGCCTATCTTTATGGGTGAATTTTTCTTCTCAAATTAAAGTTATACCTCCAGCCTTTTTTGTATTTGCTTGGTATTTTCACAAGTGGTTCTTATTAGAGTCTCATCCTATTATAAATTCAGATAAAACGGTCCTAAAAATAGAGTCGATTTTCTTATGCAAATTGCAAAATGTGTGCAGAGTGTCAGACGATGCTCGTGGAGCTGCTGGTTACCATGCTGAGTGACAGCATCACTGCTGAAGAACTCGCCCTGTTGACCCGCCTTTTCTTGGAGAAGACACCGCCCACTGTAAGTACAGTCTCTGTTCATTTAAAGCAGATTTCACACATCAAAATACATTTATACAACATTGTATTAAATACTTTTAATTTCCATTTTGCCAGACAAAATTATGAAATCAATTCACTGATAATATCACATTGAGCTCTTTATTTTAAGTGTTAGTTTTTACACAACAGTTTAAGGTGGATACACTCATTTCTTTTTAGCTGTTGATATGAATCAGATGTGCTACTTTATCCTTCTTTGTAAGTGTCAGTTATTAACGTCTGAGCAGATCTTGTCCAGTCTTAGTTCCTCTGCACCTTTGTCTTCCTCTTTCTTGATTTCCTCTGGTTTTGTGGGTTTCCACAGCGGTTTAAAGGGAAGCACACATTGGTGCATTGCAGTAATGAGAATGTGCGTCTCAGTAAACAACACCTCAGTATTTGTTTAGCAACAACGTTGCATCCGGATAACAATATAATAAAAACACTCATGTCCTGGTAAACCCTCAAAACACAGCAGCATCATGAAAGCAGGTTCAGTCACCCCTTCAGGTTTCCTAAACATAAAAGACGACCCGATTGTTATACTTTTTGTTTCTATCATTTGCAGGAGATCTTGCTAAGGGGAATTCTCCAGATTGTGGAGGCCAACTCTGATACAGAACCTCTGTACTTCATGCCCTTTCCCATGATCCCCGGCGCAGGGGCTGCGGGAGTGAGCTCCTCCCCTGGTATGAGGCCCCAAGGGACCGCTGGGAGTAAGAGTGGAGTAAACACACTTTTGAGGGGTAAATTACCCTTAGGCAGAGGTGATGGAGAGTCGGGCAGGCCGGGTCACCTCCGCACATCACCCTGGCATACAGCACCCTATCACCTGCCCCTGATGGGACAGAACTGCTGGCCTCACATGGCAAGTGGCTTCAGTGCCACCTTATGGGTACGACTTGTGAAGGATGAAGACGGACCATCTAAGAGGGGCAAGTGTTGATTTTGCGATTCACTTGTATTATGAATTTATTAAAAGGTATATAATAGTGTACTGTACCGTATATTGATTTTCAAAAGATCCGAAGTGTATCTTTGGGGAAATGTATTGATCATGATTGAAACCATTAACCCGGAGCTGAAGGAATGGTTTTAAACGTATTTTTGGAGCTGAGGTCGTTTCATGAGTGTGTTTGACTGTGTGTGTTTCAGAAGAAGAGATGCTTGTGACAGACGAGTCTCTGCACGCTACAGCTCATGTGATGGAGCAGCAGGCAGAGAAAAACCTCACGCATGTTCTCTCCATGGGCTCTAAAGCTCTGATGCTTCAGGTGTGGATGAACATCTCCACTAGAGCCTTCATCTTCAGGTGAGTCTCGTGACATCAGCTACAGAGGTGCTACAGAAAGAATGGCTTTATTCTCAGTCACTTTTGTCTTTTCTTATTTATCCAAATTTTTTGCTAGTTTATGTCTCTTATTACAATCTTTATTTGCACATCTAGTAAAGTTCCCTCTGTATAGAGATGTTTGTGTTTCCTAGCAAAATCCCTTTTCCTGCTGAAGGGTATCAGTAGTTAATTTCCTCTCACTGTTGTGCTCTGTTGGGGGATTACCAAGATAACATTTTTGGGTACGGGTAGATTCTGTGATTTCATTATGTGCAGAATAATGCCAGTCTTTCTAGACGTATATCGTTTGACAGCGATTTCTCTCAAATGCTGTTTAGGTGTAAAAGCTGAATTTGTGTCTTTCAGGGTCTGCATGGATCCGAATGACGAGATGAAGGCGGGGCTTCTGGCACAGGCGGAGTCAGGTGAGGGTGTGTTGACAGCAGGCAGGTGGCAGCATCTGGCATTCACGTACACGCAGCAGCCGGAGGGCAAGAAGAACGTTCGCGGCCAGCTGACTATGTGGGTCTGTGGCATCAGGTGGGAACACAACCACAGTTAGCATGTTTGTGTTTATGATTCCGAAACTGCTGTAAACATGTAATGTCATCAGTTACTGTGAATGGAAACAATACTTCAGCTGTGATCAATCGTAAATGTTCTAATCAAGACAACCTGTGCTACATGCAGGAGGTGTGACGTCTTGCTGGACTTCACATTGCCCAGGAAGTCCAGTCTGTCATCGGATGGTAATAAGACCTACTGTATGCTCGGACATGTTCAGCACCCCTCAGAGGAGCCTACCACCCCCAGTGCACGCTGGGATATGGGCACTCTGCTGCTTTTCAATGGTATGAAACATCCTACAGGTTATGATCACATCTTTCAGCTTCCCTAAATAATCTCAAAGTGCATTAGAAATTATTAGAGATAAGAATGTGAGTCTTGGCACAACTACTGTGGTTGTGTACCATCTTCAGATTTTTACCTGCCAGGGGATAAAACTGGCAACAATAGTCCCATAGACTCTATATCTAATGAGTATAATATATGTGATACTCTTTATCAGCCACATAACAACCACCCACAACACATTTTCTTCAGAAAGTGCAGAAATCATGTTCATCGAGTTTGGACAGAAGTGCTTTGCACTTTCACAGTTGGCATTGTGTTGGTAATGTGGGATCTTCCTGCGGCCGGTCGTGTGCGTGCTTGAGTCCAGAATTCTTCGCATTCCTTGAGCTCTTCTTAACAAAATGGCTGTTTTGTTGTCACTAATCAGTCGTGAATGTTCTCAATCCGTCCATTCTCAACCTGTGAACTGCTCTGATGGCCGGTGCCTCCCTCAATGTTATTTCTGATCTTAAGGTCAAAGATTTTTTGTCTCAAATTTTGGAGTGTCACTTGCTGAATTTGCCGTTAAATATTTCCTCTCTGGTTAATTAAGGCTCGAGGATAGACACTGCCGAAGCTTTTTATTTGTACGCCAGCGGCCCTGACCTCACCTCCATCATGCCCTGCAAATACGGGAAACCTCTTGGGACTCTGTCCAAGTATGTGACGCAGGAGGGTCTTCAGTGTGAACATATACGAGAGCTCCTCATGAGAAACACTGAAGTTGAGATCTCGCCTCTTACTGTAAGTTATCACACTTATACTTTACATATGACTCAATCACTTCCTACACATAGTTACTACTGCGGTCAAATCTGCACGCAAACAGGAGTGACTGTGTTGTGTTCCCAAAAGAAGCAAATTTTTCTTTTACACATAGAAATCAAATTGTTAAACATTCTATCGTAAATAAATATACATTTTAGTTGAACTTTTTTATTGCGGAAACCTTTGATCTATTTTAGTTTCTGTCTATAGTCTTGTGGATTGGAGAAGTTTTTGCATTGTGAAAGTGTCACACTATATATACATCATTATAATTCATTACAATTTTATTTCTTTAATATTTGGACTGTGTTTAGCCTGTCAATGTTTGCGTTTGCTGTTTACAGGAGAGTTTAGCTGTAGTTTATGCTCCAAGTACCCCGTCTCTCTACACCATATACGAGCCTGTCATCCGTGTGAAGGGTCAGGTCAAGACAGCGGTGATCTCCCAGCGACCCTTCAGTGCTAAAGAGGTCCAGAGCTCAGTACTGGAGCCTCAGTTTCTCAGGACCGCGATGCCCTGTAACGCTGTCGGCCTGCACAGTGTCCTGCACGAGATCGGCGGCACCGGCTCCTTTGTCTTCCTGTTTGCTCGGGTACGGCTTTGTTTGCATGGTTGTCAAAAATGTATTATCCAGACACACGTACACAGCGTAATGAGGGATTCCAGAGAGTCTATTTCTGAGTCAATGGATGAACAGCTCAGAGTTGAATCCTCATATTTAGGCAATTGGAGCTCACATCTTAGATTTATAGGAGTTAAGTTAAAATCACTGGGATTGTACTTTTCCAAAAAATAAATATTAGACCTTTTCCTTCAGGAATGAAAACATTCATTCTTTAATGGATTTGAGATAGAATCATGAGTCTTCCCTTCATATTCCAAACTGAGATTTTGTGCAAGTAATGTAATAATAGTACGCTGTTTCTTTCACATAATGTGTCAAATGTTCAGTGTTTTCAGGCCTTCAGCCCTTTCTCTTATACTGTATACTTATTCTGTGTTCTCTCGATCTCTCCTCAAACCTTGCTCTAAAATACAACGTGAGATTAAAGAGGATCAGTGTTGTTCCCGTATGTTTTCTGCTTATTTTCTGTTTGTTTCTGGTTTATTCGTGCAGGCGGTGGAATTGAGCGATTGTGAGATGACCCAAGCCCTCGCCCTTAAGCTGCTGCTGTCTCTGGTTAAAAACAATCAACATTGCGCACACGAGATGGAGTGTTACCACGGTTATTCCATGATCCATCAGGTTCTCATCAAGCCTAAATGCATCGTGGGATACCACATTCTCAAGGTGAGTTTTAGCATGACAAATGTAGGTCATGTGATTGGAATGTGTTTTCTTATATTGGCAAATTCATTTCCGTGTGTTAGGGCGGGGGGGTATATCACATATTCAGTATATACTGTACTTGTAGTGACTTGGCTTGGAATCTCCTTGAAAACATGAATCTTGTTTGAATTCAATGTACTTTTTTAAGAGCAAGGTATTTGATTAGTTTTGCAAAACATACTCAATGATTTTAAATTTGTTGTGTTGTAAAAGTGTTTTTTTCCCTTTAAACTTTTGCTGGTTTGTTGCATCATGTATCATATTAAGTAGTATATTATTCCAGAGACTAATATGTTTGAAAAGGCTGAAATAAATAAACACAGAGCAGGACCCTGTAATTGCCGCACTTGTGCAAAGCAGCGCACCCTGGTGGTGTTCATCATTAATGCTCACTGTAAAGGATCTGTTTTTTCTGTCTCTGTTTATTGTCTTCTCCTTTTTAATTCATGGTGTTAATATTGAGGAACGTAAACCAATTCAACAAACAGAAAAAGTAATTTCTAAAGATACAGTTGTTGTGAGACCCAAGCGTTCAAGGTGATCCATGAGAGAGTCAATTATAGTAAATTATTGCTTGTTTGTGTTGATTATTTAGTTTTTTGTTTTAAGAATTTTGCTGTGTGAATTTATCCCGAACACTCCCAGTTCACTTACAGAATCTCTACCTGTCATATGTTTCTGCTTCATAATGGTTCTGTGTGTGTGTGATAGATACTGTTGGATGGCTGCTGCAGTGAGTCTATCCTCACGGTCAGAGAGGACGGTCAGTTTCATCTGGATGTTGAATCAACTGCAGTGGTGCAAGACCTTAGACTGCTGTCTGAAATCCTGCTGGACTGGAAGATATGGGCTAAAGCGCAGGTATTCACTCACACACGCTAAACGTCTTGCTTGATAATATTTGTGTCTATGCGTTTGTATGATCTACTGAATCACTTCTGTGTGTTAATAGTGTGGCGTGTGGGAGACGCTGTTGACCGCTCTTGAGATCCTCATTCGAGTGCGTCATCCTCAACAGACGTTCAACATCCGGCAGCTTCTGAAGGCCCAGGTGGTCCATCGCTTTCTGCTCACCTGCCAGGTGCTTCAGGTGAGAACGGACATATACATTCATTCTGTCTTCAGTGATGTTTCTCATCAAGTTATTAGTAGCCCCTTTCCGAAACATACATTTCTTTACCAGCTGATGTCCTTTATAGAGACACCTTTTACCATTCATATCAGCTGGAAAATGTGAAGGAAGAGTTAAACAGAAGTACATGGATTCAGTGCTAGCCTCCAAACACTGCAGCTTAACAGTCATTACATTTCTTCATTGTTCTTTTAGGAGCATCGGGACGAGTACCTGACCTCCATCCCTCAGGATGTCTGTCTGTCCTATGTCAAAATCATCCAGGAGGTTTTGGGTTCACCTCCAGACCTGGACCTGTTGCGGCTGGTTTATAATTTCCTGTTGGCCGTGCACCCCCCCACCAACACTTATGTGTGCCACACACCCAGCAGCTTCTACTTCTCTCTGCACATCGGTGAGCGAACCTCAACAACTAGGCTTTTTCATTGACTTTCATACTTTATGCACTCCCACATTATTCTAAGCATTGATTTCAAGGCAATATAAATGAACCGTGATTTATACTCTTTCTTTGTCCAAAAAAAAACTGAATAAATATTGAGAAAATCGCCTTTGAAGTTTATTATCAGAGTCGCTGTAGCAGGCCATCGCTTGGAAGAAACAGTTTTGTTTTAACACTCTCTATTGGCTTACCGCTGTAATGACGTTGTGGAGAGGAGATGAACCCGAGAGAAAAAGTGGGTAATTCTCAAAGAGCGGGTAGTTTCTGGCCATCTTTGTTTTAGCGATTTTGCTGCATCCACACACTAAAATAAATTTGTGATATATTTACAGTAGGAAATTTACAAAATGTCTTCATGGAACACGGTCTTGATGGCGTATCACAGGCAGGTTCTGCCAATTTCATATTAATCTTGAGTCCCTATACATAAGTATTGGCGACATCGTATCTTAGAAGAGTATTTAGTTTGATCAAATGTATAAAAGAGAGATACAGCTGTATGTTTATTTCTGGAAAAAAACTGCAGCACCAGCACACAACACATCATCACATTAATCCCTTCCTGTTTTCTACATTATGCAAATATTCACCAATTGGCAACAACCCACTGCGTCACAGGGCTTATTGCTTTTATAAAACGCTTATTCCATATGCAAAGCAAGGTTTCATAAAATAAAGTAAATGAAGTGTTATTAAGGCTGTGTAATTTGGTCAGAAGTTATAAATAGGGGTATTTTATAACGTCTCGGATCTCTGCTCAACCATTCAGAATCAAGGACCAGTCCTGACAGTTTTATAAGACTGGTTTTGTGGTCCAGGGTCACATATATTTACTTTTATATAGAGAGTATAGATAAATAATATTTAATAATATCCATCTTCTGGATGCATTTTGACTGTCTCACTGTCCAGCTTACTTTAGATGATGCCCATATTTCTACATTTAAGCATTTGATATTAAACATTATGAACCACAAGTCAAGCTTTAAGTTTGGAAGCCTTGCTTTTACTATATTATACTACAGTAAATGCATATAAAATGTGTCATTTTCATTCACAAACATCATTTTTTAAACATTTGTTTGTTTTAGACGGTAAACTGTACCAGGAGAAGGTTCAGTCCATGATGTACCTGCGACACTCCAGCAGTGGAGGAAAATCAGTGTGCAGTTCTGTGATTTCTCTCTCTCCCACGGTCTTCACAGACGTG
The DNA here is from genome assembly GCA_008369825.1 of Triplophysa tibetana. Taxonomy (NCBI): domain Eukaryota; kingdom Metazoa; phylum Chordata; class Actinopteri; order Cypriniformes; family Nemacheilidae; genus Triplophysa; species Triplophysa tibetana. The sequence continues at coordinate 23,668,695 of CM017900.1, read as the reverse complement.
TCATCTGAAGGTAACATCACTGCGGTCCACCTCCACACAGTCTGGACACCGGCGGCTTCTATAAATTCACTCGATTCAGATCTGATTGGAAATATACTTGCGCTCATTCTGACGCACATTAAAAACATTTTGTTCACTTGAAAGCTCCTTGTCTGGCTGTATTCTACACAGCTTTATAATGCATGACCTTTAGAGAACACAAATCAATTACAGCGCAGTCCTGCCTCTGCAAAAGCGCTTCACGAAAAGAAGGGCAAACTAGGGCGCGGTGAAGAGGCGCTAATGTTGTACAAATCCATGTTTTATCAAAGTGTGAAATCTGAGCACTCTCTGTGCCGGATGGGCTGGTACTGCCCTTATCGCATCCATCATCATCATTGTTTGTTTGCTTGTACACTTTGCTGGTTGATGCAGTAGCAATGAACAAAAGTCCTGTGTGTGTGATACACTGTGTTTAAATCATTTTTATTCATAAACATCTGCGTGATGTGTGTTTGCCCCATAGCACATCACCCTTCCTCCCCAGAGCACGCAGATGAAGATCAGTCACTGCGGCTCCCAAGCGTCGGCCCCTCTCCTCACTCGTCTCCAGCACTCACACCTCGACGGACTCGCGGAAGCTTCACGGGGTCTGCCGGGCCAGAGGAGGGCGTCTCCCAGGGCAGCACAGAGACCCTGAAACGGGATGAGCAGCTTCTCAGCAGCTGTGAGTCAGCAAAGACCATTTGCGACTCTCAGAACGCCAGCGCAGAGGAGGGCGGAATCCGAACACCCTCCATCAGCATAGAGGAGGAGCCCGATGGGCAGGCGGGAAGCCCAGTGGAGTCTGAAGATCATTTTGATTGGGGGAGCGAGGACGCGCCGAGACGACCGGACAGCTTGAAGGGAATCCAGTCATTCCAGAGGAGTCACAGTAATCTGGCGAGTTTGGGTTTGGCTTTTCCAGCACAGAACGGCTCTCTGGCGATCGGACGCTGGCCCAGTGTGGCTGACCGCGCCGCCCCACCGGATGACTGGGAGAGCTACACGTACTCGCCCGGTTATGACAGAAACAGCAAGGCAGACTCCAGCAATGACCGGTGTGTGTCAGACACTAGATGATTTGAAGTGTAACTGAGATGCTAGTTTAGTCGTGTATCACATATAGAGCTAACACCAATTTAATGTGTCCTTCAATTCATTCTTGTTCCAGTAACTTTACTTCTTTTAACACTTTTGGATAACTGATACATCTAAAGGTGCATTCTAGTCTGTTGCTACGAGGTCGTAAGGAGGTGTTCCAAGCTTTGATTGCTCTAGTAACATTTCAAGCCCTGCAGTAACTGACGAGAGACGGAAGATGTGAGCTCCACTGCTTTACTCCTATTGGAAGTCTTTCCCGAAAGTCGCTCATCATTTGCATAAAGTTTGCAAATTATATCGCGTGGCTAGTCACACCCACTTCCTGTTGCTCACAGTCACTTTCGCTCGTGTTGTAGGCTCTCCATTGAAATGAATGACATCGACTCACATTGTCGTTGAGTGTCTGAACGACGAAATCAGATAATGATTTCAGTTGTTGTGTTCTTTAGGTCCAGTGCAGAGGACTGTCTGGTTCTGATCTGCTGTGGGTTGTATGATCTGTTAAGAGGAGTTCTGCTTCTTCTGCCAGACGTTCTGCTGGAGGAGGTGATGGACAAACTCATCCACCCAGAGGCTCTCCTCGTGCTGGTCAATCACTCTTCTCCTCTCATACAGCAGGGCGTCATGAAGGTCTCTCCTTTTTTTCATTGCACAACATCAACATTTTACGTTAAACATTATTGATCTGTGTCTAGAAAAGTATGTTTTCAGCCATAACTACTCTTTTATCACAAAAAGTTTGTCAGCTGATATGAAGTAGTAGATTTGTTCAGCTGGTTATTATGTGTGTTTTCATTTCATCGTGTATGGACCATATAGCTGCTGGATGCGTACTTCAGCCGCGCTCAGAAGGAGCAGAAGGAGAAGTTTCTGAAGAACCACGGCTTCTCACTGTTGGCCAATCAGCTGTATATACACCAGGGCTCTCCCGGCCTGCTCGAGTGTTTTCTGGAAATGCTGTTTGGCCGACCGGTGGGGCTGGAGGAGGAGTGAGTACACAAATAACCGCACGCACTTTATTCTGTCGTTGCAGTTCCTCCTACTGTTTGGTTCTACTACTGTATTTAGCTGAGGTCTGTGATTATTCGATGTGTTCTCTGCTCACAGTCTGGATCTGGAGGACATGGAGAACATCTCCCCGTTCCGGAAGCGGTGTATCATACCTGTGCTGGGTCTTCTGGAGAACTCTCTGTATGACAACTCACTAGTGCACAACAGTCTGTGTGTGCTGTTACAGCTCCTCAACACCTGCCCGAAGCTCGCTGACATCCTGCTGGATCACGGCCTGCTCTATGTGCTCTTCAACACGCTCTCAACCCTCGACGGACTGGAGAACGGGTAACCATCCTCTTTCCACGAGTGCACAAACCTTAAAGGGGAACTTTTGAAATGTGAACTCTGTGTCTGTAGGATTCCTCCCAATGATTATAAGCTGGTGGTTTGTGACGTTCAGCAGCTGCTGGTGGCGGTCACCATCCACTCCTGTAGTTCCTCTGGTTCTCAGTACTTCCGCATTATCGAGGACCTCATCACGCTGTTGGGCTACATGCAGACCAGCAAAGTTCGTCGCACGCAGGGTAAAGAAAGTTAGGGCAAAGATACACAACACGTGTCGTAGAAGCGCATGCAGTGATAACTTCTCTCTTCCTGACAGAAATGTCCATGGCTCTGCAGTTTCGGGCAATCCAGGCAGCCATTGATTTCATCAAGACTACGGCCAATCAGGACCCTCAGAAATCTAGCAGCTATGTGCACGTCCCCACCTCACCACATCACGCTCTCCAGCAGAAGCGCAAGAGCATTGCAGGTATGAAGACGATAACAGTTTAATTTCTGAATGAACTATTACTTAGATATTTGTGGGCACCCTGCACACGTGTGTGGTGTCTTCATCCATCGTCTTCATACGTCACTCTTGACCGTTCACGTGTTGTATCGATACCTTCACTCACACTCAAGGTTTAATGGACCTTAAAGACGCCATAATCCCCCGTATCCCCCGGCAACACTACTCTTCATACGGCCTGATTCCTCTGCCCTCCCCGTTCACCTTCCTGTCCCAGGACTCCCCCCTCCCATCTCCTCCTGGAGCAAACTCCTACATGTTCCCCTCAGACGCAGGTAGCCATCGACCAGAAGTCTGCTCAGATGGACGACAGCATCCCGTCTGTTTCAGGGGATGTGTGTCTGTGTGTGCAGTGAGCTGACTTTAACCGCATGTCTGCAGCTAATCCGCCCGGTGTCGTGGACTACTGGTGCCAGCGTGTGTGCTAATGTATATGACACTGTGTGTTTGTGTGGCGGTGGGATACTGTCACCGTCACTGCATCATGTATGTTGTTGTGTTCACTGCATACGTGTGTTGGGCAGGTCGAAGGCGGTTCTCGCTGGCCCAGTCAGACTCGCTGCTGACGCGAATGCGCTCCGTGGCCAGCGATGAACTTACGCAGATGATGCAGCGCAGGATGAGTCAGGAGAACCCCATCAGAGCCAGCGAGACTGAGTTAGTCCAGCGACTGCAGAGGCTTGTGGTTCTGGCTGTTAACAGATTCATCTATCAAGGTACACAATGGGAACGCTTGTCCTGCTCAAGAATTCATCGAACATAAATAAACACGGTTTAAATCCATTTATTGTAACAACCTGTCCACACCGGACGCGATACGACAAAAGACATTAGAAACGCATTAGAACCCATTTATAATTTCAAGTTTTGTCCACACCGTTGCGTCCGATTTAGACACGGTTAAAGAGCTGGATAAAAGGACATGATTTAGAATGACATTTACATTTAGGCATTTGGCAGACGCTTTTATCTAAAGCGACTTACATTGCTTTATCCTATACATTTTACATAGGTATTTGCAATCCCCTGGGATCGAACCCACAACCTTGCGTTTTTATCGCAATGCTCTTACCACTGAGCTCCAGGAAAGCAGTGATGTAATAGATATAAAAGTCCTACGCTGACACAAGCCTTCTGGTTTCTCGTTGTACATCAGACAACAACCAGGATTTCTTTGACCTCCTGAACTTCCCTGAGTCTCCTGAACACCAGGCGTCCATACAGTTGCCTGGCGAACAGACGACCGAGGAGACGCCATCCACCCCAACCCAGCCAGGAAACACGAAGACCTTCCGCAAAGACGTCCTTAAACTCATGATGGAGGGCATAAAGATCAGTTTGGTTAGAATTTCTATAAAAGACTTATTTGCTTTAATCTACTTGTTACTAACCAACATATCTTCTGCTGCATGTTTATATAAATGATCGTCTTGTGTTCTGTTAGGATGCACTATTTAAAGCGATCGGCATGTTATATGCTGAGATGTTGTGATGGTTTGCGTCCTCAGGGGAGCTCGGTCCGTGGCGGCGCTCCTCGCCAGCAGTGGAAGAGAATCCTGTGGTCCTGTCGCGACACATTCAGAGTCCAGATCGGCCGCGTGCTGGTCCACATGCTCAGTCCTGCAGTTCCTCTGGAAGACAGGAAGGAGGCGCTAGAGTTTGTCCATGAGCAAAGCTACTCTGAGATCCTCAGAGAATGCCTCAGTCCCGCGCTGGAGGTGAGCACACAGAATTCATATCGGGTTTGTGGTGAACACTTCATCCATGCAAGTCAATACAAAGACAAAATGGTTGATAACTGAAACGCATACTTTATAACATCCATCCAACATGATTTTGCGGTATCGTTCATGTCAGTGAAATGTAATATGGTTAGAATAATAATATTGATGCGTATCTTTGTGTGGGTTATTAGCACGGACCCAAACTGGCTCTTTATCTGTACGAGCTGTTACACGATCACAGAGACGCTCTGAGCAGAGAAGATCAGGCTGCTGGAAGCACCTTCATGACAGCTCTGAAACTGTGTGGTCACCGCTGTATCCAACCCAACGTTCCAACCAAACCAGACCTCCTGAAAGCCATGAGAGAGGTGGGCAATCCCACAAACACTCATCACACTCATGTTCTCGAACAGTATCATACTCACGTTTTCTCATGTTTGTCATCTTTCTGGTTCAGTAATACAGTTTTAAACGGGTCATATTCACTGATCATGTAAATGACTGGATTACTCATGACATCATTACACTGAAGTAACTGCGCTGCCATGTTTGTGGGCCCAAATATTAAATTATTAGATTAGTTATCACATATTTATGATAAAACAGTCTCACAGTACATTCTTACAACGCAAATGTCTTAAGCATGTAAATGGTTTATTATATAAAGTCGAGAATTTCCGCCTTATTAGATACAGAGCGAGTTTACGTTCATTTTCATTACATTAGCACACATATCAGATCAACAGACTAAAGAGACGCTCAACAAATGACAAATGTGGTTCTGAAATCTAAAAACACATCAATAAAGGCTGTATAAAGTATGTTTTTTAGGTCATAATGCTTTATTTATAAACATTTACTCATGAGCTGTTACAACAAATTTGAACAAAAAACGTATCGTGCACGTAATAAGATGAAAATGGATTATTTTCAATCATAATTTTGACTGTAAGTCAATGTCGCTCTCTGTCAGTTGGGAATACCAATATGGCGGCGTGATCCTGCCGTTGGTTTATCGTTCTAGGTGCAATCCAGTCATTTACATAGATCAGTGGTCATATTTCATACTGGTTTGTTGTATAACTAAAGCCCTATCATTAATTCTGTAAAGGAGCAATTGAAATATGAATCGGAGGCAAAAACCAGCAAAGGAGCTTGGGAAAAGAAGCTGGCTAACACTCAGAGGAGGTGAGCACTTTATACAAACTAATAAAAAAGACAAATGTGTGTAGACCTCCAATGATTGTGTTGTGGATGTCAGTCTGCTGCAGAGGTTGGAAGGGAAGTCGAAGGACATCTCGAAGATTGCAGCGGACATCACTCAGAGCGTGTCTCTGAGACAGGGCATGGAGAGGAAGAAAGTCATGCAGCACATCAGAGGCCTGTATAAGACGGACCTGAGCGCCAGCCGGCACTGGCAGGAACTGGTCCAACAGCTGACTCACGACAGGTCAGAACTCGCTCACATACACCAATGCAAACCACTCACACATGAGAGGAACTGGAATACATGAAGCGTTTTTATGTGTGTGTTAGGGCGGTGTGGTACGATCCGTCGACTTACCCCACCTCATGGCAGCTGGATCCCACTGAAGGGCCAAACAGAGAGAGGAGACGCCTGCAGCGCTGCTACCTGACCATCCCCAACAAATATCTGCTCAAAGACAGACGCAAACTTGACGGTCATTGTTTTTTTTTGGTTTAATTTTGTAAAGAGGATGTTGTGTTGGTCAGATATAATTGTATTGCTCTTGTTTATTGTCCTCATGCCTCTGATCTCACCCCAGATGCCATCAAAACTCCCCTGGCCTTCCTGTTTGAGGATAAAACTCACTCTTCCTCGTCCATCGTGAAGGACAAAGCCACCAGCGAACCCATCAGGTACTCGTCCGTAACTAAACCAACTGCAGTCTGTCGATTCAGTGAACAGAATATTAAAGAGCGCTTCGTTCTCGCCGTCCAGGTTCACCAGAAGATGTGTAAGTGTGGCGCCCTCTAGAGAGACTGCAGGAGAACTGTTGCTCGGTGAGACTTTCTCCAATTTAATCCAAAGTTTAACATCATGTGATGTCATCAGCTGCTCACTGAACGGTCAGATTTGACATCGATTGATCTAACGCTGTAGTGAGTCTGAGCCTTTAAAATCCCCGGTGACCTTTCACATGCTCTCTTCTGTGTCTGTAGGGAAGTCTGGGATGTTCTTTGTGGAGGAGAATGTATCCGAGACTCATGAGAATCTGGTAAGTTTCATTACTGGATGTCATGAGACATGCGTGCATTTTTTTGAAGTTGATGACGTGTTGTTTTGCCAGACACCTCATGGAGAGACGGAGCCCGCTTCCTTCTCGTGGACCTATGAGGAGATAAAGGAGGTGCACAAGCGCTGGTGGCAGCTTAGAGATAACGCTGTGGAGATCTTCCTCACCAACGGCAGGACGCTGCTGCTCGCGTTTGACACCACCAAGGTAAAACCTCATGAAGGTCTTTATGTTAAGATCACATGATCTCTTTGAGTTGTGGAACGATGAATGATGGGTAGTGCGGTGTGTCTGATGTTGTAGCTTGATTTTTCGACCTCAGACTCTTTATTCTGCTGTATCTGTCTCAGTTCCGCGATGACGTCTATCAAAACATCCTGACCTCAAATCTGCCCAACCTGCTGGAATACGGCAACATCAGCGCGCTCACGCACCTGTGGAGCTCAGGACAGATAACCAACTTCGAGTACCTCACCCATCTCAACAAGCACGCCGGCCGCTCGTTCAATGACCTCATGCAGTATCCCGTCTTTCCCTTCATCCTGCGGGACTACGTCAGCGAAACTCTGGACCTGCAAGACACCTCCATTTATAGGTCACAACCCACTTCAAACACTACTGATAGTAATGCTACACAATTTAAAGTTGATCATCTGTAGAAGTTCACCCGCCCTTGTGTTGTTTTTCTCTGTTTGTGATGTCACAGGAACCTCAGCAAGCCCATCGCCGTGCAGTCTAAAGAGAAGGAAGACCGTTATGTGGACAATTACAGGGTACAACAGCTCCTCAGAGGCTAATCTATGTCTCTATCAGCTCCTATTAAACAATCACACTGTGGACGTGTTCCAAACCCAGTGTGCTGCCTTCGTTTAGTCTTCTCTAACTGCGCTCGTGCAGGTGCTTGTACTTGACACACTTAGAAGTAGGCAGTAATCATATGCTGTCTTTCTAGAAATCCTCTTTTGGACGGATTGTGAGCATCTCATATGATATTTCCCTCACTAACGTTTCTCCTCACCATCTGTCTGATTCTTAAAAGTGGCACATTGTGTGCTTACCCACATACTCAAAGCAATCCTGACATCAGGCACATATGACACGATTGTCTGCACATGAACACTTTCCATTCTTTACCCATAATGCTCAAGGTGCCAATGTGGTGTAAGCAACATTGTTCTGCTCAACAGTATCTGGAGGAGGAGTTTAGGAAGGGCAAGAGAGAGGATGACCCCATGCCGCCCGTTCAACCCTATCACTACGGCTCTCACTACTCTAACAGCGGCACAGTGCTGCACTTCCTCGTCCGTCTGCCTCCCTTCACAAAGATGTTTCTGGCCTATCAAGGTCAGTTTGATGTCGGTCAGAGAATGACCTTGTTGTGTGTATATGACATCTATATGCATGTAAATCATCCTCATTTTAACCAAACTGACTCTATACTATAAAAAACATCTCGTCCTCTATATTAAATGAAATGTAAAATCTTAAAATCATCATGAAAAGTTGCATCTGCTGTGTTCCACATTCATGAAATGATTTTAAATGCTGTGAATCCAGCGTGACGCCCCTCAAGACGGATTCATTTTTGTGTTCATAACTTCATAAGAGACGGTGATGACAGGTGCAGATCGTTCAGTCTTTTCTACATCTGCCTTAATAATTACACATCCACGTCAGTCCTCTTTGAATATTTAACAGCACCTGTGTGTCGCTCGTCCGCGGCGAGGTTCAGTACGACGCTTTTGAAGGCTTCATTGTAAAGAGGGTTTCTGATGTCTCGCGCTACATGCATTAGCCTCTTTCATCAACCTCTTTATATTCATCTTTCTTTCGTTCTCTATTTGTTACGCAGTCGGTTTTTCCGTGTCTGATTACATGGAAACTGATTAAAGGTTTTGAGTTTGTTACAGACCAGAGCTTTGATATTCCTGACCGAACGTTCCACTCCATGAACACCACGTGGCGTCTCTCGTCATTCGAGTCTATGACGGATGTTAAAGAGCTGATCCCAGAGTTCTTCTACCTGCCCGAGTTTCTGGTCAACAGAGAAGGTGAGAGTTTCTCTCCATTTTATTTTTTAACTCGTGAGATTGATTGGTTGTGTTTGTTAATCATGATGTGATTTATTGTGTTGCCTTACAAGATTAATGAAAAATGCATAACTGCACGTACTTTATTACAGTGAGAAATTGATATTGAGAATAAAAAAATCAGCTTGATGTAATTTTAATAAGAATTAAGCTCAAGGATTTGAATAGAAGAAGAACGATGCTTAAATAAACGTTGCGTCCCAATTCGCCTACTTATACTATGTCCTTAGTATGTAGTGTTTTTGTTATGAAAAAGTATATACATTTTACCGCATTTAAAATGTAAAACAGAAGTGGCCGACACTATGACCCTTAACTATCACGAACATCAAAATACAGTAAAACTTTACTTTGCATTTTAGTATTTATTCATTCATTATGTTGTATGTTAGGTTTACTGTATACTCACATTTATAAATTTAGCAAAGCATCAGTTATTGAATTTTATCAATGCAGTGGAGCGTCACTTAACTCCACCTACTCACGGTGAGTTGTGGGTAATATCAGTCGTTAGACTGTGCATCGTTCTGCGCTACCGGACGTAGTAGACCATCCCGTTACTTTGAGAAAATTCATTTAGACATACTATGATTTGGGACATACCAATTCTATTTTTAAACACTATTTAGGATGCACTATTAATGCATGTTAAAGTATTCCAGACGTGCCCTTTCATTAGCTTCATCAGTTCTTCTAATGTTACCCTGGTGTTTCCCCACTTCCCCCTCCGGCAGGTTTTGACTTTGGCTTGCGTCAGAACAGCGAGCGGGTGAATCACGTGAACCTGCCGCCCTGGGCCCGGAACGACCCGCGACTCTTCATCCTGATTCACAGACAGGCTCTGGAGTCGGATCAGGTCTCTCAGACGCTGTGTCAGTGGATCGACCTGGTGTTCGGACTCAAGCAGAAGGGCAAAGCTGCAGTTCATGCCATCAATGTTTTCCATCCCGCAGTATGTCATTATCATCTTACGCTTTAACACGTGTGCGTCACATTGTTTGCATGACGCTTATTCATATTTTTCAGACTTACTTTGGCATGGATGTGTCTGCTGTTGAAGATCCAGTGCAGCGTCGAGCTCTAGAGACCATGATAAAAACATACGGCCAGACCCCCAGGCAGCTGTTTAGCGCCTCCCACGTCAGCCGAGCCGTCAGTAAGCTCATTTCTGACGGAGAACTGCCTGCAGCCATGGGTCTCCTGGTGCAGCTGGCCTTCAGAGAGACCCGCGAGCAGCCCAAAGACGCCGTCTATCCGGTACAGTCTCGAAACACACTCCAGTCTTAGTATTTTTTACATTTAGGTACTGAATAGATTTCAACTCCATCTCTTGTGTGGTTCGTAGAGTCCTCTGCCGTGGATAAAGGGCTTGAAGTGGGGCGAGTATGTGGGTTCCCCCAGCGCTCCAGACCCAGTGGTATGTTTCAGTCAACCTCACGGCGAACGCTTCGGCTCTCTGCTGGCCTTGCCTACACGCGCCATCTGCGGCCTGTCTCGCAACTTCTGCCTCATGATGATCTACAGCAAGGAGCAAGGTTTAGAGAACACACACAACACACATGCTTAAACATGACAACACAAACTTCATCAAGCATGTCGACACTCGCCTAAAATGACGTCTGGTGGTGGCTTGAACTATACAAATGATAAAATGCGGCCTTCATGATTGTGACATCAAAGGCCATGCGTCCAATCAAACTACACAGATGAGCCGATCTTAAAAATAAATACATTTTAATATTAAATGGCAATGATAAGAAACATGGCTGCATCTGAAATGGCATACTGTGACCGTACTGAAGTTAAATAAGTACCCAAATATCGCCCGTTAAAACAGTACCTTCTATATAGTATGAGTGGGTGTAATATGAATAGATTTCTGTCAAACTGCGTCCGTCATGTTTTATTGTCATGTGAACCATGTGCTCTTTGACCTATGACGTATTAACATCAACCAACACTTGAGCGTTGATAAAAACATAATTTAGTTACTGAGCTCCAGTGGCATCATGGGATAGAAAAGTGTCCATCCGATCCACACTCACCAATCTCAGCGGAAGCAGTAGACCATCCGGGTATTTCTCTCCTAATGTTTAGTTCATGATGTTTCTGACATACTTCTCATGACTCAAACTAACTCTGTGAATGAATTATTTAGTTACGTCTGGATCTATTTAAATGTGGAAGTAATGTACATTAAGATATAAAAACACATTGAATTTAGACATTTAGACACATTTAGAATTTGAAAGTGTGCCATCTAGCGGTCCAAATATTCCATATTGTGGCTTTAATGTTGTAACAATCAAATATAGCCAAGTGAAGTTTATTCTTTTTATTCTTTATTTGTCAATATAGATTTTAACTGTAAATCTTGTGTCAGCGTATAGATGCGTGACCTGTTTGTGGAGGAAGTGTGTGAGATGTTTCTGGTCTGTTGTCAGGTGTCAGGAGCATGCATAGTACAGACATTCAGTGGTCGGCCATTCTCAGCTGGGGCTACAGTGACAACATGTTGCGTCTGAAGAGTAAACAGAGCGAGCCGCCCATCAACTTCATTCAGTGCTCACCGCTGCTCCAGGTCAGAGATCATTATGTGCTCTTTTATAACACTTCTCTGCCTGTTCCTGTTGCTCATTTGATGAAAGGGTTGTAGTGCTCGAAACCGGTCTCGACTGTCTTTGGTCTCGCTCTTGTCTTGGTCTCAGACGTAGTTTTCTCTGGATTTTACTTCAAGACCACAACCGTGGGAATGACGCTACATTGCTGGTGCATCGTCTGATTAATGTGTTGACAGTCAACTTCAATCAGTGACTTATTTCATTTCTCTTTTTATTACTTGTGCTGGTAAGAGATGAAAATGGGATCGTCCTTAAATAAATCAAGTCAACAAAATGAATACAACCGTCAACAATATTCAAGATGTGGTTGCAAAAATGCCAAATTCATAAACGTGAACAAATTACTTGTATCCTTTTTTAGGATTGACACTGAACCAAGATAGCAGTATTTTTGGCACAGCTAATAGTCATATATACCTAGCTGACTCTATACGTCACACATTTGCGCCCCCTGCTGACTGTATGGTGTTTTATATACTCCACGATTTCCTGTCATTCTGTGTTGCTTTAATAAAGCGTCGTCTTCCTCCACGATCTTTGTTTTCTCATCTGGTCTGCTTCTCATCAGGTGACTAGCTGCGCCTGGGTGCCGGACAGTTGTCAGCTGTTTACTGGCAGCAAGTGCGGAGTCATTACCGCCTACAGCAACCGCTTCACCACCACCATGGTAAGTAACCATGGCAACACGCTCCCCCTTCTCCCTCACCCACGCGGCCGCCCACGTCCATTATCACTCGCCGTACAGCACCTACACACGCACACACATACTGTTCGTAGTGGCCTTGTTAGTCATCTCCCGGTTGCCCTAGAAACACATTTCCAGCGGCCCACAGGTGGGCTGAAGTCTGGCCATCAGACGGCTCTTTCAAACGCTCATTGATAACAGCTGCACTTAAATGAATCTTTCTGACATTTAAAGGATTGCTTCACGCAAACCAAAAGAAAGTGTGCTGGTTTGCTAGCCCGCAGCTCGGTCTCAACCCGGCTTCATTCCAATTTCACAGAATGTCCTTTTCCACATGCTGAGAGCGTAGTGTAACCTTTTCAGACCTGACCCGTCCAGACGTGAATCTATTCAGTGAATAATGCATTTTAAACCGTTGATATACGTTGTGCTTTGGTTATTCTGGTCTGCAAATGCAGACGCTGGTCTTTAGCAAACCCCCCGCACTTCAGTTCTCTTCCTTTAAAAGCGTGATCATTAAAGTTTCTCAAGACATTTTCTTCTCCAGCCGACAGAGATGGAGGTGGAGTCTCAGGTTCATCTGTACGGTCACACGGCGGAGGTCACGGGCCTGTTCGTCTGTCAACCCTACAGCATCCTCATCAGTGTTAGCAGAGACGGCACCTGCATCCTGTGGGACCTCAACAGGTCTGTTAGTACCATTGCTGCGATTGAGACATTTTGCACATTCAATTTAGCTCTATGATTCCTGTATATATAAAAAGCATCGGCCAAAAACATAAACACGAGTGTGTTTAAATCCAGTATTACGCAATGTGAAGCTGCACTAGAATAGTAAAATAATTGCTGAATGGTTTGTAAGGTAAATATGTGCTTGCATTGCCATAATACACTCAAAGCATAAGATTTGGGTCATAACACGTGAGTGTGATGTTGTGTGTGTGGTAATGATCAGTCTTTTATGTTTATAAATGAAGGTTTTGTAGACGCTGTCGTGAGGTTAAGGGAGTTGATGATGTTTTTCTCCTGTCAGGTTGTGTTATGTGCAGAGTCTGACGGGTCATAAGAGTCCAGTGAACGCAGTGTCAGCCAGTGAGACCACCGGAGACATCGCCACTGTTTGTGATTCAGGTCAAAAATAAAAGCAAGATTGGGGTGCTGTGTAGAGTCTTTTATCTGTTTATATGGTTGATGATTTAAAGCAGCAGTTGTGTTGTTAACGTCCACAGTGGGTGGAGGAAGTGATTTACGACTCTGGACCATCAACGGAGATTTGATTGGTCACGTTCATTGTCGAGAGATCATCTGCTCGGTGGCGTTTTCCAATCAGCCGGAGGGCGTGTCGGTGAACGTGATCGCTGGAGGTCTGGAGAACGGTGTGGTCAGGTAAAATACACCTTAAGGCCATGAACACACTTGACGTCTTTTTTGACAAGAAAAAGTTGATTAAAGAAAAAAAACACTGGCCATGTTTGGTTACAAATAGCAGCTGAACGGCTTGACTTCAGAGGCTGCGTCCGTACAAAAAGGCAGCCCAGAGAAACAGATAAGTAGCGTATAGGAAGTCGATTTGAATTAAACAGAGAGCGTCTTTTCAAAAAATAAACACATATTCAAAAACTATAACACTAATTTCTCGATAGAAATGCAATCTACAGGTTTTTAGTGAAAGTTCACCTTACATTTATGCAAAACTACGCTCCAACTGGTGTTCCGCCCGCCATTTTATTTTTCTTGACCAATCACCTCCCTTGCATGTTGTTATGGAAACGACACACTACTCTCTTGTCATTGGTTAGCTTTGAAAAGGAGCTTGACTTAGGGCATTTTTTTATCAGAAAACTAGAACATACTACTTAAAAAGATGCCGGCGCTGGCCTTTAAAAAAGCGTTCAGGACGTTTTTTTATAAAAACACGGTTTACTCCATAGAATTATAATGTAAAACAGACGCTAGCAGCTTCGAAAAAGAAGTCAAGTCTGAACACGGCCTATGTTTATTTTTATTTTCTTTGTGCCATTTGTGCGTCACAGGACCCCATATTTGTTTGTTACAGTCATTCCTCAAATCAAGTACACGTTTTGTCTGATTTTGACTTTCACTGAATACGTGTTGAATTTGTTAATTCCCAAAATGCCTCTTCCCGTGTCTGTAAATTTGACTCTTGTCTCTCTCTTCCACTCTCGCGCTCAGATTATGGAGCACATGGGACCTGAAGCCAGTCAGAGAAATCACCTTCCCCAAGTCTAACAGGCCGATCATAAGGTACAGTCTGGTCTTCACGACACACCTGTGTAACAGCTCGGATTTGTCCTGCTCTCTAAACCCTGGATTCTCTTTCAGTCTGACCTTCTCGTGTGACGGACATCACCTTTACACGGCCAACAGTGACGGGACTGTGATCGCATGGTGCAGACGAGACCAGCAGCGCATGAAGCTGCCCATGTTTTACTCTTTCCTAAGCAGCTACGCCGCAGGCTGATTCTCACCCCGCCATTACCCATAATCCTCCACAGGACAGATGCTCGGAGCGACCCCGCTGACCCGTGAAGAGGAGAGGCCGGCATGCACAAAGCTCCGCCCGCGACACCATTCTCCGTCCCCTTAAAAGTCATGGGATCCACACGCATGAGCAGACTTGCTGTCGTGCTTCTGTATCAGAGAGAATGACAGATTTCTACACATGATCTCAGATCATCTTTTTGTATGTTTGTATTGTTTCGCGTTTAGTGTTGTTTGAATTTGAATGCTGCTACAGTCTGGCCCGTCCAGGCTACACGCTCGAGGACCTGATTCTCTTTTCTTCCTTTTGTCTTGCATCTCGCTGACCATTCAGATGCTTCTGAGAACAGAAATGCCGAACCGTTTAAAGGTCTATGAGCAACTGCGCAGACCTCCGCATGCGTGATGTCATGAATGTGTGTGCATGTCACGAGTAACACTTGAAGCTCTGTTTTTGTGTTGCTGTGCACATTTATTTATTCTCAATCCAGGATGAAGACGCAATCTCCTGTTCTTGATTCATGAATGCACTTAAGACGGCCGGAGTGTGTTTAGGGGACCAGTGTATGGAACTCAGATTTATTTAAGGTTATTATACGACATGCTGTAGTATTCTATACTGTTCTAATCTTTTTCTGTTATGTTTGGTAATAAATGATATTGTGTTGCATGTTGTGTGTTGAATAGTTTGTCGCCCATCGTCCACTAACACTAAAGGATGATGTTGGGTGACATTCACAGGACGCTCACTGAGAGAGAGAGAGTTTATGTTTGTGCTTTGATTTAGTTTGAAGGAAAGTCACAAAACAGGAAATTGTTTTTATGTTTCTATTTAAGCACCTTTGAATGCAATAAAAGTCACCTGAGCAGTGTTAGTCTACATCACACAGTCTGATGATATAGACGTGTTTAGTGTCACCTGCTCTAAATTCAGAAGTAATGATGAAACCGAATCAGACGGAGAACCAGAGGTGATCGTTGACTTTGTGTTTGTTAATAACTGTATTTTTCACAAATGTATTAATTTCCTCACTAGTTCATCTTTAGTGATATGGTTTGTCAGAAATGAAACGTCGTCTTCTCTCCTCCACACTACAGTGTGTGTGATGTTGATTGTCAGAAAGTGAGCACATCATACTCTGTTTAGTAGTTAAGGAGAACTCGTCTGCTGATTACAGGCACACTGGTCATTTGTCTGTTTTGTGTCTGAATCTTCACGCTTGCATCACACGTGTATTTGTCATCATTGTTGTGCACAGTATTGTCGTGCTTGAACAGATCGCATTCCTCTGAAACAGAATGTGTGTGAGTTACTGACTGCAATATTACGTGAGCGTGTACAGAAAAGATGAGTTGTGGGTGTGTTCAAGCAGAAGTTTGTTTAACGGCGAGTTTTTTTTAGACTGATGTTTTCACGAAGGCCTGGCTGGGAGATTTATTCCCTTTTTTTGTTGTTTTGTATTTATGAAATGTAATAAAATGTGACCTATATATATGTAATATTAATATAAATATTCAAGACATTTTGGACCCTTTTTTCTCTAGTGATGTTGTGTTTATTCTTAACTGTTCTCTCTTGCAAACAAGAAGTTTGTTCAAGTGTGCTAGTAGTACACTTCTTATAAAATAAAAAAATGAGTACACTTTCAGTCACGTTTCTACAGTTGATTAAGCTTGAAAGTACAGTTTTATAAACTGGGTTATTTTAATTCCAAATTCAATTGAAATAAAGTTTCAATTATACTACTAGTGCACTGGTATTAAAATACTTGCTTAAAGTCCCCGTGAACCGGAAGTTCGATCGTTTTTTCTGACGTAATGTGACACATATCCGAGTGAAAAGGAAATTCGGAGAAAATGTGTGGGCGTGGCTTGCGTTTTTCAATGCGAGTTGATTGGATGTGTTAAAACAGTTTACTGCAGCATATTGTCGTTTGAAGGGGAGGAGTTAACAGATGCTCCGCCCAAGCCATCCAATATACGTCATTTGATATGGATCGTCATTTCAGGGCGGAAGTGCATTTTCAGATTTTAATTGAAGATTATGAGGGCACGCGAATTTTAAAAAGAAAATGACCCACAGTGATAAACTATTTACTATACACGCTGAAATATTTCATGAAAAAATAAGAATTGTCATTTTTAATTTCACTGGGACTTTAAAGTATTCCTAACTTTGCTTCAGTGTACTTAATAAAATGAACTTGTGGTTTACTTAATTGACTTATTTTTGTAGGTCCAGTCTACTCTCACCTTATCATCAAACCCGTTAAACTGTTAATGTAACGAGCAGTGACTCTTGAAGTCATTGCGTGTCGTCGTCGGGTGACGTAATCCGCGCTACCGGGAGACCCAGTGATGTCAAACGAAGCCAGTAAACATCACGGTGTGACGGTGTGACGGTGTGTTATGTGGTGTTGATGATGCTGTGCTAAGATTCATCTCATCACAGCAGCGGATGCTCGGTACATGCGCCCAGCGCAGCGCGTGCAGCCTCCGACCGCGTTCTTAAAGGCGCAGCGATACACCTTCGTTCGTCCCCGGGCTCGTGCGTCACACCGAGGTCCCCCTCACATCTGGATAGACGCTCGTACACTGACACCGAATCGACCGATACGGCATCGACGCGCACGGCGGACCGCGGGGAAAAGCTCGACGTTTGACGCGTTCGGCGGATACACGGGAGCGGACGGTGTCCAGCGCCTCTGTCCAGGGTGCTGCGGGGTTTACCCTCATCCATCGCTTTCCAAATCCCCGTTTGGGTGGAGTCGACCCCGTTTTTCCTGATCTACTGAAGTCTGACCTCTGACACAATTCAGGTGGCTGTTAATATGTATTTATGTGTTGTTTTTCTTTTTTTTTACGTGCGCGAGAGAGAAATTGGAGGCTGAGGCGGTGTTGCGTAATTATAGAAACCGTTTACTGCCACATTTATTGTCGTTTCCCGTGATTGGAGGTGACCGTTTACGAATAGATAACAGCTTATTGCTGAATTAGGCTCATCCAGAATATTTAATGTCTGATGTGTCGAATGTAAACGCGTTCGTGCGGTTGATCCCATCCAGGGATGATGGATGGACGGATCCCTCGCGCTTCAGAATCAACGCTGAATTGGCCAGAAGCGCGTGAGAAGGAAAGATGGACGCGCGCCGTAACGCCTTCCGCGTTCTTGGGCGTTGGATTCCGACGGGTGGAAATCTAACTGCACATTTAAACGGCGTTCGGGCTTCTAAAGGCCAATTCGGATATTAAAATAGCAGGTCGTGGCGCGCCCACGTTCAGTGTGTTTGCTCGAGAAGAAATCACAGTGATGTGGCCTCTTGAGAATTGATCACGACGACCCTCTTGAGTCGTCACAATACTTCATATCTCAGCAAACACGCCTGATTCTAATCATTCATTCAATGTTTATTGTTACATTATAAACTGTGAAACACAGAAGCTGCAAATGATGCAAACTGGGATTCCCCCAAATGTTCGTGTAGAATGACTGTGTTTACTGTACTCTTCTGATGTTATTGTCATATTTGACCCCGATGATCTGTTGAGATCACTGTAGTACAATATTATAATATATTACAAAATAATAGTATGCCTAACTTTTCATTTTAGGAATACGTTTTGATCTTTCTCGTTGTTTTTATAATGTAAATGTGTAGGCTGCAAGAAGATTGAAAATCAGAGTTTTTTATGTGGATTTGTCGTCAGATTATGTTGAGAATTTGAGGCATAAATCAAAGTGAGCTTTTATTGGTTAAGACTAGGAAAGGGCGTTAAATACAGTATCATTCTGATGCATCACTGGTCAAAATGTTCAATAATTGACTACAAGGGTTGAAGCATCATATTGGCTTCTCAGGGATTTTCCTTTATTTTTTTGTGAAGTCTTAACTGTGAAACAAATGCTTATCATGTCACACACGTGTTCCAGTGCA
Source organism: Triplophysa tibetana (assembly GCA_008369825.1). Classification (NCBI taxonomy): domain Eukaryota; kingdom Metazoa; phylum Chordata; class Actinopteri; order Cypriniformes; family Nemacheilidae; genus Triplophysa; species Triplophysa tibetana. Next base: position 23,649,912 of record CM017900.1, on the reverse strand, counting down.
ATGCTTATATTTTAGGCCTTTGTACACCCGTGACAATGTGTTTACATAGATGCAGTGGTTAGAGCTTCTTAACTATCAGTTAAGATTTATAGTAAGAAAACGGTCAGCTTTGCAAGTTTACAAAGAACCTAAAAGAGTTAATAAAACGACACACTTTTTATTCACCCTCAATGAATGAATGAATATAAAGAACGTTTTAGTTGTAATCGCTTCGTTTTAATGTGAGATTTTCACGAATCAGAGACAAAATAAATTGTATTTGTCTAGTGTGCCTCCGTGATATTCATTACATAAACACAAATAAAGTGTGTAAATGTCTTCTGGGTGCAGGACACAATCATGAAGGATGGAATGGCCAATAACAGCACAGCGAGCATCTCTCATGCCCGGAAGGCCGTCGAGCAGCTCAAGATGGAAGCCTGCATGGACCGGATTAAGGTGTGAAACAAACTCACAATATTTCCTTTCTTAGACACGTGCCGTGGATTATTGTAAAGAGTTGATCAGTTTTCCACTGGTAGATCTGCCCCAATCACATGCCGTTTGCACCTTGATATGTGATAGAATGAGTTTTAACAGTCCTCCGTGAAACCCTTTTATGACAGTAATAATGTGTCCAGATGACTTGAGCTCTCTTCAGGATGTAGTTTGGCAGGGGTCTGATCAGATAGCTCATTTGGAAATGAAGAAATGCTTTAAAAGCGAGATTAAATGAGCGTTTAGAGAAGTCCAGTCTCAGCTGTGGTCATTTACTTGGAATAAAATATGATCTGAGGTACTTGAGATGTGTGAGAGGATCAGTTCAGAGCACAAAGAAAATGTTCTGCCAAAAATAGCAAAGCAAAAATCTGACTCACAATCTAGTTTACAACTTTTGCTTTTCATTTGTTCTGCAAGTGCGTGAGAAGTAATGAAAGTGCCCTTCGTAGTAAACTCTAAGTATACTGCTAGATTAGTAGTTCTTTACTTTGTCTTGTAAATATCTTTAAGTGATCTTAACAGTTCACTCTTTATATATTATTTTGCACTGTACGTACACTACAATGTTTCTATTAAATTATTCATTATGATATGAATTTGAGTGAACTTGACGTAGATTGAGCAAGTGTAGTGAAATTACGCTTAGATTCTTCTGTCAGTGTAAATCAAGAATATTTTTTATATAATTTAAAGGATATTTTTGAGAAGAACTATAAAAGTAAACTAAAATAATTTAAACAATGTTTACTAACTGCATTCTTGAATAAACTAATGTGTAAGGAACAGGAGGAGTTACTGAGCGTGTGTGTGTGTGCTTTTATACATGGTTTATGAGGACACAAATAATGTGTATAACAACGTAAACATGGCTTACGGGGACTCCGTCAAACTTAAACTAAATGGCTTAAAAATCATACTTATGTGTGTGCGTGTGATCATCTGACTGCTGTGATGCTTCTCATGTGCTCTGACCTCTCACAACAACACAACGCTTGTCATTATCTGTGTCCTGAGAAAACTGGAGAGAATCAGATGAGCTGAACACGTATTAACACAATATTTCCCATCATGACGAGCTGGTTATGATGGTCTCAAACTTCAAATCTCAATACAGATGTTTGTACAGATGCCGTGGTTGCTCTGGAGACTGAAAACTTGGCATTTATCAATATGGACGTGAGCGGTTGCTACGATCAAATCTCACGACAGGTCTCGGTTCATGTACGCAAGTTTTGAGATAGAGTGAAGGTCTGTGTACGCTTGACCCGTTTGATAATTTAAAAGGAATACTCACAAATTGAAAGATTAGGTTTTTTTCGTTCGTTTAGTATAACAAAGCAAAGTATTTTTTATTATGTCAATACTTATTATATGATCATTTAATTGTTTGATATTACAAGGTAAACGGGTGCTTTGGTGTACAAAACTTTAAGGAAATTTTATGCTACTTTTAAGATATTTTACAACAATTAAAATACACAATTAAAAGTCAAACATTTTAAAAACTACAATAGGCCTAATAAATATATTTATATGCAATGGATTAGTTTACCTATATTTGCAAGATGATAGCTTCCTGTCATATATAAACATTATTCTATAATTGTGCCCTAAAATGATCAGTAATTTATATTGACATTCGTTTTCACAGTAACACATTAATGTAACTTAAAGTTTTTCAAGACTGAAGTCAGATTAATTTTGTTAACATTTAAATGCTTTATACATCCAAAGTCATGTCAAGCAACAACAATACTTTCAGTGTCAATATATAATAGTGGAACACTATAATAAAATAAAAATTTGAAGGTCATATTTACAAAACATAAATATCCAATAAAAAATAAAAAATACAAATACGCCGGTTCACTACACCAACGCTGTTGACCGCAGCGATCTTTCTCCAAAACAGTTTTTTTACATCCTTTGATTCCGCTTTCCAAGATTAAACTTTAATTTCTAAATCGTAAAACTTCCTCTTTTTGGCCGCATTACATTTCTCCATGTCGTAAAATCTAGAGAAGAGGTGATAACGGCCTGAATTTATATTGGCGTGATATGTAAATTACAGCGATTTCAACCGCCACAGTTATCGAGGTACCATCATTCGTTTGATGAGATTGGCATCTTACAAACGTTTGATGAATCACATGTAAACCCTGTCGTATGATGATTTCTGAGAACGCTCGTTTTTACGTTAGATTGATAAATGAGGCTCATTGTGTGTGAATTGTCAGTGAATAAAACGACAAGAAACCTCACTATCACTGAACACAAGAGTTCATAGGAATGAGGCACACCTCTTAGTGTGAGATCCTGTTGAATCCTCCAGATGTTAATAACGGACAGATCAGCGGTGGGTTTGATTGACAGATCCTCACATTCATGAATTCTTTAATGTTCATTAGTGAAACTCCATCGTCAGTGTAATTACAGGCTCACAGCAGCGGCGGTCTGGGTCTCTTCTCTCTGGAATACTGGAATAGTCCACCAGGGCTCAACTGAAGCACACTTACTATTTAAACTCACACCCTGAGGATCTTCTCTGTCAAGTGACACGTGAACTCTACATCCCATTAGAAACAAACTCACTGTGGATGCTATCAGATTTTACCGTGGTATTTTGATAGATACCAGGGTATTGCAAAATGACCATATTTTCACATACACCCAACTAATTACATGGTTTTTCATGATCCCCCCAGGAGTGAAGTGTGATAGGACAAGAAATGTAGTTGTTTGTGTGTCTGTTGTGTAACATCTGGCCGAGAGCGTCAAACACATGACTGTATTTGACTCCTGTCAGCAGAACATCTGCGTCTCTCCTCAGCACCATCAGCTCTGGAACACATCAACATACTACAACACACAACTATACTTCACATTCATGCATCAGCAGAACTCTCGTCTCTGATCCGAAGTGAGAAATCACTTGTGCGACATAAAGTGGAATCCATCAATCCTCCTGCGGTATGCACTAAAATTAAATAAAAATAGGAGTTAATCTGAAAACTTAAGATTCAGAAAATTGAGAGAATTTTTAAAGCAACAATATATATAAATAATATACAAACATGGATATCCAGTGCACGTCATTAGGAATATTAAATTGCGTAGTGATCCTTTAAATTGACAATTTTGGTTCCAATCATTGTTAACTTTTCTATATTTGATCAATTTCGTTTTCTATGCCGAGATTTAAAAGAACGCAGAATGTCGTTTTTATAAAGTACTAACCAGCAGAAAATCATAAATTTGATGACTTTGCATAAGTAATGCAAACAATAAGACAAATCATTAAAGGGGTCATATCACATGACGAAAACAAATATTATGGTTTGTTTTAGATGTAATGTAATGTGTAACACGATTGAAGGTTAAAAAACGCTGTTTTTTCCTCCTCTTTGCTCCGCCTCTCTTAAACACATAGATTTTTAACAAAGCTCATGCCTCTGAATAGTGAGGTGTGCTCTGATTGGCCAGTTCACCAGTGTGTAGTGATTGGTGGAATACTGCAAGCGTGTGAGGGAAATGTGACGCCTCTGACCATATTTGGAACATCAGGTTCCTCTTCAATTGTACTGACAGGTACACCATCTTACTTGTGTATAGATTTGGGCGGTCTTAGTCAAATCAGACCACCAACTGATGTAGATTTGTGGGGGTGTGGTTACACGAGGGGTTTCAGGCAGGTCTGGGCGAGCATTCGCTTTAAGATATAATGGATCTTTTGTTCCCACACTTTCATTTCTGCAATTATACATGCATGAGCAACTTATACACACCAAAGACACAGAAAAACATGTGTCCGCGTCGTATGACCCCTTTAAACAGTGCAATTCAAAAGTTTCATATTTAGTGTTGCTTATTTACATCAATAATTCTTTATCTGTCTTATGTAAAATTGAGAATGCTGAAATCTAGCACATGTCTACATTGGTTTGGCTATAATAATAATCTCACGCTTCATGATTCATTGAGATGAACACAGTTTGAGTCGAGAGTTTTCTAACATAAACTCTGAATAATGTGACATTTCGGTGTGTTTTTATTCACGTTTCCTGAGGGGAAATAATCATTTTAACAGAACTTTTATGATCAGCAGGAGGTCACGAGAATAAAATCATGAGCAGAGAAAGCAGACACAGTGGAGGATATGATGCAGGATAATAAATGTCATGATTTGCCATTTCTATGCAGCGTGACATTTAAGAAATAAAAATGTGTTCTCTGAAATGTTGTTCATTCTTGAAATAGACAAAATATGTGGCAGCATTCATGTGCTGGTTGTATTTAAAACACAAGAAATGTTAATGTGAAGTCGACTGAAGTGTAGAAACCGAATGTTCTCCAAACTCTCTTGTGTCCTTACGTTGATGTTTTCAGGTGTCCAAGGCGGCGGCGGATCTGATGGCGTACTGTGACGCTCACATACGAGAGGACCCGCTCATCGTCCCCGTGCCGGCGTCAGAAAACCCCTTCAGGGAGAAGAAGTTCTTCTGCACCATCCTCTGAGGCCGGGCCGCGTCACAGGTGGTGATTCTGTGTTCCCGGCTGCTGCCCTTGAGCTGTGTTTGAACGGCAGTCACATCTGTTGATGGATCCCATCCCTCCTGAAGGCCTGTGGGGGGGTTTGGGGTGGGCGGTCATTTATCTGGCAACCCAATCTGAGCGTTTCACGTCTCGTTTCATAGGTTTGTTATTGCTTCGTATTTTAGAGAACAGCCTTTCTCACTGCTTACGACGTGAGAGAGTTTTGTGTTTCGTTTTGCTTCTCTGAGGATCTTTGAAGAGCCGGCATTTTGATATTTAGACATTTTTATAAAGCGACACCTAATTTGATGCACACTACCGGTCAAACGTTCGGACGCGGCTGACTTGATTCACTTTTCACGCAGCTCAGATAACGTTTCGCGTTTTATGAAAACGGTTTGGCAACCGCGGTATTATTCCCATATTTTGTGATCACTCTTCTGAAATGTGAAAAACGATAAAGAACAAGTAGACGTGTTCAAATCTTCGGCTGGTAGTGTATTTCTGTTTTGATTTCAATGACTTTCATTCCCATTCCAGTATGATCATATTTAGACGCTTTAGTGTAAAATCAAACCAGAAGTGTTTAAAAAACGTCCTAAGCAGTTTCCAAATGACATTGTGATAAACAGACCAGGCCCGTGTTCTTAAAGCCCCTTAGAATCTTAGTGAGGAGGCGGGGCCGACCCCATCTTTTGAAGACTGTGATTGGTCGGTTGCCCAGTAAGGGAAAAATTGCTCTTTTAAGTATAGGATCTAAGTAAAAGTCGTTAGATTGAAATAACAGGTGTATTTTTTTCCGTTTTACCGTACTGACACACACACTATACATATATATTGTTTGTGTGATCAATTTGTTTAAAGACTGCTGCACCATCGCATTTTGTTAATGCAGCTTTGGCATTTCTGCGCTGTCTTGGAGATGTTAGCGTGTCTCTAAAAAGATAGCTCGCAAACATGATCCCTACACAATCTATTGCGTTGTGTCTTATTAACTTGCTATTGTTCAATTTTATTTTATTTGATACAATTTGCATTGCATCAAAGCAGCTAAGACCAAGAAAAAGACACACGTAAAAAACTAAACAAATTAAAAAAATATGATAAACCTTAGAAGTAATATGGAAATTGTCGTGCATGTTTCTTCTCACTTTTCGTGATTCGTCCAAGTTCTCTGCTGCTAAAGAAACTCTTGCGCATCTTAAAAGTCCTCCTCGCCACTCCTAACAACTTTGGAGGTCTTTTAAAGATTCGCTTTTTTTTTAAACTAAGATCTTTTCTTTAACTTTAGAGGGTATTTTCTTGGAATATTGTCACTAGGAGCAGTTCTTTGCACGAGGCTTTTTCATGAATACGGGCCCAGGTTTTGATTCCTCGTTGAAAAATAAGGGCGTCCATTTTTAAAGCATGTGAACTCACTATTTGTAATACTAGACTTTTTATACCCCCGTCCATCTGAGAACCAGTGCAAATTCAGTTAGCTGTTTTTATTGAAAGATGGCTCCCCTACTGCTGTCAGAATCAGTTCTGGATGTGCATCTGGTGCTGACTGACGGTCAGACTGTACAGATGTGTTTAATCTGATGACCCATCTGGCACACATAGACTCCAGCGAGACGCACCCACCGCAACTCCATTACCCAGTTGATTTCAAATCACCACGGTTTTGCGAATCGTACGTCCTGATTACTGTGATGACACATTTTGTTTATCACAAAGTTATTTGGAAGCTTCCCACAATGCAATAGGACGATTTTATTGTCTCAATCACCTCGCTCCTAATGATAATGATTTATTTCAGCATCTCTGAAGGGCCTTACACGACTGGGCATGTTTATGATAGATCTTCAGTTGTTTTTTGCCTGTCCTGATATAAACAGCAAAGCCTTTGACTGAAATGCCAAACGGAGAGGTTGCATGTTTACCTGCTGTGTGTGTGTGTTCTCTATGAGAGATTGTGTGTGAATATCGAGAGGTCATTTTTTGAGTGCCAAGTACTGTGACGATGGCGTGTCCTCTACACTGTTATTACACAGGCTTTTTCCTATTTAAAACAAAAAAGCACAATGTCAAATGTTTTCTTTATATCACTGTAATTTTAGTCTAGGCTTTATGTATTTATACGAATCAAAGTGTTATTCTATTAATGCACAGCTCCTGATGAGGTGTTGACTCTGTGTTCTGTATTAAAGCCCCTTTAAAGTGAACACGGGCGGATGGACGGTCATGTTTTGTCGTCCGGGTTTGTGGCAGCAACTTGCATATATCTGTACATGAAGTTAAAAGCGTGGAGACGTAAATGCTAACTTCGCATGAGACAGCATTTAAGTTAGGAATAAACAGACTGTGTGTGTGGATATTTCACCAACGAGTGACACACGTTCAAGGTTGTATAATGCTTATAATGCTCCATGTGTTTCTTGAGAGAGTTGGTTTGTTGAAGGTGGTTGGGCAAGTTTGTCTGCTAAAACATCGAAAGAACGGAGCCCACATCATTTCTACAAAAGTACAAATAAATTGCAAAATGTAAACTGTCTTTAAAATGATCACTACTACTGTTATCTAAACAAACATAACTTGCATGGACTTGAATACCTATTAGAACTTTGAGATACACTGTTATTGAATCAATGCCTAAATGTTTGGATTTGTTGGTGCTTTTCTGCACTGTTCTCTTTTAGAAGTCTGAATGTGTAGATCTGTGCAGTTGTACAAATTAATAAACATTTGAAAACTCATTAGTTTACCTGTATTGTAAGAATAACGTTTGCTTTATTTCAATGTGTTTTTGCATTAAAGCAGAATGTATGTGAAAGATTTTTTTTAAATACGTGCATCCTTTAAATGGTCTATAAAAGATCTGAAATAAATAAATATAAAATCTGTCTTTTATAAACTAAATGTTGCGCCATCAGTACAGTGTGTTTCTGTGGTCAAAAGAGACACCTAGTGGCGCAGTGCAGCATAGCAACCACTACATTTGTACGTTTTAAAGGTTATTCTAGAAAAATGAATGAACACAACTTGATCTGTGTCGTTTTCTTTTTATACAAAACGTATACTTATAAACAATTAACCTTCCGCAATCACCACGGCAACAAAAACCAACTGTACGTTCGCTAAATAAAAAATACATTTCCCACAATGCAGGGCCTGAGAGCTGCGTTGTGATTGGCTGTCTGACTTTGTCGTCATCAGCATGCAGTGAGACATGACGCGGACCCGACCCGAACGCTCGTCAGACGCGAGTCTGTTCGGTTACGTGTCCCACCCGTTCACCGGCTCCGGCTGGATCCCGCCGCGCGTCCATGCGCGGTGTAGCGGCGGCGCTGCTCGCGTGTGTGGTCGCGGTGCTCGTGCACTGGAGCGGCTGGACGGACAGAAGTTTCCGGTCTGCAGGTAACGCGCGTCTGTTTATTATAACACTATTTACGACATATTGAGCCGCACACGAGTGCTTGAGAATCTGCTGTGACGTGTGTTCAAAATATATAAAACATTAAATGTTCACTGCTTATGAAACAGTTATTTATCATTGTTTTAAAAGTATTAATTTATCAATATTAAGGCTAAATGATGATAGATCTGTTGTGTGTAGTGTTATGTGTTAATAGACATGTTTGATGATCGTTATGAGTGATGTTTCTGGTGTTATATTGATAGACACCCAGAAGTCTGTGTATGAAGTGTTGGTGGGAGTTTTATCAGCTCGGCATCACTATGAGCTCAGACAGGCCATACGAGACACATGGATGGGAAATGTTCAAACTCATCCTCTGCTCCAGAATCGGTGTGTATCGCAAACATCATTTCTTCAGATATCTGCTTCATTAAAGCCATTCAGTGGAGACACACATTGATTCACTCAAGCTTGTGTTATTGAATTAAACATCGATCGGTTGATCTAAGCTTCTCTTTCTATCCGACCGCATTCTTGTAAATAAGCCTCTTGAATAATTTGAAAGGCACCTCAGATGCTCATTAAAATTGTGGAGCGAGAGCAAAACTTTTCCACTTATTGATTTTGCATTTTTGTTATGTATGATTAAATGCGTGAAGCACAAAGGGTACATATAGAACACTACAATAAATTTGTTTGTTTTTAATACTTAAGATTATTAATGGAAATACTTATGATTATTAACGGAAATGCATAATTGAATATCATGAAAGTAAAAAAAAAGCGTAGGAAAGAAGTCCCCGTTGAACCGGAAGCTGCGATCGTTTTTATTTTTAATTCAAAGGAGAAGTTGACTGGGCGTGGCTTGCGTTTTCACTGCGAATTGATTGGATGTGTAAAAACAGCTGTTGCATTGATTTTGAAATGAAGCTGGCAGCTGACTGACAGTTGAAGGGGAGGAGTTAACGGATGCTCCGCCCATGACGTCTAATTTACATCATCTGAGATGGATCGTCAAATCAGGGCTGAAGTGCGTTTTCAGATTTTAACTGAAGATTGTGAGTGTACATGAAGTTAAAAAAGAAAAATACCCACATTTATAAACTATTTACCATAAACGCTGCAATATTTCATGAAAAATAAGAATTGTAATTTCTTATTTCAGTGGGACTTTTAAGTAGTGATGATGATATCTATCACAGTTATATGTGACCCTGGATCACAAAACCAGTTTAAAGGAGCACATTTTTAGTAGAGGACAAAAATACACTGTATTTGTCAAATTGATCGATTTTTCTTTATGCCAAAAAACATTAGGATATTAAGTTAAGATCATGTACAATTAGGGGTGTGCGATATGACGATATTGGATCGCGAACGATTAAAATGACTGCACGATCCACTTTTTCGGGAAAATCGTTACATCGTCCTATATAGTGATGTTCTATAGAATTCGTCAACATCCTAGCGATAGATTGCGCCATGTTAACAAGCTCGTATACGTTGCTTGTGAATTCAGTAAGATTAAGTGAATCGGTCAGTGACGATGGAGGGAAACACGGAGGACTTGGTCCCTAAAATAAATTCTACATCAGGAATATTGAAATGACTGGGTTTTCCCCAACTGACACGGCCCAAACAACAGTTATTTGCAAATGTGGCAATGATAAGATCCGAGCTTCGTAAGGCAACACAACGAACCTTTTTAACCACCTCAAAATATAGGGACTGAAAGAGTATGCCGACAGTCAAATTATAAAGGGATCCCACGCGAGTAAATCAGGTACAACCAAGCATACGGAAACTACAAGGCTTACACAACGATTTTGGCGAAAGAACTATTTGAGAAAGGAACTCCGTATCCGTATGACAGAACGAGCAAGCGCTGGAAAGATGTCACTGACGCGGTCGCATTTTACCTGACCAAAGACATGATTCCCATAAAGACTGTGGAAAATGAGGGATTTAAAAACTGCTCAAAGTCGTAGATCCACGTTACGAAATACCCAGCCAAAAATATTTTTCCTCCACGCCCATTCCACAGCTTTACTCTATGAGCCACAACAAGATGCAAAACAAAATTCAAAATGTAAAGTTTTTTGCTAACAGCTGATTTATGGTCTTGCACTTGCATTAAATATTAACTTGATTAAAATATTCTTCAAAATATAAATGGTAAAGAGTATATTTTTATATGGGGACTTACTTTGGCTGTATTGAAGCCCCTTTAATGCGCAAAATAGTCTTAAAACCAACTCGAAGAAGAACCGCGATAAAATCGTGAATCGTGATCTATCTGGAAAAAATCGTGATTTGAATTTTTTTTCTAGATCGCCCACCCCTATGTACAATGAAGATATTTGGTACATTTCGGACCTTAAATATATAAAAACTTTATTTTTGCGAGTGGATGGCCTGCTACAGTGCCTCTGATGAACAACTTCAAAGGCAATTTTCTCAATATTTCGTTTTTTTTTTGCTCCCTCTGTTTTTTTCCCAGTTATTGTTCTATTTATATCAACTCATACATCCATAGAAAACGGAATTATTCAGCTTTCAAAATTATGTAAAAATCTCAATTTCGAAAAGTTGACCCATAAGACTGGTTTTGTTGTCAAGGGTCACATATGTGATGGAAATTCAACATGTGTTTCATTACATACTTCATTATGTAACTATAAGATGTGATGCTCAGTAATGAAATGCTTCTCAGATGACATGTGCCTCATCTTGTTGTTTGTAGCACGATGGAAACATAAATCAAAATGAATTATTTCTAACAGAATCATACATTTGCCACACGTGTATAAGCATCTTTTCTATGACAGAAGCTGTTTAACTTGTGTGTTGTTTTAAAGGGTCATGGTGAGATTCATCATCGGTGAACATGGCTGTTGGGTACCGGAGGAAGATCGTGAAGATGTGTATTCCTGCACGCTTCTCAACCTCACAGAGACACCGGGTACAAACGCTCTCATTTCGTCACAATATCACTCGTATCTCTGTTTCGTCAAGAATATTTTTCAGCTCAAACACATTTATTTATTTTTAATGCGTCTGAACTGTGTGTCATCAGACTCGGCTCAAGAGATGTCTATAGTGAGCGTGCCCGAGGACTCTGCGCTGGTGCCGTCTGATGTGTCTGCGCTCAGTCTGGACTTTAAAGTCCTTCATCCTGTGGTCATCACTCAGCTGGGTGTCTTTCTCAACGCTCCACAGCAGGACTTCAGGGGCAATGTGACCGTACGACTCTTTCAGGTGGATCAAGAGGTAAAACCACAATCTCTCTGCAGCGTACCTGTGACACGGGATGATTGTTTATCGACACATGAAACGACACCTAGCTTTCCTGTAGCTCGGTAGAAAGAGCATGTCACTAACAACGCCAAGGTTGTGGGTCCCAGGGGATAGCGCATACTTAGAAACAAATTTATAGGATTATGCAACGTAAGTCTCTTTGGATAAAAGCGTCTGCCAAATGCATAAATGTAAATGAAACACTCACCTGTCATGATTCTGTCCTTCTTCACTGGAGTTTTCTAGTTCTGCAGACAGGGTCATGAGTCTTGACAGTACCATGTCTGTCGGGCTTGTTGTGTAAGGTGTGGATACACGTGGCCTTTGTTGTGACTTTGTGCCATGTGTTCTTTTGTCGCGTGCCTTGGCCCCGCCCCCTAGTTTCCCCTCACCTGCCCCTTGTTAACTTCCCTAGTTAGTGTTCCCTTCTTAAAGCCCTTGTACTCTCTGTGCCGTGCCGGTCCCTGTGCTAATGATCTTTTTTCTGTCTTGCCTAGCTTTACCCTGCTGTGTTTGTGGACTTACCATTTGTGTTATTTTTGGACTTTGTTTATTGTTGCCCCCTCGTGGGTTTTGTTTATTAAAGGTGGTTTTGTTATGCTGTCTGGGTTCTTCTGCCATAATCATGACACTCATCTGTGACACTGAAGTTTTCTGCTTTGTTTTTCAATCTCATGAGGGCAAAGCAGAATATTTTGGTTTATCTTCTGAATGATTTAAAAGCGATTACACCACACGTGTCCTGAATAGAATATTTATATCTGGTGTTATAACATCTTTTCCGGGAGTGCAGTTGCACTTTCTGAAGTCGTTTAATTTGTTTCTGCCACAAGAGAATCTTCAAATGTCCTGTGTTCTTTTTTGGTACGTTTTCATCATCTCCGCTAGTCATTACTCGTGTCTTTGTTACCGTAGAACTGAAGTCAAATTGACGTTTTGTTCATTCCGACAGAGAAAGTCTTGTCTGTGAGGCTTTAGTTTCTATGATCTCACGTTGGACGTGCAGAGATTAAAATCACATCCGAAGATGCAGATATGAATCCTGTTTTGTTTAAATGTGTCAATCAGAAAACATGTTTACATTTACAACATATTAGCGTATATCCTCACGCCTTTAATGATAAAACATTTCATTGTTGTCTTGTGTTTCTCCTCAGGAGGCCGTCGTGTCGGCTCGCTTCAGCACCAGCAGTCCAGGCACTCGTGTGGGCAGCATCTTCTATAAACCTGTGGAGCAGTTCATTTTACCCAAGGTGACTCATTCAACATTCACAGAAACCACTGACATTAAAGTGCTAAACACGTGTAGCTCATCAGAGGATCAGATGTAATGTTGTGGTCATGAGCAGCTGGTGATGTTTCACTCGTGATGCGATCGCAGGGTTTTGAAGGAACTCTTCTCTGGCAGTGTCAGGACTCGTCCGGTCTGATGTCTGTCAACACATCAACGGTTCATCTCATGACAGGCGGAGGGGTTCTCAAGTTTGGATCTGTGAGTTAAAAACTCAATTTTCGGTTTCGCTAACATTGTAGAATTTAAAAAGAACTTGTAATTTCTGCAACTACAGTGTACTTTAGGAATTTACTATAGTAAACTGTAGTATATATAGCGCTGCACCATTATTTATCGAGATACCACTAAATCCTATTGTAATCAAGCTTGCTGCGATATTGCGAGGTATTGATTATTTTATTGACGTGTAGATTGTCTGTGAAGCACGGCTCTGGGATCAGTAGGAAATGCTGCTTGATCTTAAAACAGTGGGAGTTTGAGTCGCCTATAATGTGAATTCGAAAAAGTAACATTTGTCAAACATGATGATTATAAATAAACTTTATTGTCATAAAAACACGTGATGAGGCTTGAGTAACAGTGATAAAAACATGTCCATAGGCCTTTCCTAGATTCTAGAACGTGTTCTGGTCTTCTTCTGCAGTGTGTATTTGGAGTTTCCGCACAAGAGCGCCCTCTGGCTTTAGGATGAAGCAGCATTTTCCCGTCCTTCACTCAAATGCTGTGCATAAATGACGTGATATTTGTCCTCGGCTTATCATGACAGCCCTATTATATTATAGAAATGAATACACTTGAATGTATATTATAGCATTCTGTAAAATTGATCAACTCTAGTAAATACTGTTGTATACTCTAATGTTTACCGTGGTGAGGTCGAAAAATATGTTTGTATCTAGAATTGTTTTCTGCAGTTTACTACTATTTCACAATATAGTTTGTACCACCTTTAATTGTATAGCACAATCCATCTGGCTTACGTCTGTTTGACGTCTGCATTTACATCGTCTGAACGTCTGTAATACGTCTTCTAAAGATCTGGAGATCTGCTGCGTAAACACATCTGCTAAACATCTTAGAAAGAGCAGCTTTACATCCATTCTAAATCATAAACATCTTACAGACGTCTTCTAGATGTCTAAAAGACGTCTAACCGCAGACATCTCAGAGACGTATTGCAGATGAGCAGACTATGTATTGTAGATGTCTAGCGGTTGTAAATCCAGACGTCAAATAGACGTAAGACAGATGTATGTGTGCGATCAGGGAACGGAGCGCTTGAGTGAGTTTCTGGTGTTTTTCTCCAGGTAGAAGAGGGTACGCTGCCTCACAGGACTGCTCTGGGTTTCCCAGGTTTAGCTGGAGGATTCATGTTTTCAGTTTACGGTAAGTCTGTGTGTTTGTGTGTTATGTGTTCAGCTGTGAATGGGTTTTGACTTCAGAGTTTTAATGTAATAGCTCACCTTCCTCTCCTCAGCGACCTGCAGCTTTACTCTTGATGAAATAGAAATTACCTTTTTTTTCAGCTTGTTATAAAATGGACAACACACAAGGTGTACTTGATCCTTCTGTATGTAAATTAATAAAAACAGAATATGTCCGACACTGAACGAACAAGCTGAAACACGATTCTATTTTATCGTGATATATTGTGCTGCGATAATATAGTTTCTTCCCTATTAAAAGTGAATGCTAATTTATCAAGTAAAGCTCTCTGTCTGTCTGTCTGTCAGACGTGCAGGCGTTGTCAGAGCTGTTGCGTGGGCGAGCGGGACGGCAGCACATGCGTTCAGTTGAGTTGAGAGAGGAGGATGAGGCTCTGCGTCAGGAGAGCATCACATACGCTGATATGGTGTTTGTGGATGTTGTGGACACGTACAGGAATGTGCCTTTAAAACTACTGCAGTTCTACAAATGGTTAGTGCTTTAGTCCATCACCACCTAAACCTAATTCTCCAGCTATTTATATCCCGATATATGTATTCCCGAAAAAAGACGTTTTACGACAGTTCTTAAAATAATTCTCAAGATTGATTTTTGAAACCTGGACTGTAAATATTACAAAACATGTGATCGTACCACTTCGATTTATTGTCTGCATCAAATAATTTGATTCTATTTAGGGATCAACGATAAATTATCCGCCATATCGGTATCGGCATATAAATGGTCATTTTTAATGTTATCGGTGTCGCCTGATGTTAACATTTAGGCCGATATTTTAAATCGTAAATAATTTCCTCTGGTTAAACTACTTCATCTGCACATTGTTCGCAGTTAAAATCTTTCTGTCGTGATCATTCACTTCCTACTATTAGCAAAACATTTCTGATCTAGATACAGTATACGTGAATGTGTAAATTATAGAGTGTTTGAATCTGAGTGCTTTCTATCATGAGACCTGTTAGAAATATGTCTATAAAGAACATTAATTCTATCATTGTTCTAGAAGCTATAATTTGTTTATCAAATAAAATATATCAGAAAAGTTTAAAGGTTACAGAATCGCTAAATAGAATAAAATAGGCTTGGTATATGATTTTCAGGGGAAAAGGAGAACTAATGGTTGCCTTGTTTTATGAATGTTTTCAATTAAAGGTAGTTCTCCTCTTTTCACCTTTTGTTTCAGTCCTTTTATTTAATATTTATAGTTGATCGGCTTCCGATGTTAAAGAATTATCGGTTATCAGCCAAAAAGTACATATCTCTTAATTCTATTTAATGATTGTGTTTTAGGCAGAAGTCATAGTTTGGGTCCAGACATCAATTGTCCAAGTGTTTAACTTTCTGCGTTATTCTGTTATTAGTTTAGGGTCTTATAGAATCCTTTTGATTGACTATATAGTTTCCCTTATTTGATTTTTAATTGATAGTCTTTGTTGTGTTTATATTTTTTAATTTTGAAGACATTCTTATCCAAAGCTATTTAGAGCATTTAATCTAAAGAGCCAATGATGAAAGATGATGGATGATCACGATGATGGAGAAAGAAAGATCTCCTCTTGCTGAATGTTTTTGAATAAACTGGTGAATTGTCTGTACGCGCAGGTCGGTGGGAAACACTGACTTCAGACTGCTGCTGAAGACCGATGATGACTGCTACATCGACATCGACGCCGTCCTGCTGAAAACTGACCGCAGACGACTGACAGAGAGAAGTTTGTGGTGGGGAAAGTGAGTGACATGTTTGGCTCCGTGTGATGTAGATCTGCTGTTTCGTCTCATATGTGGAATTGCATCGGTGCCCGTTTAAATCAAGCTTAAGACACAAGGGTGAACAGATCCTGTAATATAATATAATGTGAAGTTTTGTTTTGAATGGACTTTGTTTGAATCATTGACACACACGATTGTTTGTATTCAAGCTATGATGAACATTCTTACGATGTCTGTTGTAAGTTCAACACAAACCTAAATGCATGGTTGTCATCAGCTCAGATCTTTTGAATCATTAGTTGTGTGTCAGTTCAGTTGTTGAATGACGCTGTGTTCTCCTCAGTTTCAGGCAGAATTGGGCCGTTGATCGTGTGGGGAAATGGCAGGAGCTGGAGTACTCGAGTCCTGCATACCCAGCGTTCTCCTGTGGCTCTGGATATGTGTTGTCTAGAGATCTGGTGGAGTGGTTGGCCAAAAACGCCGACTATCTGAAATCTTACCAGGTGCCGTCTTTACTCTCAAGTCTTATATGCTAACACACGATGCTGAACAAAGGTGAACATTGTTTTGTTTATTTCAGAAAGTGAAGGTTTGGTGACATTTCTTATCACCGTTAATTTAAGACTTCGCTATGTTTGTTTTGATTTTAAAAAGTCAACAAGTGTCCAGCATACATGAGAACTGCTTCAAATCTGTTTCAAGTATCCCAGCATGCACCTCATGTTTTTTACACATTCGACTGCTCCAGACACAACAACATGTCCACTGTCTTGGAACAGTCAACATTTCAGTGGCTGTGAACACTTATTTCCAAAATGACACAACATTGTGTCTGTGATTCGTACATGCATATAACTGCGCTATGGTTTGGATAGCCCAATGATAAAACTCCATGTGTGTTCACAGGGGGAGGATGTGAGTATGGGCATTTGGATGTCCGCCATCGGGCCGCACAAATATCAGGTGAGTAAAACTGGTTCATATACAGCGTCTAATAAAAGTGTTTTTACAAGCCTTTAAATTGTGTGACTGGATGAGAACTGTTTTAATTTGATCTAACCAGGAAGGTCCAATTGAGATATTCAGAGATAGATGTACATTACTATGTCATACAGTAGCATTCAGACATTGACATTAGTTTCTCTAAATGATTAAGTTGACCGTGTTGTCTGCAGGACTCGAGATGGTTGTGTGAGAAGGAATGTTATGTTGACATGTTATCATCTCCACAACGCTCCGCTCAAGAACTGCGCTCGCTCTGGGACCGAAAGAGGAAGTGCGGGGACCCCTGTGGCTGTGCCTGGGAGAACCGCTGACGGGACACGTCACGCCCGTCCCACTGCTGCATGTTTCACCAGAAGCACTTTTGTGTGGAGTCAGATGTCTGGTCTGGACGACTGATCTGTTCGTTTGTTGTTTTTGTTAAATCCTGTGCGTCCTGTATTTTCAGACGGGATCGTTTCATCACAAGTGAACACTAGTCAGACACTTATAAAGTTCATAAACCTTGGGTTTCATTAATCACATTCTTTCTAGATCCATCAAACAAAACAGGGTTTGCATTATATATATATAGAAACAAGAAACACTTCTAGAAATAATTCATACCTCTCTTTTTCTCAGTAAACCAGTTTTTGTGATATTCCTTGATTCATCGTTGAACTGAAAGCCCATGTTCAAGAAATGTAGTTACATAAGATGAAAACACACTTTTGTCCAGCACATCTATCGTCTGCTCAGTCCCACAAGAGTCTCTGGCAGACTGAAACCTCTCATCTCTCTCTTTTCTGGTTATCTTTGGTGCTTTAAATTAACTATTTTTATCGACACAATCCTGCACAGTCTAAACGAAACAATTCATTCTAAACTTACTCTTTTAAATGTTGCTTATGTCTGCATTTTACTTCAACCCATCAAAATAAGCATTTTAAACACATGTGTAGGGGAAAGTGGGGTGAGTTGTGCCAGTTTTTACTCAACGTGACTTTAAAGCGAGGCCATGACCGTAATGCCTTCAACTGAAGAATGTACATATATTTCAGGATGTGGTGCATCCCCGAGAACAGTAACTTTGAATCTGAAATAAATTGTTTCAGAAATATAGCTTTTGGGGAAAAAGTGGTCTTGACCCTGATGCGGGGTAAATTGTGCCTTTGGGGAGAATAAGCTGGGGTAAATTGTGCCAGAGATTTCTGAAGTAAAACAGAACATTTTAATGTTAAGAACTATAGTGCTATATCAAAGCAAGACAAATTCAATACAAAATTACTCATTTAAGGTTTATTTAGATATTGTAAACCAATTAAACTGTTGGAAAAGGTCATATTTTGTAGTTTTTGAGAAAAAAAAAAAATGTAATACACAATATATTATATTTGTGAATCATATCAGGCAAAAAGGCTTTGGCAATAGATGCCTGTTGACATACATGGAACGCTGTCTGTCAATTATGTAACATATGAGAATAAAGCGACTATTTTCTAAACATCCAATTGCCACTTAAAAACTGAATAAAACTTCTCTTTAATAACATAGTGCAAACTCAAAACTGAAATCAGTGTTAGCTAAATTAAACAAAAAGCAGGTAAGTCTCTTATACCCTGTCTTTGTTACTTCTCCTATCTTTTTCTTCTCCATGAATCTTTTCAAGGTCATCCTGCAGATCTTCATCTCCCTTGTCACCTGACGTATGGTCTTTCCCTGTTGCACCTCTTTCACTGCTCTGTCCAACTCCACAATAGGAGTTGAAGCCCTGTCTGTCTTCCGTTTATAAGTGCGTGGCATGATGGTCTTTGGTCTAAAATTCAGAATATCACATAGTTTAAGTGCTAAAATGTAAGAGTACAATGTACAATTACAAATTAATAAAATGTTGACAATAATCATAAGTGGGGGTGAGTTGTGCCACTGGCACAACTTAACCCAGGGCC
Organism: Triplophysa tibetana; assembly: GCA_008369825.1. Classification (NCBI taxonomy): domain Eukaryota; kingdom Metazoa; phylum Chordata; class Actinopteri; order Cypriniformes; family Nemacheilidae; genus Triplophysa; species Triplophysa tibetana. Next base: position 23,630,822 of record CM017900.1, on the reverse strand, counting down.
TTTGGCACAAATCACCCCACACCCACAAGTTTGAAAAACTAGCATGATCCAGCAGCCAAGAGCTAACATCATGCTAACTGTATATACCCATTGTGTAGCCTGCTAAAGCACTAAAACATGTTTGAATTTTTTTCAAACTTGTCTATAATTGTTAAAACACTACAATCAAAAAACCTTGATCATAGAATTTTTACTTTAAAAGGAAAAAAACAGTTTTTTTAGCTAAAATGTGCTTACCTATCATGCCATGTGTCTCTCTTCTTTGGAGGATGAGTAAAATGGATGGCTTTTCAATATTATGTGGTCACATGACCAATTTCTTCTATGGTTTTCCAGAAACAAGGGGTGGAACTATTTCCCCCCTGGCACAAACCACCCCACTCTCCCCTACATCAACTCAAACACAACATTCTAAATAATGAGCTGAAACGAGAAAATTTCTTTGTATTTTAAAACTTATAGCCCGTAAAATACTGTATAGCGTAGAGATTCATCATCATCTGCACGTGCAGCGATTCTCAAATCAGAGTAAACGCGACCGCAATCAAAGATGAAATACCGCGAGAACCGACGAGATTTGAACTAACTGCCTGTAGCCTCGTTTCAATTTAGCGCTTAAATTTCGCTCTAAATATGAATCGTTTTAGCGTTAACAAACGATTGTTTCGTTGACATTTGTTAGCCACACTGGAGTCATTTGGATTACTTTTACGATGGATGTATGTGCTTTTTGAAGCTTCAACGATAAAAATAAGAATGTAAGTCTTAACCGCTAACGCTACAGCTGAGATGACATGCGGGTGAGTAAATGATTCAGTTTCATATTTGAGCGAACTGTTCTTTTTGAGACACGATGTCATGTCATAAAGTTTGTAAAATCCCAATAAAAACTTCGAGCGTATAACCGAGAGCTTTATACAAAGAATGTACACTAGACTACTAAACGAAGAATAAAGGGTCATACCTTTACTAAGAGTAGTATTTAAAGTCTTATCAGACCTGAATGGACTGCAACATCTCAAACAAAACAAATAACCTGAATCTCTAGAAAACACAATAATACACTTGAGTCACAAAACTAACAGCGCAGAGAAACAGTTCAACAGTAACCTCTCAACACATGTTACATGTGCTTTCATAAGTCACGAATAGCAATGCTACTAAAGAGAATGTGACGTCACGTGTTTCAAGGGCGCCGCCATCTTGGGAGGATCATACTCCACTGCTATTATTGTTACCGTTATTTGTTTTGTTTGATATATGGAGAAATCGAAAGTGAAAGAACCTGGGACTTTTCCTGAACGACTCTGCGTAATGCTATTGCATTTTTAACACAGCAAGACCGACCCACCATAGTTATGTTTCCTAATTAAAGTAGAAAAACAAAACACTGCATTGAACACACTAGCAGCGATCCTCCCAAGATGGCGCAACATTAAACGTGGCGAGATGTCGGTTAACAAGCTATATAGAAGAATCTCAGTGTATGATAGTACCTTGATTTGTCGTACACGGTACGGTATTTACTTCAATTTTAACAATGGCAAATGATGACTTGGAAACGAGGCATTAGCATCCTCTTTTCTTTATCCTCCAATCATAACTGTTGCTTAGAGATATGAGTTATAGTATGAGATTGGTCAAATGTCCTTAAAATACATTTTATAAAATAAAATAATTGCACCAGATGGACCTTGACAAAAGTAACATCTACTGCAATAACACAATATAGATAATGTTGATACATCCCTAACGTGATTCAATAACGTTTAAAATACACGTTTCCTATGAAAGAAAGTGCATAATCTCAAATTTGACTTCTTTTATACATTTTTATTTTGATTGATCTCTTTGGTTTTAAATGGTCAGGCGAACCCATAAAATGAAAACATTTATGAATCATCTGCAAACATATGATAGAATGGAATCTCACTCGTGAATTGAAGTTTGAGAAAACAAAATAAAATGTATTTGCATGTAGAGGTGAGTCTTTATTGACAGAATCACTCACAAAACAAAACGTTCAAAATCGACCACAGGAAGTAACTAAACAGTATATTGATGTGCTAAACTTGTTTTTAACTTTCATGCCAATTCACTTTATTTTCAGAATATCAAGTGAAAGATAAATACAGTCATACATACTGAGAGGTACAGTCAAAAAAATCAGCTGCAACTATTCAAATCTTGTGAAATGTAAAAAAGACATGTTTTACAGGAGTGTTCAAGCTTCTTCACACATCACTCACTCTTACTAATGTGAACCCACCAATATGAATATAAGGCCTCTTTACAGTACTATGAGCAACTTCTTGGTCACAGTGCGGTTTATAAACTTTTACACGCCACTCGAAAGAGGCCGACCACAATATTTTGAGACACAAATCTAATGAAAACATAACCAGGCAACATTTCACACCAAATTACGAGGAGTGCACGTATGCTCTTATACATAAAGAAAATGTAGCCTGTCTAAAGAAATTGTCTTTTCAGAAATGTTTTCGATAAATTACTTTTGGTTTGGGGAGACAATGTATGAAAGGCATTTTGGGCCAATTTTAATAAATGCATGAACCCAAATGTAACTTATACTGTATGTTTGTAGACCAAGTTGAATCTTTTATTCAAGCTTCTGTTTGTTTGACAGATGATATTCATAATAATAACAAATACCGTAAGCCAAATGTTTTTAACTAACTGGCAGGTACGTTCCTGTTTCACTCCATTCGTCAGGTTTTACACCACTTTAATAACATGAAGCCTCAAACGATAACATTACAAGACTTTATTACAGAAAAAGAGGGAATTGATTTCAGGCCGAAGCGTGCAAGTCATGTTCTCATCTAATAAATTGCTGAATTGGGCAAATGAACAAAACACAAACACTTACTCGTACAAAAAAGTCAAGGTTTAAGAACTCTTAGATTGAGCACAGGGGTCACGTCTAGGCTTCTGATGGTCCACCTCTGGCCTCTGAACCTCTCTCTTCGGGTTCTTTGTACATGTGACTCAGATGCTCCACCACCGCCTCGAGTTCAGGATTTCCTCCCAACTGCGCGATCAGCCGGTACGCGTCCGCTTCCAGATCCACGAGGGTCTGCCGGGTGTACGCGAAAGATCCCACCTTCTCCAGGTAGTCGACGCAGTAGCGCTTGATATCCATGTTCTCTGTGCGCTGACGCAAAATGTTCTGCACCTGCGTGCTCTCTGGACGCGACCAGATGGCGTGTATGGTGGGGAAGGAGAACTTGCCCTCCGTCAGGTCTTCGCAGAAACTCTTGTTGGCGCTGTACTCTCGTGAGTTCAGGTTGGCGTAGTCGTCTCGTATCTGGAAGAAAAGGCCCAGGGTGTCCAGCAGAGGTTTCAGATCCTGCTTCCAATCGGAGAAGAGCTGCATGAGTCCCGCGGCCAGGCCGAACAAACCGCCGGTTTTCTGCAGCACCATGACGCGGTACTCGGCCTCGCTCGGGCAGGTGTAGGTGTCACGCCAGTGGATGTCCAGCCCCTGACCGCGGTGAAGCTCCAGCAGCTGACGGGTGAAGACGCGCACGGCTTCTGGGTGCTCTAGGGTCAGCACCTTCTCCAGACCCAGGAAGTAGACGTAGTTGGCGGAGTTGATGACGGACGGGATGCCGTAGATGCTGTGAGCGACGGGGTAACCGCGGCGCAGCTTGGAGCTGTCTTCAATGTCATCGATCAACAGACTGGCATTGTGAAGCATTTCGGTCACCTCAATGATGACCTGCGTATGAAAAAGAAATCGAATCATTATATGAATCCCTCAATGTCAAATGACAACGAAATCAAACGGCTTCTGTAGGATTTGGTTAAAACGGATTCAAGCCATGTAAAGGGAAATACACAGAAGACTGTGATGCACATGATGGACTGTAGAGGGCAGCAACTTTACATATTGAACTCTTAAGTGAGTGTGTGTTGACCGTAGGGTGTGTCTCACACAAATAATAAATCAATAACATCTCTGTATTTGGCACAGGTCTATTGCGTATGAATACTGTTTATTGACTGAAGACTGTACACAGATAATGAGTTTAACTTTTGTATGTTTTGACTGCCAACTTTGAAAGCTTTATTTTCGAAGATTTTCTACATCTGGAATAAAGAACCGGTCAATGCAGTCAACTCGTGTTGTATAGAGTAAACTCTGATCACAGATTCATTGACAATTTGGTTTGATTCTTTTCATGAGAAACTCTATACATTAAGGCATTAAGAAAGTAAAACCAGATATGATTTATTTTTGCACCAAAGCAGTATTATGTGTCACCAAGCAACACGCTTGTCTCTCCGTCTGAGAGGAAAACACACACTGTGGTTCAGTGCTTTAACAGAAGCTAATAGAAATATCGGCACTATTTAAATGTCACGTCGGATTAGAGAAACAGAACTAACACGTCTGTACACATGTGTGAATGACAGTAATACAATCATATCACAAAGCAGAAACATAATTATTGTGCAAATGCCATTTTCAGATCAAGATTTTAATAATGGGAGTATAGTGCATGCAAAATTTGTACTTAAAAATAGTTTCCTGGTCTCATGCATTTGTACAGATCAGATGATCAAATGCACACGCGTGAAGTGACCAAGCGTATGCATTATTAAATATCACAAATTAGAGCAAGTTAAGATAAGATAAAATGCTTTACGTAGACATTATTTGCAACAGTGATGAAGGAAAACTCAAATCGAATGCTTTAAAATCCTAACAAAAGCTAAAGATAGAACAACCAAGAAGTATAACTATAGGTATCACTTTACTTAAGCATACAGTGCATTATAAAAGTAGTTTATTATGCCTTGTAATGCACATTATAATGTCTCATGAATAATTGTAACTACAGTTATCAATTAATTGTACTCTTTTAAAAAAAAAAAATTGGGTTATAATTCTTTAGAACAACATTTAATGTAATACACTGCACATTGTGAACAATCATAATGAATAATACCCTTTAATAACCCAATATAATGCATTACACATAAAGGCTTTGAGTATTACCAAAATATGTGTAAAGAATACTTCATCCTTTCGCCATGACAGAAGCGGTGCTCTTGATCAGTGTGAAGCTCTATGTTCAGTAAAAGCACACGAGCAGAACACACACTTGTTCACAAACACGCACGGGCGCACCGATGGAGAACATGTGTTAGACAGAGGGGGTGCTGGGTAACGCTTTCACTTGTTTAAGTAATGGTTGTTGACACCAGCGTAGAGCTCGAGACGGGTCCATTGACAACTGAACAGGGGGAGGAGCCTGAGCGCTGGTGTGTGAGAGCTTTGAACATGACCTCAGGTGACCCCCGTGTGTTCTAACACACATTCTCAAACACTCATCAGGTTACCATGACTAGTGTAAAACCAATCATTCAATCGCAGCCGGTTAGGTGAGGGACCTCATTCACATCCAAAATAACACTTTAGACACATTTAAAAGAAAAAATATTTTCTCTTTTATTTACACAGCAAGACTATATGAAACAACTCTTTTCTTTAACACATAGTGGGAGTAGTTGATAATAAAACTGTACATGTGTCCTATGGTGTGACAGCAAAATTTAGAAAACAAACTTTTGATAGATTATTATTCATATTTGTATTTATAATATAAAATAGCATGCGAAAGATTTTCTTTTGTTAGTTTTTATTTTTCTACATTTTTGCCGTCACATCATAGGTTTGTTTGTTAACTACCCATAGACACAAAACAAATATCACAAAATAGTTTGTGTGGGTGTTGATTCAAGACCGTATGAAGCTCAATCTCCTTTTCCACGTTGAGATCAATTTATTATTTGATGTAGCTTTGTCTTGTTTATGTCAAACACAACACGGAGAAAAATAAACACTGAACTCAAGTGCTCTTTTACCCAAAATCATGTTGTTCAAAGATACTGAGATTACTGCCGCCTGTTCATAAAAATACACCAAAACTACAGACAGTGGATTCTAAGTGTCCGTTTTATTAGTTTGAGATCTACAGGAACACTGACTAACTAACGTAGACACAACAACACTGCAGTACCAAAACCACCAGCAGGGGGCATCAGTATTGGCATCTACTTCAAAAATGGTGACTGTAGGGAAACAAAATCTTCCAGCAGAGACGGAGTCGTGCGGTGCTGTGGGCGAGATTTCACAGATAGGGAAAGCAGCGAGTTAATATATTAGCAAGTCTGAAACCTCTCAGGGTGAAGGCGAAAGCATTATAACTGTCAAGTAAAAGCTAATGGAAGAAAGCCAGCGGTAACCTGCTGGGCAAACAGCCAGATCATATCTTTATCACGCAAACATTTGTAGCCCAAACAAATACACTGGAAATCTCGCTGCTTCTGTGAGAATCCAAAAGATACTTATAAATCAGTAAAAACTTAATATAATATATATATATTAATGAATTTGTCTGCCTTCATGAAGCCTAAACATGACATCATCCTCCAATGACATCATTCAAACTGCCTGCAGTGTAAAAAGAATCAGAATCTTTCTTCTCTTTTCTTTCAGTAAACATCTAAACATTCGTCACGCTGAAGCAACAAACAGATAAATATAGCAATCGTTTTCCAAACCCGACCTACCGCTGAAACATCTTTGTGTGAAGAAGCAATGGGTTATTTTACTGGGCAAAGAAACAGTCAAATGTCTTCACGCTTCATCTGAATAAATAAGCATTGTCAATAATCCACAGGAGTGAGACAAAAGATATTGACATTCACATGTGCTGTGCTGCAGGATGTTGTTGGCGTTCGCCAGGGCACTAGTGCTACAGTATATTTGGTTGATAAGGTGTTCAGATTGTTTGTAAACATTCCTATGGGGTCCTGGGTCGTTACTATGTGGTTGTCAGGGCCTATAGAACATTTTGTAGGACAACACTGGTCCAGAAACACATCCTCTTTCCAATTTTTTGCATTAAAAGTAAAACACAACACAACTGAACATGTGTGAATAATTTCACATACGAACAGGAAATGCTTCTGGGTCAGCGGTGTTTACTGCTTATAAAATGGTTTATTGATAGTTCAAGTCCTTAAGAAAGCTAGCAACCAGTAGGGCTGTGACTGTGGCCCTGCCGACCGCACCACAATGCCATGCCCACCGGCGTTAAAGTGCACATCACTGTGACAAATATAAGTGTATTAGAGATGACAGTTACAATAAGGATTGATATTTACATTTATGCATTTGGCATTTATACATAGGTATATGCAATCCCCTGGGTTCGAACCCACAACCTTGCGTTTGAAACGCAATGCTCTTAACACGGAGCTACAGGAAAGCTAAAGCTGTATTTATAGCCTTTAGTTGTGGATGGTTTAATTTAAATGATTTTACATTAACACCGAATCTATTCCGAGCGTTCTGCAGTGGATCTTGTTGTGAAATGAACGGTTACATAAAAACAAAACTGGCTTTGACCAGCGTGCTTGATTTCGGCGTGCGCACAAGTTTCCACAGCTGCGGAGAAACATCTAATGTTATGCATTTCCTCTTTGAGCACATCTTCTGAACGTGGATTAAGTGCGGCTGTACCACTGATCTAAATGACTGGATTTCTCATGACGTCATTACACTGAAGCTACCGCGCCGCCATGTTGGTATACCCAAACGCTCTATTAAATTAATAGGAATATATCACATAATAATGATAAAAAGTTACTTAACAGTCTCCGTTTTTATATCTGAAGTCTTACAGGACATTCTTAAAACGCAAATGACTCAAGCATGTAAATGATTAATTATTTATAGTGAGGAATTTTCCCGATTAATCAGATATAGAGTGAGTTACTTTATTTTCTTTACAGAAGCACACATATCAGATCAAGAGACTAACAAGACCTGGACATATAACAAATGTGCTTATTTAGAAATCTAAATACACATCAATACAGGCTGTAAATGTTTAAGAAGTCATGAAGCTTTATATCTAAAGATTTACACATGTGCCGTTACAACAGTGTGCAATAAACACTCATCTTCTATACATTGATTTCTATACGTCACAATTCTGCCCGAAATAAACAAAGTTTTGAAAAACATCAATTAATTTAAACACGCATGTAAACTACAATCTTGTCACGTGCCCTAATAAGCTGTAATCGTGTTATTTAAGATGGTCATTTTGACGAGGGATGCACAATAAATTATCAGCCATATCGGTATCGGCTGATAAATTGTAAACATTTTATGTTATCGTATCTGCCGATAATAAAATTGATGCTGATATATTAAAGCAAATACATCTTAAGTCATTTCCCCTGATTAAACTACTTAATCTGCACGCTGCTCGCAGTTAAAATACAGTACAGTACTGTCTTTCTGTCGTGATCATTCACTTACTGCTATTAGCAAAACATTTCTGATGTAGATAGTTTGTAGATGCAGCATTTCTTAATGTGTAAATTATAGGAACAAAAGTATATTGTTTGAATATGTGGCTATTTAAAAAAACATTTTTCTGGAAGAACATCTAAAATTTGTTTATTAAATATACCAGAAAAGTTTGAAGGTTAAAGAATAGTTAACTAGTTTTAAGTAGGCATGGTACAAGATTTTCCGCGGAAAAAAGAGAACTAATGGTGACCTTGTTTTCCGCTGTCTGTTGGGCATACCAAGATGGCGGCGCGATCAGTTCCGCCGGTTTCACTTGCCGTTGGTTTAGCGTTCTAGGCACAATCCAGTCATTTATAAAGATTAGTGGGCTGCACACATCTTAATCTGGACGATGTCATGTGTTCATTCTCCATCAAAGAATATGAAACGGTAACTTTATTGCAATCTGAATAGGAAAGGTAGGTTTAAACCGTTTGTTTCAAATGGAATTATTTAGGTCTGTAAGGGTTAATACACGACTGACTGAAGTTGTCGAATGATTCATCCTAGTGTTTCTGTAGCTCTGGACATCTCATGAAACATGTCTGGATATGTCCTCCATGATAGGTCCTTATTCTCATTATTGTAATGCATATATTACATCATAATGATAGACTATTTTCATTGTGAATTTATATATCATTGCAAAAGTTTGTTAATTTTAATTTCTGCAAATTTACATTTAGTCATTTAGCAGACGCTTTCAACCAAAGCAACTTACAACTGGGGTTAACAATGGAAGCAATTGGAACAACATAAGTACAACAGAAAAGTTCAATAAAACTGGTCTCACAAAGCCTGTCACAATATACAGAGCCAAGTTTTTTTTTTATAGAAAAAGAGTAGAAAAGAGAAGTTAGAACTGATCGGTCAGGTGCTGACAGACGAGATGTGTTTTCAGCCGATTCTTAAAAATGTCCACAGAATCTGCTGATCTAGTAACAGCCGGCAGATCATTCTACATATGTGGAACTTATCCAGAGAAGGTGCGTGAGAGGCTTTTTTTACCTTTTCGGGATGACACCACAAGACATTGTTTGTTTGCAGAGTGTAGGGATTTAAAGGGATTTTGTATATTTAAAACTGTAATCTGTAACTTTGCCTCTCTATCAACATCTCTCTTGAAAGCATAAAATTGCAGGTTACTTTACATGGGCTGAATAAAACAACAACTGACATTTCCTCACTAAATCACATCTGAAATCTCTACTTATAAATCATATTACATGGTTACCATTGTGATTTGGTTTAAGGTCGCTTTCACACTTCAAATTTTGTTCGAAACTGGGTGCGGTTCGCATGAAAAATCGCTAATGTGAAAGCTGTCAAGCGAACCAGGTTTCGCGGCGCGAATTGAGCCTTTCGGGTGTTTGATTCGCGAGTTGAAAAATCTGAACTTTGGCGAAAATTTGCGCTGCGTTAACCAATCAGAGCTTGCTCTAGTAGTGAAGCCATTATGACGTAGCGAGCGGAAGCAGAAATCCGAAACAACAATGGAGGACAAAATTATTGTTGCTGTGTGTGGATACCTGGAGCTGTACAATACATCATAATTTTATCAAAACAGGAATAAAGAGGATCTTGCTTGGAAGAAAGAGTGAGAAGGTCGGACAATCTGGTATCATTTAGTACCACAATGGTATCCAGCCATTCACACTACCTGTGTCTCGTTTCATAATGCTACGTCCTTGTGTCCTCCATAGGTATTATCCTCTATAGGATGCAGTATACAGAGGATTCTCAACTTAGAATTAAACAAGACATCCCTCATAGGACATACTGGCAGAAAAGGAAATAGGAAGCACCACATTGCTCTGACAACACGTTGCACTCGCACACCTGTCAAATTAATTAAAATGATTTCTACATGATTTAGGATGGTTATTTTCTACCCTAAACAATACCAAAATAAGTGAAGCTATTGCAAGATAGTATTACGTTATATTAAATGTACTCAAGAAACAAACATTTTCAAAAGACGATCGTGTTCCCCTCATATCTGCTCATTATAAGCTTAAAATATGATGTGTTTTTAGTTTGAACTGTGTTTTTAGTGTGCTATGATGAGAAATAAGGGTCAGTTAGGAGGATTGACGGCGTGATCCGATCGTCTTCCTCCGACATATCTAATTTAACCTTTGTTTTATGATTAAAAAATATGATTTCTGGAAATCACGAATCGTTTGTGAGTATGTAAAAACACAACAGACATCACATGCATGTTATAATGGTACAATTGTTAGTATTCTGCTCTTCTGAAATCAAGCTCTTTTGATTTTCTTTTCAACTATTAATTCTCAACTCTTGAAGTTTGGAGCACCATTGCTTCAAAGGAGAAAAGTTCATTACGAGCCATGTTCTCTATTTATTTGATTTAAATATTATGTGTGCAAGTTTCCTTCGCATGCTATTCAGTTGTTAAAGAAGTCTAAAGTTTGCAGTTATATGGGATACTGTCAATGACAGTATAAAAGGGCATTTTAAGTCAATCAACAGCACTACTTCCTCTCTGAATCAGTAGAAAATGTGGTAAAAAAAATTACCGCCATGTACCAGGAAACCCTTATAAATCTGGAAAAAACGTTATATACATTTTTGGTCATACCACCCAACCCTACTTTTTAGGTGATTTTTGTTAAACCACATTATGAATTAGTAACCGCAGACTGAAATGCAGTGTAGTCCCTATAGTAAACATAGTAAATGATGGTCTGAGCGGTCACCTCATACCCAAAGGAAAACAGGATTTGTGCTCTTTAAAACAGACCTGTGATGACCTCACTATCTCAAGCATTATTTGGTTTCTGTCAGCTGCACACATTTCTAAATCAGATTTTCACAGTTAAGATGTGAAGCAGTTGAATGCCACACGAGGGATGATGGAGATCTGATTATGTGTTGATATAGAGACGTGTGAGCAGTGTGTTTATGACTCGACGCATGCGCAGACACACTGAGGGTTCAAGAAGAGTTTACAGGAAGATCAACCTCACAGCCATTAGAGAGAGAGAGAGAGAGAGAGATTTACAGATAGAGACAGAAAGAGAGCCAGAGAGAGCAAAAAAAAAAGAGTTTGAATGAGAAATGTCAATCAACGCTTGACTATCAAACAGGTCTTTAATAACATCAGAAGTGACAAACGGTTCAGTGGTAATGAATCTGTCACTGTGTCATTTCAGCTTTTCAGTTGTTTTTGAGAGATTTTTGAACTGAAAGCAAAACCACAGCTCACATCCGTTACGAAAAACTCTTTGAATAGAAATGCATCTCCATAAATAATATCTAAAAATAATTTTCTTATTCTTGTCTACGCATATATCCCTAATGTGAGATGTGTGACCGTGATGCTTTTTGGGCAACATCCCCTTACAGTTTGAAAGAGAAACATGTAGCTTACATACTTCTTATCACAATGAGTGCATGCGCATCATAAATATACATCATCACTACCTTGTCACACTATTTTTGAGCAGTGAAAATGATGTCATGAATGTCAATTCCTGCATTTGTGTGTTTTCTCTACAGCTTGACAAGGCTGCTTCTGCCACCTGATAAAATGACAAAACCTGTGGTGCACGGCATCTGAACAATTCAAAGCTCTCATTTTAAACACACACTTAGAAACAATACTGTAGATTGTCAACCTAACATCTGTCACAGTACTGAATTTTACAACCAACATACTACTATGTCATTATTATCATCACTATTGACCACACCCGTGACCCTGCCTCACCACAACATGACATGACTGCTTCTGTCACCTGACCTGACAAAATGATGCATTAATGCATTAAACACTGAGGAAAACATGGTTTGTATAGATGATAGATTATGTATGGATTTAATACAATTATAAAAAATGCCATCATTAAACATTGGACATTGAGTAAATGTTCTGTGGCTTGGCTTACTTTGGTTTGTTTTAAATAGCTCTGAATGTCTACATTTCTTTTTCTTGCTTCCACACTCGGCGTCACTTCAAAAAGCTTAATTATCACACACACGACCAATTTTTTTATCAGGTTGATGATTCACATTATGTTGTTGCCTAAAACATAAACATCTAAAAACAGCACTTGAATATTTTACTCATACTGAATGTTGGCTCAAAGAAGCACTAGTCCTCAACACTTTAGAGACATGTCAGTGTAAAACAAGAAACAGTTGATTCTTGAAGAGAGCAATCACGTTTATTTTCTAGACTGAACACCACAAATCATGGCAGACACCATAACCTACGTCTTTTACAAACCCACAAGTCTCATTAAAGTCTATCGCTCATAAGTTAACCAAACTCCTTCAAAAATGTCTCTTCAATATAAAGAATAAATAAATTTGTGTTGTGTAAAATTAGAAAGTCAAAGTCTTTTTGCACTGGACATGCTGGTTTCGGCCTTTCACATATAAACCGCCAGTGATTGACAGCTACCTGATAATGCACTGATATTCACGTAAAGAAGCCATGTTGACAAGTTTCAGTAAATTAAGGCAAAAATTCACAAAATTATAATACCTTCAATGCCCTGTGAATGGCAATATGAATTATTCTGTGGCAAAATAAACTGCTGCAAATAAAGTTAGGCGCCATGCAAAACATAATGCGTAATTACATTAGTCATTATAAATGTAGTTGAGTAAAGAGTACATAAACTTGTTGAACAATGTAGTCAAGTAGAGAGTAAAAGTTGCAAATTTCTTTAATACTCAGTAAAACTACAAAGTAGCCGAAAAGATAGTTAAGGACAGTATCTAATTACATTTACTCCAATACTTTACACCACTGACCATACGATTTCTTTAAATGCGACCAAACTACAGGACCCACTCAACAAATTGTTTTTGATAAAATGAACATACAACAAAATTCAACAAACTATTTAAATATTTAGGGTACCCAAGCCTAAGAATGTCCCATTACTTTACATCATAAATAATATTTTTGGCGGCACAATGCATGCCAATCTGCTACGCCACTGCCCATTTAATTAAAATGGCATTATCCCCATTGCATAACACCTCTTTCAAAAAAGATTCAACTGAGATTGGTTGTCAAATCGGTCTCCTCCTATCGAAGCATCGAATCTTCAACTATTCGGGTCACTCCTAATATTAATATCAAATAAAAGATTATTAATTAATATTAACATAAATTAACTAAAATATAAATAATTATTAGACTAGACAAACACAAACCGAAAGTTAACTGGTGTCAGGTGCGTGTGTGTCTGATGAAACGGTCTATAAAGACCTTACATAATGAAGCGTTATCTTTTTATGATCTTAGAATGAGCTATTTCTGTCTATATACACCGTGTTGCATGGAATTCGTCATGTTGTTTTTACAGTTGCCCCTAAATGGACAAACTGCTCTACAGAAAGCGTTTTGTAAATATGTTATCTCCTTCAGCAAAGAAGCGAAAACATAAAGACATGTTGCTTTAAAAGAGAATAGTGGAGTTAGCCATTAGCTGCAATTCATAACCTCACCGCTAGGTGTTGCTTAATTCACACAAGTGATGTTTAAACAAATTTTTGTCACTTAGTACTTTATATTACTGCCAAATAATGCCTGTCATGTATAACATTTACATTCAGTCGATTAGCAGGCTAAATAAAGCCAGAATAACCACAGGCACCTTCAATCATCACCCCATGCCACATTATCATTCCTTATAAATGACACTTCAAATGACATTCCACAGCCTGGAAATGATTAAGAGAAGTTTATTATTCATACGTCTCACAGCTCCAATTGTCAATTTAACTTGAACAATCTGAGCAGAATGAACACATTCTCTACAGAAAAACCCATTCACTTACTAAACCCGATGCCATAGACAATCACTCAATTGACTAGCAAACTGCACACTTTTGCATATGAATGCACATTTATCATTCTCCCATTGTTCAAAACAGTCCTGTAGTGTCAAAATATGGCCAGCAGATGATTTCTGCCAATTCCAGGGTAATCTGGTGAAAAATATTTTAATATCTTTCGCCAAGTGACTCCTTAGCTCTCTCAAAACACACACTTTTATTATGACGGATGAAATAAAACTGTCTGGACCCGAGAGAGCCCATGATGATGAAGACAGACGTTGAGGACATCTGAGTCACCTACTATTGAGATGAAAAGAGGATTGATAACAGACCTGAATTTACAAACACTGCTAGTAACACAATCGCTGATTTTATGGATTTGTTCGAATTGGATTAATACTCTATTATTTTCAGTAAAATTTGTACAGGAATGTCACACATTATACAGAACAATTCTAATAATGCATAACGGACGGCGCTCTACACCTCCAGCTACATAACAAACATCCAGAAGGGAAGTAGTTTTCTATTCACAAGATCAAACAGACGTGCAAACAGTTAGCCCAAAACGGACATGATCCACAGACTTTCCCTGTCTGAAGAGCTTTAATGACATGTTCAGGATGAAAGGAAAGCGGTTGAACAGCGTGTTGAATGTGATCCAACAGGCTCAGCGGTGAACACGGCACTTTGACAGAGATCAGCTGATTTAAAAGGACAAGATTAACACGCTTAATCGCTTACAAACCCATATCTCTACGACAGCCTTACCACCACTGACAAAATGTTTATTAACAAAGCTTTAATTGATCCTGCTACAGTCACAAGTGTAGATTTACAAGTTTTACAATGCTGGTGTCGGACGGAGACCATTATACATTGGATATGGTTTTCCCGCGTTTACTACTATGATTGTTTGACGTCAGCATGTAAAGCACGCAATGTCTATACTGACAATATACTGTAGTTAACACAAAAATTTACATTTACTCATCCTCTGTTATTCCAAATCCCTCTTCTATTTTGTAGAAAGTTGATAACCGAATCACTAAACTCCATTGTATGAACAAAACCACTGAGACATTTCTCTAAATATCTTCTTTTTTGTTTGAGGTGGAAAAAACTGATTTGGAACATCGTGAGAGTGAGAAAAAATTATATTTTTTAAATAATTGTATAAACTAACAGTGAGAGCTTTTAAATCGTCCATTTCTCTTGGTTCTGTAACATTACTCCACATCAACTCCATCTGAAGAGCAGAACTCTAAAAAAGGCCTGTGATTTGATGCTTAAGAGTCTTAATCTATTTGCATTGATTTTTTCAGCCATGCCAGTGTAGAACAAGGAGACAGAGATAGCAGAGATAGCAGAGATAGCAGGAGAAAACAGTTGCTTTGCTGATGTCACAGAAGAGATTAGGGCTCTGGATCTGTCTGGACACTTAAAGCGGGTCGTAAGAGCAGCGCAGGGCACTGGAGTGTAAACTGGGTGTAGAAATGATTGTGGGTGTGACCTGCTGTAGACCAGTTGTTCTCAACCTTTTTATGGTCGCGCCCCCCGTAAAACCCTTTTAAAGAACTGGAGTGCCGAAATCAGTGCAGATGTTTTGCATTCTGCCGTTTTATTACGTTTATTTTTTTTCGCTTCTCTGTGTGTTGCAGAACACACTGATATTTTATAAGCCTGAGCTCCGTTGGCTTTCTCGTGGATCAGCGTTGTAGCAGACTGTTAAACAGAAAAGTTCTTAGCATCATATCAGACTATGAAGGAGAGGAGGGCAACATGCAATGAGTCCATGTTTTTTTTATTAGATTTTTTCATACTAAGGTACATATCACGTCGCACAATGAATGAAATCCACGTGAGCGTACAAATGTTGATTCTTCCGGCTGCCAAATATCACGTTTGAGCAGAGCTTTACGCAGTCTACAACAACTAAAACATTGACGTGCTTGTACACATTATTTATATGCAATAAATGTAACCATGATTATTTCTTAAGCAAGTTTTTGCATGCAAAAAAACGCATTCTACCAGTGCATACTACAGGGAGCCCAGAAATTACATGTTTTAGTTAGTGCTGCCGTGGTTCCCTCGGCTGAAAGCTTATGCATTTTTCCCATAGACTTTTGGAAGATTGCAAGAAATAAGCTCTGTGATTACTAAAGGTTTATGATGTTTACACGTTTTGTCAATCAAGATTATCTTTACAGATGAATACAACACTTCTTACTTTTGAAGCTGAAATACAAATCGGCAGAATTATAAAGATAACACGAGGCTATAGCTATGGACTACACTACGGTCGCTCAATATCAACATCACCTCCACAAAGTCTTAGACAACTTTTTCAAAAACGTGTTTCCTGTGAGATTAATCTGCATTTCACGGTTTCAGAGATTTGTGCCAATGTTGCATTATTTGTTAAATTTATATTAGCAATGAGATCTAACATCCCCGCCAAAGGAAGTAGTCTCTTTTAGCAACTTTCGTCTTTAAGACACAAGTAGGCTTTAAAAAAATCACGAGCAGGTAAAAACTGGTGTGATTTACGTCATAGAATAAAACGTGAAAATATTTAGATGTTTTGTTAACCACAGGCAATTTACCAAAACCCCATTCAAAAAACACATACTGTAGACTTGGGCGATGGAACCAGAAATACAGCACCTCTGCAGCTCCCTATATCACGGTAGCATAGTTTTTAATTGATACTAAATTAAATAAAGAAAATACTTTTAAACCATTTGTTACTTTAGTTAAAGAAAACTATTACCATAATCAGAATGATAGTATTGAGAATTGAACCACCTCAAAACTACTAAGAAACTCAATTTATGCATTTTTTTGCGCTATAGAATTTTTTTTATATACCAACAATGCAATTGCTTGCGGATCATTAAAACAATCTCTTACCTGAAGTTTATCCTCTGGGACATTGAGCCAATGGTTGAACGCTTGAGAAAGTTTTGACCGGACTTGTTTTCCTAATAACCAAAGCAGAGAGGAGGAGAAATGACAAGAAAAAACATTAGCTGCAGCCATGTGGATATAAAAGATGATAGTATATGTTCTGTAATCACAAGGGAACCAAAATAAATGTCCTTTGGAATAAAATGAATTGAGACTATTAACTCTATTACTATATACAAATGACTTCAATGAACGCCAAACCTACTTATTCGCACCAAAACTGTAAAATATAACATTCAGAAATAAACACTGACAACAATTGATCTCCGAGTAAGTTGTGAAAAGCCTGTATACAGTCACAAATCAAGTGGGACAAAAGCTTGTTGACTTGGAGGCTCTGAATGAAAATGACTAGTTGGTGTTAGCATTCATTAACATTTCCCCTTGAGAGCGTCCTGTAATAGCAGCTTCACTGATCTATGACTTGCAATCAGACGGCCTTGTTTTCTCTGTGTGTCCAGGTGTATTCTATGCAAGATAGATTTACTCTCTATAGCTGAGATGGGTTGGGTGGATCTTATACGACTGGTGAAGAGATTCATCACAAAAACCATTTTAAGGTCAAATGTGAGATGAAGATTTTTTCACGAGATTCACTCCACAGATCTAATGACCTTACTCGTGTTAATAGCGGTGTTCTCTTTATGGCAGAACTCTGTAGCTTTATTTCATTTCTTCAGTCAGTTCCTCGCTGACCTCTCGAGAAACATCTCTGCATCATCCAAACTCACATACGGTCACTAAAGAGATCATTAAAATTGCAAAAGGATGACAGGAAAACGGCAGATTGTGATGGTGCAGCAGTATTCCTCCTCCTGCTCACCCATCATCACTTCTGCTGGTCAGCAGCAGTTTCGGACGGAAGCAGATGAATATTAGAGGTGAAAATAATCTCTCAGAGTGACACAGAATCAGGAAGGTTTACTCTAGAGCAGCCATCATCAATAGGCGGACCGCGAGACATGTCCTAATAAACCATTTTAAACATTTGACTATTTCCGTTGTTTAAATTGAGCAGCGCGTCTTTACAACAGAGAATCACATCACACGTGCTCTCAGGAACATTATGTAATTGATCTTATGCCACTATATCCTCAAAATATCTTTATCTAGCGCCAAACGCACTTCATTTTAACCCTTTCCTGCTCCAATACGTTTTAACAACAATAGTGCAGACGCAAAGGAGGTCAATGGTCACACAACAGTAAACAAAATGCTGCAATTTTAAAGTATTTGTATCCGTTTACTGTTTGCTGTATGTCTCCAAACTTTCGACTAGATTTGTGATATCTTATGAACCATAATGTTTTTATCGAAGTTTAGCATTAGCATTATTGATCAGCAAATGATAAACATTTGTGGGCCTGTGAATACCCAGGCTAAAGACTCATAAACTAGCATTAATTTCACTAAGATTTCAATCTTTAAAATGGCATTTTTCAGTCATTATTGAAGATTTTGTTGTTATATGTTTTCACAGAATATTCTTTCTGTAGGATGAATTTGTGTATAAAACAGAAAAAAGACTTTTGCTGGGTTTTCACAAGCAGGTTCACATTTTGTAATGAACAGCGTTCTAATTGGGAAATGATTTAAAGATAAAAGCAGTTCTGGTATGAATGGCATGGAAATGATAATTTAGTAACTAACTTTGTTTGCTGTTTATTATGAGAGCATTTTTAATTGTTGAATTACATTTGTTGTCTGCATGCTGTCAGAAGCTTTTTTATTTACAAATATGAATTATCTGACTTGATAAGTAGATGTCAAAATATAAAACAACAGCCTGATCAAATATTATATAAATATATCCATGTGGGCTAAATTGATCAAATATTTATTATTTGTCATTTTACAAAAACATGTCGTCTAGACCCCCGTTTGGAAGAAAAAATAAAGACTGGACCTCTTGGAACTTAAATTGAATACCCCTGCTCTAGAGTAAAATGTTTGCTTCCTAAGATTACGTTTCTTGAAGGTAAACGTGTCTAAAAGGTCCCTTATGAAAACTAACAACGGATTAATTAAGTGGAGTAACAATGGTTTTACGGGGATTAATTACCATTTGTACAGACCACTTTGAATGGCGTAAACAACTTTTTCAGTTTTTAAGACTGTACAAATATTTAAACGATCACAACCAACAGAATATATATAACCAATTTAAAATCTTAAATAAAATGTCTTTATTTTTTTTACAAAAACTGAAACCAGCCGTGCTTATGGACTACTTGCAAAGCGGTTTATAGAGTTTTACTACAAATACCAGGTTCAATGATGCTTACCGTAGGAAAACTATAATTCATTTGTGGTGACCATAGTTTAACTAGAGTAACCACCATGTTTGTTTTATTTGTTTGTAGTAAAATCTATTAATCAACATGATTATCCAGAAAATATGACATATTGACAAGTAACATTTTGTGTTAAATATGTTCAATATAACACATTTATATTTTCAACAGTATATTTAGAAAAATGGGTTACACTTTTAAGTTTCTTAAATTTGGTTCGTAGCTTTACTAATGACAAACCAAATCCCACAAAAGGAAATGATTATGCCATTTTAATGTCAGTGTTGCCTTGCACAATAAGCCTTGCTTCATTCTGACACAGCCTGTAATTTGCATGAATGCTAGAAGCTATAGTTCTAACTCCATTACAATAAAATAAAAGTGGGTTTTTACAGCTGTTAGTGGTTTGACAGGAAGACCAGCCCACTGGCTGTATTGGTCAACAAAGGCAAATTTCATAAACTGAGCCGTAGCGCTTAAAATTATTATCATCAATGTACCTTAAACAACAGACAATTACAGATAAACGCAGGACACAGGAAGGTTTAATTCATCCAGTTATAAATAAATAAAAATATTTCACACGTAATGTGTCATATTAGTCATTTAGGCCTGCTGTTTATGACATGATATAATAAATGACTGTAGAACAATTATAGACTTCACTTCATGATATCACACATTCACACTTCAATCCCCGTCATGAGACATTTCAGACAAAAAAACAAGCCATGGATCTGACATCAGTTTTTACTCACTCTCGTGTCAACTTTCCTCTCGCAACAGCCAAGAATAAACAGATTGTGTAATTCTATAGTGTTGCTCTTACCCGGCAGTTGTAACAAGTACTTGTACGGCTCCAGAAGAATCCTTTCAGAAGTTGCTCCTTTATCACCATCCATTCCTCTATTTCCACTAACAAACCTGCTGAGCGAGAGCGAGGGAGCGTGAATACACAGACATAACACTCACAAAAGAAAGCTCATGAGATTGCTCAATACATCTCTTGAGTAAATGCTCAATGCGCTCATGACCCTGGGGGCTTTAACAGGCAATTATTCTTGTTGAGGATGTCATTCATTTGATTTGCTTTATTTCCTGGTAAACTACTAATTTAAAGCATGCGGTGTCAACAAGCTTTGGGGGTTTTCTCACAGTAAGTAAGGCTTCATTTGTTCTACTACCCAGATTCAGAATCTATTATAGTGTTCAGCTTACAATAGGGTTTGGGAATCGAAAATCGAAAGGCTAGGAATCAGATCGGAAACAAAAGGAATAGGAATTGAAATGAATTCCTCTTATCAATTCCTGTGTGCATATTTTCTGAAGGGTACAGGCGTTGCGTCATCTGCTGATATCTTAATAAAAGCCCTTTTGTAAAGGTTCAATATTTTTACTATAGTAAGCATAGTTTAACTAAAGTGTTTGCATTAAAAAGCACAGGAACCACAAATTAGTTGTTTCATTGTAGTTACAACAGTTTAACCGTGATGTAGTTCAACTATGGTAATACAAATTGTAATAAATCAGAAAAACATGGTTCAATGTGTATATATATAAAACGGTGGTCATAAATTTAAAACATTTTTTGCAAACAAGTCAATAAGCAGGCTAAACGAACATACAGGTTGATATCTAAATGTTTTACTTTAACCTTGGAAACCGGGAATCAATAAGAATCAAAATCGATAAGCAGAATCAGAATTGGATATCACAATCGACAAAATTCAAAAGATTCCCAAACCTAGCTTATAATGAAATTTAAGCCATGATCTTTAAATGTTTCACAAAAAACAAACAATATTTACTTAACCAAAATAACATTACGCATTTTTATCATATATAGACTGTACCTAGCTAATAAAAAAGGTTAGTGAATATTGATGCAATGAAAATTATTTGTGTCTTTTTATCACATTTTGGATAGGATTAAATACCAATGTTCCTTAATGCAATCATGTTTTACGAAATCCATATATTTTAGTTTAAAACAAATCATTTGACGATAATGATAAATAATGGTTTATGTAGATCTATATCTATTTGATTGGATAAAGCAAATACTTTCTAATACATATTTCTTGAATGAGAAACAATTGTTTTATTAAATCTATATCTATTTCATTTGAGAAAACAAATATTTTAAATATTTTTATGAAATATTTTTTCTGGATCAAAAATAGAATTGAAATGAATTGAATGAAGTTTTATAAAATATTTTTTATAGACATAGAAAATATTATTTAGGGCAAGTTATTTATTTTTCATAGATCAACATATAAAATATAGATGTGAATCCTTACCCTCAATTTTTTAAGTTGTTTCAAGGAAAACATTTTTTCAGTGTACTTCAGAAAAATAACAAATTACATTTAAACTGGATAATTTGGAGAAAATCATTTCTCATTCAATCAGTTATATATCAGCAATCCATGAATTGAAAATTACAGTTTCAAGCCAAAGATCAAGCATAATCGATTTATCGCTGTGCAGCTGTCATGGAAGCGCAGCGTTTGACTCGTAAACAATTTCAAGGACGGAACAGCGACATGGTCCTGCAGTCACAGCCCATCACTCATATGGACACAATCTCTTCAGGGCCTGATCCGCCAGATACAAAGATCCATAGCACAAGGAACACCAACAACCACCCGGAACAAAGCCTAAAACCTCCTATTCTTTTAAACTTGAAAATGAAGATGCACAGAGATGTGTTGCCGATGGAGAGAACTGAACGACAGTCAACCTTCCAGAAATATGTTCTTCAATGGCTTTTTTCTATAAGGATTTTAAACATTCTTCAATGTCTCTGATAAACAACAAAAAGCTTTTGAACGTCCAGAACTAAAGAATATTCAATATATTTTTTTTTTTTAATTTTGTAATTGTGTTTTAAATTTGTAGAATATATGACATGTGCATAGTATGTGCCCTGAATATAATTGATCTATGTACAGTATCTATCTGAGGAGGACGCCTTCTGATTGGTGGAGAAACGCAGCCCGTAACAGTCTGGATGGGGTGACTTTCCTGGAGCTTCTGTAATACTTTATATTTGAATGTAAAGTTTGTTTTCAAAATGAGATAAGTTTTTAAAAATGTTCAAAATTCACGTTTTAATTTTCCATTCCAATTAATATCAATCAAACTGCAGTTGGTTTGCTTTGATTTAAGCCATAACAACAACAACAAAAAATGTTAAAAACGGAGTGCTCTGTTTGGAACCAAACTCTTCATTTACATATTATAGTATAATACATATACTGTTTTATACAAAACAGGGTCTTTATTTTCACAGCATCACAATAGTCTGACAGGAGTAAATAAGTAAATAACTAACTGACTGATTAGTTATTTTCATATGTGTGATTTTAAGGTAAATGTTCTCATCCTTTGACATTTTTTTTTTCATTTTTAGTATAATTTATTTTCCAGCACACTGCCTATTTCGTTTTATATTGTATACATATTTCCCCCTAAATAATACAATTAAATGAAATAAAATATCATCGTGCTCCACCCACCTTTCAGACCAGAACTTTGCTCTCCAGCACGTCCTCCCTCGTCATCCAACACGTCACTTCTTCCGCTTTCTGTTTTTCTCAACTGACGGGAAGCTCGCTAGCATTAGCCAGTTAGCCGAGGCGAAAATGTAATTCCACCTCGATCCACAAATCGAAACCAAAATGGAGCTACGACATCATTATAAAGATAAACCCCTTTATATGAAAGGAGAATATGCTTTTAAAAGCGCCTGAGTACGTTCATGTATCGTGTGTGTCTGACAGGAAGCTCTTCCCTTCTGCTCGCGCTTAAATACGACACAATGTCGGCAGAGCGCATGCGTGAGACTGTAATCGGAGCCCACAGAGCTGTTGAATGGGGAAAGTAGTTCTTGCAGCAGTCTACCAGCCTATGGTTTACTTCACAAATATTTTCTTTAAATGATCAACGTGTTACAAATTCTAAACTGGCATTTTTTTTAAAATAAACTTGTACGTTTTGTTTTAGACGAAATAAAACACGTAAAGCTGTATACAATTGCCATTGAAATTACATACATTTAAATGTTATTGTGTAATTTTCTACTGAAGTGATGATGTCAAACATGAATAATATAATGGTGATATACGTAGTAATATAAATAATGATGGTGATATACGTAGATCCTAAATACAATGAAAATGTTCAGCACAGATCATGAGCTTGGGGGAAGGCGGGCCTGTGGAACTCTGGGAAATCTAGTTTTTTACCCTCACGCTACGCTTGATGCGTTTAACCTCAATATTGTTTTAAAACATATAAGAGTCGTAGATCGTTGCAATTTCTTTACGATAAAAATAAAAAAACAAACACCATTTAATGATAAACACTGACATTGTTTCCTCAGATTTCAATGTCCAATAGTAGACTAGCATGGGCTGTTACTCACTCACGGTGACCAATGAGTGATCGTGCTGTCTACAGTGGGTGGTTTGTGCTTCGTTCAGAACGTTCAGACTGGAAGAGGATTAGCACAGAGAAAAGCAGTGCGATTGGTGAGCGATTTTGTTGGATTCGCATCCCGACCTTGTTCCTTCATTTTCGTTTCCAGCGTAGATCATCGATGGTTTTCCACGGCTGACTAATGGATTAATGCTAATTTGCACCTCGTCGACCCGGGAAAATCGCCAGTAGTTGGATATATCAGGTATGACATTATGGTGACCAGAAATGAAAAGTCGAAGATCGAAAGAAAACTGTGGGCTGCGTCGAGCTTTAGCGCTCGACTAGATTCACGCTTTCACATTTGTGCATTTTAATCGACGCTATTTTTAGCGATGCGATGCGATGTATGCCTGTCGATCGAGGGTTTTGTTAACCTGTTCTCTCGCTGGCGAACGGAACGTTTCACGGCGTAAATAGTGCATAAACAACGGCGGACTTTTGTCTCCCTCTTCATTAGTTTGTTATTAGTAGATGCAGCAGACGAGACAACTTTGGGCTCGACTTGTGTCGCTGTCAGCAGATGTTGTGTTGGAATTCGCGAAAAGACTCGACCACTTTCTTTCTGCTGCTCGGCATCGAATAGCTGATGGGGGAAAACACTGCCTTGTTGGATAGCCCTTACGTAAGGCTTTGTGCGATACAGTGATCGAAATAGCTTTTTCGATCGAAAGCCAACCTTTGGTTTTGATAGCACGAATATGAACGATAATCTTAGCGAGCTGGAATCTCTCGCTCGCGTTTATTTGAACTCCCGGCGCGATTGTGCCTCAAACGGAACGATGATACATTGTTGCAGATTTCAGTTGAAACGCTCGATCATCTCTACGTCGTGTCGCCCGTTTTCTGGAAACGTAGGGTTCATAACACGATGCCCCCGGTCCAGCCTCGTCGAATCGACGGATGTTTTTGAGAGTGATAAGAAATGGCTGGCGAGGCAGGTTATAGTTTTTCAGCCAGACGATGTTCATCGGCCACCCGTCGTGTAGTTTGCAACCTAGTTGCGGGCTGTTACATACGCGATACTCGGGTGTATTTCCACGACGCTAATGTTCCGGGTCTGAACGCGACAGTTATTGTCTGAGGTGACATTGTGACTGGAAAGCGAAGCATTTGTCCCATGGGGTCAGGTCGAAATAGCACAACTCCGCGTATCGACTCTATTTCCCGATCCGTGCAAGTTTGACGAACCCTACCGAGGTTGACCTTGTTGGGAAAGGCTTTAGCCGTTCATTGTGTGCGCGCGGTGTACACAAGCCGACAGCATTTTGTAGCTCAGCTTGTCGCCTCCATTTAGACGCACAACGCTTGTTTTCTCGTCAGTTCTTTGTGATGGAAGCGTTTAGTTTGCGTGCTTTGCTCCGCTCAACTACGGACATTCGCCTTGACGTGAAACGTCGATGCCATTTTAGCCAAACGGACCAAGCTCGACTTCGGGAAGTCAACATGGCTCGCGATAATAACGCATGTGGCGACACATTTCGTGCTTTTGTACGTCGCAGTGATAAAAGAATGTGGATGTCAAGCGACTGCAGTCGTGGTGCCACAGAAATGGCGTCATAATGCTGTAGCGCAGGAGACATTACGCGAACCCGCTCCGACAGCGCGAGCTCACTACTGGAGTTTAACAACAGTGAACAAGCGCTTCGTGTCGCTTAACTTTTCACACCTGCTTAACTCAAGACCAACTCGAGTCGTTTTACTCGGTTGTAATGCTGACTCCAAGAGGTCGCCGTTTGCGTGTTGAAATCGCGTTGTGGTTAAAGCGGATCGTTATATAAACGTTTATGGTTGTTTTTAAAAGCTCAAGTATAATATCGCTGTTTCCTGAAGTACATCAGTGATAGACGTATGAAGAGAACACACCTGTTTCTCTGAGGGGGGCAGGGGGTGGTCTGTCGTCTTTTTAGTCAATCAGATGCTTACTTGACCTGTCAATCGGAGTTTCATGTGAAGGGCGGGGCTTCGTATAGTGGGCGTGTCGTATTCAGATCGTCGCTGTTCGTCCGAAACCTCGTATGTCCAAATTCACTGTTTTTCAGGAAATGGAAAAAGAAACACTTAAGTTATTAAATACTGTGTTGTCCTAGCGCTTTCAAAACTTTTTATTGGGTAGATATTTGCAGAACCCAGTGACAAACATAAAGGATGACTAATAATGGAGATACAAGGTTTCAGATGGACATCAGTGAAATGCTTGTAATCGTGTTCAGCATCTTCGTGCTTCTTCTTGACAATACATTTTATTCCGTTGGTTGTATTTCGGTCTGTAGTTTATTGCACAGACATCTCAGAATCTTAATCCAAATATCAAAAGTAACTGACTGTTTCCGAACAGGTTTCCTAAACTTGTGTGCTATTCCACCAGTAATTTACCAATATTACTTATTTTAATAAAGTACTCAATTATTAACTCTAGGGCTGAAACGATTCCTAGAGTAATTCGAATTCAAAAATCAAGCTTTGTTTTATCCATTTACCTACACTACACTTCTCCACGGACCGTGTTTACTAATGCACAGCCTGCTAGACTCTATATACGTTTACAAGGCTCTCAAGTAGTTTATAACATCTGTTAATAATAGTAATTTCATAGGAACTGTTTTGACATTATGTTCAAATTAGCTTTAATTACTATAAATGGCACCATCGTTTTTTAGTATTTCAGTTTTGGAATAAGTTTTTTATAATGTGCGAGGTAAAATTTCTCAGGGTTGCATTGATGCGAGTGCCTAAAACAAGTTTCGAAGACAGAATCTATGTTTCACGTGGCGCATTCTGAGAATACTTTTAGTTGAATTCCATCTGGATGTGAATTTGCTCAGAACTGCTTGTTAACTTCTAACTTTTGCAATGTACTCCTAACAACTGTAAAAAAAGCGTGTCAATGTCTGCTAATGTCCGATTCGTGACATAAGGTCTCATTTGAACCGATTCATTTTGTTGAAACAACTCGTATGTTAAACACTGAAGTCAGGAGACTCTCTGACTCTGATTTAACTAGCATGGTTAGGAAGATGAAGTATTTAAAGTTTATTTATGACAATGTGTCTATAATAATTTGGTTCCGAGTTACTTTTAAGTTTTGAGCTAATTTATTTAATTTTATGTGGTAAAAACAAGAAGGCGAGTGGCAAAATTACAGCTTCTTTATACCAAACATAATGAGTTCGCCAGTATGAACGCATTCTTTTAAACTGTTGAACAGTTTCAGTCACTAGCGACTATTAGAGAACCAAAAGAGAACGCAGAATGTGAATGAGTTTTGCTTATTTTGTTAAACTGGTTAATTAAGTTGACTGTTGGGGGGTGAAAAGTTAGTTGAAAAAGATAAAAAGCTTTATTTGGTTAAAAGAACATTTTTGTTTGGTTGAGCTTAAGTAATGTTTTTGAAGCAGCTTGGCGCTGAACACTTTGATAAACTTGATGAAAATACAGTCAAGTGCAAAGTGAAACCAGACACCGCTTTCCGGTTTTAATATGCCCTTATGTGCTCCTAACTTGACTCTGGACCGCCATCTCTCGCAACGCAACCAATCAAATCTCTGGGTAGGGTACCACCTGAAATGCACCTGATTTATAAAAAAAAGTATTTATATACCAAACGATCATCGTTTTCATCATCAAACGTTGCTAGTACTCATGCCCATCCCTAGGTTTTATGGCTAATATAGCCAATATAGCCAGTGTTGAGTGTTGTTTGGTTACCTAAATTCTTCAAGATATCTTTTGTATTTTGCAGAAGAAAGTCATACAGGTTTGAAATGACATAAGTGTAAATGATGTGAGAATTCTCATTTTTGGATGAACTACCGCTTCCGAATTAAAGCGACTTATTTACAGCAGCCCACTTCTTTAAAGGCCTTCTTTGCTCACTTAACAAGGCTAAAATAACAGCTGATACATTTTTGTCAAGGCATCCATGTGTTGTTCAGAAAAAAGTCAGCAGAATAAATTGTATCTCTTCCTTACGGATATAACTCTTAATATTATCAGAACTTCGCTGTTCAGTCTTTTAATCAAATGTTTGATATAGTTATACTTCATTAAGTAGACTACACACTTACTTCATTAAGAAGGAAAGTCAATAAATGTTATCAAAATGTTGAGCTCTTAACATTACCAAAGAAGAAGCAGTAAAAAGGAAATCCCTAGGAAAATATTCATCCTATTACAATAAATGCAGTATTTTTTTGCGCTCAAGTGCATGCTGGGATAGTATATTTCAAAATAAAGTCTGTGGGTTTGAAGTTAAATGATGGTTAGAAAATGATAATGGTGTTTTATTTTATTGAAATGTTTCTTAACAAACCACAACATTGTTTATTGTCGAAATCGTTTGTTGACACTTTTTAAGAAATATATCAAAATGTCTTTGGTTCCGATTGAACTTTTTTATACTCTTTATCCGCTCACAGATCAGGAGACATGTTGATGTGCGACTGCAATGTGTTCAGTTGTCCTCTCTTTCTAAATATGTTTTCATGTTTTTCAGCTGAAGATCTGAAGTGAGCTCACGCCGTAAGATCACCGTCACAGTGGACGGAGATGAAGGTAATGCTCACTAAACTTCTCACGTCTTCGGCTTCATGACATGGCTTGACATTGACGGATTTCTCTCTCTTGAATTATTATAACAGAAAATTGTGACTGATCATATTGAAGGAATCAGCTCTTTAGATTACGTCATGGCTGTAAACAAGTGGCTATTTATGTCAACAGAAATGGAAAACAGTCTGTTCGTAAGATTCAAACAGATGTATTAAGATACGTTCTGCTAAATGTACCAATGAGTGCGCTGGGAGAATTCAATTCTGATCTGTGCCAGACTGCTCGTGTTTTTACCCAATCTTGTGTTTGTTTTGAACGTGTTAACATCTAAGCGTTAGTGATGTTTCACTAAAAACTCCCACAAATGTGCAGAAATCTACTTTGCCAGACCGTCTAGCAGTCATTTGCTCATAAAGCTTACTGTTGAAACCAGTACACAGACTTTGAAAGCGATGCTCTTCACATCATTCTACATTCTAGAAAACATGAAAAGTGTGTTGCTGTAGGGCTGCAACAACGCGTTGTGTCGTGCGACGCAGAGACGTTTGATTATTTAAAATAAAACTTTATTTGAGCGCAGAGCGGAGTGAACACACTCGGTCTCTCTCGCACACTGATGCTAGCAGAGTTCGGCTCCTCATAGACGGGGCGGAGCAAAAATAAAAAAAATCTAGCGGAGGAAAGATACATGGCGGAGGCAGAGAAATCCGCGCGACCCAAGTCATCCATGGTGTGGGAGCATTTCAGACTAAATAAACAGGAAAAGTGTGTTAACTGCAAAATATGCTAAAGCGACATGGCGGGAGCAACACTGCAATGATCCAGCACCTGAAACGCAAACATGTTGGAGTCTTTGATGAGGAGGAAGTGAGTTCAACAGCAGGTTAAGTCACTACAGAATCCTACTTTTGTTCAGTTTTGAAGTGAGGAACGTAATGTCCCTGGTGCGGGTGTTTACTCGTTATCCATCTTAACAAGCATGACAAGTTAGCGTTAGCTCGTTTACTCGTTATCCATCTTAACAAGCATGACAAGTTAGCGTTAGCTCGTTAATAACAGTGTAAAGCAGGGGTGGTATAGTTACTTTGCACTTTGCATTGCAAGACTAAAGACACGTTTTTATTCAAAAAAAGCTTTTCTTAATTAGTAATTTTGTCTCGTTTCCAGTCCAAATATCTAAAAAATCTTAAATCAAGATTACTTGACAAGAAAAATGGCCTGAGAAAATTAAGTGATGCTTAAAACTTCTGTTTGAGATTATATCTCATTAAGATTATTTTTCTTACCCCATTGGGAGATAATTTTGCTTGTTTTAAGCAAACAATCACTTAATTTTGAGGTGCTTTTTTAAAAACAAGACATAATTTCTCATATTGTTTCATGTGTCTAGTAAATGCATCTTGATTTAAGATTCTTTTGATATTTGGACTGACAACAGGACGAAACTACTAAATTAGAAAAGCAATTTATGCAGTGTATATTCTGTGCTTTGTCCCATATAGGTTATTTTTGACAAAATATGTGTGTGTGTTGTACTTATTAATTTAATTTTAAAGTTATTTTATAGCACTTGGTCATCTTAAGCTGTGTTTAAATGTGGTGTGTAAATGAACCTAAGCTTCAAGTGAACTTGAGAGAGAGAGATAGAGCGAGTGTGTGTGTGTGTGTGTAGTTGTGTGAGAGTTTGTGCATCTGCTAGTGTGTGCGTCTTCAGTGTAGTTTAGAGAACAAGTTCTGACATTCAAACAAATCCTGTTATATTTTCTGATTTGTATTGTTCTTTATTTATTATAAATTATTAATTGTTCTGGCAGCTCAGGTGGCAGTTTATTTCAAAAAAAATGTTTGGCAAACACGTGTTTGTTTTTTGTGTTAGTCAACACTCTTATCTTATTTTATTTTATTATTATTATTATAACAGCTCAGGGATGATCAAGGAGCAACAAGTTTGTGCACTTTCTGAAGATTTTAGTTCTGTTTAAAATAAAGGGTTGAAAATGAATGCTTTTCTTGTTTTTGGCTTTTTATCCGATTCATCGATTAATCGAAAAAATAATCAATAGATGAATCGATTATTAAAATAATCGTTAGTTGCAGCCCTATGTTGCTGTGTTAAGTGTGTTTGCTATATCATTATTACTCATTAGTAGTTAATTTAATACAGTTGTTTGGAGTGTAAAGAAATTTGCCTCGCTTTTGTTTCCATGGTAACCAGCCAGCAGAACATCAGATTTAGAATTAGTGTCGTCTGTCTCTGAAGTGAGATTCTCTAAGAGAGCGTAATGCAAATCAGCAAGGTCTGTAAAGAGGACTTTAGTGCTGATTTACAAGTGATCAAATCTAAAACCGAGTGAGCCGCGCTGCTGTCTACAAACTCAAATGTCACCTAATCAACAAACTGGCAGTCTTGGTAGATTTCAACTGAAGTCATGCAACAGAGATGTCGTCATTTATTTGACATGTAAGGGATGATGTGCAGGAAGTGGTTGACACGGACCCTTGTGACTTTGAATCACTTTTATTTCTTGAATATAAGAAAATAGTTAAAAAAGAAGTGTAGTGAGTGTAAGCGTTAATATGTGATGATGTCATCAGAGCTCGTGTAGGGTGCGGTACGATCGTGCAGGCCCAGAAATGTGGGGCGAGGCTGAAAACGCTTCTCCATCTTACTGTGTTAGTGCACTATGCAGGGCACAAGTTGAGTGTTTTAGTGCACGACGACGGACATCAGAGGCAGAGACGGGGGGCAGTGAGCACTGAGTCACGCTCCATTAGCAAACTCCGACACTTTTAGCTTCCACCCCTGTAGCATATGGTCACTGCTGGAAGCAATCTGGACGTCAGGGAGATCCTCACACAGAGATCCATCACAAACTGCCTGGCGCTCGCTTTAAACCTGTTGTTTTGACTATATGATCTTCAGGTGTGGACATTAATTTTGATCAAAATAACTTTAGACTTCGTCGTTTTACAAGAGGTGAAACAACTTGTGACGATAGATGTTTGGCAGACAGACTTTTTTATTCTGTTATTTCCAGCGCACAGATGTCTTCAATTAGTGGTGTAAAGTTTTTGTCTGCACGTTTGATCAAGTGTGTGCCATCAGGTGAGTTTTGTGTTTTCAAATAAGCTGGCAAATGATTCTTTCTGGTGCAACCAAAAGAGCAAAGGATGTGCGTTATTGCACAAGTTTTATTATTGTCAAAGTTTAGTAACCATGTTTGTTGATGGATTGATTATCTTTTGTATGACCATAGTTTGACCCCAGACACCGTGGTTTGTGGTTATCGTCCTTTATGTTTTTGTTTTGTTAAAAGCATGTTTATTTGTTCTATGGGTTGTGGTAAGTGATTGTTTATCTCTGTGTTTTATTTGAGTACCGCAGAGATGACGTATTTTTGCGAGTTAGCATTTTAAGACTTCCGGGTTCCATCAGCCCAAAGTATATTGTTTTTTGGGAAATCGCCTGAAATAAGGTCTGTGGCTACAAAACCTCGAAATATTTTCACGTTTTAATCCACGACATCAGACACACCAGTTATAACCGCTTGTGGTTCTTAAAACCTTTATTGTGTCTTTAAAAGCGATTACTTCCTTTGGCGACATGGGCACAAATTTCTAAAATCATTGTTGGGGATTCAGTCACGGAGTAATGACTTACCAGGGAACACGTTTTAAATAAAGTTTGAGAAAGTTGTTGGAGGGTTAGTGGTGGTGACGATGATATCGAGCGACCGTAGAGTAGTCGGTTTAAGGCCCAGTGTTAGCTTTTTACTTCATGCGGTTGTATTTAGGCTTCAAAGTAATCTGTAAAGATAATCTTGATAGACAAACGTGTAAACATCCGCAACATTTGGTAACATGGTTACTGTCATAAAACAATTGTTATCACAAAATTATCGTTAATTCTCGTAAAGGGAGGGAACCAGCGCAACGCTAACTTCCAGTTTAGCCTACAAAAATACGTCATCTATGATCCTCTCCATAGAGATTGTCTTGAAAAGTAGTTTTGGCTGAGTTGTTGGCTAAAAATGAAGACTGACACCGGTACACCCGTGAATCTGGTCCATGTGATGAGACTGAAGATCTCAGAAACTCTGTTTAAAGCCTAGCAGAGATGACGTGCGATGTTTATGACAGGACATTCCTACATCTTCCATCAATAAATCATCTTTACAAATGACCGGCGTGGAGATGATGCCTGGAGTTTATTTGACTTGCATCCCTTCTGATGCATTGACATTTATTTTAGCGTGTGATACAGGGACTGCTGCTGTGTGTTAATAGACAAATGAAGATGTCAGATTGTGTTTCTATTGTTTGTAGCAGGACTCTAAATTTACATAAAGTGTCCTCCGACTGTAAAAACATGAGTTCATTTGGTCTATGTTAAATAAAATGTTCTTACTAGAAACAGCATTAGATGGCAAGTCGGAGATGTTGATTTATTACTTTTAGGTAATGAATATTTAAACTTCACATGGTTTGAGTTGGTGGTCCGGCTGGATGTTTTCCAGTCTCTGTTTAAAGATGATATTCGGCTCTATAGATTCGGCAGTCTGGGATTGTTTGTCCTATCGTGTACAGGCCTGAGTACTCAGAAGAGTAATTGCACACGTCTCGTGAAGAGGTAATCAGGGTTGGGGATTGTTGTAATACCTCTAATCCTACGCACAAGCAATAGCAATAGTGATGTTTGTATTAGCAAACTCCATTAAATATGAGCAAAAACAAAAAGCTGCAGCACACAAGAGTCTGTAAGCCACTCAACTTCCTGCCCTCTCATTAAAAATATTCAGATTGGTCATCAAATTAATTCAAATTTATTTTTAATGGCATTAATTACGATTTTGTATTGTTGTAACGCAGCTTTTTAACATAATTAGAAAAAACAAAAAATGATGTAACACAGAACCACTGTTCATGCCATTTTAAATGAATAATTAAAAATATTTTAATGAATCATATTTGTTTCTTGGTGAGTACACGCATCACTATACTATATTATAAGATAATACAACAACAGAACAGACCGATTGGTTTATGTTACTCAAAACGTTTTCTCTCTTTTTTTCTGTGGAACACAAAAGAAGATATTTTGAGAAATGTCTCGGTGCTTTTGTGTTCATACAATGGAATTCAATGGGGTCTAGTGTTGTTTATCAACATTCTTCAAAATATCTTCTTTTACTATGACATCAGGATTTATAGCGTAAATGACAAAATCATAGTTTTTGGGTGTTATGAGTGTTATAAGACTGTAAAGCTGTGTCGTTTTCTGCGGAGTGTGTTTGGGGAGAAAATGTTATCCTTTTGTTTGGCATCATTGTAAAAAAAGTTAATTGTCTGCATCTTGCTTTACTTTTCATCCTGTCCCAGGATGTTTTATATTGCAGTTGTCGTGTGCATTAGTGATGATCGCTGTGGAGAATCTGTCTCGTCATGTCTTTCTTGATCTTGTGGCAGAATCATGGCAGGATCCCTTGTTTAATGTAGAGAGAGGCATTTTGACACATTTTGCGTTCCATATGCTCTCTTCTGTCTCAATCTCGGTTCCCGTCCTTTCGTCTCTTCATTAGGATTGTTAATCATTTCATGCCCCGCACCTGTTCCTTGGTTAAATCTCCCTATATATTGCCCTCGTGTCTATTGTCCTGTGCTTGTTCGTTGTGCTTGTGTGCCAATTTGCCTACAACCTTGTGTCTTGCTGTGTGAACTTAACCGTTGACTTACCTTGCTTCTTGGATGTTTATTGTTATCTAGTCGTGTCTTAGGTTTTGTTTGTTGTTGTATTTATCCTGTCTCTATTGTTTTTGCCCCCATGTGGGAAGTCTTTGTTTTTGCATTTTTGTCTTAGTTCGTTTTTCTCTCTCTTTGTGTTCGGTCTGCACGACCGGAGATTGAGCGGGGTGATTTAGGGTCAGTCTTTGAGGCCGTCATATCTATTTCTATTTATAAAGTATGACACAGAAGACCACCAGCGTCCAGAATTGCCCTCCATGGGCAGCAGTGACCTGTTGCTAACCCTTGTTAAATTTCACATATGACAGTTGGTGAACTTCTTTACACCATCAAACCAGTTTTTAACGGCTTCTCAAGCACACACTACATCATCCATTGGTGTTGAACGCTTTGTTTGTTTCGATGAATGGCGCTCGGTTTTAAACGTAAAGTGCGAGTCTCACGCCGCCGGTAAGGGTGAATACAAACAAATCGGTGGGTTAGACAAAAGAAGATATTTTAAGGAAATGTCTGTGTGGTTTTGTTTTCACACAATGGAAGCCAATAGGGTTCAGTGTTGTTTGATTATCAACATTCTTAAGAATATCTTATGTTGTGTTCTCATGAAGAAAGAAACTCATACAGGTTTGACGTGACATGAGTGCCAGTAAACAAAGAATGTATCCCTTTAAAGTCATGTCTGAGGTTGATGTGACTGGTGGAAGCTAAGTGGGAAGAGATCCCTCCATCAATCTGCATGTGGGAAGATCAGTGATGATGGTGCTGATGCTGAGAGATGAGATCAGGATTCAGAGAAGCCGAACAGGTTTTGTATGTTTGGTCATGATGGCACAAGACGCGTTTAGTAGATTATGTGGGTCAAAGGACGCTGTGTGTGTTCTTGTTATTCGCTGCGTTTGATGTTGAAGCCAGAAGCGGATCTAAACTGTGGATTAACGGACCGGCCCAGCACGCTTCTCCTGTGTGCTCATCATGACCCTGAGGTTTTCTTCTGATGGAAGAACGGAAGATGAAATGAGTTTAGGACAACACGAGTGGGGCAGATGAGCATGAAGTCACTCAGATGTGTATGTTAAAGTTATTAAAGTTATTATCGGCGATGCGTGAGTCAGAGTTTATCCTACGTAAACGCTTCACCGTACCAGCTGGAGTGACTTCTTTGACATCGACACATCTGTATTCTTCTGCTTGTGTTGTCAAGAGTGATGTGCAGACGTATCACACAGTCATAGATTTGATAATATTTTATAAGAACTACACCTTGTGTCTGGATGATGTATATCTAGCCCTTATTGATTTATAACATGCTTTGTTAACTTTGAGTGCTCCAGATTGACTTTTCATTTTATTTTATTGTCAAACAAATGTGGGACAGCAAAACTGAGACACAGATTGTTGTCTGAGAATTTTCCTGTCGTTATCATGTCGATCATGTAATCACATAGACAACTGGTAAAACTAAACAACTTTGTGACCAGTGATTGGTGTGTAGCATAACACGCTTGTTGACATGCTCAAATCATCCGATGAGTGGAGAACAGCTCGATACGCTACACACACACGCATGTACACGTGTGTTCAATCAGCCGGTTGACGGCAGGGATGAATATTCCACCGCAGCTCAAGTAGGTGAATTGAAAAACTGTAAAACGGCCAGTGATGAGTGTTTTTTCCTGCATCAAAATGATTTTTTTACAAAGTAAAAAGTGCTTACAGCATGTTGCAAAAGCTTTCTGGTGTTTGAAGCTGTAGAAGTTTAGTTTTGTGAAATGATCAGTAATTACTATACGGATGTATGTCTCTATTTTCTTTTCTACAATAAACTCTTAAGTAGGGAGTTATTAGGGCCACATAAAATATCAGATTTATTGAAATATCGCAAATGCGCATATTGCAACGGTTTGCAATAACGGAACCATTTTAATACGACAAAAAGTTACATCTCCGCCTAAAAGTTGTAGGTAAATGCAAATACCAAAGAGGCTGGTGAGACTGAGGAATTGTTGCTTTCTTATTCTGGAAAGAATGTGAGCCAGGTTTAGTCAGTATAGCACAGTTAGTGTATATTTATAAATATAAAGGGATACTTCACCCAAAAATGAAAGTTCTGTCATTATTTACTCGCCCTTAGATTGTTCCGAACCTGTAAACATTTCTGGAAGAAATTTGGAAGAATGTCAGATCTAACCCACCGTTTACTGACATAGTAGGGAAAATAAATTCAGGGGCAGACCAGAGGTTGTGTTAACCAAAAATTCGCCGTCATTGACAGATTTTTTATACCAGTGATGGGAAAAATCTGAAGGCTGTCCGTCATGTTGACGATGTAATTCACCTTTTTGTCCAGTTGGTAGCATCCAATCACCTGATCGTGGGGACGCGAAGGGACCCGTATGTACGTTTCCCATTCATTATTCACTCATAAACGCATAGTCAACGGAGACTTGCGGTGCGGAGCCAGGACGTGTATACACAAGACAACTATGACAGCCCACCACCGCCTAATTTGTTTCGCCATAGTTTCAAAACTGAAAATCTCTTTGTAATAACACAGCGATCTCTGACGTTTTTTGTGGTGTTGTTTCTGGATGTGATTCTGCAAAGTGTGCATCTGTCATTCAATCAGCTCCTCTCTGCTCTTGTACACACTAGTGTTGTCACGATACTGGAATTTCTAACTTCGATACGATACCTTGAAAAATATCGATACTCGATACCATTTTCGATACCACAGAGAAAAAAACTGCCACAACATTAAGGGGGTAATTTATTTATTTATTATTATTTAAAGATAAATATAACATCTATAATGTATTATAAAGAGTTATTAAAGGGTAAAATGCATTATAATTCTTCATAATGT
This sequence comes from Triplophysa tibetana, assembly GCA_008369825.1. Lineage (NCBI taxonomy): Eukaryota > Metazoa > Chordata > Actinopteri > Cypriniformes > Nemacheilidae > Triplophysa > Triplophysa tibetana. The sequence goes on along the minus strand of CM017900.1, from coordinate 23,593,693 downwards.
GTGTTGTAACGCATTATGTACTGTTGCAGGTCAAGTCTCATCTTCTTTCTGGTGCTACAAGAGAATGCCAAACTTAAATAAACAAATATATTTTTTGACCGCACTTTTAAAATGAACTGAACTATGTAACTAATCTTAGAACTTAAGTAATTGGTTATAGATATTTGTTAACATAAATAAACAATGAAAAATACTTCCAAAACATGTATTAATCTTAGTTAAAAGTTAATTTAAACTAACATTTACTAATACATGTACTAATTAAAATCCAAAGTTCTATCTGTTAATATTTTTTTTCATTGGACCAGATCAAACATGATCCGTTGTATTTTATAACATACTGTCATCAAAGATTAAAATATACTGTAGCAAATGCATTGCTCATCGTTCATAAATGCTGGTCAATACATAACATTATTTGATGAACAGATTTTAATGCCGGATTCAAATATCACCGATCCACACACGTAATCATTTTTTGAATTAAGTTGATTAAGCACAAGTTAATTTACATTTGACCACAGTTAAAGTCTTTAAAGATTCACAGCTAAAGATTCCTCAGTCGGATTATAATAACTTTAAGAACTACGCTGAAAAGACGAGACAACACTCATATCGCTATATTAGAGGTGTTAGCGCCTTTTGTTAGCACTGCTCTGTAGCAACTCTTGCATATTGGCTTGTTTGTGTCCTTCGGCTTTCCATGTTCATTTGCTTCATATCCAAAATATTTCCAGATAGCACTCCTGCTGTGTTCTTTATCAACCAAAGCCGGTTGCGGAGACGCCGCACACGCCATATTTATATTCACTTCACTTTTGCTATTTAACCAGAGCGAATGAGACGAGACACGTGACAGGCACTGCGGTCACGTGTGGTGTTTGTCAACTCGCCTTCGGAGATAAGTGAAAGTGACAGCTCGGCTAGGATCGGTGTATCGATACTTCGGGAAATTAGTATTGGTACCGTTCAGATATTTCAGTATCGATATTTATCGAAATATCGATATTTTTGACAACACTAGTACACACACATGTGCACCCAAACCAGCGGTGCGGCGTTTACACACTTTCATTCTTTAGAGAGCGACTAGCGAATGGAAAAAAGTCTCTCTACGTCTTGAACTTTCATGACCTAACACCTTAAGTTACTTATATGTGAATAAATGAATGATAACAAAACAGCGTGTATAAGCACCGGTCATTGTTGTTGACTGAACATATTAACAGTTGTCTGTGATTAGTATTTTATTTCTGACAACAGTAGGGATGTAACAATTCACTCAGCTCACGATGCAATTCACGATTCTGATCTCACGATGCGATTTATTCACGATTTATATTTACAAAGTGAGTTGAAACAAATTAGAAATCAACAACTTTCCTTGCATTATTTCTTAAATGCTTCACGTTTCTTTGTATAGTAAAAATGTTTTATTTCAAATAGCAAAACTAAACTGCAATTTTAAAACAAATTAATAATAGAAAAAGTCGTTTTAATATAAATAGACTCAAACTGTCTGTGCTTTTCTTGGATTTTCTTTTATTTAAGAAATATAAGCATGTCCACGTTAAGGTTTGCGGTGAACATTGCTGCCCCTGCTGTTCAAAACATGTATTGCGATTCAGTTCACACCTCAACCGATCTGAATCATCACACATTGTAATAGATTTTTAACCGGCTCAGGGTTGCATCCCTAGACAACAGAAACATGAAATATTTAAACGACTTCGGCTTCATTGGGTATTAAAATGCCGTAAGTTTAAAGAACGCATGAACGTCGCGATGATGTCACAAACATGCTATTTGCACGTAAATGTATACAGGTTTGGAACAGTGAGGGTGAGCTTTCCTGTAGCTCAGCGGTAAGAGCATTGCGTCAACAACGCAAGGTTGTGGGTTCGATCTCAGGGGATTGCAAATACCTATATAAAATGTATAGGATAAAGCAATGTAAGTCGCTTTGGATAAAAGCGTCTGCCAAATGCCTAAAAATTTAAGAATTTTCATTTTTATGTGAACTATCCCTTCAAGCATTATTATATTGCATATTGTTGAGCACATATTGCATTTTTCTTCAATAGTGTACAGTCGTACTTGCTATTATTAATAGTGTTTATAAAATGCAAGAATCATTTTCTCATATTATTTCTCTCTCGCTCTAGTTCTTTTATATCACACATAGTAAGTTTATATAATAATGCATGCTAGTTAAATGACAGCAAACGAGATGCTGGAACGCAACTAACACTTTATTTTATGCAGTGTTTACTCACTAGTCTTGTCAGGCTTTTGGTTAAAAGTGTTTTACTTCAACAGGACACACTTCAATCATTGGCACTAGAAGGTCCTTTCTTTGGTGTTTCAGGGCACATCAAGAGCGCCGTTTCATCAGAATTCAATTGTAGGAAATGACTCGGTTACTCCTTGTTATAGTTTATTTTTGTGGGGTGATGGCTAGAAATAACAGGCATATCTCACCAGCACACTGTGAAAGACATCAAGGCATGTCAGGTTTATTGACACGAGAGTACAGATCCATCTTTCTTTTGGGTCAGACCTCTCTGAATCAAAAGCACAGATGTTTGTACTGTGCCAAAGCCGAGGGTTTTCCTCATGTCCCTCATATATTCAGTGAGGATGGGAGGGAGTGTGAAGCAGATGCCAGCACAGCTCTGTATTGCCAGGGGATGATGGTGTAAACATTATGCGGTCGTGTCGGTTCTCAGGCGAAGCTGCTCAGTGAACTAATGAAGTGCCTGTAACTCCCTCTTCCACCGACTTCATCTGCCTCTATTGAATACTTGTCATCTCGCTGACATTTCCGAGGATCTCGGTCTGAGATCTCGGTCTGGACACATCCTATCCGTCTCATCACATTACTTCATGTGTCTTCATCTGTCTCGTGGTGTGAAACAGTGTTGCGTTCGTCAACGAAAAAAGTGACTAAATATCATCGTCACCGAACCTTTATCGCGTGACGAAAACGAGACTCAACGTTAATGCTGGTCATGTGACTTAACTATAATTAAATGTATAATGAATTTTTGACGAATTAAAACGAGACTAAATCTGGTTTAAAAAATAAAAACTATGGTAAAATGTCTCGAGGGGTGTGACGAGATCTCGTGGCGAGATCCGATGTGTCGCGCAAGATCACAATATCTTCACTCAGTTGGCATCAGGGGTAGACTGACCGGTAGGACATTCTGTCAAAGTCCAGAACCCGGCCATGACCAGGAACCGGACTGACGGATGTTTTTTAAACGCGAATTTAAGGCATTGACCAGTCGGACAAGTTACATACAACACCCCGCCTTGTAAACAGAATTGGTGAAAGGCCGATGTGGGCCAAATAATCCAGGGCGGAATTTGCTTCCCAGTCCGCCCCTGGTTGGCATGATGGAGTGCTGGGATCAAAATTGCAACCATTTTAGTCTCAAATGCCCCCTAAATTTAACCTGTGCAATCTCAAAATATATTTGGAATTACTAATTAAATAATGTGAAATAATAAATTGCTAAACAATTGCTATAGTTTCTGGCCATTCATAGACAACGTGATTTTCCATCCCGCAGCCCTTCTTTCCCACCGTTGCTCTATGTAAACACTTGCTCTGCTTACACGAGCACTATGCAAAAGCATATAGAGAAAACAGCCACAGCTCTTTAATAAAAGCTGCGCCTGTTAAGAAAACAAAGCATCCATTTCGTTCAATTACTGCCTGTCATTTTGCAGTGTTTACATATTGTTTAGTACTTCATAATATAATCCATTAAAGTAGAAATTTAGTGTGTGTCATAAAGTACAAGTTGATTTTATAATGCCAAATTTTTACCATTTTGTGTTTTTCGGATAAATAAGATACATTTACATCTTGCGTACTTAATGAAAATACACTGCGATTGTATTTGTGGTAAACTAAATTGGGACACTTGACATTCGTTTTAATATAAACAAACACGCATGCGAACACGACAGTATATATTGTAAAATATTACAATGGTTCCGTCATTCTGCTAGTTTGGTGCCAAAAATGTTTTAAATTAACGCTTTAATATTTATTAATGTAGTTAATATTTATGTGTTTTATTTAAAAGTACAATACAGTTTAGTGGTTCAAGCAACGTGTTCATTGATGTGATGCACTTCATTGCTAATTTACTTTGTGTGTTTTTTTTATTTGAAATAAACCATTAAAAAACGATCGGTAATCAATCGCTATCCTTATGTACAGACCACCTTAGTTATCGGCAGAATCCAATATCGGTCATCCTCTAGTTTGCGGCATATGACCCCTTTAAAAGACTGTAAGTGTAGAGATTAAACGCAATGACGTCACAAACATGCACATAATATCACCTTGCACCATGGTGACAGGGAAAAATAGATTATGACGGATTTTGACAGACAATGAAAAACTGGGCAATTCCAGGGTGTAATAATGCTCAGAGAATTTGTTTAGAATAGATTGACCCATCTGTTTATATTTTTTACTAAACCCTTGTTGTTAGAGTTTAAACATCAGAAAAACTTTATTTTAATTTTCATGTACCCATTCATGAGGAATATGTATCATTATGGATGTGACAAACCTGAAAACGGATTGATAGAAAATCATTCTCTAAAAATAAAACAAATGCTTTAAACACTAGAAGAGAGATCTGACGTGGGTGTGAGAACCACCAAATGTTGTTATCTGTGCCGTTAGTGTAATAAAAATATTATTTCATGATAAGGGTGACATTCTCACGGAATTGCCCATGTGCAATGTTTGATTTTGTGCTTTTGCTGCTTGAAAAAACTGAAAAACTCTTTTTTGGCTTTGGATTTGTTTGATGAGCATGGCCTTTGTTTTGTTCAACTCACATCAGTGTTTTGACATCTTTAAGACCTCAGTACTTTAGTTTTCACCTTTGTAATGGCCACTGGTTTGTTTTGCTTTTCTGTCGTACATTTGTGAAGTATTTTATGAGTAATTGAAGTTCAGCTGTTCGAGTCGTGAGCTTCAGAAACGTCCTCGTCTCTTTGTGACCCACAGAAGTCATTTGGATGACAGGAGGGAGAGGAAGTGACAGGATGTTTGGGCGAACCGTTCCATACTAAGCGAAACTATTACGTTCAGATTCCTCATCTGAAATGCCTGAAGCAGCAAGTGATTATGGGCTGTAAAGTGAAATCTCATAAACTCAGATTATTATGGCCATATAAACAATGTTGGGATGATCATATGTTCGACTTTGTGCCGTTTGTGTGTCCGCACACCTCACAATAAAGCGGATCTGAAGGATTTGTGAAAGTTAAAGCGCTGAAATAAACTTCATAAAACTATACGTGTGTTTGCTGCAGTCCGTATGATCTCGTGACGGTTAGAAAAACAAGGTACTTATGTAGAATCATGGATTATAGAAGTAGGTGTAAATAAATATAAAGGTTTATTCTGGAAGAAATCCTCCCGAAAAAAATTCCCTTAATCCCATAACCGAAATTGATCAACCAGACAACTTCTACCTTGTTTTTTCTACGGATCTATTATTCAGAGATGTTAATTTAAGCACATTTGTTGTGTTATTTTGATGATGATCTGTGTTGTCGGACTGATGTTTCTCTGTTGTTGTGTCGGAGGATGATGTCACCCGTGAGGCGGTGTGTCGTGTGTGTCTCTCTCAGGACTGATGGCAGTGGTCTTAAGAGCCGGCTGTCAGAGTCGTGTGTGTCTGATGGTAATCAACATCTGTGGCACGTCCGCTGCTGAGAGCACAGGATGGCATGGCAGGGCAAAGCATGCTGGGTACTTCAAACTTTGGCAGAGCTCACGGTTCTTGAGACTGAGAGAGTTTGTGATGGTCTAAACCTCACAATCTTTTATCAAAACATTAGAGGCCAGATTCACGAAAATGTTCTTGTGACAAAATATAAGATACATTTTGGGAAGTTCGTAAGAATGTTCATAAGTGCAATTCTCAAACATTTCTTAAAACATTCTGAAAGATTTTCTTAAGAACATCTTCATTTTTGTCGTAAGAATAAAATAATATGATTTAACTCGCTTGCTCATGTGGTAACTGTATATGTTTATCTATACAATAAACTTAATGTGTGGAACAGGAACATCGCATTCTTATATAGCCTATATATATATATTAGAATGTGATGTGTTTAACGGCATTTACGATCGCATGTTAGCTTATATGTCAGCAAGCGTTAAATAATATACTTATTATAATATAAAAAAAGTTTTTCTATATTACTACGACATTAGACTTGTGACCATTTAGAGTCACTTTGTCACAGAATAATGTAAAAAGCACTATAATAATGAAAGCTAAAGTGAGCTAGAGCTAATTATTAGTGTCAAAATAAATATTCCTTAACGGGAAGTAAACGTCAAAATTATGATTCTGGCTCAATATAATACACGTCACATGTGAAACAACCAAATACTTGTATTAAACATCTTACCTTTTGAGATTTAAGACAACCGTTAGGCTGTTGTCATTTTAAGATGATATTTACGACCGCTAATGTTACGAGAATTGTTTCTTCTTTATTTTTTTCTAAGATCAATCTTGAGAAAATATTTAAGATCGCTCTTAAGAAGTTTTCTTTAACATTCCTAACTTTTTTCTTAAATAAGAATTTAAGAGAAATCGTGGCAGTTAAGAATAATTTTCTCTTAAAAATGTTTTGTGGATCCGTCCTCAGATCTTGTTCCCCTTCTGAAACGTCTTTCCTTTCAGTTATCACTCTTATCTTTCAACTTCCTCCTTGATCCAGCCGTCTCGCAGCGATCCTTTTATAACAGTTAATGTACTTCCTGATGAATAAAATTGAGCCTGTGCTGTTTTTATTTGCTTTCAAGAATATTTCGTAGAATAAAAGTAGCGGAAGATACCAAAGTGAATTTCTGGATATTGTATATCATGAATAATTGTCCAATAAAGGTCACACGGCTGCTTATCATCTCTCCGCTGATTCATTGGTTTGATATCACTGAGGCTTTGAGGAAAGCAAGACTGAAGTAAAAGTAAAACTGAATCACATCACACTGTTTGGCTTTGGCCCCATCAGTTTGACGTAGGGTGTCATGAGGGTTTGTAAATGATCACAGCATTTGCAGAAATTTCACTTGTGTTATCAAAGACTGTAAGCCCTCAAAGAAAGATGGGCAAACCAGACGGAAAGCGATGATTCTGAGCATCTGAAACACTGACAGCTCAAGATGTGAGGTAAGCGCTGATGGGGATGACAAGAGACTTCATACAAACGTCTGAACATGCTGGGATGTCAGACGACAGGATTTGTAGTCGTGGTAATATTGGACTCTGTCTGTCTGAAACTGAAGGAATCCTGTAGTGCGGCTGCAATTCTGTTTCTGATCAATGAATGAAGTGTAATGTGTTTGTAAAGTCTGTCATTTCACTTTAAAGAGAAAATAAATATTACAATGTCCTTAAAATGACATTTCATGCGGTGTGTAATGTTGCCGTTTATGAATGTAAGCAGTCTGCCGAGTCTTTAAGACAAAAGTGAACGACTTAGTTATTGGCTTGGAGAAAAAGTAGTCGACTCTGAATCACGTGAACGAGTCGTTTTTTGTTCAAATTTCAGTTCCAGGTCAGATTAGCGTCACTCGATGTTATGCACGCTTGCGTTCCATTTACGACGCTGTACGTGATTGACCAATCACAGCAGACTAGATCATTTGACCAATCAGATCAGAGTAGGGTGACATGAAGGAGGGGATAGGACGGATGAATCGCCGAACGAATCATTTGAGAGCCCTAGGTATACAAAAATTCAGTAAATAAATATTACAATGTCCTTAAAATGACATTTCATGTGGTGTGTAATGTTGCGGTGTATGAATGTAAGCAGTCTGCAGAGTTGTAAAGACAAAAGTGAACGACCAAGTTATTGGCTTGGGGAAAAAGTAGTCGAACATCTTCAGCTTTTTGTTTAATTCAGTTTGTTTGTTTTTCTGTGAAAAACTTCAGTTTGTTTCATTTGTGTCTTTGTTCTGTGGTTTTCTTTCTTAATTGCTTGTGATAGTTTGTTATTGCAGACTCTTTATTTGAATAACGTACTTGGAAAACACTGCAGTGCTGCGTGTAATCTTTTTAATGTATTCCCATTTGTATTTTTTAGTTTAATTGTGTTCAATACCTATCTTTCTTTTCAGCAAGAGGCTTTTTAAATGGTGAGGTTAATGTACACATTTTCTGTGAATGATTTGGCTTTGATTGAAAACACGTTTGATACCTAAAACAACAGAGGAAACGTCTAATTTAGTTTTCTAGCAATAGTAAAAAACACTTGTGAAAATGTCTTTAGATAAGCAACAAAACAACAACTGAGAAAATAAACATGATTGATTACCAGTCACACGTGCATTTATATTTATTTTCTGTGTTATCCCATTCTTACTACAGTTGGATATATTCGAAGTGTTTGTGATGCTCAACCAAAATTGATGTGATGGTGTTTTCATGTTGCTTTGTGTTTTATACTGTCGAGTTATTTTTAGCGATTTCTTGAATGTTAGAAACCCAAACCATATAAATGTAACTACTAATGTCTCATTGTTGTGTATATTTGACGAAACTAGGGATGTAACGGTTCACTGTGAGCCAGTTGACAATTCAAGCCGGTTGAGATGTTATTTGAATGGCAGTACATGTTTTGAACAGTAGAGGCCGCTGTGTTACTGCAAACTTGGACACTGTGGATATGCTTATATTTCTGAAATGTAAAAAGTCTAAGAAAAGCACAGACAACGATTTGTTTTTTTAATTATTTTTTTCTGGAATTTGTTTTAAAATTGCAGTTTAGTTTTGTTATTTGACATAAAATATAGTTTTATTTTACAAAGAAATGTGTTGCATTTCGGACTAAAGGTCAATGCCTAACAGTACGAAATATTCGTGTTTTGCTCTTGTTTGTATGGTGTCTCTGAGTTGTTAAAAAGGCCACTGAAAATGTTTGCTACGGATGCGAAAAATGCATAAAATTGAACCCGGTTCGTATATTTTTATGACGGACGGAAATACTTGAGGCAGTGTGTAAATGTGATTGAAACAACGAGAGGTCATATTTATTTTTTAACGTGCGTATTTTGGACTCAATGTGCGTTGGACTTAAGGACGACTCGTTTGCGTGATTCAGAGTCGAATCACTTTTTCCAAACTTCGTTTTTCATTCACCTTTGGATTTACAATTTGGCAGAATGCTAACTTTCAAACACGGCAACATAACACACTGGATGAAGTGTTTTTTTAATGATCTCATGTTATGTACTTGATTTATTTTTGTGTTCTTTGACACTTTACTATACTTGATATTTGTATATTTTCTCTACATTTTTAACACCTCAGGGTCAGGCCTTCCGCACATCTTTATAACTATTGAACATGTCTTACATGTTTGGCCACAGCACTTGTATATTTTATTTTCCTAAAGGCATTGTAAAGCAGTAACAACACTTTTCATGTATCAGCGTGATTTTAATCCATCACGTGTTGGTGTATTATGTGTGAAAGTGCTTTGTTGACAGGTGTGAGGATTATTTATCTGAGTGTAAAAACACACTTCTCAACATGCCAATGATAAACAGCTGTGTATGGATTATTCTTCCTCCACACCGTCAGAAACCTAAATGGTGATTTGAGAATGACTAACACACATGTTCTAAATGTAGAAGAGTAAACACATGTCTGGTTTGTGTGTTTAGACACTGGAAGAGCCCCCGTACCTCACCGTGGGTACTGATGTGAGTGCCAAATACAGAGGGGCGTTCTGTGAAGCCAAGATCAAGACTGCGAAGAGACTGGTGAAAGCAAAGGTAAGATGCTGACCTCAAAAGATTTTTGCATTGGTTACATGACTTCATTCTGTGATTTTGTAAAAGGAAATATAGAGTTTGCTCGTGGCAGACTTTCAGATTTGCATGTTTATGAGGTCAATAACATTGATTGGATAAAGGTAATGACATTCTGCTCCTCTGAGGATCACGTGGTGTCACGTTCGGCTCATGATTGATATGAAATGAATCTGTGATGACTCTCAGAGGTGATGTTGAGTTACGCCTGAAGCAGCGTGTTTTCTCCTCGTCTCACTGATGTTCTTTTCTCTTTTCACTCCTCAAACTCTCTCTGTCCTATAATTCGGCGCTCACAGTGGTGAGATGTGATTAACCGGCCGCTCGTGAGCCAGAGACCTTGTTCAAGGTTGTAATCGTATTCCAGCCGGTGTATCTCTGATGACATCATCTGTTTCTGTGTCTGCTGTCGATCTCCGGGGCTTTCACACTGCAGCTGTCTGTTTGTCTCGCCTGCCGTGTTTATGCATTAGTGACAGAAGAATCAGAGATGATCTCGAGCGTTCGGTCCACAACATCTGACTCTGATCAACTGATCTGAGAGCAGCAGTTGCGCTTCTGTTATAGACGGTTACATCAGACGCACACACGTCTTCTGGTTTGTGTTTGGCTAGTGTCTAACAATATAACTATTAATATTTTATTTATTTTAGGGCTGTCAAACGATTAATAGCATCCAGAACAAAAGTGTGTGTTTATATAATATATGTCTGTGTACTGTGGATATTAATTTTGCATTTATAAACATAAACACATACTTGTCTATATATTTAGGGAATTTTTTCAAATGCATTTATTTATATTTACCAATAATTTAAATTCTAAATAAAAGTTTATTAATTGTTATATTTTACATTTTTATTAAATATATGCATTTATGGGAATGTGTTCATAAATACAAAGTTAATAAGCACATTACACCGACATGTATTACACAAGCACAAACTTTTATTCTGGATACGATTAATCACGATTAACCATTTGACAGCCCTAATTTATTTTAATATTAATTATTTTATAATAATTGTATTAAATAAACGATTTGTTGAATTTTGTTGTACGTTCATTTTATTGAATAAACAATTTGCTGATTGGGTCCTGTAGTTTGGTGGTATTTAAAGAAACCATAGGGGACACTGATACTGCAGTCTAAATTCAAAATATTGGAGAGACGAGTTTAGCAAAGTAATTGTTGTTCTTGTTTTCTTTTGCTTGTTAACAGATATAATCTACAGGCACTCAATTGTTTGTGAATGTATACCGGAGGTCGCGAGTATTTTTGAAAAAAAAAAACACCTGTTGCATTGATTTGGAAATGAAACTGGCAGCTGACTGACAGCTGAAGGGGAGGAGTTAATGGATGCTCCGCCCAAGTCATCTTATTTAGGTCATTTGAGATGGATAGTCGTTTCAGGGCGTAGTGCATTTTCAGATTTTAACTGAAGATTATGAGGGTACAATAATTTAAATAAGAGAACGACTCGCATTGATAAACTGTGGAGATGGTGGTCTAGTGGGTTAAACCACTGAACTGGTAAATCAAAAGGTTGCTGGTTCGATCCCAGCAGCCACCACCAGTGTGTCCTTGAGACACTTTACTCCATGTTGCTCCAGGGGGATTGTCCCTGTAATAAGTGCACTGTAAGTCGCTTTGGATAAAAGCGTCTGCCAAATGACTAAATGTAAATGTAAACTATATACTATAAACGCAGGACTATTTCATGAAAAAATAAGAATTGTCATTTTAAATTTCACTGGGACTTTAATCACAAAAGTGGGCATGTGCACTAACGTTTGTTTATGTTGTTAAGATGAAACCGTCTATAAAGACAAAACCTGTCTAAATAACACATGCACTATTTTCTCCTCTCCTTTTAAAATTTGATAAACATTTATTTAGAACAGTTACATTGCATTGTGTTATACATTTATATTATAAGCTTTGACATTGAGGGGCTTTTTAGACATGCAGATGGGGTTCATCATTTCTCGAGATGTTAAAAGTGAGTTTTCTTGTTTCCTCGGGCAGACGTCTCTGTGTCTCTCGACAGTAACAGTAATTAGAGGTTTTCTCCGTCAGCGGTGGCCGCGTGTGACCTGCTACAGAGTGATGAGATCTCCATCAGATGAGGTCCCGGAGAGACACTGACTGTGAGAGCCATTATCATCAGTGACAGCGAGACACGCTCGTACACCACTGATCACAACACACACACACGTGTGCTGGACTTTAACATGTGTAGATGACTGTATAGTCACACGCTAATGCCCATGTGTGTGTGTGTGTGTGTGTGGCAGCATTCTGATTTGACTTGACAATGCATTTTATATTGCGATTCAATGCGTTTAGATGTGAAACACAAGTCATTTAATATCATATCATGGCAGTAAGTTTAGTTTTAGAATTCACTTCTCACAAACAGAACCATGACATCATTTGAGGATGATGGGATATTCTAATGCATCCGATTTTTGTGGGGGGTTTTTGCTATTAAGTGAAACTTTGATGTCATTATTTTTTATCTGAAACAATGCGATGATTGTTTTTTGGTGTTGTTTGGAAAATTGAAATGTAGTTTCAGCGTGGTCATACTACACTAAACTTGGTAATATGTCTGAGTTATTGGTTATATGTCTGAATTATTGTGTTGTTTTTCAACTAAAATGATATTTCTCTGTTGTTAAATGTCTTCTAGTTGCTTTCTTTCCGTCATTCTGATTCAAAATCCCAGTTTGACATTTCACGTCCGATTTGGATGTTTGCTAAATTTCACCATGTGTGTGTCGGCCGGCAGCGTAAAGGCATATTTTTAGAAATAAGACATCTTGTTCCTCCATTTTGATCTCATCTTATATCACGGTCAATTTGATCCGGTCCACTTTCTGTGCGAGTACCTCGCAGTGATCCTCCGTTACGCTGTAAAATCTTTCCCCGGGATTCCGGCTCGCCGATCAGACTGATGTGAGAGATGGATGTTTTTCGGCCCGTAGGGAAACTCCACTCTCTCCTCCTGACGGACCGTGTGCCTTTTTTTCAGGTCACCTTCAGACCCGAGTCCTTCACTGCCGAGGTGCACGATGAAAACATCAGAGGAGTTCTGAAGGTAAGAGCAAACATGCTCCATCAGCAAAGTTACAGGCTTACTAAACAAAAACATTTTCAAGCTTCTTTACATGAATCACATCTGTTAATCTCTTGAACAACGGAAACCTCTCCTGAAGTGTTGTCCTTTATACAGTTTGTGTGCTTCTCCTCCTTGAACACTTTTTGGGATGCTGTTGGTGTTTTGTATAATCCTCCTCGGTTTCATTTTGCATGTTGTGTTAAAAGATTAGTTTATTTTATTTCGATGAATAATTCAAATACAGTCTTCTGGCAAAGCTGGAGTGGTTATTAATATGACTGTATTTATTCTCTCCGGCTGTCTTCATCGGAAAACATCTCAACAATGTCTGGCAGGAATGTTTGCTTCCAGCACTTACAACATAAAACAAATATATTCATGAGTCTATTCACAAAGACTGAAACATGACAGTATGACTGTAATAGATACTGATGGCCAGACTAACACTGTTGAACCATGTGAAGCATCTTGTTTTTCTAAATCTTCAATCAGAATATAAGAAAGGTTTGGTTCAAAAATGAGATTAAAAAAAATCATGTTTTCATTGTGCATTACAATTCCAAACTAGGGATGCACCGATACGTAAATTTTATCGGCCTAAATTTTATTATCGACCGATATGATAATATTATAAATGACCATTTATCGGCCGATATGTCTGGTAAATTTATCGTGCATCCATAGTAATAACGCAAAAAATACAGCTAACCAATAAAATAAAACGCAGTGAAAACATATAAACATGATAAAAAAATGGTAAAAACGGAGTTACCTCATTTTGGAAACAAAATTTTCAATGTTGTCAAAGATGTCTGTTCGACCATTTGCATTAATTTTTTAGCATCATGGTTTTATTGTAATGAGAGTAACGATAAAGTCCGTTTACGGAAGTCGTGCCACTCGGCGGCCATGTTTGCAACGCCACACGTCGTAGCGAGACAACAGTCCTATTTCTTTGAATGGTGGAAGGCAGATATTTCTAAAATCGCAAAAATTACAATTAAACAGCATATTTCTCATCACCAATTAAGCACAACGTGAACTGTATCATAACTAAGCTAAGTTTTTAAATTAAGCTTAAATTTAAGTTAAGCACATTTTTTAATCGTCCCTATAAAACTTAAACACGTACCTTTCACAAGATTCAACTGCTTATACCCCTCAGTACCATTGGTATACTGTGGTTTGTGTATATCATGATCACAATGGTGTACCACCGTATTTATAAATGTAATCTTACAGTATTTACAATATACCAAAAGCATGACAGATGTCTGTAAAGTCATGATTTTGAAAGGCAAATGCTGTTGGTTTAAAGACGCGTAAATTTCAGCATGTCTGAAGTTACATTTACATTTAGTCAATGTACATGAAGTTCTGTACGGTGAACACATTGAACGTCTGTGGATATGTCAGGATGATGTTTGGTGTTGTTTTGGGTTTAGGTGGGTGCGGTTGTGGAAGCGAGGAATCAGGATGGGATCTACCAGGAGGCCATCATCAATAAACTCACAGATGCCAGTTTGTACACAGTTGGTAAGCTCAGCATTTCACTTCAGTCGCTTACATTTCTCAGACGAAGATGAAAACCTGACGTCATTATGGTGTGCTTCAGTTAATAACAGCTCGCCTGTGTCTATGTGAGAGAGAGAAAGAGAGAGAGAGAGAGAGAGAGAGCAGGACTCCCGCGGGTCTTTATAAGTCTAATGACCTTTAATATGTCTGATTTTTCTGCAAGCCCTTACATTTCGAGACCGAACATCTGAACCAGAAATATATAACCGTTTATTCTGAGTATATTGTTTATATACGTGACTTTTTGTTCATTTTAATTTGTTTTTTTGAACGATTTGGCTTAAGTTATGCCACCTGTAAGGACAAATGCAGTTTTTAAAGTCATTGAATTCATCAAGTGTAAGACATTGAATCGGTTTTTGATACCTTATAAACATAAAAGGTGAACCAAGTGAATCATTTAAAGTCTCCGTATTTGTTCTTGTTTAATGACGATCCATCTCAATTGTGTAAATTATTAAAGTTTTTTGTCAAAGATTCCGCCCAGATTACACTCCGAACAATCATTAAAAACCGATAAGAAATATACGTTCTGGGATTCTGTACTTTTTCCCAAAGGTGTGTAATAGCGCCACCTGCTGTAAAACAGTACAAACACTGATTGCCGTAATAACTCGTCTTTGGCGGGGAACCGTTTTTTTTTTTTAAATGGAGAGATAACTCGTCAGTGGCGGTGAAAGAGTTAAGAGTATCATCCTTTGTTTGTGTTAATTACGCTTCTCTTTTCAGTGTTTGACGACGGTGATGAGAAGACCCTCAGACGTTCATCTCTCTGTCTGAAAGGAGCGCGTCACTTTGCGGAGAGCGAGGTGAGTCTTTTTTGTGCTCTAAAAGCTAAATAAAGCTTGTGTCACTGCGGTCTCAGTCAGACAGACAGATGTGAGACAGACGTGCTGATGAGAGACTGGGCTGATGCTCCTCTGTTCTTTAATGTAAAAGTGTTTGACTGTCAGAAAGCGTGTCGCATCACTGTGTTAAACATGGACCGCTGTGATTGAAGGAGGATTGTCAGAGTTGTTTAAGACGTTCATTGCAGATGACAAGTAAATCATATCCCTGCTTCATCTTCCAGACGCTGGACCGGCTTCCTCTGACTAACCCCGAACACTTCGGCACGCCTGTCATCGGCAAGAAAAGAAACCGCGGGGGCCGCCGCTCCAATCCCATGTGAGTGTGTTTTCGGTAAAAATAAAGAAGCTTGATAAAGAGCATGACATCACAGAAGAGAAAGCCTTCGCAGGTCCGGTCACTTTTATATCTTCACCAACATGACTGAATGAATTCTCCTGAAGTGTGTGTGCGGGTCTCTGTCCTGTCGCTCCGGGGAAGCTGAGGGTCCCGTCTGGGAATACAGATTACACTGTTTGCTGTAGTAAATTAGCTCTTTTTTTTAGTTGCACAAATGGGACATTCACTGCCCTGGAATTCTCAATCCTTCAACACAAACCAGAACATTTAGCTGACGTTTTTCCCAACAGAAAGGTCTGAATGTGGTTTTAAAGCATGTGTTGTTTGTTTTCTGTTAACACGTGTCATCTCTCCTTACAGTCAAGAGGAAGATCCATCTTCATCATCCAGTGAGGAAGAGCAGGGAGATCAGCAACAGAATGAAGAGCTGTATGGTAAAGTGGTGTGTGTGGATGCAGTCGTAACCACTGACAAGAAGAAAAGCTCATGGTATCCCGCTCTGGTGAGTCACTAAAGCCTGTGGTATACTTATTCTTTTATGTGTACGCGTACAGCTGAACGCAGTGTACCCGCGTACACACGGGTTTTGACGCATGCACATTACGACATTGCAATACTTCTCCAGGCCTACAGGGGTCAGGCTTTCTTCTAATACACTGAATCGATGCTCCCAGGTCACGGTGGCCACCTGGTGGTTAAACAAACATGTTTTTTATGTGTGACACATAGGGTTGCGCGGTAAACCGGTTCTGGAAATTTACCGATACATGATAGATTTCAATCGTTCAATACCAGAAATACCAGAATTTTGGCCGTTTTGGTACTTGATACACTGCTGTTCCAAAGTTCACCCCTTTGCGTCAGTATCACGCAGAAGCGGCAACATAGAAGAACAAGATGAATCGCTCTACAAGCACTTTTTCGACCATTTAAAATGAGACGCTCTGAGTGATATATCACAAATTCGGCTATTTCTACTTTTGCAGAGAGATCTTCAGATTGTTTTAAAGTGTAACATATTCTACATACTTCACCAGCATACATCGCATATATATTATATACTTTATCTCTGTTCCAGATATCTCAGTTAGCCTAATAATCATCATATAGTTAACTTTAGCGTCTTGTATATGTTCTTACATACGCTGTTATGTCAAAAACACAAGCCTTAAAGTGACAGTAACCTAATACATCTGTGTCACTAAATAAAGCTACAAAAGTTTGATTTTCTCTATAATATGTCATTGCATATTTATTTTATGCAGTTAAGACTGTGCAGTGTTTTATTTTTATGGATCATTCAGTTTTCATCATTAATGCTACTGTGAAATACACCTAGTTGAAACGTTTAACTGTTGTTTAAAAAATAATGTTCATATTTGTGGGAATATGATGCTAAGTCTATTTAACCAAAGCATTTTTCAGTAATACAGTATATAAGTGTAAAAATAAAATGGTGCTTAATAAAGTTTTAAAATCATATATAAAATATGCATTAAAGCAGTGACAGCAGTCATCTTAATATTTTTTCAAATAATTTATTTTTGGGCTGGTGACTGATCACCATGGCACCGATATAATCGATATCTGATTCCGGTACCGTACCGAAGCCAAAATTTGGGTATCGACCCAACACTATTGACACATGATTTGCGAGCGAATCATAATATTTTAAAAGGTTTATTAACCGTGCTGGAAGTGCATAACATAAACAATTACTAATCATGAGACCTTTCAATCTTACTTTGTTTTTTTTACTATATCCTTTATGCTTAATGCCACACGCAGAAACCGGAAAACAAGTCTCATCACACTCGGATTAAGACTTTTGTATTCGCTTAACACATTAATACTTCGAAAGCATAATTTAGTCTGTGTTTATAGTTTTAAAAGGCTTGTTTTTAATCCATAAAACATTAAATATATATTTATATACAGTATTCATTTATATACTTGCATACATACAACCACATGGTGGGAGTTAAAAACTGAATTTTTATTATTGGGCGAATTATCACTATAAGTCTGTCATCCCAGATTTGTCCAGCATCAATGTGTGCTGTTATACTGTGATGTTACACAAATGGTCGGCTGTCTCTGTCTGAATGATGACTGATGCGTGAGGTCACAGAAACCGTGCACTGTCCCTTTAAATGTCCCTGTTCTTTCTGCGTGACTCCGCCCCCAGAGTTGTTATTCTTGCCATATTATGTAGCATCTCTCTCTCTCTCTGGCTCCTCCCGACGGCTCTCAGTGGAATGACAGCATGGAGAAAAGAAAACAAAACTGAATGAGCTGATGGGAGGGTTCAAATGCATCAGCCTTGTTTTAACTCCTGAATGTGACTTTCTGTATGATGACATCTTAACATTTTTACAAACATGTTTATTGATTTTCCTATTATTAACCATAAAATATAACATCAACAACGATTGGCAGTCACATGACGGCACATGCACCCTTGCACAAAAAGCTAAATGTATCAATTGTTTTGATGATGACACATTGTTTCCCATAATGCACTGCGGCACTTCACACTATTAAACACAAAGCTGTAGTTTGTGTCCAGTACTGAAATGATCAGTTTTTTCTTTAGATGTAAAAGTACTATTTGAACGCTGAAATGGCTTCAAAGACAAAATAACATCATGTTTTATTCGGGTTCTTCTCATACGTGCGCTTATCTTTGTTTTATGTGTTCGAAGGTCATCTCTCCTGACTGTCATGAAGACGTGACAATGAAAAAAGACAACGTTTTCGTTCGCTCCTTCAAAGACGGAAAATTGTGAGTAACTAAAATGATTTCTATCATTTCCAGCTTTTTTATAGTGACATGTATTTGATCTATTTTGTAGAATTTTTTTTTGCTTTATAATCTCTTCTTTAAAGTCCATGTGAACCGGAAGTTGAGTTTGTTTTTACTTCCGTATGTGAAATGGAATTTCGAATGAGAAAAATGGTGACTTTGGTCTTTCTCTTCGATTTTATTGGATGTATAAACAAAGCTGACGGACAGTTGAAGGGGAGGAGTTAACAGATGCTCCGCCCAGGCGGTCTAACATGTGTCATTTAAAATGGATAGTCATTACAGGACGGAAGTGCATTTTCACAATTTTTTTATACGAGGGCAAACTAATTTAAAAAAGAGAACGACCCACATTGGTAAACAATTTAATATAAACTCTTTGATATTAAAAAAAAAAAAAGGGGAATTTTAATTAGAGATACATCATTTCTTCAACATGTGTTTGTCATGTTATTCTTGAGTGAAATGTCATGATTGTCATGTTTATAAAGCTGCAGAAGTACAGTATCATCTGTGATGCTTTTCTTGAGTTTTGAGACGTTTGACCACACATACTTACTGCGCCCCCTAGTGCCTGTGTTTGTGCACTGATGACATCACTTATATATGGATTAATACATACATAAACCATAACATGCTCTTACGTGATTCTGAATGATATCTCTATCAATAAACAGTGAGCTCTTATTGTGTTTAGCTCAGCTTATAGGGAATGAAGAGAGGAGTAGTAACATATGAACATGCAAGGCTTTGAGCTGTCAATCATCCCAGCGTATGAATGCAACAAACCCTAAATCAAAACTTGTATATCTAACAGTTACAGACTATTTGAAATGGCACGAGCGACACAACCTAGACATTTAAATACATACATTATAGAAAAGGAAGCTTAGGAGTAAATATCCCACTGAGGAACTAAAGCGGTATCCAAACTCAGTGAGATGGCACAACCTAAAAACAGACCCCTGGAGTCAGGTTTTGCAAGGCTCTTTTGATGATGTTATCAAGAAACCAGGACAAAAGGGAGTGGAGGGGTTTTATAATGCTTTTTTCAATGATACAGACCATTTTGCTTATGCCAAATACTATCAATACTATAGTAATCACACTGACTGCTGCTATCCGTGTGTTATGGGTTTTAATGCACACCTTCCAGCCAATCAGAATCCAGTATTCAAACAGACCATAGAATAAAAACGCTTGTTTTGGTACAGCTACACAGTGTTCCGGAAAGATGTTCGAGAGCTGAATGAAGAGAAGATTCCTAAAGCAGACGCAGCGCTCAAACCAGGTTAGAACGAGTACAAACACACAATATTGACTTCTATTAATAAGTCATGAAATGTCAGAAATCATTTCAGTTATATCAGATAAACTCTCGATTAACATTCATCTTTTTAAAACCGTTTATTAATAGTTTGTACAACTTGAATACACTCTACTAGTATTAGGGGAGTAGTTCACTTTAAAATAAAAATTTCACTCGCCCACATCACACAAAGACGTCTGTTTGTTTATTTCTTCTGTCGAAAACAAATCGAGGCTTTTGAGGAAATTTCAGTTTGCACACGAACTGACCATTTGAATAAACAATCATCTTGCACAAAGACATGTGACGTGTATATATAAATAATATATAAATAACATAGATGTGTCATTCAACATCCAAGACTCAACACTTGTGGTTTCACATTTGACAGCGTTGGAAGCGGCGTGTGAGTTCCAGCGTGACGGCACTGTGCCCAGCACATGGAGGACAGAAGTGAAGGACGAGAGCTCCAGCAGTGAAGAAGATGCTGAAGAAGAGGAGGAGGAGAGAGAGGAAGAGGAGGGCAGCAGTGAGGAGGACGAGGTGAGACAATGATCTCCTCACACAGAAACCAACACACCGCTTAATCAAATATTATAAGAGCCCTTTCATTTCATATTCATGTGAGCTTTGGACTTTCTACTGTCGACTGTAAACGATGGTGAAAAGACACGAGACATTCACTTTTAAAGAAGTAACACAAATGTGTTGGAAAGAATTGGAGTGAAGTGATTTATTGGTGCATGTGTGATCAGATTAGCAGGATATTTGTATGGACACAAACGGTGTACAGGATATAGATCTGTGTGAATGATGGGTAAAACACACATCACATCCAGACTGATATGTAGCAAAACTCTTGATATTGCTTTGATTAAACATCATTGATAAATAATAATTATGTCTCCGTGTGTGTTGAGGAGATGGAGCCATTCCCTGAGGAGAGAGAGAACTTCCTACAGCAGCTTTATAAGTTTATGGAGGACAGAGGTGAGATGTTTGCTCTGTAGATCTTCAGTTTGATGCGTCATGAATGTGATTTGTTGCCGGTTCAGTGTGTGCTTTTTCACCATGTGGTGCGATTATAAACCATTCTCTTTCAGCACAGATGTGTGCAATGACATCGCCATTGAGGATTTGTCCCTCGTCGATTGCCTAGAGACCGGTTTCTCCATGTAGCCATAATAGGCCTTTCTTAAAATAAGAAAATCAAGTTTACTTAGCTAGTTAACAAGAGAAACGTAAAAGTTTTTCAAGTCAGATTAGTCTCGTTACGAAGGTCCGTTATCAACCCTGTGGTGGAAACTCAAACTATTTAATGAATGCACTTTTTAACCATTTCACAATATTATATACAAGATTGCACGGTTTTGCGTTTTTGATATACATATTTCAAATCTGCAGTAAAGCACAATAAGACAGTATTGACACACAGCAGTACAGACCAACATCTTACTTAAATTCACATGTTACGTATATGTATAGCAATTATTACAAGACATAAGCAGCTTTGCAGAAAAATAAGGTTGTCAACGTTAACATGTTAATGCATATGATTTTTATATTTTATTAACGCGTCAAAATATTTAACACAATTAATGCAGCATCAGTTTGTTTTGTCATCCTTGGTCTAGCATGAATTATATAATCACGCTCTTATGAAAGTAAAGGCTTTTAAACAACTTAAGTGCCATTTGAAACGGTTGCTTTGATCGGTTCCGTGTACATAGACGGCTTCTAGCTGCGGGACGTGGCACAACTTAAGCGCGATTTCAATCTCAAACTATTTATGAAACATCATAATAATAGATTGCTCAGGACAAACACAATTTAATAAATGCACTTTTTAACCAAACTATTTATGAAACATCATATTAATAGATAATAATAAACGCAGATAATAATAGATAATAATTAACGCGTTTAAGTGGTTTAAAAGCCTTTACATGCATAAGATCGTGATTATATAGTTTAACGCTAGACCAAGGATGACTAAACAAACAGATGCTGCATTAATGCTGTATTTATAAAAAAATGATATGCACAGTACAAACTTTTATTCTGTAAATGATTAATCGCGATTAATCGCTGAATAAATCGGAGATTAATCAGATACATTTTTTGATCGATTGACAGCACTATGTAAAACATATTACAATTAATCGTAAACAGAACTGACTGTGTCAAAGTAAATGCACAATAAGAGAAGAACGAGATGTCGAGATGAACGGTTTACTAGTGTTAAACTCGTACTAACTTACCCATGTCATCTCTGGCTCTTCAGGAACACCGATAAATAAAAGGCCGGTGTTGGGCTACAGGAATCTGAATCTCTTTAAACTCTACAGGCTGGTTCATAAGCTCGGAGGATTTGACAACGTGAGTCTTGATTCCCTCCCTGTAGACTTAAACGCTTCTCAAAATCTGCTTCTCTGTCTGAATCAGCTTTCGCTCCTCCGTGTGTTTCAGATCGAGAGCGGATCCGTCTGGAAGCAGGTGTATCAGAATCTGGGCATCCCGGTGCTAAACTCCGCTGCCGGATACAACGTCAAATGTGCCTACAGAAAGTACGTCTCATGAGTTACTCCAGCGCTGATGAAACATGTTTGCCGTTGATGAGATGATTCAGTCTGTTATGTTGTCAAATGTTCTGCAGGTACCTGTATGGATTTGAGGATTACTGCGCCTCCACTGGAATCACATTCCGCATGGATCTGCCGTATAAAATGGGCGAGAAGACCGATGTGAAGACGGAGGAGACCGCCGCCGCCAGGAACACCGTCTCTTCTGGAGAAGAACTGAAGAAAGAACCAGAGACCTCCGACACACCTCATGTGCTCAAGGTAATAAAACATCATCTCATCGTGAGGTGTTTACACGAGGTTTCTGTGAGGATGACCACCTGTTTTTTTTCATCAGGAGGAGGAGACGGACACCGCAGGGCCGTGTGAAGGGAAAGCGGACATCGACCGTGTAAATGAAGATGATGATCATCACGCTGCTGATGAAGAGGAGAATGACGAAGAGCTTCACGAAGAGGGCCCGACAGCGGACGGTCTCGTCGCCAAGGGCCTGAAGGAGGAACCCTGCGACGAATCCGATGACAAAGATCTGTCGGGGTAAGTGGAACCTGATCCGGACGGCTGTGTTTGTGGCTCTTTCTTTCTGACACGCTCGAGCGTCTGAATGAGATTATCACGAGAGACGGTGGGATGTGACTTCAAAATTGAAGTCATGACGTCATGTGTAACCATGAAAAGGATTTGAGAGAGGAGGGGTGATGAGGACGTACAGGAGATGTTGGACTGAGGGACAGATGAAGAGAAAGGAAAAGTGTGAACGTTTATTTCATACATGGCATGGTGTGTCAGCTGCACGGCTCTCTTTGTGCTTGTGGTAATAGGAACCTTTCCTTCAGATCTTGTTGCTATCAGATCGTTTCAAAGCTGCAATCTGTAACGACACCCTACATTTATAAATCAATGTTGTGAGCCTACTGTTTGCTTAATAGGGATGTTATGAATCACAGAGCCGGTCGAAAATCGATAATAATATGTGATGATTCAAGTCGTTTGAGGCGTTAAACAAATTGCAGTACATTTTTTGAACTGCATGGGGCGCTGTTGTTGGGCAACCTTGGGTGACATGGATACGCTGATATTTTTAAGTTGGGAAAAGAACGGACAACGTCTTAGTTTGTTTATATTAAAGAGATTTCTGTATTATTCGCTTTTTATTTGATTTAGAATTTGTTTTAAAACTGCTATTTAGTTTTATTATTTCACATAAAGTATATTTTATTTTACAAAGAATTGTGCAGCGTTAGAGAAATAATTAAAGGGCAGTTCATTTTTTATTTGCTAATTAAAACTCATTCTGTAGAAATAGCGCGACTTAAATTGCATCGTCAATCACAGTGAATCGCTACATCCCTATCGCTTTATGTTTTTTTATATTTAAAAAGTTACAGATGGCAGCTTTAAATCTCAAGAAATTAAATGAAACAAAAGGTTTTAGAGAGAGTTTCTGGTTCGCCAATGAAAATGGTTGACAGCTAACACTTTAGAATAAGGTGCTATTTGTTAACAATTAGTAAATGCATTAGCTAACATGATCTTACAACGAACTAATACAGCATTTACATGTTAATTCATGTTCATTTCAGCATTTACTGTACATTATTAAAATCAAACGTTGTGTCTGTCAACACAAATAATGTACAATGAGCTAACATGAATAACTGTCTTGACATGAACTAACATTAACATGGATTAATAAATGCTGAAAAACTCAATTGTTCATTGTTAGCTGACACATTTACTAATGTTTACTAAAAGCATCTTATTGTAAAGTGTAACCGATTGACACAAAAATGTGTGTAGGCTGATGTTTTCGGCAGAACTCTCTTTTTAATATGTGACGCTGGAGCACAAAACCGGTCTTAAGTAGCACGAGAATGTTTGTGGCAAAAGCCAACAAAATATTATGAGTCAAAATTATTGTTTTTTTCTTTTATGCCAAACCTTGCATTAATGAATGAATTCATATGATGTCCATTGACCATTATGACTGGTTTTGTGGTCCAGGGTCACGTGTACTTAACTGCACATTGTCGCATAAACATCCAGCGAGTGCTCAGTTTGTGTTTTATTTGTTAGTTTCGTATATTTTTAGATGTTTATATTATTGTCTTTTTTCAGTTAAAACAAGTAGAAAGTTTGTTTATTATATTTTGTATTACTTTTCAGAGCAGTTTTGTTGTGTTCTCACATTTAATTCCGACTGCAAACCCTCAGCTCAGGTATAAAGGGCGATTTATGGTCATGCGTAGGACCTACGCCATGGCTACGCGGTAGGCTGTGCGTATCCAGGCATTCACCTCTCCAAAAATGTAACAAGGCACCATCTGAACGCGGACCAGAAGAGCTGTGATTGGTCTGTTTGAACCCCTACCCGAGGGCAAACGCATTTTCGGAGGAATTATCTAAGTAAAAGATTTGTTCTTCTGTATTTAACATCTCAGACTGCAACAAAAGTTAATCCCTCCAGGATTTTACGTCGCCGAATTTAACAAATAATCAAAAAACCTTTATTTTGGCCAATAAACGCACCACGTGACGTCATCACGTCACGCATTTCGTCAAAACCTGTTCCAAAAGTCAAGCAGAGAACCTATAGAAAAGAAATAGAAGGGTCGGTTAATCTTACAGTTTGCCAACGACATCCATTGCCATCTGTTTAAAAAACTAGCCTCTGGTCTCCTTTCCTTTGTTCCACTGTTAGCATTAGCCGTTACGCTTGTTTGGCTAAAAGTTGCAGGTTAGTGGCTTTGAGTCAAGTCAGCCTCGCCGATGTGTGTCACGTTCTTAAACGACACACCTGGAAACAACATAAACCATCTGATCTATGAAGAAAGATGTCAAGTTTATTTCGTTGCCAATGTACATACATCACAGTCGACATGACACTGATTTCTTAAAAGTATTCGAGGTAGGTGGCATAAACTCGTAGCCTAAATGTTATCACAGAGACATCTCCATAAACATGAAGCGACGTGAAACGAACGTGATTGGTTGCTTGACCTGTCAGTCAAAATGGCCTTAAATTAAAAGCAGAGCCATTGAGAGAGAGTCTTCTGCCAACGGAAGTCCTAATTTAGCATCACGTGATTCATGGAGCCTTCCGATAGATCCAGAAAGTCATGTTTTCTCTTTAAATGCTTTTTTCTTTCATCTTTTTATTCATTAAATGGCTTTCGTCTTTAAATGGGTTAGAGGATTACCACAGTTGGTCTGTTTAGTTGCAGCTCCATGCGTAACTAGTAACATCCGAGGACCTCCATGAACCGCTCCATTGGAGTCAATAAAGTTAACACAACTCTCTCTTTTAATGGTTCTGACTAAAAGCGCCGCGGCCAAGGTTTCCAAACCTTCATGAATCTGCTGCATGCCTTGTAATCGCAGGAAATGCAAAAATAATGTCTATTTGCCAATTCAAGTAAAGTTAGTATTTTAACCCTCTCGCAAAGTTTGAATAAAGCAGCTGCAAAATTAAGCATTTTTGGCGGCAGAAATCACAAATAATTTCCTCAAAATCTTGTGGGGACTGAAAAGTGATTGTTTACTTGCTGCAATCACTGCTAATGCTTCTCACAGCTCGCACAACGAACTGCTTCTTCTTCGGCTCTTATCTCGGTTACACAAGCAACACCTGCCCCTAGTGGTCATTGGCTGTCGACGCGGACACCGACGCACAAGTACAGTAAATAAAATGTAGTGTAGGTCCTATGCATGACCATAAATTGCCCTTAACACACATGACTTTATTTTGTGTGTAAACCTGCTGATTGAGTTCAGATTCAGTCTGTGAGTTGATTCAGTGCATGTGTGAACTCTGAGACTGCATGTTGACCGAAGCTTGTGGTGTTTCTGTCTCTCTCTCTTTCAGTCCTGTGTTTTATAATCAGGTGTGATGTAAGTTGTGTAGTTGTTCAGAGTTGTGTTCTGGCACTTGAGTGCTCTTCTTCCAGAAATCTTTCCTGAAGTGTCTTTTGTTCTGCTCTGGCTTTGTTCGTGAGATGATCTGTGGACGATGTCACACATTTGCTGAAGCGGCCGAACGCTGTCTTCCGATATTCCCACGTTTATTATTCACGCAACGGTTTTGGCACAAAAGAAATGATGTTTAATTTGAGATGTGAGTTTGCAGTCTGAATTAAATGCGACGTGGACGACTGGACACTGTCAGATAGTACAATCACAGTAAATGCATGACATGCGATGACCTCATTTGCCATCCCAGTTCTCCTTCTGCAGGAAACAGATGCGTTATGTATCTGCGCTGAAGAGGTGTTCAGTAAATTACCACAAGTGCCTTTAGTTTGCTCGCGAATGTTTTGACATAATTCTTTCACATATATTTGTGTTTGTTTTGTTAAGCTGCTTTGCATCTTCGCTTATTGCTCATGTAGAAATTGCTCAGAAGTGAACCAGGGTCCTGCCTAACCTCACCTCAGCTCACTGTATCTGCACTATTCTAGAGATAAAACTGCTGCTCACTAACCAGACGAGATGAGAAATGAAGTGTAGTTAAGTTTAGTGTGTGTATGTGTTTGTGTGACCTGCCCCGACCTGCTAATGTGATCCTGCTGAACTATCAACCTTCACACACTTTTATAGGGTTTTAAAGTCCCCGTGAACCGCAAGATGCGATCGTTTTTATTTCTGTGTTTTGACGCATTTCCGAGTGAAATGGAATTTCCAAAGAGAAAAATTGTGGGTGTGGTTTTCGTCTTTCTCTGCGATTTGATTGGATGTGTGAAAACAGCCGTTGCATTTTGAAATGGAACTGGCAGCAGCCTGACATTTAAGGGGAGGAGTTAACGGATGCTCCGCCCAAGCCGTCTCACATGTAGAGGTCGACCGATATGCGGTTTTCAGGGCCGATATCGATTATTACAGGTCAAGGAGACAGGTGCGAAAAATAAAAAATATGTTCAAAATTTAGAATAACAATAGCTCTCACAAAAAATGGTTACCTCACGTTTACTGTAGTAACAACATGCTAAATGGTAAGGAAATAAACAAACAAAAGTACGATCAACATAATTAACAAAGATTATTTCTGTTTTGTGGTGCGATTGTTGGGGCTTGTGCTCTATGCAAGGATGTGATCACATAACAAACTGATGCGGGAGAAACTGCACCTGTCTTTACCTTCACACATAGTATATAATCCGATAATATAAATATTAATTGGATCTTTTAAAAGTAGACACTTCAAGCTTTCTTAATACACATGCTTTACGTTTCTATGATGAGTACTCGTAGAGTTTTAAATCTGTTTTAATGACGCGTTTCAGAAAGACGCACAGGCTGAAAGCACAGCCTGTATATTTTCATTGTTTTACAAAAGCAAAACATTCTGTAGATAATGAGTACACGCAAATAAAGTAGACCAATCACAGTTTCGAATCATGTATTGGTCTTATTTGTATGACCAAAATTACTGGAGTATGTAAGTCTTTCTTCGCAATAATAAAAAAACGTGGCGGCGCGTTAAGACATTATGGAAAAACATGTATTACACAGATCTGAAGACAACAGACTGTGCTTACGTGTATACGCGCAAAGACGGGCATAATAACGTGTTTCTGAACATTTATGCGTAATAAGATGCGAAAATAACTCAATCTGACGCTTGTTGCGATCAGTTTAAGTGGCGCCTGTGTCCTGTGTGCACTGACTGAAGATCGTCTTTTGGGAGCAAGCGAGTACAGGATGCTTTAAAATGGTTTGTTTTTGTGATTGGCGTGACTTAAAATAATGTGCAAATGGCTATTCTGTTAACTGATGCGCGATTACTGAAGCAGAAATAGCAGCTAATGCTTTCAGTGCACGTAAATCCAATCATTCCAGTGCCTTCAGCCTCCTGCGTTGATTGGCCGGACTCGTGACTCCCAACAAATCAGATGGGCGGTGGGCGGGCATTACTCTCGGAAAAGACGTGTTCCGACAGCTCTCACGAAATCCTTAGCTGCATCTGAGCCAAATAGCGCATTTCAAAATTAAACTACTTTATCAGTAAATGGTTTTTATATGACCGATGTAGATAATCGAAAAAATCTGTAATATGGACGACGATAATCGGTCGACCCATACTAACATCATTTAAGATGGATAGTCAGAAGTACATTTTCAGATTATAACTGACTATGAGGGCACACAAACTTTAAAAAGAGAATGACCCACATTAATAAACTATTTACAATTTGCGCTTCAATATTTCATGAAAAAATAGGCAACGTCATTTTAATTTCACTGGGACTCTAAAAGGTTAGTTCAGCTAGACATGAAAATTGAAAATTGTCTTAGTTAATCGCCATCAGTTTCCTTCCAAACCCATAAGACGACTTCAACGGGAAGACAAAATGCGATTCAGAAAGCTAAAAATGTCATAAGAATAACTCTTAACCATCAGTGAAGATTCTGTTTTTCTCCGAAGTAAGATTTAAAGGTGGGTTTGGAAGGATGTGATGATGAGATAACCATGACAAGGTTTTCATTTTTATGTCAATTATTCCCCGAAGCAGAATCTGGCGGCGGTTTCAAAATAATTGACATCAAGTTTAGATTTAGACAGTCGGCTGATGACCCCGTAATGTCTTCCTCGTCCCACCAGGAGGATTGTTAGAACGCTCTGACAGGGAAAGACGAGGATAATGAGCTTCGCAGGGTTTTTTTGGGGCGGTTATAAAGTCTAGGGTCAGGACACAGGAGGAACTGAATTGTCTTTCTTGCAGGGATGTCAGCAGTCAGGAATGGGAGGAAGGGGAAGAATTTGAGTGTTATCCTCCTGGGATGAAGGTGCAGGTGAGATATGGGCGAGGCCGAAATCTGAAGACGTACGATGCCACTGTGAAAGATGCAGACCTGGAGGGGGGACAGGTGCTCTACCTGGTGCACTACTGTGGCTGGAACATCAGGTAAGGCAGGACCCTGGGAAGTCATATGACATCACGTATAACAAAAGCTGTCGCTTCTCTCGTGTTCCGTGGTTTGTTCTGGACGCTCTCGGACTGATGTCTAGAGTCAAACACAGTTCAGGGACGTGTGAATTCATTCATTTACATCAAGAAAATGATCGTCTTCAGCGTCATGTGATAGTCCACTCGTAAAGCTTCATATCCTTGTGTTCGTTTCACGCTCAAGCGCAGGCTTCTTTAAAGAGGTGAACGGGTTGTCTTGTGGTTGACAGAGAGTCAGGTCTTCGTTTGTTTTATTACGTGAAGAGAGGAATGATTTCTATCACACTTGACCGTATTCTGGCATTATTTTGTTAGTGGGTTTTGCCAATAATAAGGAGTTCTGACACAGGACGATTCACATCAGAAGTGAATTAAATGGCGACGCTGGATTTGTGTCGGGGGGATTTGCGTTGAGATTGTATTTTGTGGCGTTCTGTGTGATGGGTGGAGGTTTAAAGGGAAGCTGTGTTGCTTGCTTGGACTGTTGTGGAAGTTGTGAAGTGAGTCTGGATCGACGTGAGAAGTTGTTTGAACGTGTCTGTCATACTCTTCTATGCAATGGATTCAGAATGAGATTGAAGGTACACTTCACTCAACAAGGAATATTCTGTCATCATTTACTCGCCTTCAAGTTGTTTCAAATGTGTATAAATGTCTTTGTTCTGATGAGAACAGATAAAGATATTAGGAAGAATGCTTATAACCAGACAGATCTCAACACCCTTGACTCTCATAGTAGGAAAAAATAGAATGGTAGTCAAAAGTGCCCCAGAACCTGATTGCTGTCCTACATTCTTCAAAATATATTCTATTGTGTTCAACAGAACTAACAGAAGTTATGAAGTAATTCGTCCTACTATGGGAGTCAATGGGTGTTGAGGTCTGTCTGGTTATACGCATTCTTCCAAATATCTTTCTCTGTTTTTATCAGAACAAAGACATTCAAACACATTTGGAGCAACTCCAAGGTGAGTAAATGATGACAGAATTTTCATTTTTGGGTGAAGTATCCCCTTCAGTGTTGCAAGTGATTTTTCAAGATCTTTTTTTCCACAAAATTGTTGTTTTAAGGTTTCAATTTTTAAGACTTTGTGATTCTTGTAGATTCTGCATCAAAGCAGTTGTGATGATGCTTGACGTTTTAAATCTGTCACGGAAATGTCCAGGTCATAATTCACCATTAAATAGAAAAGAAACATGTAATTAAATTCAAGACAACGTCAGCCTAAAAAAATCTTGTGAACAATATTTACATACATTTATATTGTTACTGTATATTTACTGTAAAAAAGTATATTTTTGAGATGTACTGTATGGCAATGACAGTCAAGATCAGAATTGTTTGATTTGGAATGATGTTATGAAGTGTTGAATGGTCTTTTTATCTCATGTAACAGATACGATGAATGGATCCGAGCCGACAAGATTATCAGACCAGCTACTAAGAACGTCTCTAAAATAAAACATCGCAAAAAAATAAAGGTACGATCTGACATCATCAGGCACTTATTCTGACCTTTAGATTTATTCTGTCACTTCAGCACTTGTGTTTTCTTTATGTAAACTCGCATTTAGAAAGCTGATTTTAAATGTAGACGTTTCTTCATCATGACAGAATAAATCCGAGCGAGAGCGAATAGAGAGACTGACAGACAGAGATGATCTTCCTCCATCAAAGAATCGTGTCGGGCGATTGTCCAAAGCAAACACTGGCAGTGAGTGTGAGGATAATGAAAACCAGCAGATGCCTGACAAGACAACAGAGATCACGTCCATCCTCAACGGACTCCCGGGTACATCAACATTCACATTACATCATCATTCTGTTTTATGCTCATCAGGTGTGTTGGGATGTAGTGCAGCAGAATGAATGTTTGTTGGTCTTTGTCTACTGTAGCGTCTGAGAGCTCAACAGACGACAGTGAACGAGAAGAAGATGGTGAAGCCGATCACGAAGAAGAGGAACGCGGTGGAAGATCAAGCCTTCGGAAAGGAGTTCGTCCAGAGCCGCCGCGTGCGCCACAGCAGTGGAAGAGCGGCGGTCCCTCGGAGGGATTTAAAACGCCGGCAGGTGTGGACAACACCCATGAACTGAGCGCCCGCGACTGCCCGGAACCAGCCAAGAGGAAGGCACAGTTTGAGGCAGAGGTGACCAAAAAGAAAAAAGCAGAAGCTCTAGGAGAGCGCACCTTGAAAAGCCAAACGAAAGGCAAAAGCAGAGGTTCCAGGGCGGGAGACTGGCTACCCGGCAGTTCGCCCAAAAAACTGGAAGAGCGAGGAGCCGGAGAAGATGGAGGTCCTCAGACGTATAGCAGCTCCGAAGACGACGCCGATCCTTCGACAGACGCTCGGCCCAAAGAAGAGCCCAGAGGACATTCCAAAACCAAAACCTCCTCGTCCAAGAAGTACAACGGCCTCAAGGAGAAGAATAAAGCCGGGTGCTCTGGATTCTGGGACGTCCCGGAGAAAAGAGGCAAAATGTCGGCTGGGACGGAGGAGAGATCGCCCAGCTGTCGGACCAAAGGCCAGAAGGACGTTTGGTCCAGTATTCAGGTCCAGTGGCCCAAGAAGACTCTGAAAGATCTGTTTTCAGACTCTGACACCGAGGCGGCTAACTCTCCTCCTGCTGCAGTGACCGCCCCGGACGAGCCGTGCACGGAGCCCGCGGGGGACGAGGAGAACGGTGAGGAACAGCTGGAGACGATCCCAGGGGAGCATCCCGGTAGCGGCACCAACTCTGTGCTCAACACGCCGCCCACCACACCCGAGTCTCCAGCTGTGGGCGAGGGTCCACCGGAGGTCCTGGCTGAGGTCCGGCCGTCCTCGCCGCCTGCCAGCCCTCCGACGGTTTCTCTGCCGCCGGGACCACTGGTTGAGGAGAGGACGGGGGGACGCAGCGAGTCGGACAGCAGCACAGTGGAGGTGGAGAGTCTGGCTGGAGAGATCCAGGAGATGCATCAAGAGGAGGGGGAGGCGGGTTCTCCCTCCAAAGCATTTGATGGCAATCTGTCCTGCAACAGTAACAGCAACTGTAGTGTGAGTCTGAGTCACAGCAGTCTGCAGGAGAGCGATCAGAAAGCCAAAGGTAAATGCAACACCATCTCAGAGAGAATTTAAAGACATTGTAGTGATCTAGGGACTAGATAGCAACATGATGTTGACTTTTAAGTCACAGATCTTCAAAGAGAAGACCTTTGATTTGGTGAAGATCTAATGCGTTTCTATCGGCCTCTGTAGACTGTGTGTGATTCCTTTAAAACTCAACATAAATGTTTCAAACCTGATTTCATTACATTCCGCATTTAATTTACAATTTAGCATTAAAGACTGTATTTGTGTTTGAGAACTTCTATTTGATTTCTGTATATTTCCTACCTGTTAGACATGATAGCTCTCCATTATACTTTTGAATGGCTATAATTAGTTAAAATAAATAAAAATAATACATTTTTCAATAGAGACTATAATGATAATGGAAACATCATTAACAGTTCTAATATCAGAATATTGGCTTTCATTCATAAAATGATGCTGTTAAAGAAATATGTTGTTTCTACATTAATTTGAAGATTACATTTGAAATTATTAGATGGTCAAAGTATATTTTTAAAGAATGTTATGTGCGATTAATCGTGATTAATCACAGAACAAATGTGTGATTAATTAGATTAATTTTTTTCCAGCACTCATCTATTGACCGAAATGAAATCTAATATACATAACCACGTGTTCAGAGGTGTATAAAGACCTTACATAATGAAGCGTTTTGTTTTTATTATTTTATAATGAGCCATTTCTATCTAAATACACTGAGAGTCTCCCTACGTAGAATTCACCATGTTGTTCCTACGGTAGCCTCAACGGACAAACAGCTCTACGGAGCGTAATTCATAAATACTTTATCTTCTTCGACAAAGTGAAAACATGACGACATCTTAGTTCTGTGTCAGCCGCCGTAGTGCTTCAAAAGTGAGGGGTGAGCAGTGGAGCGAGCCGTTGGATGCAATTCTCAATCTCACCACTAGATGCCGCTAAATTCTACATCCCCACTAATAAGGGATGGTGTCTGTTTCGCATCCACTTTACACTGCAAACATATGTTAAATACCTGTGGCTAATGTATGTTTCATAATATAATCATTTGATAAATTATAATTGATAAATTTGAAACGATACAGAGAAAACCTCATGATCAGCAGACCGCAAGAAAGTTCCTACAGTTATTTTTTCCCCTAATTCTTACTTCAAGGGATTCATGTAGTGAACATTCAGAATGACCTTGAATGATTTATTTCTGGTTTCTGTCACAGCGTCGTCTGCTCAGAAGCGTCACAGGGATTCTCAAGGGGGCGGAGCTTCAAAGAAACACAAGCGGAGTCAGAAGAGCCTGAACTTACATCCCAAGAAGAATCGCAAAACAGGTAAGAGAACAAACATCTGCTGGAAGAGTTTGTGTGCTTTAGAGAGAGCGCTCCGTCTACTCTTTATAGATTGTTATGATTGAGGATCTGTTTCTTGAGTAACAATCTGTGTTGAATCATTCAGCTGCTAAATGAGTCGAGTCATTCATAATCCATTCACTTCACGGTGAAGTGTGATGATGTTTGTGTGCTCTGTGTCGTCTGATCTCCAGTCATCTGTCACGTCTCCATGAATCATCTCATTACAGTTCAATCACAAACACTTTGTGCAGTTTGACCCAAACATGAACACACATCAGAATATCTACTAGCTCTGACTTTAGTGTTCATGTGCAGATGAATTGTAACATATTTCAGAACGTCAGTTAGTGTTATTTTTAAACTTAAGACAAGTGCTGGATAATCAAAACAACACAAATCACATGTAAACAACAGATTGGGTTGAGTTCTGTTGTAGAAAGAAACCCTCTCTCTCTCTCTCTCTCTCTCTATCTCTATCTCCATCTCTCTACCTCTCTCTCTCTTCCTCTTTCCCTCTCTCTCTCCCCTCTTCCCCCTCTTCCCCTTCCTCTCGCTCTTTCTCTATCTCTCTCTCTATCCCCCTTCCTCTGTCTCTCTCTCTTCCTCTCCCTCTCTCTCCCCCTTCCCCATCCCTCTCTCTCGGTCTCTCTTCCCCTTCCTCTCTCTCTGTCTCTACCTCTTTCTCCCTCTCTGTCTCCCTCTCTCCCTCAATTGTGCTTTATTGGCATGACAAAGTGTACATTCGTATTGCCAAAGCATTTGCAGCTGGACTGCGTACAAATAATGAAATATGCAAACAAACCAAAAGAAAGATAATAGAGTAAAATAAAATAAAATTATAATAAATAGAATAAAGGAAAATAATGTTATGAACCTATATTGTAAACATCAGGTCTCTCGCTCTCTCTCTCTGTGCAGCTCACAGCAGTGACAGTGAGGATCAGTCTATCAGCGAGAGCACTGCCAAATCACCCTCATCCAAGAGCAACAGCGATCTGAAGCTGACTAGCTCGCCCAGGTGCTCCGGCCGAACAACGCCATCAGGCCACAGATACCACAAACACGTGGACCACGATCATCCCCACACCAGAGATCAACACGGCAGGAGCAAATGGAGTCTCCAGATGTGTGAGTGTTGCGAGCGTTGACGCTTGAATTTATTTCTCATTTATTGGTTTCTGACGTTGACTCTCTTTCGCTTAAAAGCGGACTTGGAAAAGCTGAGCAGTCCCGAGCGGATAACACTCCTTCAGGAGAAACTGCAGGACATCAGGAATCATTACCTCCTGCTCAAATCTGAGGTGGCGTCCATCGACCGGAGACGAAAGCGCATGAAGAAGAAAGAGAGAGAGAGTGAGTTCTTGAATAGAGACGCCTCGGGTGAACTCGCCCTCGGTTCTTCACTAACCTCTG
Organism: Triplophysa tibetana; assembly: GCA_008369825.1. Lineage (NCBI taxonomy): Eukaryota > Metazoa > Chordata > Actinopteri > Cypriniformes > Nemacheilidae > Triplophysa > Triplophysa tibetana. Next base: position 23,558,432 of record CM017900.1, on the reverse strand, counting down.
ACTCTCTTCTGTAGGTGCCACGGCGGGTTCGTCCTCCTCCTCTTCACCGTCGTCCAGCTCACTCACGGCAGCCGTCATGCTTACGCTTGCCAACCCGACCGTTTCGGCCGCTTCGCAAAACTCTGGGCTATCCGTGGAGTGCAGGTGACAGGAATGTGACGACACCGAGCAGCACAGAGCACTTAACCAGCACCCGGCCCGGCTCCGGCCCGACGGACACAAAAGCGGGGTACGGAAACCATAGCCACCAGATGACCGCAACAAGCACTATTTTATAGCGACAACTGTTTTCTTGGCAAGCTATTTGCACTCAAGTGCACTTTTTTTCCGAGAGGTTGGGTGGGTCGGGTTCGACAATAGGCCGCGAAGACTATTTGTGTGTTTGTTTTACGAGCGTTAATATTCTCTCCTGTCTTTGAATATGGCTTTTACTACAGTGATGGAGCGCTGTAATACACGTGTGTTTCTGCAATGTTACCGGTCACACAACCGTCTTCACCCGGAGCCGCCGGCGCCCCCTACAGATGGGCAGAAGAAGAAGGAAAATCAAGTCTGGAGGTCGGGAGGTCGATGCCTTCACGTGCACTCAGTAGGGCACTCGATGGGGACGCTGGCTTGATGTTTCATTACGCTTCTGGAACACACAACACATGTTTTTTTCTGTACTTCAGGATGTCCTCATTCTGATTCTGACCAAACCTGTGAAGAACTTATTTCAGCCCAAAGGAGTTATGTTTTGCTTAAAGAAAATGAATGACTAAATCACGACACAAAGTATTTATACATTGTATTTTATATACTTATCCAAATGAAACCAAGTCTTGTAATACTTTTTAAAAACAAATACTGTAATACAGTAATGAAGATCACCTGAAGAAATGATGAGAAAATGTGCCTAATGAAAATAATCCCATCTAGCAAAATAGTCGTTTTCAAAGTCACAGCTTTGTTTTCTTTATGCAAAATTCCTTCTTCTTTCTATTTTCCGTGACGCTTATTCTCAAAACTCGCAACGTTGTGTTCGTTTAAGCAATGATTTCAGAATGTCATGGAAAAACATCTGTACCCCTACGTTCTTAAAAATGTATTTTCCGGGGGAGACAAGCAGCCGAACGCGGCGCGTGATTGGCTGAATGAATCCTTGCCAAGGGCTATCTAATGAAAGTGCGGATGTCTGTAGAAATATGAAGAGTTGGAGCGTCTCGGGTGTTCAAATGTACTCCGATTGTTGACAATTGGAGAATGGATGAGGATTTCTGGCAGCCAGGATTCTAAATGTATTTTACTACTGAACTATATCCAGACCCTGTGGGTGGGGGTGTGAGGAATAATGTGGCAGTATTCAGAAGTGCAATGACAGAGACTGTATGAATCCGTTCTGTGCGTGGCGTATGTGTGTATTCCTTTTCTTCCTTCATCCCTTCTTCTTTTGAAATCCCATTAATAAAGCACTTCTCTGCCGCTGTGGATTTACAGTACGCTCCGGTGCTTTCTACATGTACATGTTAAGGGACGTTTTACTGGAAGAGTTCACCCAGATCACATCTGTTCCTCTTTTCGAGCTGAAGATTTGGAATAAACACATATATGATGCCTATTTAGGGCTTGACTTGTCCGGTTGTGTGACCATTTTAATATGTGGGTGAACTATTCCTTTAAATATCACTTGGGCGAACTTGCCATCGATTGTCAGATACAACCAAGAAAAGCTAAGAAAACCAAGGAAAATCATCATGTATTTCTCATCAATATGATTTTACGGTCATCTGGAATGTTTATTATCATGACTGATATGTGAAGAGAGGATGGTGTGATGCTTTCTGTTGGAAGACTCTTGGAAGAACACTTTCATTTCCATCGAAAATGTCAAAGTTCTCATCTCCAGATCATTGTGGTTTTGTTCTGCGCTCTCGATGATGAAAACGTGTGCATTTTTAATGAAACGTTTAATGTACATTGCTGACGACATCTCTTGAGTTTGTATAGACTCTCTGATGTATGATAACCTGAAGGTCTGTACTCTTTGGCACTTGTATGTAATTGTATGCCTTTGTTATACATTTGTATATTGAGAAGTTGTGTTTTGAGTCGAGGTATTTAATATCTTGCACTGTTAATAATGCCATTGATGTTTCTGTACAGTTTTAACCGTCGGGTCTGTGTACATGCGATAAGTAAAGGCATGTCCTTCCTTTCTCTTTGAGTTTAGTTTTGCTTCTGTAGGATTCGTTTTGGTTTCACGTTTTTCATATTTTTCGTTTCATCCTTGTCTGTGTATTTCCGTTGAACTGTGCTCGTACTAGGCCCTTTCTCTTTTATAATGTGGTATTTTCTGATCTGTACATGGACTGTAAAGTTTTATGGATCTTTTCAAAATTATTCAAAGAGGGTTTGTAAACGAGATGCAGAGAGCGAGAGAGAGAGAGAGAGAGAGAGAGAGAGAGTGACAAAGACAAAGCTTGACGGAAAGATAAATCATATTTATTAGGCTCATCAGATGATGGACAGTGTGTAATTTATTGTACAAATGTAAGCAGAAAAGCCTTTGAAATAAATGCCATAGTTTGTGACCTCTAATGTCCAGTGTGTTGTTTATCAGAGACGATTCCTGCAAAATGTGTTTAACAATATCAGATCTGATCCACAGAAGATGCTCTGGGTGTTATCATTCTTCGGGACTTATTTTGTATATTTTCAGTGGAATAGCAAATGTTGAGAAATAAAGGATATATTCAATGCATCAAAGGGGTTTTGGGATGGGGTCGCTTGATCATAGTGAATGTCATGTCAGATAATTATCTCTTTACTCTTATTTTTCTTTTTTTTGCTCAATATATCACTCGGAATAGAGTTTAGGAAAGCAAATATTTTACCAGATGCAAAATAATTTACAACCCTACAATATGTGCAGGATAAACATGATATTGATAATTGCGGTAGGTTTTATAGGTGTAAATATAGGATATTGTTCATGTAAATTATAGAATGATTATAAATAATATCTTTATATGTAATAATTGGAAAGTATTCAATAATCATGGACATGGCCTTATTTTGCAATAAAAAGAAAGTACATTATAGTTTTCTCTAGTTTCAATGGTTTTATTTATTAAATATTTCATATTTTTTGCTTTAAACAGTTTGTGATAAAAGAAGTTATAAATGTTCTTGGACTTTTAATAAATTACCGAACTTGCAATAGCCCAGAGAATTCTGCCAACGGAAGTCCAAATCGCTGGAGCGTAACGTGTTTCATGGAGCCTTCAGATAGATCCAGGAAGTTAGGTTTTCTTTCTCTTTAAATGATTTATTTCTTTAAAGTTTCTATTCATTAAATGGCTCTCGTCTTTAAATTGGTTAGAAGATTACCTCAGTGGGTCTGTTGTGACGCGGATCCATGCGTTACTAGTACTTCCGGGAACTGTTAAGAGCCTCCATGAATCGTTCCATTGGAGTCAAAGAAGTTGACGTAACTTCTCCCAATGGCTCTGTAACAGCCTACCTCAATTAACAAATAAGTGCCAGAATAAATGCAAAGTAGTTTCATGGTAATGACAATAAGGTGTATACGTGCGAATACGGCTAGTACGAATCTTAGACATTTTACGTGTATTTAACAGAATAAAAGTAAAATAAAAACGGTTACTAAGCACTTGAGAGTTTATTTTCAGGCGTTCGCAGGGACAGCCCGTTCTGCTTTCGTCTCTCACAAGGGTCCTTTCACCGATCTGACCAAGTGCGCGCACGTGGGTCTTTGCAGCAGGAACAGAGAAGCGGCGCGCGTCGTCGCTGTTGTACCGCAATGATGGGCGGCAGACCGAGCGCGATCACCGCGGGCGTTTGCGTCGCGATGTTCGTCGGGTACTGTATCTATTTCGACAGAAAACGACGAAGCGATCCAAACTTCAAAAACAGGCTGCGTGAACGTGAGTTTAACGTCAATGTGGGTTGACGTGACACCGATGTGTGCTGGGGTGTATCTTGCGTAAGAATTCAGATTCTCAATCATTTTAACGCAGTACGTAGATTAAGTTAATCGTGATTTTTTTTAAGTTCAACACTGTAAGGAAAGTCTTTACAGTTTCTTTATGACGTTTATTCATTAACACGTGGGTCCTTCTGAGTTGAACCCGTGACCTTTGTGCTACATTTCTTCTCGTGAGAAGTTGAATGATTATTCTCTCGATTCTCTTTCTCAGGGAGACGGAAGCAAATCGCTGCTCAAGATAAACCTGAATCGGCTCAGGTAGGATCAAACATCTGACCTTGTGTCTTTACATCCGAGTCTGGTGGTCAGTCACAAGTGTTCAAGGCAACACGTGGCACCTTTTACTGCTGGGGGTTTAGGTTGTGAGATCAGTGGGTCGTGACCCCCTGCACACATCACATGTCAGTTTAAATGTGATTTTTAGTTCAATGCATGCGTGACGTGACCTGTGAACTGCATTCGTGACTTGCGCAGGAACACCTGACCCTGATACACAATAAATTCTGCTTAATAGTTTCTACAGCATGAATGTATGAAATAAACCGTGCTTGTCTTACAGCTTCCAGATCTAAAAGATGCCGGTGCTGTGCAGAAGTTTTTCCTCGATGAGATTCAGTTGGGAGAGGAATTGCTGGCACAAGGTGAGAAGCCCACCTCAGATGTTTTGAGACCTCGGGTCCATTTGTATCGATGCCCCTCCGAACACTTTCGCAAGTGATGCATGTTCAAATTCTCCCTCAGGAGATTATGAGAAGGGTGTGGACCACCTGACCAACGCCATCGCTGTGTGCGGCCAACCCCAGCAGCTTCTCCAGGTGTTACAGCAGACTTTGCCTCCACCTGTGTTCCAAATGCTTCTGATCAAACTACCGTCGATCAGTCAGGTGAGCACAACATCTGAGTTGAATATCTTTGATGCATTCTTTCACAAACCCCAGAAGCTGCTTGTAGCTGTTGGGACAAGAATGGATGCGAGAGAAAAAGCAAGAATCTTCCTAAGCTAAGGATCTTTTTGATGTGACCTTGGGCTATTTCACATCTTGCACATTCCCTCTTTGTATGAACTTTGCTATGTCGATGTGTGCTTTTATGGCATAATGTTAATAAGCACATCATTTAGGTCAAACTCAAATCAAGGTTGCATTAGCATTTATCCTTTTTGTGTGAGTGACGATTGTTTGTTTCTCTTCACAGCGGATCGTGAGTGCTCAGAGTCTGGAGGAAGATGATGTGGAGTGAGCGAGTGTGTTCCGTGATGTGAAGCGATGTTGTCCGTCTCCTCTTGTCTTTTATTTATTTCCCACACCTTATACTTCCTGTTTACTCACGGTCTGCAATATCGTAGTTCATATACAAAGGGTGAATGTTATATTTGATTCCAAGCGTCTCGTCACAATTACGGGTTTGTTGTTTTTCATGGAGTGATTTATTACATCATTGACTGGTGTTCTGGACGCAAGCACTTCTCATTATAGACCGTTCTCATCCACGTGCTTTAATTCCTTAGCGTTCTTTTCAAATCACATGTTCTAAAGAGTGTGATAATGTTTTGTGAATTGTAGTACGACATTTCCTTTTGTACTTAAAAATAATAAAATGTGCTCAAGAAAATCGTTTTCTGTCTGGTGTTGCATGTGCTGGAGTTGTTCATGAGCTCTGAAGCGCAGCACATTTCCTCCAGAGGGCAGTGAAAACACAGACATCCTCACATTCAGATCTAATCCGCCACTTGGCCTTGTGACAACACTATTCTGTTCAAGGGCTGCGGTTATAAATCAGAATTCCTTCACGTTTCTTTAAAAACATGTTTTTCCTAAAACGAGCGAGTAATCCCAGGAGCCAATAAGATCACTGGCTCAAGTAAGCAAACCAGATTGCTTCACCCTGTGGTTAAGGGCAATCATAAATCGTGGGCGTGATGACTTTTATCTGTAATACAGAACATTTATTTGATACAGTGAGAATTCGCAGTATGGAAAAAAATACATCTTCCGTTGGCTTACATGTTTTCCAGGAATTGTTTGGTCAACAGTTTCACATAAATGAAGATCGCCAGAGGCTCTAGTTAACTTCATCAGCCAACAGATTCTACAGAAGCTCAATATTCACACAGCATTTATCAGACCCATGAAGTGTATTTTCAATATCACCATTCTGATTTTATTCTGAAAGGTTTAGAAAGTAATGAAAACTGTAGGAATGTTTATATCAGAGATGTTGAAAGAATGTAGGTGTGATCAGAAGGATTGATTATAAAACTGATCGTGACATCATCTTAAGAGCAGCTGAAGCTTTTCTAAAAATATGAGCTGGTTTAGTTACCTCATCGCTCGTTTCGACATTGACTGCCGGAGTGATATCCGCACACGAAGTGCTTTATATAAGCACGTCAACAATGCAAAAGCTTTTGGAAATAATGGATAAACATCTGACTAGAACAGTGGCGAGGTTGCAAACAGTGCAGGCCGTGCGTAGACATGTTAAGTGCTTAAGTGCAGTCTTCTAACGCCCGGGAAGATTAGGGCGGCACTCCAGACAAGTCAAGAGGATGGAATTTTCAATGGGCCACCCTTAATGCAATGACTCAAACACAGTCATCTGTCATGTGTTATATAATATTCCTCAGAGTCTGTGGTAAAAGGGTGTGTGTGTGTGTGTAAGCATATGAATCATCTGCCCTGTCTGTGTACACTTTGATGAGCTCATGCTTCCTGCAAAGACTGCTGGGTAGTGAGTCCACTCTGAAATCTGCACGAGTGCATGTTGAGCCAAAAACACGTCAAAAGTGCTTACATGTGGTTAAGAGAGACCAACTGCATCATATAATGACAAATGAGACACTAGTGTTGAGGCTTTTGCACCTTTAATGTAGAAATGTGACCCAGTCTGTGAAAACCAGGCTGAAGTCTCATCATTTAATTATGAGATAACAAGCATCAACGTTTAATTTCAACTATTAAGTTTTGACATGTTTTTACAATTTCCAGTCATGTTTAAGATATGGAGGTTATACTTTCACAGATATTTTTTACATTATATCAGCTGATTTTAGAAAACAATAAATCTGAAAAAAAGTCTGGGCTAATACACTGTGCTAATACAAACCACAACTTAAGTTTTTTTAAGTTTTAACTTTTTGTTTTTATATGAGAAGTGGTGACATTGGAAACCACAATTATATCTTTACATTTGTTTCGAATGTTTTCAACATGTTTGAAGAACACTTCATCACGTAATATACTCATCCCAATTTCTTAAAAAGACAAATAAATTACCTCAAACCTTAACACCTGCGCCAGCAGTTTTTAAAATTATTCAATGTTCACATTATTTATAAGCCTATTGAAATATAACAAAATTTTACAAATTTGCAAAACAAGTTGGCACACAATTAACACAAAAAACATTTTTTAAAGGAAGCTTAGACACAGAATAATAATAAAAAACATAAAACAAAAAAAATGACAAATAATAAATATAATATTGGATTCCAGCTTTTTTTGATTCTTTGAGTTTTTAAGTGTTGTATTAAATAGCTTTTAAATAATGCAAACCTTTTAAAAGGTTAAAAAACCGGATTTCTGTATAAATTTTTGCTAATCAAAGTAAATTATTAATCAAAAAGTATTTGACAACCTTCTTCATAGTTTCCATACTAAATATCAATAATACCAACTCAATTCAACCACATTTTTCACATTTACTCCTTAAGTATGTTAAGGATTAAAAACTGCAAGAAACGATTTCAATCACGCGACACCTGTTTTCAGTGCGTCATTTCCGCAGCGTCAGTGCGGTGACCGGAAGCTGTAGTTCACATAGTAAGGTAGGGCTGCCGGAAACTTGTTTTATTCAGCATCACTGTGTAAACTTTTTATTTATTTCTTTCATAATAATGACTATGAGTTAACCACTCGTTAAATGAACGAGTTAGCATTTAGCTACACGCTAACGGGATTACAACTGTGATTGGAAATTTTTAAAATTAAGTTTTATATGTTTACATTAGTAAACATAGTTAACACTAACACACTGCAAAATAATGCGTCATATTTTTGTCTTGTTTTCAAGTACAAATGTCTAAAAGTTCTTGAATGAATCAAGCCAATGGCTGAAGAACAATAATCTTGAATTTAGTGACAGAAAAAAGGTAAACCTCACTTCAAGATTATTTTTCTTACCCCATTGGCAGAATTTTTTGCTTGTTTTAAACAAATATTCACTGAAATAGTTTTTTTTTTGGTCAAAAATCAAGACTTATTTTCTTAGGTACTTTGCTTATCAAGAAAATGCATCTTGATTCAAGAATTTTTGGAAAACAAGACAAAAATGTTAAGTAAGAAATTCTTTTTTGCATAATGAATTATCAAAAATAAATAGTCTTAATAAACAAATAATCACAAAGAATGTGTTCATTGCTGGTTCATGTTAATGCTGTTATAAATGTTATTAACACATATTGCATCATGTATATGGTTAAGACTGTCATATTTGCATTGATATTAATGCAGTTAGTTGTCATGATTTTGTGTCACATTAGTCTTGTGCAGTGCAGGCTGTTGTCGTGTATAAACTATAAGCTGCTTCAGTATTTCTTCTTATGTTTCTTTCACACTTTTAAACCTTTTGATGATCAATGAGTAAGATGATCAGATGATCTAAGAGTAAGACGGTAAAGGTCCCGCAGCCCACTGACACAGTTTGGGTGTGTCAGTTTTGCATGAATATGAGTTTTGTGTTTTCTATCTATTTTAAAATATAAAAAAGGATTTTATTTGGAAGAAAAGCGTTCAGCTGTTTACATCTGTGTGAAACACAGTGAAGGGCTCATTATGAGCGCGGCAGAGGAAAAGGCCTCGGTTGAGTTGTAAACTTTCTTTCTTTAAGACGAATAGAGCCTCAATTATTTTTATCCCAGTCTACAGCTGGATTCCTTCTTTATACTGTGTTTGGAGGGTGTAGTTCGCTGCTTGGATCTGCCAAGAGACAGTAACTGGAAAATACTTTTGCAAAAGAGAAAAACAAAAAAGAACGTGACTGCGGCCAAGAACCTTCGAATAAAAACATAATGGCAGACGATGTATTTTCCATGAACTCATGAGCTCATACCAGAACCGCTCCCCTCGTGTCCTTTTATATCACGCTAAGAAGAAAAGTGCAGAAATATACTTCAGTCAAAAAGGAACAACTCGTGTCACTGTACTGCTCACTTTGAGGGTAAATAAATGCAGACAGAATTTAACATTTTGGTTTCCTGTTTAAAGAGTGAATTGAGTAAAGCCAAAAACTCCTTGTTCTAGGTTAATGATGGACTGCAGATGTCTGTGTTGGCAGGATACTGAGAGACACATTTATATTCGGGAAAAGCTTAGTTCTAAATATTTATTAGCATTACTTTTGTGTGCATTTTTCTTTTTTTGTTGGAAGGGACACAGCAAATAATTATCCAAAACAATTTCATGAATGAAAGGATAAGTCAACATTAAAAAAAAAACAGCCCATAATCCTGCTCACTGTTGTTTACTACATGAATGTTTGGCTTTGCTGGTTTCAACAGGGGGCGCTGTTGATCCAGTCTGATAGGGACACTCACTGCCTCTTCACACCTCAGTTTACTGTTACTACTTTCACATGATTACTGGAGCTTCTGACAACTAAAACAACAAAATTGTATCATCCCTTATGAGTAGGTAATTGGTAAATATTTACATTTAAGGACAAGAAAACCTTATAGAACAGGCATGTAAAGATTGTGCTTTCCAGTAACTGTTATATGTAACTGTTTACAGAAGTAATGTTAAGCCTCGACATTGCCTCTCTAACGCATGAGTGTGAATACTTGGGGGTTTAAAGTTGTATTTTTATCATGCATGCTGGCTGCAAATATGGCCTCTGTCATTTGGCATGTGTCCAAACAGCTATGCACGCATTCCATAACACTGGCCAAAAGATTGCAACAGATAATCAGAAGTGCGTTGCTGCGTGTCATCGCTGCCAGGGTAGAGAGAAAGAGCCATACAGGCAGAATTAGATCACGTTGCAACCAAGGAGAACAGCTTTCGTGCCACAGCAGACCTTGAGAAAATGTAAACCGAGTCGCCGTCGTTCTAATAATAATGACGGTGAATGGCAGGGGCATCGGGGGGGGATTTTAATTACCAAAGCAGTCTTAAGCCCCTGTGTCATGCGGCGCAAAAAATGCAGCGGGGGAGGGCAGCAATCCTGAGGACTTCCTAAAAATAAAGAGACGCGTACGTGCTTCGTATGCTAACAGCTAACACATCCGAATCAAAACAGAGAACAAATCTCTTCATTGTTTTGTGCTACTGCGACCAGACGAAATTTGCATCATCGCATTTATCTGCGCTGAATGAATCTGTGAATCCTGAGGAATGGATGTAGACATACTCAAAAGTGTCAAGCGGTACTATAGTTTCTTGTCGTTGGAGCCCAAAGCATAGCTAAAATTATTTGCAACTGGCTGCATGGGACTGTGTAAATGATGCATAACATTTTGATGCACAAAAAAGTATTTAGTCTTTGTCTTGATGTGAGAAAGGAAGGAAGTATAAAATTGCTCGGTCGTCCATTTTTGTGGGTTCAAAACTATGTTGACATTTCTAGGCCTGCAGAATATTGAAAAAAATGCGATATGCGATGCAACTTTTCAAATAATTTGATATGAAAAGCCTGCAAGATTGAAATATTGCTAATGTACATATCGCAATGGCTTGCAATAATTGTAACACTTTCTAATTTGAACACTTTCAAAAGTTCTGTATTGCCATGTAGGTCGATGTATAACAGAGATACTGTTGTAAGAATGTGAAAAATGTGTGTTGGCTGAATTAGAAACGACTTTTTCAGATGTAACAACCCAGGAGGATTCTAAGGTCATCACTATTTGTCGCATTTATGTAACAAACGCAAGAGTTTAAAGAGCACTTCTCAATTCAGGTCAGACTGATGCCACGTGCTGCGAGCGTCAGGGCAAACGCAGAGTCGCATTTCAGAAACCTCAATGACATGCTGATTGGTGGAAAGAGTATCCGGGGTACACGTGCACGCGCATGCATAATGTCTCCTGCCTCAATTCACACTGCAGGAATGCCATTCACCGCTTTAACCCACTTTAAATCATTCACCCCCTCCCCTCATGAGTCACTGCAGTGTTGATGGTTATCCACCCGGACGGATCATTACACAGCTGCGTGTGAAAGTGCAGCACGGCAGATTAAATGACACAGAGTAATGAGACGCTGCCGTAAGAACAAACATTACAGCCAGAGACCTCCGAGAGAAAGACGCGATAGAAACCTCCAACGCTTGTCAACGTTATCTAATAGATCTTGGCAGGAAGTCCCAGAGAAGCACTTTTGCTCTCTTCCCCTTCAGTTTGCTGTTGCGTTTCGGAGGAGAAGAGGTAAACAACAGGTTGAATAAACACGCACGGGTTACATTTTTCCTGTCTCACAGCCAGATCTGAAAGCTCTTGTTTTGCACACCGAGGTTGCCGTGTTGACTCGTAACAAATCCTGGCCCTCAGGAAATGTGTCGTGAGGGATTAATGACAGGGCCGGGCCGGGCCTCAACGTCTTCTCCATTGTCGTACTGTATTTTTATCCCGGCCTCGTGAGAGGGGAGCGAGGGGCCGGTGGGTGGGGTCTGAGGCCTGGGGACCTTCACGCAAGCAAAGCTCTTGTTTCCTCATGCCCTGATTTTCGTAGGCGAGCCGTGAGGGGAAAAATGTAAATAATGTAACAGGGGAAGTGAAAGCGGCTCCGCGGCGGCCATGCTAACACGCTAGCCAGGAAAAGAGCGTAAATGCAGCGGAGAGAGGAAGCGACACCATTACGCTGACTTTCACAGTGGGATATTGACGTTTGGGTAGTGAACAAGTTTGAGAACGTCGTTTGATCTTGTATACCTCAGGAGATTTGATGGAGTCTCACATCTCTTAAAATTGCTCAGAAATAAAAGAGAAGCAAATGAGAGAGTACTTGTCGAAACACTTGAAGACTAAGGAGGTGTAAAGTGAATGTAGATTGTTGAGGTCAAATAATCTGGATTAGAGAAATGTTGAGATCTTCAATAATATCGAGTTTGGCAAATTTGAGCTCGGTTTGACACATTGTTGAAATCTCTACTCAAACTCTATGACGGACACATCTCTGACTCTTTCTCTCAAGGTCCACAGTGTTCAATATTAGATTGTCTTTAGCATTTCCATTTGCAGGTCAGAGCGTGAAAGTGCATTAAGGTTTCGGATGTGTGTTGTGAGAGCATGATCTGAGTCATTATTCCATCTCAAAGCACCAGGAGGATAATGCTGGCGTCAACAATGAGGTCTCTCTTCCTGCTCGATCTGTCTCTCGAAGGGATGAGAGCATGTGATGGGCGCTGTGTAGTTTTGGATTTCAGCTGGAGTCGGAGTCGAGCGATCAGAGAGACACAGAAGACTGCTGAATGGATGAATGGATGATCTGTTTGCTCATGAATGCAGCTCTGTGAGGAGCACCCAGACCCGGCTCTATCTGCTCATTGTTGGACTGTTGATCGATGCACACGTAGACGTTAACCCGTTCCACAGTGCTCGTAGAAAACAGTCGTGTTTAATTAACAAAGATCCCCAAAGTACACCAGAACACCAAAGATCTGTGCCAAAAACCTAGTGAGCTATTGAACTTAATATACTAATATTCAAATTCAACCTGGTCCCACTGGAAAATTTATTTTACATTCTTGTGATTGTAAAAGACAAGATTCTAAGTATAAATGTATAGGATAATGCAATGTAAGTAGCTTTGGATAAAAGCATCTGCCAAATGCATAAATGTAAATTCTTACCATTATAAGATAATATCAAGAATGAAGCTCCATATGATGAACTGTGATGAAAGCAAATGGGTAATTTGGTGAAAATGTCTACATTACCATTAAAGAATTTAGCATTTACCAACCGATATTACTATGCTAACTATATCAACATAAAGTGGTTTAAATACCCATGTGAGGTCTCCAGGTTTTTAGTGCAGTTATATTTTTTCAAAAATGGGCACATGAAAATTAAAGTAAAGTTGCAAAGTTATGTTTTATACAGAGGCAACCCTTCTCCATTTGTTGGGTATTATTGCTTCAAGTTTGTGCATTTTAATTCACAGAAATCCTACAAACTTAGTCGTCTCCCAAAAACGGTGTCTCTTTTTTGTCACATGCATTTGCATGTTCATTTCCGTTTTTTAAACAGAAATTTGATTTACGTTTTGCTGATGTTTGCTAACAGACGCTTGAATCTATTCGTAACAAATGCATTTTCTGAGGATTTTTATGTCACGTCCGTAACACTGGAATTCTGCAAATGAGATCGAACAAATTCATTTGAATTACCCACTTTGTAAAACCGTTCTGAATTACCATGAGATTGTGTATTTATTGTCTTTTATTATTTGAATGAATGATGTAAGGAACACATGGCTGTTTGTTGTCAATATACAGTAGTTCACAATCTATTTATTTCTTGAGGTTTCGTTGGAGAATTAGTTGCCAATGTAGGCTTAATTTGCCCATGGGTGTAAAAACAAGTTTGTGTTAAAACCATCAATCCCGTCGCAAATATCCTGAATGAAACGTCTCGTGAAGTTTAAGTTACCACCTTTATGTTTTGCAGTACCATATTCAACGACGTTTGTGTGTGGTGAGTGGTTTGTCTCTGATGTTATACGCACAGCTTCTTCTTCCTCAAACTTCTGATGGAGGACAGAAATAAGATGTTTTTTTCCTAGTCTTTGATGCCTTCTGAAGGGCCGTTTCCGTACCGAAGTGCCGTGACCTTATGCGTAGAGAAAGTCAACCCACACCTTTTGTTGACGGATGCACACAGCCCGTCCTCTCTCCCCTTCTTCTTCTCCCACACATTTTCAGAGCTGCTCGGAAAGCGCATACTTGCTCCACGCGTATCTGCTTTATTCAAAGAGATCAAGGCGGCACGGCCCACTGTTTGACCTCCGTGTCACTCGAGCACATCTGTAACTAACTAATTTTGAGAATGTATCAAGTGAGTTTGACCTTTCAACAGCTGCGGCATCACAGCTCTGTTGTTAAGGACTCCGACCGTGTGTCCACAACATGAAACAGGTTCTCGTTTCTTTAAACGTGCATGTTGACTTTATCAATGCATAGCCTACAGTACATTGTAGTTGCGGGTTTCTAGTGAACGGATTCATTTATTCTTTTTTGAAATTCCGTCATGCTTTTGCAACCTGATCCATGTGTCTGACAAGAAGACCAGAGCACTTTCTGTCTTTAAACCTCGACGACTTTAGTTACGAGTAGGAAGTGACTGAACTGTGCTGCGAGACAAACTCAATTGATATTGATTTAAAGCGGGTTGTCTGAGTTCTTTCACCCATCAGAGCCTCATGATAGACACTGAGGCCGGAGAAGGGAAGAGATGATGTAATTTCCTTTCAGATGTGGTCTCCTGGATGACATAATTTGTTTGGTGTTGTTGTAAAGCTCATGATGAGGTTGTGTGTTGTGTAAGTGACAGTACTGAAGTTAAGGAAGTATCTACCTGTCGGCCGTCAAAACGTTACGTTCTATATAGTATAAGTGGGTGTAGTATGAATACATTTTGGACATACTGCATCCGTTAGTTTTATGCTCATGTGACCCGAATGGTCTTTGACCTATGACGTATTAACCATAACCTAGACGCGGGCGTTGATAAAAACATAATTTAGTTACGAGAAATTCATTTATTGGCATTAAAAACAGATGTCTGCCTTAAAGATGTTTATTTGATTTAGTTTTGACGTTTGACGTTGCTCAGCTCCCGTGGCATCATGGGATAGAAAAGTTTCCATCCAATTCATATTCACGGATCTTGGTGGAAGCAGTAGACCATCCGGGTATTTCTCTCCTAATGTTTTGTGCATACTGAGGTTTCAGACATGCTAGTCATCATGACTCATTTTTGTCGACTAGATAGTATGGAAGTAGGCGATTTAGGACGCAGCATGGGTTTATAAAGGATTGCAAAGTATAAGCTGAAGGAAATGGTTTTGAATGTTTTGGATACTCAAGAAATATTTTGGGATTTATTACAGTTTTGGATCTATTTGTAGGTTTATGAATTTTTTTTCTAACAACATTTACAGTGGATTAAAATGTTGTCGTGTTACATTACATTACATTAGAACAGATACAAGTGATAGTAACGTTTACCATCGTTCATTTTAGATTTGTCCGTTTGTAAAAAGTGAAACTTATTATTTTAATTGATAACTTTCTGTACTGTGATATTTTCATGACAGTCATTGAATGAGAAAAATAATTATATTCAAGCACCTGACACAATAACATTTAAAAAATCATTGCAGTGTTACATTGAAACGATTTCATTGTCTATTTTTGCATTGTGTGTGGTTTGGACATAAAAAGAGGAAATGAACCATGTGTAGAAAGTCAAATTAATTGAATCCTAAAAACAGGTTGATTTCGTGAACCCAGATGTTCTTCTCAACATTTCGCGAGTTTTATCAGATTGAAGTGTGATGTTTTTAATGCGATGTTAACACACAGATCTCTAGAGAAACCTTTGACCGAGCTGTCAGCTCATAAATGCATTTGTGATTTTCAGTGTTTTATCGTCCTGCTATAGTCGCCTCTGTAAAGTATTGAAACTCTGTCTGGAATGTTTCATTTGGGAAATACAATCTGTGTGTGTCCTGGAGTGCTTTTATTGTGGATGAGTCGGACAGGCAGTCTGTATGGGCTCTGGGATATGAATAATTGATGCGTTGCGGTGAGACGTGGACTGAACGCTGAGTGACTGGACCTCGCGTCTGTAAAGTCTTCTCTTTAAACCACATGTGTTCACATTCAGGTAGTTTACTGTGTGAACATGTCAGTCTGGTTTCTCTTCAAGCTGACTGGGTTGTTTTCCACCATGATTGGGTCAAATATAGAGAAACCCAAACATTGGTTTAATACAACAGTTGAAAATTCAAGGTGTCATCCAGGTGTCGAAACATCCCAACATTTTCTAGAATACATAACACATTTACTTTACAAGGATTTGCATTAAAGTGTATTTTGGGGCTGAGCATTAACAGCATTTTGAATTAATATACATTTTATATATTTGTGACCACGAAACTGACTTTCATTTACGCATTTAAAAAAATATATAATCCATATTCACTATCCATGATGCAGAATGCTATTATATTTTTGCTGATATATTGAATGTATTTGTGCGTGTGTACATTTATTAATTCAATTTTTCTTATGTTAGGTCAATTATTTATGTAATTTCATTCGATTTGCGCCATCTTTTATTCAGATTTTTTCATTCAGTGTGCTAACAGTCTGTATGTTGCGTGCGCTCAAGCTCTCCAAGGATACCGGTACAAAGACATTCCAACGTTCGGCGTTTGTGAATCCTGTCGTCATGGAAACCGAGCTAAATGTGGCAACTGGTACAATGTTGCCAAGTAACAGCTGAGTTCTGCGATGTGTGAAGAGGAGACGTTGTGGGATGAAGATGGAGGGATGGTGAGATGATGTTGACTTTGCCGTGGAATCGTCTTCTTTCTGCATTTTCATATTATTAAAAACTATCCTTTTGAGTGAATGTTGTCTTATTTAAATGACAGGAGGCTTTTGCATTTGTCTCACCGTCTTTTGCTGACTGTTCCAGAATAATAATGTAAAACTATTCCGGAATATTCTGTGAGTTCGAACACAATACAGAAAATATATGGATCATTTCTGCAGGATTCTTCTGAAATTTTTTACTGTAATTTACAATCTGATCTCAAATTAAACTGGTTATTTTGTATGCAGTCATTCAATGTGAATTCAACGAAAAACACTGGATTACTTGAAAAAGTAAGTCCCGCCCCTAACCCCGCCCCTAAACCTGACGCTTAACCAGATCAAACAAAAGCGTACAAATTCACCTCGTAAATATAGAGATAAAAATATATTGATAAAGTTATATGTGTTAAATCTGTGTATGAGGAGGTTAATGCGGGGAAATGAAATTGTTCATCTAAATTTATTACACGGCTCGTTGGAATGCTTGATTCTGATTGGCCAGTCCCGACGTTTGCAGATTTGTTATTCCCAGATAACAACCTCTCAAAACTAATAACGCACGGTAACCCCGATGCAGCAAATAATTTTGGCAGTTTTCTTTAAAAAAACATCACATTATATTTACAAACGATTAAACCAAATTGCCTGTTCGTGACATTTCATTTCTGACCTTTAAACCGCACGTAAACGACTTTTCAACCCGGATGGTCTGCACTCGGTAAAAATTTGCTTCTAAAATATTTCAAATTCACATTTCATGTCCGTTTCTTTTCTCATGTGGCAAGTAGCCGTGCAATAATCGGGATAATGTACAAGCAGCCGGCTTTTACCGCCAAATAAACCCCTTTGGGCCTGTACATGATCCCTTACGTAGAAGATGTGATCTGATCTTTGCAGTAGGAGTAAATCAGCATCTTATTTCTCTTCTCTGGGGTTATCCGAGTCCGATCTGAGAGTAGAAAGCTCTGTTAGGAGATCTGTCAATCACGTGATCTATCGGTTTCAAGGGGAATTTTGAACAACAAAACAACACAACAGTGTTAGCTCGGGAAAGCACCTCTGAGAGTGAAGGTAGATGATGAAATCCACGTGGACCGCCACCGCATGGTTTCATAATCTCTTTCACTGTGTGTGTGTGTGAGTCATGAGAGGCAGACAGCTCAGATGATTCACTCCTCAGCGATGATGTATCTCCTCTTAAGACTTTGAGAGAATGTGCCAGTGCACAAGAGATGTTCACTTTTCAGATGTTTGAGTTTGTAATTGAGAATTACTGCGAGTCTTCTGACAGAAGTAGCACTACTACATTTTGCCTGATTGTGTGAATTAAGTGCAATTTCTAGTATTTGCAGATTTTTTTCTAGTTCATAGAGTGACTGCAATGGCATTGCTACAGGTTTAGTGGTGTTGCTGTGGTGTTTGTATAGGTTAAACAAGCCCTTTACCTGATGTTTGTAGCTCTTACCATCTTTCTCTTACTTCCTCGTTTTTCTTTGTCTTAGTTATCAACCACAACTTTCTTTTTATGTGCAGCAACCATAAAATGTGGCTCTTTTCTTTTAGAAGTTGTAACAATGTTTTTCAAGAAGGAGTCAATTATAAACATTATCTACATAATTATAAATATATTTTATTGCTGTCAAACGATTAACCAGGATTAATTTCATTCAGATTAAAGGTTTGTGTTCACATAATTTATATCTGTGTACTGTTTATACTCATTTTTCATTTATAAACAAAAAACATACTTGTCTATATATTAAGGATATATTTAAATGTATTCATTTATATTTAACCATTATTAAAATCGAAATAAACATTTATTAATTGTAATATTTTATATTTTTCTTAAATATATGCATTTATGCATATGTGTTCATAACCGACATATATTATGTAAACAAACTTACATTCTGGCTGCGATTAATCAGGATTTATTGTTTGACAGCCCTAAAGTCAATTTAGCAAATGTAAAGCATCATTGTATCACATTTAGCAAGTTATATGATCACTTAGAAAGCCTCACAGTTTGAATTAGGGCTGCACGACAATTAATCGCGATACCACTAAACCCTATTGTAGTCGAGCTGGCTGCGAAATGCAATTTGTCGATATTTTTTGAATGCGTAGATTGTCTGTTAAGCACGAGTCCGGGATCAGTGTGAAATGCTGCTCGATATAAAATCAGTGCGAGTTTGAGTAGCTTATAATATGCATTTGAAAAAGCAACACTTGTCAAACACGATCATTATAATAAACTTTATTGTCATAAAAATACCTGTTTAGGCTTGAATTACAGTGATAAAGAGATGTCTATAGGCCTTTCTTAGATTCTTGAACGTGTTCCGGTCTTCTTCTGCAATGCGTATTTAGAGTTTCCACACGAGAGCGCCCTCTGGCTTTCGGATGCAGCAGTATTTTCCTGTACTAAACTCAAAAGTTGTGTAAAAATCATGTGATATTTATCGTCGGTTTATCTTGACAGCCCTTGTTTGAATGATTATTCACATGTGTAGAACGAATGGTGCAAAAGAACTATTTCACAGCGTGACGTGTACAAACGGAAGTAGGGTAAACGCTTGTCCGGTCAATGCTCTAGCTCCGTTCACTACACACAACTGTTGCGGAGACCAGAAGAAGTTAAGCATGTAGCGCTCCCTTTATGTTGATTTGTCTAACAGATATCAGACCTTGATCATAAATTAATCGCTCAAAATACCATGTTTTTTTAATGTTTGTTTCCCCTATTATTACATCTTCCAGTAAAACATGAAAACTGCAACATATTTTACTTTTATTTTTGGTAAATAAAATGAATGCCTGTGAGAAAACAAGCTGTATGGCCAGGAAAAGTTTCCCCTACTTCCGGTCTCTGTCGCCATTTTGTGAAATAGTTGAATGCAAGCTTGTACACAGCGAAGTTTTGTTCAGAAAATCATAAGAGAGCTCTCTTATTGTTTATGAATAATTCAGCAAGAAACTGTGAAAATGTCGCTGAGAGTCGAGTAATGTTTTGTGGGTGTAGCCTGACGGCTTACAGCTGAGAGCAGCACTTTTAAACCCCACACGTGCAAACATTCACAATGCACATTTCAGCTGAATAATGCCTCTCACAATGCAGAACGAAACAATATACACATTCATGAGCTCTCCACCTTTTTCTCAAACCAACAGATTGATTCCAGATCTCGATGCAAAGGTTGAATAAACGCTATGTATACATATAAAAATTGACTACATTATCTGTAGTCTAGTATGAAAACTAACTGTACTATAGTATATAACTATATGACATGAACAAACTGTAGAAAATACTATGATAAACTTTAATATTTACTATACTCTAGTTTACTATAGTAAGTTCAAAAACACGTAGTATCACTGTAGAATTTTACTGCGGTTTACTATAGTAAATAAATCCTATATTGTACTGCAGTATTTGTAAATGCAGTTATTATCGGCAGTCTTGACCTCCCTTTAAATAAAAAACACGTTATGCAGTTTGAGTGTTTAATGCATCCAGGCATTCTCATCTTTAGCAGAGCATGGGGGGTTTGCTTTAAATCTGCTGGAGAAGTATACGGTGAACAGGAAGACAGAACAACAACAAAGCACTGAAAATGTAAATGCATCCTGTGCTTTATATAAGCCCGGTTATCATTGGTGATTGTGCAATGCGGCGCTGCGGTCTGCAGCGTGCTGATGTAAACAGAAAAGACTCTTGACTCCAGCCATGAGCTTTGATGCAGATGCCCTACTTTCCTAAATCAGTGTGTTATGGGGGGGGGGTGAAGCAGAACAAGGCTCAAATTGATGTTCCCCGGCACAGCTGCAGGCATCAGCTGACTCCCCCCAGACGATTTATCTGCTTAAACTGTGACCTTTTTGTTCCTGTTAGTGCGCAGAACCGGCGCCGCTTACAGTGGTCTAGCTTTGACTCTATTCCCCTCCCTCCCTCATGCCAATCAGAGCTCAGAGAGAGCGCCAAACTCCGCCCACAGCAGCCTCGTGTCACTCCTGCTGATGCATTGGCTGTTACTTTCACTTCCTGATTTCTTCCTTTATCGCCTCCTTTACAACATTGTTATTCATGTTTTGACGGAAAGTGCATCACTATAGTGGGCGCATTTCTATATTTTTTAATCATTTGGTTTGGGTGCACGTTTGTCTCTGAATTCTATAGAATTTTTCACTCGGTTGTTTTTCTACTTGAAAAGTTTTTTATGCGGTATTCAGGCGATCATTTCTTTATTAGTACTCACATACATTTTTTTTATTACAAATTTTTTTAATTGGAATAAATCCAGGAAACAACAATTTAAGTGAGTCTAATCATTGACATTGTTAATATCCTTTTATTTAAACTGGGCCAGTTGTTCTCCCGGAAGTGACATCAGCTTTGTTGAACACAATATGAAGCGTCAGCAGTCTGACCGTACTGAAACAAGAAGCGTTCAGACATTTCTGATCTGTGATCAATGTACAGCTAGATTTCTGTCAAACCACACTTAGCAACGCCCTAGCAACCACTTTGGACACATTAGCCACCCAGCCAATCAGAATCGGCTTCATAGTCCATCCGTGTTATCTTTGGTGTAATCTTAAATTATGTTAGTATGCATTTTACATATAATCTAATGGAGAGTGTTTGATAGGCCTAAAATCTGCTTAGTGCATGATGACTCATCAAAATTCTCCCGCCGTCGTTGCATAAGAGTTGGACTCCAATATACATGCACTATAGGCTTGTTTAGAGGTTTCTGGAGGAGTAGTTCATCGTAGCTCTAATGTCAACCTTGTGACTCACTTAACCCACATCACCGGTCTCTGGGTTTGTACCTGAGTGGAAAGAAGACACTTCCCCTCTATGAGTCCAGCCGCAGGGTTATGAGGTCAGGAGAGAATGCATTCACGCTCTGACTCATCACTCATCCTGTGTGTGACTCATGCATGAGCTCTGATAAAGTAAACAAGCGCATGCTGGGCGACCTCGCACTGACACCCGAATGTTTGCATGCAGAGCGAGTATGCAAAGCCCGTCTGGACGATCCCGACCATGTGTGTGTGGACGGGGAAGTGCAGTGCAATGCATGCTGGATATTTTATTGTATTTTTCTTTTAGCCACATGGTGAATCAACTCACTGCTCACTAGACTGAATGGAAATAGGCCCGGAGGGAGTGTGTGTGTGTGTCAGTGGGCAGATCTCTGCATCAGCAGATGGGAGAGGCCTGTCGAGTGTAAAGTGACCGCAGTACTGAGCATGCTCACTGTACTCCCTCGTCATGCTCGATGGAAAAACACATCAAACCTTCCGTTCGTGTGTGTGTTTATCTAACCCAGATAACAACATTATCGCTCATCGCTTCATCTTTCGCTCTGAAGTTTAGTTTAGTTTATTTATAAAGCACATTAAAACAACGGTTGTTGACCATTGTGCTGTAGAATACTGGTAATAATTGTAAATAAATGAAAAGACTGACAGAAAAAGAGACAAACTCAACAAGAATCATAAATTATAAGATCTCAAGTTCTCATTCAGGTATCAACTTGGTCTCCGATGTTTCTCTTACATTTTGTCTGAATGGTTCCATAAAGAATCTTTATAATCAGAAGACTTCTCTGGTTCACAGAAGGGATTCAAACAAGGTTCATCAGATTATAAAAAGGTAAGAAAGAGATGGTTCTTTAAAGAACCTCAGACTGAATGGTTCTTTGTGGAACCAAAAACGGTTCTTCTATGGCATCGCTGTGAATAAATCCTCTTAAGCACCTTTATTTTGTAGTGTAGGAATAATAAACGAGAATGAGAATGAAATGAACGTGTATTTGTCAAATGGCTGATGAGTAAATGTGATGAGAAATGGAAGAGTTGATATTGAGATCTTCAATAATATTGACGTTTGATTGCAGACGAGACAAACCTGAGCTCAGTTTGACACATTGTTGACATCACTTCTCAAACTCTTTCTTTTGTTTCTGCGTAAATTACACATTTTATTATGTGTAACTGTCTGATGATTTATTGCACGTCTCATGTTTATTATGTCTCTTCTGCATTAGCAGTTCCCAGGGTGACACATAGATTCCTGTTTGACATGCGGATTCCTCAGTTTATTGGAATTCCTGGGTTTCCATGACACAGACGCTTGTTAACTTGCAAATTTCAGGTCTGGAATATAGTGAAGGAGACAGCAAGGCCTCGTTGATATGATTTTCAGCAGTGTTTATTAAAGCAAACATCACCGGTGTTCTAGGTTTAGTATTTCATCACCTGACCTCAAGCTTGAGCGATAGAGATGATAAAGATGGTTTATGATGTCGATGATAAATGCTTGAAGAACCGCAGTGGGTCAAACGTTTACACATGTCTGTAGTTAAGGGTTAACCTCGTCTTGATAAGCTCGGGTTAACTGGGTTAATCATTGTGTTTGGGAGTGTCAGGTCTCTCTCGATATCTTGCCGGATATTTCTACTCCTGTATTTGGCCAGATTCACACAACAAATCCTTTTACAGCCAGTGTTGGGTAAATTACTTTGAAGTACTTTATTACTAGTGACTAATTACATTTTCAATGGCGTAATTAGATTACTGTATTAGTTACTTAATTACTTATTACTTTTGATATCCTACAATAATCTTTTTGAAATATACATAATTCAAATAGATAATAAAGAACTACATAAATTATACTACAATATTAATTGACCAAAGTATTCAAATGTGGGATACAGACTATATAGACTTATAATTTTCATGTCATTTTCACTTTTGAATATATTACATCAGAATTACATTCAATTACACCAGAAGTAACTAATTAAATTACTGAAAATAAGAGTAATCCCTTACTTAAAAAGTAATTCATTAAAGTAAGTAGTTACTTAATAACTAGTTACAACCAACACTGGTCACAAGCAGGACAAGTTAAGCTAATGGGAAGGAATAGATCCGTTGGAGAAAGAAACGAGAATATATAAGTGACTCTGGGTCACAAAACCAGTCTTAAGGAGCAGGGGAACATTTTTAGTAAAAGACAAAAATACATTGTACGGGTCGGAATTATTGATTTTTCTTTTCTGCCAAAAATCATTAGGATATTAAGTCAAGATCATGCTCCATAAATATATTATGTAAATTTCTTACCTAAAATATATAAAAACTTTTGTGAGTGGATGACCTGCCACAGTGCCTCTGATTAACAACTTCAAAGACAGTTTTCTCAATATTTTGATTTTTTGGCACCCTCAGAGTTTTAAACGGTTGTATCTCAGCCAGATCTTGTCCTAACAACTCATACACAAACATACATCTTATTTATTCAGCTTTCAGATTATGTAAAATCTCAATTTCGGAAAAAAATGACCCATAAGCCTGCTATTGTTTTCCAGGGTCTCAAATATCTTTAATATCTCAGAGACAGAAATAAAGGGAAATGTGGGTTGTTCTTTATCTAGAGTCTCAGACTGGCTTTAAACTGCACAATTTCCCCTAAAAGTGTTCTGTGTGAGATGAAGAAAAGATTGATCACACGAATGCTCTGTGCTGGTACACTTGTTTATGTTCAGTGTTTCAACACACTTAGAATTGAATGTGTGTGTTTGTTTGTTTGTGTGTGAGGGGGAGGGGAAATGTGCTGTTTTGAATGTTTGAGCGATAACAAAGCAAGCCTTCCATGAGGTCATGCGTCGCTTACATGGCCATGTGGTTTAACTGGGTGGGGAGTTTTCTTTCGGACTTCCCTTAATGTGCTCATATATGAACTGCTGGCCCAGTTTTTCTAGCTTTCTCTCTTTCCCTCTTTCTCTATTTCTCACTTTCTCATTTTCACACTTTCAAAGCGACTGAAAAAAACAATTTGGGGAAACTGAGACTCATGCTACTCTTAACGGTTTGTTTATCAGAGAGCAAAATATACAATTTATATATCCATTTTTAGTCACGCAGAAGTTGAATTTTATTTGTAATTGATAGAAGCAAATGCTACTAAAGCTTTTCTCCCAGACACATTCGTCACAGGTTTAGTTTCTCACATGACTTACGTTACCTTCATGTCACTTACATTAGTTTCATTGTATCAATTTAATATATCGTTTATGTACAGTTTTTAGGTGTAACGCATATTCGTTATTTAATTTGGTGCCTCACAAGCCTGAATTTCAGAAATGAAGACGAATGCAAAATGTTTAAAAACACCCACTGAAAAAAAAACGTGTTTTAAAGTGTTTTTGTGGGAACAAATGGTATTTGTTTGTCGAAAGTAAATAAGATATTTTGTTTCCTCATGCAGTGACGTTCATTATAAGAGTGACTCAAGTGTTCAAATGCTTTATATTGTTCAGGGCTGAACACTTTTTGTCGGTCATAATACTTCCCTGTGTTATGTTTATGCAATACAATACTATTGTTTATCTTGCGCACACATACACTTAAACATTTATCTCAAAGAGCTGAAGATAAGGCACCTTCCTGCTCAAAAGTGCATGTGGGTCACATGAATAATGGATGTCAGGCTGAACTGCTGCTGAACTCGGGCGATGTCAAATCTGCACGCCCATTATACACCCGTCTCTGCTGATGTGGCCCTGCATTCAGACGCCTCTGTCATCGCTTTGGGTGTGGCCGATCGCCTGACACTCTCAAACAATTCAGCTTTGTTCCACCTCATGGCCTTTGTGATCCAACGACTTACGTGTCCATATATGAGGTTAGATAAACCAGCGTGCTGACCGGAGACCTGGTGCAAGGTGACTGTAGTTAATGTGTAATCCAGCGGATACTGCAGACTGGAAAGTTGCCACATGATTTGGATTTGGAGTATAAAGTGGGCACAGCTTGATAGATTTGCATCAAAAGAGTTTAAACTAAAACTGAAGCACTTTACGTTTTAATATAAAGTTTGACTAAAGGTCAAAGTAGACTATATTTGACTATATCTGAAACAGCCCACTAATGTATTATTTGTCAATTAGTGATTTTAAACAGCTGTGGTTGTTAAGTATATGCGGATTGAATTCCAGATTACATCAAAATCTGACTAAAACCTATTTCATGAAATCTGAATGACATTTTCATTTGATCTCAAACCACATATGCATAAGATTTGGATCAAATGTCATGTGGGGTTTTGCTGTTCAAACATCTGACTCGATCAAAAACATTGACATTTTATGTTGATTTTGCTTTGGATGTCTGAAATCAAGAGCGTCTTTCTCTGGGGAAGGTCAGACTCCGTCAGCCTGCCGTCACGGATGATGAAGATGTCTGCAGCCTGAGGATGAGGTACAAAACATAATTCAAATTACTGCGCAGTCAATCACACACGGATGGATGGGAAGGTTTATTACATAAGCAAATTGCATCTATTTCGATTTTAGGTCCAACCTGGAACATAAAATTAAGATGAACAAACACCGTACCAACTCTTATGTTATAAAACAAAATTTAAATGTCAGTAAATTTATTTTCTTGGAGGCAATAATTCACCACACAAAATCATTGTCAACTGGGGCTGCAATGTGCGAGAAATGTGTTTACGCGTCATATTTTTTGCGTTTATCTGCTGTAATGGCACTTTCTATTCCCGGGTATGTGTAAATTAATCCGCAGAACAAGCGAAAGTATAATACACCGCTAAACAGCAATCGCAAGCTTCGGTCGCAGGAGTGATTGGATGGAGGGATTACCCCTTCCCCCGGATTAATTGAAAAAACATTGTTAGATTAGTCGACTAATTCGGAAAAATCGTTAGATTAGCAGACCAGCCGGGGAAAAAAAATGTTAGATTAGTCGACCAATCAGGAATAATAATTGTTAGATAAATCGTCTAATAGGGAAAAAACTTTAGATTAGCAGACTATGAGGGAAAAAAATCGTTCGATTTGTCGCCTAATCAGGAAAAATCGTTAGATCAGCAGACTAACAGGGAAAATAATTTGAAAAAACTAATTTGAAAAAATAGATTAGTCAAAAATACAAAAAGTCTAGTTGCAGTCCTATTGTCAGCGTGTTTATCCACGGTAAAAGTGAAGGATTTGTGAATATCTGATCGGCACCAGGGTTTCTGACAATCAGGAAACAAAACCATGTTTAAATGTGCCACTATTATAAAGAAGAAATAACAAAATCTTTAATAATGAGGTTTTATTTAATTGATAAATAAACTAGATATTAACAAGAAATACATTTAGCTTTTATTGTCTGTTGCTTTTGTCTGCACACATGTTTTCTGTACAACACATTTTTGTTGTTGTGGTATCATTTCTTTCACATTTATCTGGCCTCACACTGCACACAAAACCTAAACTTGGTTTGGTCACTTTACATGTCAGTCTGCAGTAGCTGTGAATCAAACCAGACTTGATCCTGTTTGTCCGGCTAAGTGAGACTTCAGGTTTGACATTTTAATACCTTGGTTGTCAGTTTCTTTGTTAAATCAGTGAGTGATAACCCTGATCAAATAAACCAGAGCCAGAGCTGCAGCGTCAGTATCACGGGTGATGACAGCCGTGGCCACAGATGAAAGCGCCCATAGAGATTATTCTGAAAACCCGAGTGTGTACGGTACACACCGTAACGTTTCCTTTCAAGTTTCTCTCTCAATTTAATTCTGTCCCTGGCTTCTGAGAGAGATCTGTTTTGAAAAGAAGCCGTACTTTGAAGTGTACAAGCGAGCAAGGCCCAGACGCCGCAGCTACCAGCCATATCCGCTGTGCCGCGGACGCTCGTGACACATTTTCTCTCTTTCTCTGCTTCTTTCTCCAGTGGTGACCGTCATAACGCCGGCTGGGCGTGACAGTGATCTCCAGCAGTTTTGACACATTTGAAGGGATCCAAGGAAGGAGATAATTAAAGCCATACCGATGCCTTCTGATCAACTTTTCCTTTACGTAGGGTGAGATAGATGATGAGAGCGATGAGTATTTGATGTTTGAAACAATGATGCACGGTCCTCTTGAAATGCTGTGGCTTATAGACCCCTTCGGAAAATGTCAACAACGATGATCCAGCGCCGGTTTACAAAAACTTCCTGTTTCACTTTTTAACACTTCACAAACGTTTCAACAAAATACAACCAACAGAACATTTATAATGAAGATGTTAAACGCCCAGTGTCGACATCTTGCAAAGTGGTCTATAAAAATATTCACATGGATCGTGTGGTGTAATTGTCAGAAAACCCAACGACAAATCAGACCAACCGGACATGTTACACCATCATATTAACGTTGCATTTCATTTTCTTTCGAGTTGCACATCATTTTACTTCCTGAAAGTTTTGATTGACAAGAGCTTCGTCCAAGTACTATTCCTTTGTACCCATCTTTTCCAGTTGGTCTGATTTGTCGTTGTGTTTAAATCTGACTGTATAAATAAAATTCTGCTCTTTCAAAACTCTAAACGTCTTTCGAAGAAAGAAAACTTTGTTGAAAACCATTTCATCACTTTTGTTTCCAGGTAGCCTCATTCCTAAAGATGTCGCAGGGTGATTTAGCTTGTGTCTTTCACCTCTGCTTTCTAGTTTTATCGGTCTAGGTGTGTGCCGTCTGACTGGCATTCATGTGTTACGGTTTCAGAGTAGAGTTAATTGAGGGTTAATCATTCAGTAAGTTGAAGTTGAGCAATCGCAAAAGTATGCTTGCTAATACAGAAAATACCCTGTTATTATTAACTTCTTACAGAATGTCCCCGCAGTTAAATGGGCAAAAATACTTTCTGGGTGAATCATGGGTTGCTTCTGGCTTGTTCCATCAATGCTTGTGAAACTGAAAGTGTAAAATAAGACAAACTGCCCACACCTGCTTTCCATAAAGCTGCAGATACATTACACCTGTAACTCATTCATTCATCTGTGTCCTTGAAGTTGTGTAAGATCATATCAAATACATATGAATCATGGGAGGTTATAACAAACGTTGGTTTGATTGTATCAATAGATAATGAGATGAAATTAAAGCACGCGTGATTCATTTATGCATGTGTTGCAGCTTGAGTTGGTAACTTTGATGTCTGAAAACTTTGATCAGATTTATTATGAGTGCATCCAGTAATAATTCAATCAGTTTAGCGTCCCGTCCTAACATGTGTTTACATTAGTCTCAGAGTTCTGCATCGGGCCTAATGTGAGTCAGAACGTGTCCAGATTTACTGCAGATGTTTGCTGAATGGAAAATAAAGTGTTTACTTGTGTCTGACGCACAATGAAGAGCTACATTTAGTGTTTATTTGACAGGAATGTCTATAAAATTGTGACCGTACTGTGGAAAACACAATATTAAAAACAGATGCCAACGGCATGGAGATCAAACTTCGAATAGACCGATTTTAAAGCACTTGACTGCTAACCGCTAAACTCTTGGCATTAACCGACTCCACAGAAGCTCTTATTTTGGCTCCGCAACCCAGTTTTGAGTCAGATGTGCATTTCCTGTACAAGTCAGTCGACCTCTCAATTATAATATTTAAATGCGAGCTTTTTCAAGCGTATGTCACGCTGTATGTGGAAATGACGGGGAGTTTTGACAGGAAACCACATCGCTTTCATCCTTCAATGACAGCATTGCTTTTAAACGCTTCAGCAGAGGCCACATGAACATTTCTCATTTCACGAAGGGAAATTCCAGCGAAATATTAAAGTTTCCCTATCAAACAATTTTTTGGTGTTCTTCTTAAAAAAAAAAGGAAGAAGCACCATCGCTTGTATTTCTGACCGTTAACTTGTACTGCTCATTTTCTTGTCTTGCAGACACGAATCGAATCAAGGACAGACGTGCTGTTGCTTTCCAAGCTGTCGGACTGCAGAAGAACAGGTGAAAACATTCCCTCACCCCACCAGAGTCAAGCAGCCGCATGGCATCTCGGTCGCATGTTTTGCACACCTGGAAAAAAAACGTTTGTGTTTTTCTTCTCGTCGTTTTTCACCACCCTTGCAAGCAGAATTACCAGACGGCTCTCTGGCCTTTTCGACTTCATCATTTTTGTTTTATTACGGCTGCACATGTGGCACATCTGGCGCCAAGCCCGAATCATTACTTACTTTTTATGTTCGGCTCGCCGTCGCCATGGAAACTGCTGCATGTTTGGCAGCGAGCCTTTGAAGGCGAGCGAGAGAGGGGAGAGTATTGCGAGCTCTCAGGAATTGGCCTACATCCAGTGTAATCATGGCGGGGAGCTAAAATGAGCCGTTTGGCAGCACACCAGGTTTCAGAGAACAAAGATGTGAGCCACTAATGTTGGCCGCAGAGCCTGCTTGGCATCCTTAACCATTTCCCAGCAGCCCCTTCCACGGCTCCCTGCCAAACCCCCCCCACCACCAACCCGCCCCCGCTGGGACGGCAAAGAGGATCTGAATAAAGAAAGAGACTTGTTTTTCTCCGAGCTCCTCTGCTCCAATGACATCACCTCTGCAGCCTCTAGCCCCAGATTCCAGACGCCGAGCACATTTTTTCTGCTCCTCTCTCTCTCTCAAGCCTCCATTTTGACTGAATTCCTCCATTTTATAATTGCTCTGCCTCCTCTGTGTCACGAAACGTCCGCTCCGAAAAAACGATATTCTCTTTTTATTCTGCCAGTGCTACAGAAATAACTTCTTACAATTCTTAGATATGGAAAAAGCTTTATTTTTTCACGCAAAGCTCGTAAACTTGCATTTTCCAAAATCAAAATAATTGCTAAATAAGTAAGAACAACGACACCATCACACACGATCTATGACATACCGTATGTGCAATACAAGACATTTCAGGTTTTATGTAAATAATTGATTACAACCAGATACAACATACCGATGTCTGAAGGTTTTATCAAGTGACAGTAAAATGTGCATGTCAATAAATGCACTGTAGACGGATTAATCACAAGGGCAGAGGTTACACCATAGAGTCACAACACAAAATATTCACGGCTGATTTCATGAGGCAGAGGGAAAAAATAGCAACGCGGTAAACAGGATGTTGCCTGTCAGTGGGGCTATCCTGGTGAGCGCAGGAGTTGCCATGGTTTCCATTTCCTGAGAAATGTACAGCCAATCAAAAGGAGGGAAGGAGGTTTCACAGACCGTCTGCGCTAGGAAAAACAGGCTGAAATGACATCGTGTCGGAGGGTTCACGCCACACACTTGAGTGAAGCGTAAAGCACGTACACGTTTCAGCATGCCCCTCGTTTTATAGCCCGTACGGCTTCATGCCGTCTGCGTCTCTCTGAATGTGTCTGAGTCAAGACGGTACTGCCGTTTAACAGCTTCAGACAGTCCAGATAAAAGGAATTCTGGCGATGTTAGATATGCAACTTATATAAGAGAATCAATATTTCATTCGTTTTGTTTACAGCGCTGCGTCCTGGAACACACACGGGTTATATAACACAAGAAATGGGCCATCGCACGGAGGGAGATACACGAGAAGACAAAAGGGAAAGAAAACACCTCGACACACACGGTCGCAGCATCCAGCAAGAATCCAAAGATACAATGACACCTTGACATTAAAAAGCTCAGAGGCTGCCGCTTTGGGAAGTCTTGCCTTAGAAATGCCGAGTCACGATCCGTTGACAACACAATATCAAGCGGTGACCTTCCGGCTAATATTTCAGAAAACATTGCCCTTGAGTGACACCACAACGTGTTGACGTGAAATCTGATAAGCCTTAAAGGTTAATGCAAGAGGAATTAGTTGTCAGGCTGGAAAGGAGAGACAATATTTACAGTTTCAAGGGCACAAAACACGCCACCGTGCTGAAGTTCCTTCAGGCAGCCCGAGTGTGTGGGGGGTGAAAATAAGCCCTGGCCACGGGCCAAGAGATTTGATGTTCGTTGAGAAGGGCGCGGCGAGCTGTGGGTACGTGACTAAACATCTTACTTCCTCTTTCCAACGTCACGAGGGCTTGCACAAACACATCCTGCCGAGCGTCTGCAGATTTCAGACGCATTGATTCACCCGAAGAGCCCTGAAGCTGCACTTTGTTGGAACGGATCCAAAGCACGAGGGAAGGCCCGATTTAACGTGTCTTTCGGACATTGTGTGCCCAGACCTGATCGCCCCTAACGTGCACACACAACTAGACGAGAGAAACAAAGCATGTTGGAGGGCAAAGCACATGCTGTGTTGTTGCATAATAGTTCACCGACTACTTGAATGTTTCATTTCATTCAGTACGTATGACAGATGCAGTATGTGTAGGAGTGTCAAAAATGCAGTGTGATTCGCCCACACTTTTACTGCGAGATGTTTTATTTGAATATCATTTTTAAGCCAGACTTATTTACGACACTGGGGATACAGTATAAGGATATGAAGTAGTGTGTTAGTATTTCTGTACACTGCGCAAGAAGTGAAATGTCGAGGCATTTCCGATGAATGAGGAACAAACTTTGTTGAGACGTGTTTTTTTTTGCAATAAACTAACTTTGTCACCATGTGAAAATAGCTATTCTCAACATCCAAAATAATATTTATTTAAAAAGTTACAATTGTTATTGTTTATTAATAGTGCTAATCATCTCAGTATTTAATAAGACTATTACTAGATATCACTTTTCATGATATTTACAGTTGTTTGTGATCACTTTATTAATATTTATCAAGACCACAAAAACTTTGTTATTATTCAATATTCTGTGTCGTTTATCATCCATAAAAGTTACATTTTGTTTTAGAGACTTTTACATGTGAAGAGTTTGATAAATCCGTTTAAAAAAAATCTTTTCTTGTGCATTCCAATTAATATCAATCAAACTAAGTTGGTTTATGTTGATATAAGCCATAATATATTGAACAGCTAACTAACACAATTAAACATGACGACATAATCAAACATTATTGGGGATTTTTGTCTCATTTCGGAACCAAACTCTTCATATTTTTACTTAAATACAAGACAACCGATTTTTACTAAATCTTGAGCACAGCTATTTTATTTGCTACAGAAATCTTTATTCTGGTCGTCAGGTTATGAAAAGAAGATTAACGCGCCCTCATTCCCCGACTGTAGAAACCCTGTAATGATAGGTTTAAAAAAGCAAAGTCTCACCCCTCCGTCCGGTAACTATTCGCCTGATTAGCATATATTGCCCTCCTACGTCAGCGCAACAACTTTCAACTCGATTCGATTTCGAAAGCGTTTCTGAGGCGCGTTTCCCGTCTGGCCTCAGTTCATACTGTTAAATAAAGTCAGTCAGGTCCGTCAGAGCCTCACCGCGCATGCGCCCGAGGGGGTGGCGTTCTGTCGAAGAATCGAGTCAACACAACGGCGGTGACGTCACGGCTCCTCACCGAGCGCGAGCGCGGCAGTGGTGAGTGAGCTAGACAGATAGAGCGCGCGTCGTAGTAAAGCGCACGCCACTATGAAGTCTCGTTTGTAGCTTAATTGTTTTATACTTCAGCGAAGGCAAAAGGAGGCTATATCGGGTTTTTATTGCATCCGCGGACATTTGCAAGAGGATTCTGCTTTATTCCGGGAGGGGGGATTTTAACCGAAATCAGAGATGTCGTCCGCGGCGGTTTCTGCCTCGCGCAGGCAGTCGTGTTATTTATGCGACCTGCCGCGCATGCCGTGGGCTATGATCTGGGATTTTACCGAGCCCGTGTGCAGAGGATGCGTGAACTACGAAGGGGCCGACAGGATCGAGTTCGTCATCGAAACGGCGCGCCAGCTCAAACGGGCGCACGGCTTTCAGGACGGCAGACCGGCGGGACCCGGGAAACAGCTGTCGGGGAAAGACATTCAGTCCTTGAACCATGCGCCGGGCGACCCGGGCTCGCGCCCCCCGCTGCAGCTCGACCGCTACCCGCTGTCCAACGAGCGCCCGCCAAGGCTCGGACCCGAGTATCAGTCCGCGCGGCAGGCGAACGGCATCCCGGTGCCGAACGGATTCTCGAAACCGGACGACCCGCCGGAGCTGAACCGCCAGAGCCCGAACCCGCGCAGGACTAGCGCCGTTCCGCCCAATCTCGTGCCTTTGGTGAACGGCGGCATGATGAACGGCAGACCGCACATCTCGGGGCACGCGCCCGCGGAGCTCGGCGGGAGTAAGCGGCCGTCCTCCGTCTCCAGCACGGAGCACGACAAGGACAGACACAGACCGGACAGCCTGACGCCGGAGCTCGGAGACGGACACAAGGGCCGGGACGACTGGCTGAACAAGAACAAGACGGTTCGGGACATGATGACGCTGTACCCGCACGACGGCGGCCGGTTCAAGAAAGAGCACATGCAGCAGCAGAGGGTCATGTACGAGCCCAGCGCCCCTCCATCTAAATCCGGTGGGTTTGTATTCACTTATTCTGGGTTTCTGCATGCGTGTCATCTGAAAAATGCCTTGATTGTTGTATTCTAGTGGTAACTATTGTATTTGTAACATTCAAGCAACACTTTCACTATGCTAATTTTCACAATTGTGTATATTTTTGATCACACTGTGTGTATATGGATACGTCAAGTGTCTAGAATATATCCTGTCACGAAAAATCCACATTTTTCTTTTTATGATGTGCAGAGATCTGCGTTTTCCTTAGATTCTCATTCTTATTGTGTTGTGTGCAGTGTATTGTTGCCTCATAAATGGCCTGGTCTGAATGAGAGCACTGTGGCATGAGTCAGCTGCAGGGAAATTTCCGCTGATCAAAGCTCATGCTGTATTTGCATGCGGTGCGTGTGCAGCCGGCCTCATTGTTACGTCTGGCACTACGATGCATGTCTGCGGCGCTGCCGTTGCAGAAAGGTGGCTCTGCGTATCAGCAGGTTTACTGTGACGGATTGTTTTGCATGTGGTATTAACTCTCTCTCCGTACGCTCTTGCAGATAGAGGCAAACATCCCAAGAATCTCAAGAGGAAAGCCTCGCCCGAGCCGGACGGGGAGGGCACCGCCGCCAAGATGAACGGGGACGGACAGCAGTGGCTTCCGGCGCCCGGAGACGGCTTAAAAATGCCACCTGTTCCTCCGCCAAGCTTCTCCGCCCCCCCTTCCACGATATCCCCGCACCCTCGCACCACCCCGCCGGAGGCCGCGGGCGGCGCGGCTCAGAACGGACAATCTCCCATGGCCGCTCTCATAATGGCGGCGGATAACGCCGGCGGCAACAGCTCGCCCAAGGACGCCAACCAGGTGCACTCCACAACGCGCAGGAACAGCAGCAGCCCGCTGTCCCCCAACCAGCGGCGACTGGCGCAGAGGGAAGGCTCGGGCCCCGGGACGCCCCACGTGCCCGGTATGGACGGGGTGCATCCTCAGAGCATTCCGGACTCGTCGGTGCCCAGCAGCATTCCGCTGTGCTGCACTCTGTGCCACGAGAGACTGGAGGACACGCACTTCGTCCAGTGCCCCTCGGTGCCCTCGCACAAATTTTGCTTTCCGTGCTCCCGGGAGAGCATCAAACAGCAGGGCGCTTCAGGTGAAGTGTACTGTCCGAGCGGCGAGAAATGCCCACTGGTGGGCTCCAACGTACCGTGGGCGTTCATGCAAGGCGAAATCGCCACGATACTGGCAGGGGACGTCAAAGTAAAAAAGGAGAGGGACCCTTGATTACGTCACGCCGTATTTTTTCTTCTTTTTTTCCTTTTTTTTTTTCGAAAAAATACTCAACAACAAAAAATATTGATCTATATAAATATATAAATCTGAATATCACACGTGTACCACCCGAGCAGCAACTAACGGACTTGTACATAATGAACATAAGGGACGTGAATACTTGGTAAACATTGCTGTACATTTTTTTGATTTTCATTTTGAATACATTGTGTTTCTATATTTTTGAAGATAAAAGGTATGTACGCATTATAACGGACTACGTTCTTCTTTGTCAATGTTTAACGACTCTTCTCGATGTATTTTTAGTTATGGTGGCAGTTCCTGTTAAACGTAGGATGTGACTAATGCAACTCTACGAGCACTTGGCAAACGTTGAAAAATGCTTCTAGCTGTACTTGTATGCACTTGTTTAAAAATTGCCAAATACATTTTCTGATCTTGTATTAATGGAGAGTCTCTGCTTGGTTTTTGTGACGTCTCATGTCGAGATTCTATCATTTGGCTCGTCTCGGCCGAGGGCTTTCAGAATGTTTAGAGAACAAGTGTAATGCACATCCGTTAGGATACGTGCTCTCCGTGAAAGGATTCATTATTTATTTTAACCAAGTCTTCGCGTTACAGTGCACTCTCACCGCTAAACAATAATAAGTGTTTTTGTTGTTGCTATTTTCAATATAGAGCAATGACGCATGGGCAGTGAAATGTAAATAGTTACCATCATCAGGTCTTAGTGTTGTGTTTGGAGACGGCCGGAGTGCTTTGTGCTGGTGAAGGAAATTGCAAAGTCAGACATGAGGGGGAGTTGTTTGAAACGACAAATGCGTGGGCTTATGATGAGACGGCCAATGTTATACATGCGTCACCACACTTATTCAAAATATATTAACAATCATTGAAGTGTTGCAGGATGTCTTGATATTCAAATACTAAATACCTTTGAAACGTACGTGCATCAATGCAAGAAATCATTGAACATGAATCATGCAGAAGTGCAGCGCATATAAAACACACGTGTAGATGAACACAAGCGCATGTCAAACAACACATGGTCAACGCTGCCGTTCCAGTTTTTGGCCGTCTCGGGCTGCATGTTATCGCAGGTTTAATTTATTCTCTTTATATATCAAGTAATGCAGTCACATTTGAAACAGTTTGCTCATATTTTCAACAAGAACGTGCTGAAGTTGTTGCACAGACGTAAATCAAAATCTGCTCCCTGCGCTGACACGCACGCGCTGAGAAATGCGATGATCACATCAGCTTGTAAAACCTCACGTGGTCACATGTTCAGCTCTGGAATTCCCAAGTCACTCCCCATTTTACCCTTGTTTGGTAACTTGCTGCATGTAGTAAGACGCGACGCAAACTAGCCTGACCTGTATGCAGGAATGTTTTTATTTCAGTAACAACAAACAATTTATGCATTTTAATTGCAAGAATTAAGCATTTTATCTGCACGTTTCATCGTGTTGAACCCTGAAGTGAGGTTCATTCAGAGATTGGTCTTCCATTAGTGGTTTCAGGGGGATCTGTGACTGGAAACACGTGCGTCTGAATAATAAACCGCTCTCCGTTTAGTGAAGGATTACGTGGAATGTGTAGATGAAGCCGCGCAGTCTCGACCGCAGATGGCCGTTGGAATTGGAATGGCGAGCATCTCGCTGGCCTGACCCGTCAAGGCGTGACTATGCCGAATTAGGAAAGCGGAGAAACTAAGAGCGTGGTGCATTGGGAAAGTCTGAAAATAACTCTTGTGGCACTCTCAGCTGCGGCCTGGCCCACAAATACATTTTCCACAGCTTGCAGCTTTGAAAGACACACAGCTGCTTGAGTCTTTGATGGCTGTTTCGTGAGTGTTGATGTAACCTTTGCGCCCCGGCTCCCAAAACTCTGTCGTGAAGCACTTTCCATTTCTGTACCTTGCTGATAAGTTGGCTTTCTATTATTTGGGATTCATTATGCGAGAAGGTTGATTCATTTAATTACATTCTTCCACGCAACAGATCCAGATCATTTTATCAAAAGTTCTTTCATCATTTATTCGCTTTCATGTCAGGACTTTCTTACTTCTTCAAAACCCAAAAGAAAATATTTCGAAGAATGTTCGCAACCAAACATCATTGAACTTCTTTGTATGAACACAAAACCGCCGAGACATTTCTCAAAATATCTTCTTTTGGGTTCCACTGAAGAAAGACTGGCATTCAGGTTTACAACCAAGTGAGGGGGAATAATTCATATTTCTGTATTTTTGTTTTGGGGCAAACCCCCCAAAGGTGCAGGGCTCTTTTGTATTGGGTCAAACCCTCAGCGTTGTGCAGGTAAGCATCACTAAATAATCACATTATTAAACGCGTTCTGCACCTCAAGGTCTCCGTTTGGTTTCCAGGGGGTTTTCTGAACGTGTCTATGAATCCCGCGTCGCCGCAGCTCTGGTTCTGTCATAACAGAAGAACGTGCCGTTGCCTGGTTACGCATGGGTGTAGTAAACACAGGGTATCTTAGTGCTCTGTGTCCATTTCAGTACCGGGAACATCAACAGGAGAACATTCTCCTGACAGCAAAGAGGAAACACAGCCATGCAGAAGGAAGCGGCGTGTCGCTCTGGGAATATTCATTTTTCTTCTTGGGTTCTCAACTGAAACACGAAAATGTTCCGATAGCATCACAACCAAATCATGTGACCATGCGTAATTATGATAGCACAATAAATGAAGCTTCCAAAATGAGATCATTTTTCAAAAATCATGTTTTTTTTGTGCATTCCAATTAATATCAATCAACATTGATATAAGCCAAAATAACTCCAAAAATAGAGCTACAAACACAATAAAAACATGATTACGTTACCAAACCCTTCAAATATTCCTATCAACGTAAGAAATACCTCTCATTTATTCAACTTTTGATAAATGTGTCGATGCAATCATGATGTTAGTGTGATGCGGTTCATGGTGAACTCATTTCTTTTCTACTATACAAATAAAGTTGACAAAGCACTCAGCAGAGGAGGAAACATCATGATATGAACTTTGTTTGGAGGTGTATTTAACTTCCTAACGGTCGGTGATTTGTGGAGATAATGTACTGTGTTCACAGGTTAATCTGTGTCCTGTTTCTCAATGCCGCTCTTTCATGTCGTCTATCAAACCGGACTGGCCTTTGAACCCGGATACTGCGTTGTTATCTGCTCACAAGCTCACTGTAACACAGGAGAACATTAAGATTTCAGACAAACTCAAAAGCGTGTAAAGGTTAACCAATGACGTTTCAGGGATTGTGTAACACGATCAGAGTTGGACAATAAGTATTTTGACTTTTACTCAAGTACACTTTTATGTGTGTGCACTTCATGAAAATGTTTTACTTTGGAAAAAAAACAGTATGTTATAGGTGTACTCAAGTTCATGTTTTGAACCTTTAATACAGTGTTTAAGTGCATTAAAAATCCAGTACTTTCTTACTTTTGAAAGTAAAGAGTAAAAATACTTTGTAGAAGATAAGAAAAGTACTAGATTTGAGCTTGTAGTTAAGTATAAAAATGTAAAACACAACTTTTATGTATGAAATGTAGTGGAGTTTAAAAAAAAATTTGTTCTAGAAATTGAATTAAATTGCATTTGGATATTTGATTTGTAACATGTTGATGAGATTTTATTCAACATTACACAATTTCATTAATACGAACGTGAAAGGCTATTTGCATCCATTATTTGCCTATTGGAGTACTGTTGTACACATGCAGTTGATAAAAATGAAAATGTAGCTTTTAATTGCAATAAAATTTATTTTGGAGCGACACAAAACCTGACAAGTTTAAGGTCAGAAAGGGTTTTCATTAAACGGCCTGTGTCTTCTGCTCTCCCGCTGTCACAAATAACTTGACGTTCGATGCAGGAATGTTGTTTTCCTGGTGTCAACAACAGTCGTTTTGTGTCATCAAGTGAAAAGTATTTTACAACCAATTTACATTTCGCAACTCGGCACAAAAGCAGCGTTTCGCTTTCATTGGCTGTCAGCCAGCAGACACTCCTGCATTCTGCAGCCCCGCCTGTTTGCTTTGGTTGCGTTGTGAAACCGCTTGTTAGTTTCATTTCTCATTGCACTGACTCACCCTGGTTTGGGACGTTGGTGAAGAAAGGAGATTAAATCGTGACTTTATTAAATTAAGGCCAACAGGGAAAACTCAAAGCTGATGTCACCCGTCTGTACTGTGGTGAATGAGTAAGACTCTTTAAAAAGAAAGGCTTCCGTGTCATTTTTTATATACGTTTGACATGTATGTTGTGCTTTTGTTATTGCGCAATAAATGATAAGAGGCTGGGCTGTGTTATATCACAAATAAAGGGTTCTGTTGGGCACCAAGTGACGCATTGACCTTATTGCATTTATAAAATAGTACAAAATATTTGATCATTTTTGCTAAAACTAAGCAAATATTCATTAAATGCTGCTAGTATTCTGATAGAAGATGTTAGTCTTGATAAGTGGC
This sequence comes from Triplophysa tibetana, assembly GCA_008369825.1. Lineage (NCBI taxonomy): Eukaryota > Metazoa > Chordata > Actinopteri > Cypriniformes > Nemacheilidae > Triplophysa > Triplophysa tibetana. The sequence goes on along the minus strand of CM017900.1, from coordinate 23,518,822 downwards.
AGGCAACGATAAATCGCCTTTATAGCGATTAATCGCACGACTTTTCTATGATTAATCGTGATTAATCACATTTTTAAGTGTAAAATTCAATAATGAATTCAAAAGTAGGGTATTGTGCACTTTTATTTGAAAAGAAACTGCTGTATGAACTAAATTATTTAATGCGTAAATGCAATAATAACGCAATAACTTTCCCAGCCCTAGTCTTGATAAATAAAAGTAAATACTTTCTGTTGATTCCATGAATCTTTAGTGACTATTCAGCATCATGTGATATCATAACAGCAATACTTTAATTCTACATTCAATGTGAAGTTATAAATGAAAGTGAACACAATGTCCACTAGAGCGTCATTGAATTATCAGACATGACCTGTGATGTGCAGGTGTTAGTGGTCTGATAAAAACACCTTTTACAATGGACGAGCTGCTATAAACATCTCATGTGGAGAAGTGTGGGAAGGAGGACAGTTTTCTTATCTCCAGCGACAGTGCACCTTGTATGCAGGACTCAATAACAGACTGCAGGGCAGGTCCCTGTTTTTAGGGACCAGACGCATCCCACGAGTTATGTTATCTGTCTGTTCTCACCATCAGGCGTCTGTTTTAGTGAAGGCGAGGTTGTGTCTTGTATAGACAAACTCACTTCGTTGTGTTGTTATGTGAGTTTTGTCCACTTCCACAGATAAACCTCTTGTGTTTGGTCTTAACCGGGGCCTTGATTCATCCGATTAATGTTTGGCTTGAGTAACTGTGGAGATGTTTCATGACTCTAAAGCCTGTTTCCAGCTACAGAATGAGAACTGAAATGGTTCTTGGTCGACAGTTTTTGCCCACATACATAATCATAGCTTATTTGGATGTGTTTCTCACATTTGAAATAATGAGTATATGGATGAACAATGTTTTGTGTTTCACAGAATCGACAGGCTTCTGAGGATGATTATATGATGACAGACTTTTAATTTGAGGTGAATTATTCCTTTGATGGAAAACGCACACGGATGCAGGCAGCAGGAAACGCTTCCGGCGCGATGAACTTCAGATCCTGGAAATCCCCACGACGTCTGAAAAGCAAATCATCACAGAGAGAGAGCAGACACATCTTGTTTCAATCCTGTTTATACCTCGCAGGTAATAATTACTCTCTCGCTTGTGCCAGGACAGAAACATGGAGATTCAACTAACACGCCGGAAGCGTGTCGGCCCATATACTGTGACCTGAAAGACAAGTGTAGGAGACAATTTATGCCGGACACCAGATCTCATTGGAATTAGTTAAGATTTTACGAGGTGTCAATTTTGTATGAATTTGTACAAAAAATTGCACAAAAACGTACGATTATTAGAAAAAATGCAACAATGAAGCCCCACCCCTAAACCTAAACGTCACTGGCATGAAAACAAACGTTACTATTTTGTGATTTTTAGCTCATTTGTACGAATTCGTATGATCTCATTCATACGTTTTAGTATGATTTGCTTCCCGCTAGTGACGTTAGAGTTAAGGGTGGAGCTTCAATATTGCTTTTTCTAGTAATCGTACGTTTTAGTACGATTCCCAATGTGCAAATTCATATAAGTAAAGTAAGTAATAGTCACAAATTCCCGTTAGATTAGGTTGCTATACCTATTTTATAGAAATTAGCCACCTCGTACAATAGATGAAATGAAATGCGATTAGATGAGATTGCGTTGAAGAAATTTAAGAATCTAGCGCACGTTTTCCTTACATCATGAATTTTGAAACGTTTCTGAATACAAGAGCACTTATAATCGAGTCACTGTAGCCGAAGACTTTGCATTCACATGCTGGCGTATGTTTTTTATCTACAGCAAACAAGTGTGGATCATGAATGCAATCGTGTGAATACTTGCACTCACAACCACATTTTAAGAGTTCTGCTGTTGCCATCCAGATCGTTCTTATTTTAGGCCAACCGTTGAAAAGACACTGAAACTATTTCAAACGTTAATCACGAATCCATTATTAACGAAGGACACATGTGACGGTACAGAAGAGAAATAAACCGTCCGTCTCTTTAATTAGCTCACCATAAATCCAGCACAACCACATGCGTCGCTGATATTCACTGAAAGAGGCAAAGACAAGGCCGCGCCAAAAAAAGAATCTGGTTCACATTCGGCAAATCCCAGTATGGATGATGCGCTGGTTAATTTTATGCCCGCCGGCGAAAACAAGGTCGCCCGCAAATTCTGGATTGAGGACACCTTGGAATTTTTTCATCAATCAAAGGGTCCCTTTAGAGTTTGGCCCCACTTCCGAACCACTTTTATTCCTGTTGCTCGGAAAGGCTGGAAGCTCAACTGGCAATTAGGTTGCGTGGACTCGCATCTGGGCACATGTAGAAAAATCCCTCTTGATTGTTGGGTTGGAGGACATTGAGCTGGGTGGGATCTTCCCAGTCTGCATTTCCACACGGGACAGAAGAACCAAAGCCCCAAATCAGTCATTTTGACAAACATGAAAGAAAAGTGTGCACATCAAACACTCTCTCATTGGCTCTGATCCGAAACACACCCCACTGAAAAATAAAGACTAACTTAAGCCAGTTTAAGCAAGGCCGGAAATCAGAGCGTTTTTTGATGGTTTAAAGGGATTTCGATGACCAGCTCCGACTGGGTTCAGTTGTTTATTCTTCCGATGTGTACTGAGCTGCATTTAGGCAGAATTTTAAGGCGTCACTGATGATGTGAAGGCTGTTGCAAAGCGCTAACATACTTAATTTGGTAACGTTCTGAGGTAATATCACACAAGTATGTAGGGAAGAATGCAGTGCGACCAGCTCAGAGAAAACATCCTGAACGACGTAAGAGGAATACAATGCAAGCCAAAAGTATAAATAGTCAAATAGGTGACACTTTACATTTATGAACCTTTTATAAATGTGTTCATTAATGATGAATGGGTAATTTACAAATGCATTATAAAGCAGTTATAACCGGGTAAATAAAAAGGGATTCTAACAAAATAACTGCCAAATAGTGAGACATTATTAACTCACATGTTATAAATGCTTAAGAATGTATTTATTCATAATTTATTTGACTGTAAAGTTTGATGTTGTTTGCGATATAGGCCGTCAGACTGGACACTGTAGGTGTTATGTTGTTTTTCTTATACCTGCTCAGTATTTGGCAGATATTTCATTAAAATCCCCCGTTTTATTACGCGGTTATAACTGCGTGTAGAAAATAAATGTAGAATGTAGAAAATAAAACGTTTTTTTTAAAACGAACATTTAAAGAAAAGTTATTTTCCCATGTGTTGGTTGCTGTTCTGTTAACAAAGTTATATTTGTTGTTATAATTCAAGCTGAACGTTTCTGACCTCAATCTCACGCATGTCTGTTCTTTTTATTTTATTTTACTGCTCGACCTTTTGGCATTACCGTCTATAACCGTATTAAACCACTTCAAACTGGAAACACTGGAAACATCCCAGAGTTTTTCGGTGTCAACAGAAACTCTGTGCTGTTTCCATTCTGAAGTGGAATAGTTTGCAATGTGACGTGTATCAGATCTCCAGCGCAAATTTTACTCTGAGGTCACTTGTTCTAATTTTGTCCTCTGCATTCAGGACTGATTTTTAAAGACAACTCTTGGAGAATGTGGCTGTAAATAGCTGTGAGGCATTTGGGCGTTCCACCCTGCCGGTCGTCTCATAACGCTGCTGTGAGGTGCCGGATCCCAGAGAGGCCGTAATATAAGACCTACTATTCCTGTCCGTCCGCTCCTGGCCATGCTGGACCGCATGAGAACTCATATCATTCAGAAGATTGCTTCATGTCAGGAGGAGTGCGGCAGCAAACTTGTACTGAGAAAAATAACCAAAATGTTTGATTTGGAGAAAGCGACAAAACTAGATTATACATTTTTTTGAATGCAGAATTTTCCTGTATGATGTTAGGGCTGTGGGTATTTTCCACTGCGTTACGGTGTTGTTGCCAGGGTGTCATTTTATATGTTTGTTGTTAATTTAGTATACATTTAATGTGTTTTACTATCCGTTGTATCGTCGAATCGTAAATCAAACAGTCAAAACAAACACACAAAATAAAAGACACAGCTGGATTGTAGGATTGTATTATGTAACAAGCAGAAGCAAAGCGAACAATGTCTCAACGCTCTACGTATCAAAGCGTTTACATCTGCCGTTCCTCCCCTCAGGGTCACCGTGATTCTTCAGTATGTTTTGTCAGTACGTCCACTCCCTCTCTTTGTTGTGCCCAGCTCGGCTTCGGAGCCAAAATAGACTCTTGGAGAGTTCTGTCATTGCATGCCACTAACAGGTGTGCTCTCAAAAGAGGCCTGTGAAGCCCCGGGAGCGTTACACAATAGCAAAGCATGACGAAAAAAGAAAATAGCCCAGTGTGGGCGGAGCCTCGACACCCGTGCACAGGTGCATGAGTACATAGACAATATCTTGAATGGATCTACTGGGGCAAAAGTACAAAATTGCTCGAGTCACTCACCAGAAGTTGAATAAACTGAGAACAATCGAGTGACTGACAGTGAACCTGTTTGTTCTTATTGAATGGAAGGTTACAACATCCATCAAAACAAAAAGTGTTTTTTCTTAAATAGTACGCTGTTATATTCTTTTTGGTTCGAGAGATGTGTTTCACTTAAATTCATTTGCTTTTGTTCCTGTCCCTTGTTTGCAAAAAATGACATTCTAACTGAGTGTTTTTGTCTTGTTTTCCAGTAAAAATGCCTAAAAATATTTGAATCAAGATGCAGTTTCTTGATGAGCAAAATGACCTAAGAAAATATGTCTTGTTCTTAGACAAAAAATATGAAAGCTTGGTGAATTTTTGCATAAGCAAGCAACAAACCCGACCAATGGGGTAAAAAAATCATCTTGAATTATGGTTTACCTATTTTTTCGTCACTAAATTCATGACTTTCTAACACCGTTGGGAGATTGTTTTTGCTTGTTATAAGTACAAATTCACTGAAATTTCATATTTTGGTCAAAAACAAGATTTATTTTCTTGGGTCATTTTGCTCATTAAAAAAGGCATCTTTATTTAAGACACTTGGAAAACAAGACAAACATACTAAGTAAAACAGTCATTCTTTGCAGCGTTATAGTCAAATGTGGTCCGTTTTTGTTCTTTTGTGATGTATTCTGCTTTTCAGGATCTCAGCAGACGTGATCACATAAACCGTGGTTGTTGGGCAAAAGTGGAGCATGAAGGTTCTTTTAAAATCTTCCATGGAAAAAAAGAACAGCTAACGTGTTTGGAAGGCCATGAAGGATGAGTAAATAATGAGCGAGTTATTCCTTTAATCATGTAGTCCACCTGAAGTGAGTCATGGCACATAAACTAGGCCAAAAGCTTGCTAACTCCAATGACACAGTTTACTCAATAGGCGTTGAGTCATGTGAGGGCGGGTGTTCGGTGAAACGGGTGGGTGTGTGCTTGCGAGCTTTGACACCGGGCCAACAATGCAGTGAAAGAGGAGAAGGAAAGAGAGAAATCCCGGTGTGCTGGAAACAACATCTGCAGCTGTTTCTGGAAAATTCTGCACCCTGCCCCAGTATTCAAGACGCAAATAACAGCCGTCTGTACTGAACTTTCTTACCCTCTGACGGCGAATGATTTGCACGGTGAAAGACTTTTTGCATTGAGACGTTGATAACATGACAGGTTAGAAGATTTAATCACAAAACTGTCAGAGATGAATACGATGACGTTCTTTCCACTGCGGGCCACAAAAGAAGATATTTCGAAGAACGTTAACAATCAAACACCATTGACTTCCATTGTATGAACACAAAGACATTTCTCGAAATACCTTCTTTCGTTTTCCACTATAGAACAAGTCATATTCGGGTTCGTGAAAGATTTCAGAATTGAGATTTTTGAAGGAATGACTGTATATGGCTTTAAAGTGCACAAGTTCGCGTCACGTGAGTGGATGTGTTTTCTCGTCCATAAGTTCTTCAACAGCTGCTGCGGTGTCTGAACATGCCGGGGGACGCAGATAAAAGCGCTGATGTGCGCTGATATTTTAAGGCCTGTGGTGCCGTCGGAGCTGGAAGGCGAGCGGGGCGAGGTGGGATCTGGGTAGTAGGGGACTGTTGGCTCTGAGCTGCGTTTATCTTGGGGATTATTTTCACAATCCGGCAGATATCTGTCAAGAATTTCTCTCGAGGGAGCGTGAAGCGCTTTCTACATCGGTCTGTGAGCAGGATAGATACGTTGCGTCATGAAAGAGACGCTCAGCTGTCACAAACGTCTTATAACTGATGCTGAAAAATGAGATGAAAATGTCGAGTGAAACTGAAAGTCTAGAATATTTACACTTTTTTTTAAAACAGCACTTTATTTTTTATCTCATTTCTTTACTATTTAAGATGCACATGAAAGGAATAACAATCACACTAGAAGTTAAAATCTCTCATTGACTCTAGGACATGCAAATCTTTTTTCATTTAAGCTCAATCAGATTGTCTTGTCTGAAAGCCTCGAGCTTGTGTTACAGTGGTTATGTAAGACATCTTTCAACATATTATTGGTTCCCTGATTGTGTGATCCATTGCATAATCATCATTTTAGCATCACCAGTTTTACATCATTGAATCGTAGCACTAACTCTTGAAATAGACTTACAGATACACACATCATACACAACATGTGTCAATGCACGCATCTTTGATCTCATCTGGTTGTACAATTGTTCATATTAACACTGTTTTGTGTTTTGCAGGTGAATGAATCATTTCAGGTTCAGATTTTTTGCATTATTTGATGTGCGAAACGCCCAGGCACAAACATGGTTAGTGTTTTTGTCCTGGAAAATAGAGAAATCGGTTAGAATTATATGCGCTCCTCATAGAAATGAATAAGACTTATTTACTCTATCAACTATTGATATTCTGGTTTTTTAGTTGATCACCTGAGGAAATCCTAACCCACGTTCTCAGAAGAGATGGGAGGGAGATTTAATCCTGACAATGAGTCATTAATGATTATTGGCTGTATTGTTCTTTAAGCGTTCACAATTAAGTATAATCATGTCTATTAGCTGGGAAACTCATGGTTACATGTGCGGTCTTGTTGTGAAAATAGAGGAAAAAGTAGTGGAGCGTTAAGTAGAATGGTGTCATGTGTTTTATTAACACCCAAAGCCCTGGAGTGTGTGATCTAAGAGAACCAACCCTTACCAAAAAAAGTGTATTTAAAGGGATAGTTCACCCTCAAATGAAAATTCGCTCATCATTTACTCACCATCAGGTTTCTCCAAACCTGCACACATTGCTTTGTTCTGGTAAACGCAAATGAAGGTATTTGGATGAATGTCAGTAACCGAACAGTCCCATAGAATTTATTTTCATCTGTTTGGTTACTTACATTCGTCCAAATATCTTCCTTTATGTACAGAAGAAAGACATATACACAGGTTGGGAACAATCTGTTAAAGAGGGTTAATCATGACAGAATTTATTTTTATTTTTGGGTGAACCGTCCCTTTGAGGCTGCCATTGATGTACTCTTCTTTTACAATTTTTTTCAATCTACTTTATTTGTAAACATAAGATAGTAGTATACCGTAAATTAAAAATAAATAAATACTAAACTCTAATTTCACTAGCCTACTAATATACTTGCAGTATAAAAACTACTGAAATAGGTTACTAAGTGTACTTAGAAGTGTACCGAAAAAGAAACAAAAATGAGTTTATAAAAAAGTTAATAAAACAAATATGAATATTATAAACATGATATAATATCAACTAGTTAATAAAAAAAGTTTACTTCTTGTATAGTTGCAGTGCATATGGAAAACATAGCTGTAAACTCAAATTGTGTGAATAAAGTTTACTTCCGTTACAATCTAACATAAACTCTAAAGTGGGTTGGTTTAGTCCTTAATAGTATTATAATTTGACACTTACAATTATACTACTTGATCATTGATATTATTATACTTTACACATTAAGTAGACTTAAAAATTCAATATTTACTTAAGTATACTTAATGAAATGAACTTGAAGTAGGCCTATACTTGTTTTTAATTGTAAACCGGTCAGATATAATCACAGATGTAAGGTGTGTGCGACCCGTTAACCGTTGATAACATGTAACTTTTTTCTTATTTTGTTGTTGTGCAGTTAGAAAACCTGCAGCATCATTTAGTATATTTCATTGAGTCATCATGTCAGAAGGGTCACATCTGACAAAAATCACAAGCAGATGATAATCTGGATAGTTTTGGTTTATCATGTGAACTCTTTTAGATTCCCTACTCGCATGAGCTTTCCACTTTGAAAACAAAGAGCGATTTTAAATGACATCACAATGAGATCCAGAGAGGCGGCGAGGACAAACACGCACGCAGAAATAAACAAATCTCTTTGTTCTGGATGGGACAGAATGCTGTTGTTCTGGGTCTCAACACGGTGATGTCGACATGAGCATCAGACCCGTCTGTGACCGTCCTGCATGTCTGAATATAATCACACATGCACAGATTGTTCAATATAAATTGAAACATGCTGTGTTTGTAGAGAGAGCATAAAGCTGATGTCTTTAAAGCAAATAGCTGAAATGATTATTTTAAATACTGTCTATGAATGTCTCTATATTGGAACATTTATATGGTGTCACAACGCAAAACTACTGTAGCATGTGAGAGCAGCGTACATGTCCAATCACTTTACTACATGATTTATTAGGGCTGGTAAACGATTAATCGCGATTAATCGCATCCAGATTTGCAGAATGTATGTCTGTGTACTGTGCATATTTATTTTGAATTTATAAACACATTCATGTACACAAACATGTATGTATTTATAAAAGTTTACATTTATTTATTTTATATTTGCCAATAATTAAAATGATATGTACATTTTTGTTCATATTTAATTTTTCTTAAATAACTGCGTATGTTTTTATAAATACAACATTAAAATGCACAGTACACAGACATACATAATGTAAACCCCAACTTTTATTCGGGATGCGATTAATCATGATAAATCGTTTACAGCCCTAATAAATAAAGAAAAAGACTATAAAAGACGCAAATGTATATTTTCGCATGATGTTTTTGATTTGAGTAGTTACAAATAATGTTTAGTGTCCATCTCACATCATCACAACCCATTAGATATTACAAACCTGCTTATTGCTAACAGTCTGATGTTGATCTCATTCTTTTTTACAGACTGTATTTTATAACCACCTCCAGGATAACACGACCTGTCTCCTCAGTAACTGTGAAGGTCTCGCAGGTGGGCAGCGGATTTGTCAGGTGGAGATTGTGGAGGTGGAAGGCTGTCGGTGAGGAGAATAGAAGAGCACTCGAAATAAAACTACAGATCAAGCGGCTGAAGAGAGGAAAGCTTTAACTCACCGTTTCATGGTATTTAATAAAAAATTCTGAAAATGATTAGATTGTTAGACAACTTTTTTTTCTTGTTTACTCACCTTAAGGGCAAGCAGTTTATATGAACTAAAGTCACTGAGTAATTACAAAAAACAACAAATAGCTGATCCAATTTATTTAATTTGGCAACAAGCAGTTTTCTAAGTTCTCTAAACTACAAGTCCACACAACTCAAAAGATTAAGCTTTCCTTTAACTTTCTCTTGTTATTATATCAAATTATGTAAACAAAAAACAGACCAGAACATTGGTCAAGAAACTGCTCGAACACTTGTGTTGAAGCCACTTTTAGCAGTAGATGCGTTGCGTCATGCACTCATCTCTCAACACTGAACACACAAACCTTGATCGTGGTGACTATAAAAAAAAACATTGTTTATTAAAAACATATCTATATACATCAGGCAACTAGCATTTTCAACAACAACAGCATAATGTTTGCAAACAGTAATATTTTTAAGAGACTGCTTAAAAACGAATTGAACATCTCACAATGCTTTCTGGGAACTTTTCCGTTTGTTCAGAATACACAGTTGGTTGAGTTGGGCGAACTTTTTGAACAAAAACTTAAATATTATTTTTCAGCAACAAATTTAGTCAACATTTATTGCATTTGCATTTGAAACCACTGACAGTTTCTCATAAGCCAAAGCTACAATCCCATGATGCAATGCGAATGATGTAATCAACTCAAAGACATTGTGAATTGGCTTAGAGATGTTGATTGTAAGTATGAAAACAACACCTCAGGGAAAACTCAGGCTCAGTTTGAGCTTTAAGCGTGTGTTATCTTATATATATCTGCCCTCGGTCGACACTCTTCAAGCACTTTGTGTGTGTGTGGGATGTGATTTAATACTGACAGCAGGTTCACAGAAAACAAGGTAACAAACAACAAACGCTGTGTTGCTTTGAAACAGAGGTGTCAGATCCCAATAATAGCACACAGATCCACTATAATGTGTTTAGCAACGCAGTGCCTTTATTCTCTGTGTGTGTGTTTGTGTTGGCCTGGTTGCTCAGAAACCTTTATTCTCTCGTGTCTGAAATGTAGCTTTCATTGTTTGCCCTTCACATGACTGTCCCTGAACTCCTGCGATACAACCAACTACTTCAAATGAAAATGATGTGTCTAAAATCTTATTTGTACGGTTAAGTGTTAAGTTTAATTGTTGCTTTTTTCTAATAATATAACATTCTTGTACGATTTATGTTGAATGTATTTATACAAATTGAACTATTTATATTATATTTATGAATTATAATGTGATCAGGCTGGCATAACTGTGGTTTAACTTACATGCAGTTGCGTTTTTGCGAAGGTTCTACACTCATCATGAGTCGGCATGAAACGGAAGTAGCGATTTTCTTTTTAATCACATCGTGACGTATAGTGAGACGACTTCTGAAATGAGAAAAAAAATGTAGGGTGTGACTTGATTTCGTCCAGCGACAACTGATCGGATTGTTAAAAGGAGATGGATTTGAACGGCAGTTTGCGATCTGTCATTCATTGCAGTTCCGCCCTCGCGCCATTCCTCGTGACCAGAAGTGAAGAGAGGTCGTTTCGAAAGGGGGAGGACCTTAATTTTTTTGATTGAAGATTAGAAGTACAATTTATTTTTGTTAAATAATGAGGTGCACAGATAAATCATGTATAACAAATACTTCACCACTTTGTAAAACAATTAGAAACAAATGAATGATCATTTTGAATTTCATGGTGACTTTAATTCTATCTTGTGGTTAACTTTTTTTGTTTCTTTGATTAGCGCTACTATTGGTTGATTGTTTGCCACTGTACCAACTTGGAGTTTATTGATAAATCTCTAGAATTTACTTCAGATTTTCAAAAGAGTTTTCATGCAAATCAAAACATATTGTTAGCGCCGGCAGCAGACGGTCTTGACAGAAGTGTTTTCTGGAGGATTGAGTTCAGTTTTTATAATGTTGTCTCTCTCTACAGAAGCAGTGAAGTGTTGAAACTTCCTCTCGATTGACAGCAGGTTTATTTTACTAAGCGCACATGTCCACATCAAACACTGCACAGGTAACATAGCGCACATTTCTTCCTCCTGAATCTTTATTTTTTTGTCTTGATTTCATATGAAAGCGAATTGAATGATCAGTTTTACTCGTGCAGCATAATTGTAATGTATATTTAAACTGTTGTTGTTATTTGTTCTTCTTATGAAATTGTTTTAAGGTTTTGTATTGAGGTTAGGTTGAGTAGGTCAAGTTACATCAACAATAAGGAAATAACATTTTACTTCTGTAATCTGACACATTTCCAGGAGAAACTGAATGTGTGCTAAGAACAGTGTTGGGTAAGTTACTCTGTAGCGTAATTAATTACTAGTTACTTATTACATATTCAATAGTGTAATTAGATTACTGTACAAATGACTCTCTGCAAAAAGTATTTAATTACGTATTACTAACTACTTTCTATATCATACATCAACCTTAATTAGTTAAGAGATTCAAGGATAGACATGAAACAGCTTATTTACTTCGTTCAAATAAATTATAAATTACTACATAAATAATTATTATTAAAAATTTACCAAAGTATACAAATGTGAGAAGGATACACAAAAGCATGCATTTAGATACAAGTTAGATTTATTATTTTGATGTCATTTCCACTATTGAATATATTACACAAGGTATTTAGTTCAATTACATCAGAAGTAACGGGAATTCAATTACAGAGTAATCCCTTACTTTACTTTTTCAAGGGAAAAGTAATTAAATGAAGGTACTGTAACTAATAACTTAGTAACTAATTACACCCAACATTGGTTAGCAACGTAAATTGGGTGAAATCTCTATAAAGGCACCAAAAAAGTATTGGAACATGAACAAAAAAGTTACTGTAGTGACTTAAAAGGATAACATTATTTCATCATTTATACATCCTTCAACCTTTATGACTTTGATTCTGCTGCTGAACACAAAAGAAGATATCTTGAAATATATTCTGCAAATAAAACATCTGATTAATTTAAGGTTTGAATGAAAAATTTCAGAGGATGTTTATAATGTAATTCCAGTATTGTTCATGCATGATTCTCTTGTGTCGTTGTTGTCACTATTTTAGAAGTAGACTGTCATCATTGAGCAGAAGTTTCTCTCTTTGACCTCAGAAGGACTTTAAACCTCACAGCAACAGCTCAATAATTTAATAAGAGATAAAGTGTGCGAGACATGAATCATAAACTCTTTCTCTATGCTGTTTTATTAACCGCTGAACATCCTCAACCAAACCCCTGTGAATCTGTTTGTTTGTGCAGCAGATTTCTTTGAAGTCTGTGAAATGTTCGGGCCCGTCCTCAAAGTCAAAACCCTCAAACTCGTGAAGTGTAGTAATTTAACGCTTGAAGGGTGCGTGTGGCATTTTAAAAAGCCAAACCCTTAAGCGAGAGAGAAGTCAGGGAGTAAACAAGCCCTTGTGTAGCGAATAGCAAACAAAGTGTCCCAAAGTCTCCTCATTTGCATTTTAATGAAAATACACTGGTAAGTTAAAAGTCAAACTGATAATGCCATGCGTCTCTATGATGCACAGTATTTATTTTAACAATCAGACCAGATTTTCGAAGGAATGATGTGCACCAGTGAATCATTCACATTATGAGCAGGTATGACGAAAGTAAAGCGGGTCATGTTGAGTTTAATAGTGTGTCAAAGAACAGACCTTTATCCTTTCTGCTTTTAATCTCACTTCACAGAGCAGAGATGTGCTGATGTCAAAGGTCATCTATCCACGCCTCTCGCTTTCCATGCATCACCTCCACCGCTCACTAATCTGCTGAGCCAGCGCTCCGACAACAGACGGATAAACCAAGACCAGACCAAAAATAGCTGCTTGTTGACAGTCTGGGACACTCCATCAGCTAAAGCCGATGTTAACTTTAAGCTCATGTGACTTCATAAGGGTTTTTCGACTCCCATCAGGGCTGGGCACTGTTTACTAAACAACAAAGCCGAGAACGCATTTACAATTCCCCTCAGTTGTCTTTACTCTAAGCTGATTTTTTATAAATCCTGATGTGTGCGTTCACATTTTATTGCATGTTTAATGCGTAAACAACACTTACACATGAATGAAGAATACTGAATTTAACATTTAAGTTGGATTCAAATTCATACGGCTGTAATTTAATGAACTGTGAAGTGCAAGTATGTGTAAAGCTCAATTTCTCCCACTGTGGTATTCTGCACCACAGAATATACCAAACCACAGAGATACAGATACACAAATACAGAGAACCACCTCTGATATAGCACAATTGTCAAAGCGCAACATACCGCGGTACTGCGCAGAAACAAGCTGACACAAACCAATAAACCGTGACAAAAAGCAGTATACCACAGTATTCCACAGCACTACTAAGTAAGTCATTTACTAAGTAAATAGATAAACTGCTGTAAATCGCAGTATTCTGTAATAGTAACTATAGCTAATGGATAAACCGTAATAAATCGCAGTATACTGTGGAATTCTGTAATAGTAAATATAGCTAATGGATAAACCATAATAAATCGCAGTATACTGTGGATTTCTGCACCACCAGATATGGCACAATCGGTAAACCGCACCAAAGCGCACTTTACTGCGGTACCATGCAGCACCAACCATAGGAAACAGATACACCGTGGGAATTAGTAGTATACCATGGCATTCTGTTTTACTAACTAAAATAAATAGATAAACACCTTTAAATCGTAGTATACGGTGGTATTCTGTAGTATTAACTACAGTAGATGGATAAACAACGGTATATCACGGTGTACTGTTGTATCGCCTAAAGTAGTTGGATTAACCGTAATAAAATTGTAGTATATTCTAGCATACTATGGTATTCTGTTGTATTAACATTGTTGTTGCACAACAAACTGTAGAAAATAGCGCTATAGTATTTACTAAAGTAAACTGAAGTATACACAATATTACGCTATAGTATTCTGCAGTATTTAATCATACCAAGTAAATACTGCACTCTACTGTATTTAGTAAATATTAATATATATACCGTAGTATTTTTTTAGGTGTAACTATTTGATCTCAGTTCACGGTAGTGATTTCTGTCGCTTTGATCAGTTTACATTAAAGCACACGTTACGTCAGCGCATTCGTCTCTTTTGCCTGTTATGACAGATTGTTCTCCGCAGTGCCGGATTGATTTGCTTCGTACCTCATTGAGATAAGAGGGACAGTAAAGCAGCCGAGATCAAAGTCATCGAGCACAGTAGACATGTGCTTCGAGCGAGAAGTCGCGGCCGCAATCAAATCCTATTGACTTTCCGCTCTCTAAAAACAGAAGAGAGATAAATGAAGAGAGAGGAGATTACAGGAGCGGCCTGTTACCAAGAGCCGCATTTATCGCTGTTTCCTGGTAGGGCATGTAATCATTGGCTCGGACTTATCAGTAATGACTTGACGTAAGTCACTGTTCTCTACTGTTTAACATACTCTGCACTTTGACCAGTTTTACTCGCGCTCGTTAATGTCTGGAAGCCTGTTTCTCAGAGAGCAGGGTTGTGTTGTGCTGCCAGGTGCATCATGGGAAGTTTGGGTTCGGTGTTGTGTGTTGTTACGATGGCAATACGATGTCTGAAATGAATTTGTGTGACTATGTAACTGAAGGTAAAACAATCTCTACAGCTGCAGTGATGGTAAACTGATAGTGTGTTAGTAACTCACAGAGGAGGAAAAACTCCTTTTTATTCTTCCAACACTACTCGGCCGGACCCTCAGTTTTGAGTTTTATGAAGAATAAAACCTCCCAAAACGCGGATGATAGAAAGTCTGTGATCCCCAGACGCTCAACACATATTATATTCCTGCCATGTGTTTTCTTACAGGTTTGAGCTTCTTCAACATACTGCACAGTTTGTTTGGTAACATGAGAAAACTTCACAGAGAGATTGAGCTTCGGTTTCCTCATCCTCAGCTTGGCTTTGGTTGTTTGGATAGTTTTAGTTTTTCAGAGCTTCAGTTCTTCCAAGATCCTTTCAGTAATAAAAGTGAACTCTCGCTTCTTCTATCAACTCTTCTCTGGAGAATTAAAAAAACATCCAGGATCTTTAAGCTTGGCACCATTATGTCAACATGTCCCCAGTATAGTGTGTGTGTGTGTGTGTGATGACACTGTGTTCAGCTCAAAACATTTTTTTATGATAGTCTGGAATGAAGATATTGTAGTAGAAAGTCTCTCATGTATTCCACACGTACAGTTGTGAAAGCACGTGAATGTGAGCTTGCCTCTCAATGGGACACTTCAGTGTTATGATGAAACCGTTTCCACAGAGCTGTTTTCTTTTTCCGCCGGGCATGTTTATCTGTAATAGAGAATGAGATATGACTGAAGTCCTGCGGAGAAGAAACTCACATTACATACGCAAAGCAGCGTGGGAAAACTGGGGTTTAAACAGAGAACAGCGAAACATGGAACATCCATCTGCTTTGTGTCAACTGGACCCGATGGCCCAACATAAACCACAACATCTACGATGAGGAAGATGTTTGGAAAATAATCTCACATTAAATGGTTTCAATGTTTTTGGTGTAAATTAATAAAGTTTGTACTTTATTAAATACGTACAGACTCGGAACGTATTTACAAAAGCCCTTTTTACCATTAACAAAAAAAATCAAATCGTTTTTTTAAATGTACAAGAGCTTCACGAAGTATCCATGATAATCTTCCTGCATTTATTTACATTCCCGACATATAACAGAAAGTTTAATGAGCTTTAATTCAATCCAGTCAGACATTCGATGGGTGGATGAACTTTTTTTTCATGCCCAGGGTTTTAGTTTATTCGTATTTTGTTTGTTTTCATGTTTTTTTTTATCATGTGCTTTTGTATTATATTTTAAAACATTGCTACATAGATTTACAGTATTTTTATTTCAGTTATAGTACATTTTATTTATTCGTTTAGTCAAGTGTTGCGGTGCCTCCATTTATTTCAGTTTATTGCCAAGGTCAAATTTTAGATTAAAGTATTTCAAATCAATGGAAATGTACGCCTATAGTTTAATCGATTTCGATGACCAGAAATCCTTTAATAGTTTTAATTTACCTATTGTCATATTTGTCAACCAAATTGGATCCAGAGCAGATAAAATGTGTGAACGAGAGATGACGTTGACGAGTTCAAAGCACATTTGATTCATTCTTATCTAACAATTAGAATTAAAGTCAACTTTAATCTTGCTCAATAGATAAGATTATTTTAAAAAACGTATAAATACATTGTGTGTGTGTCCTGACAGTCCTTAAGGCCTATTTAACCCTTTGTGTTCGTCTGCCTCTCTTTCAGGTCATGACGGAGCGACACATTAAAGGAGTGTGACGGAGCGATAACATTGAACTTCACGAGCACGAGGTTTGTTTTTTTTAGATTCAGCATCATGAACGCCTGTGTGAGGAAACTGGACCCTTTATCTCTTGTACTACTCTACCGTATGGCTCTGACCCACGCTTATTATTGCAACTTGCACATGACATCTAACCTACATTTTTTCGATAAATGTGGAGCCAAATAAGTGTCGAACTGTTAAACGGGTTTGTCGGCATTTGTTGACACGATGCTCCTCCTGCCAGTACTTGCCGCGTACGGCCCCGGGCGCCGTTCAGATAAACATCTACACTGTCTCTGTATCTCCCCTGTCAAGACAGTTTGGGGCTCGCCCCATTTAGTTGGAGTCACGTTGTAGTTGTTGCGTAACTCTAGGGCAATGCGATGACACGGTCACGTCATAGCCGCTCAGATAATGTGCAGAACGCTTAAAGTATCGCTTGGAGCATTTACGAACACTTCTTTTCAGTCGCGAGTCTTCTTTTGCTTCACAGCCGTGTTACTCTTTACCAATATAGCTCAACGGCACGCAACTATTTAACCGCTCTTCCACAAATTGTCTTGACTCCTTGCCAGTGTTTGTTTGGTTTCACAACTCTTCCTTTGTTTGAAACAAAACAATGTCAGCTCAACTTCCTGGTACCGCCGAGAGCAGTTTGTTGTTTGGGAGTTTACGAAGGTGAGGGTGACAGGCGGTTAAAGGAGAGTGTTATGAGAACCAGCACATGAGCGCATTCACACAAACGTCACATTCTCAGAAACGCTCGCGTTTGTGTCGGGTCACACCCAGCGTCTGCTTTTGTTATGGTGCATTCCTGCTCGCTTAATCATCCGTGTACAGTACTGCATTCTCATTCCAGCTTAAGCATGCACGCGCTCAAGGAAACGCTGGCCATGCTGAGCACAAACCTCCACTTCCCCCCGTGTCATATGACACAGACGTTAACAGAACGTTGGTCACGCTGTGGTTTTCTAACTGACTTGTTTATTTTCTCCCTCGAAGTTTCAGAGGTTGCAGTGAAACCAACACATGAAGCACATGGTCCTTCTCATTCAAACACCAAGTGCTGTGCTTTCGAAATCATGGCCAGAGAAAATCTTACAGGTCTGTTGTCATGACGAACACAGAGAAATCAACTTTCTCTCAACAGGTCTAGCTTTAGTTGAAACCAGTAACTTTGTATTGGCACCTAATGTATTATGGCTCCTGTATGACATATCGCTTGTTGCTCCCTAACTCTTTGTAAGTCGCTTTGGATAAAAGTGTCTGCTAAATGACTGAATGTAAATGTAAATTCAACAAATAGAGTGCAACTGAGTTGTACATACTTAGACATTGAAGTGTAAATAAAGCGCTTTACGTTCCTTTGTTGGAGTTTGAGTTTGGATGTCAGATTTGAAATAACCGCGAACCCGTATGGCACATTCTAGACTTTGAGCGTGTAATATTCGTCCGAAAACGGACGGAGCGATTCCTCCATCTTTCACAGTTCTGCACTGAGAGGTCACGCTGTGACGTTTGGATCTTCTATTGGTCTCACGAACTCATATGGTGCGAATTCGCAGATCAGAGTTCACCGAAATTTGCTACGCAGCGAAATGCGAAATATCGTTGGTCGGGCTAGCATTTCCGGTCTATCCCATCTGTATGATTGAGAGTCAATGGAGGGAAAGTCAAGCGTGACCGCGGCTATACTCTTATTATTGAGATGGGAGGGTCTGTAATTCTTCTGGTTGGAGAACTTGTAACGGCTAACAAAACTTTTTGCCGAACGGTTGCAGGCTTTTCTTTTAACAGGGCTTTGGAAATATCGTGGAATGCGTGAATGGAGATCAACGGAATGAAAAGTCAAGCGTGACCGTGGAATAATACCAATACATTATTTAACCCTGTGTTTGTTTAGTGTGTCGCTCATGCGTCTGTTGATTACTTACAGTATTATGTCATTTTGTAATGTTAATAAGTGAATGGACACAGTTGTTAGATTTCTTTTTCTCAGGATAGCCATCTGAGACGCAGAGGAGACTTGAGCAAGAGTTTCCATTTGCTCTCCGTCTGATGTCTAGGAAAAATAGTTTTTTTCTAGATATTAAAAAGATCTGATCTGTGATCTTTCTCTCTATGGGAAGCTGAGCTCAGAGTCATTTGTGAAGTAGCTTGTTACAGTTAAAGCGACTGTGTTTTAAAAACATCTGAGCTATACTAGTTCAGTTAGCAGTTTGCAGAAACTGGACACCTTATGTGATGTTAATATCACCTCGGCTCTTTTGGTGTTCATCTGCTGCACCTGCCAGAGAAACTAACTCGACCTCGACCGACTAACGTGGGCGCGTACGGCCGTCCTCACTCAATGACATTATTTTCATTCCAGCCGAGGAGACATAGCTGGCGTTGAATTCATCATGGCTTCAAACCGCACAGTGAATACTTATGTAAGTTGCCGTATCTGTCTCCATGACGACCGGCTGCACAGAAGCACATGCCCGCCTCCCACGGCCTCCCTGAAGTGAGCTGTTTCCATGGCAACCGAGGGAATCGGAGCAGCATCCTTTTGATGATGCTCTTCAGAGATGGCACGCTTTGTAGGCGCAGCGCATCTTTCATGTGTCAGGATCTTGTGAAAGTGGGTTACGTAGGAGAAATCTACAGCTCCGGGCGTTGAACTGAGCGACAACACTCCCACATTTACTTGCTTTGCGCTGATTTACCGTGCATTCGCATGCTGGGATGGATTATTTCTGGTGAGCTGCATATAGGAGCAAAGACGAATTACGTCGCTGTAATTGTTACTTTCACACGCTGTCTCCCAATTCGCTCAATTATTTATGCAAATCAGGTAACGGCCCTAAAATGTGTGGTTGTTATTTTTCTAAAGGTTATCTTGTATCTGCAGTTGAAGGACTGACGCTAAATGCCAAAAGCATTATTTATTGACAGCGCAATAAGCAGAAATGTCATTTATTACTTTTTAACTGAGGGGTTGAGGTGCGCAAAGGGAAAACACTAATTCATGTCATAATTGCAACTGACCGTATATTTGTACATAGTTAAGATCAAAATCAAATAAACAACAATCTACACTGAGATTCAAACTGATCTCATCCACAATAAGCACGCTGTATAGTTTGTATTGAGCGCTGTGTGTTTCTATCATTACTGATGAGCAACAGACATGTTGTTTTTCGATCTGCGTAGTTTAATGTTTGATTTTAAAGACATTTTTTGCTTCCATATCATAAACCCTTTCGGTTCTGTGTTGAATCTCTGTTTAAAGCGTTTGAAGGCCGTTGCTGAACATTTTAATCACTCTTTCCGTCACTGTTGCGTTGTTTTCTCTCTTTAGATCTCTCAAAGTAGATGTTTGCCTGGCGGCGTCTCGTGTGATGTTGTGTTCCTTTGACAGGTTTTTGCCTGGAGGGCTGTATTTCCCCCTCCTGACACAACAGCGACAGGCTGTTCATACAGTACACACGGAAGCATCCGTCATTTAATCTCCCTGCATCAGCACTGAGCGGTTTGTGGCTTTTGGAAGTCAGTTTTGTTTTGTGTAACTTCCTGCCAATGTGCAACTGTTACAGGGGCCCGATTCCTGACTGAAAGAAGATATCGACTGCTTCTGCCCTTGTCTCTATAGTTAACCCAGTTAACTTCCTGATTGTATTCGGCTAGTGTTTAATAATATAACTATTTATATTTCATTTAATTTATTAATTTGTACCTTTTTTTACTGTACAATAATTGTATTTTAAAAACGATTTGATGAATTTTGTTGTATGTTCATTTCATGAAAGTCCCAGTGAAATAAAAAATGACGATGTCCATTTTTTCATGAAATATTGCAGCGTTTATTGTAAATAGTTGATCAGTGTGGGTCATTTTCTTTTTAAAATTTGTGTGCCCTCATAATCTTCAGCTAAAATCTGAAAATGTACTTCTGTCCTGTAATGACAAACTATGACGTATGTTAGACTGCTTGGGCGGAGCATCCGTTAACTCCTCCCCTTCAATTGTCAGTCTGCTGCCAGTTCCAGTTCAAATGGTTTTTACATCCAATCAAATCACAGAGAAAGACGAAAGCCAAGCCCCCATTTTGTTAATGCGTCAAAAAACTATTTGTTGAACGGGTCCTGTAATTTGGTTGCATTTAAAGAAACCGTATTGTACATTAACATCTATCGGTTGAGCTTGGTATCGCAGTCTAAATTAAAAATATCGTTGACAGTTCTTCTCGGTTTCTTTTGCTTGCTTTCAGAAATAATGTTCAGGCACTCTATTGCTTGTGAGCATGAACCAGGAAGTTAAGTTCGGGTCACAAAAGTGTGCATGTCGATAAAGTTTGTTTATGTTGTTAAGATAAAACTGTCTATATCTGAGAGATGTTGTTCACTAGTAAGCTTATTGTTGAGAAATCTAATGAAATACGAAAAAAAATGTTTTATCATAACAACTCTGCTTTTATTACCTTTTAAACAACCTTACAATACGTGAGAATGTGTTGTTTTGTGTTTGACACGGATTGCCTCAAAACCACAGGTGTTTGAACTACACTCACTTTTTAACGTTGAGTTAGCAAACGCCTCCTTTTGTTGTTTTGTGTTAGTTTAGCAATTATAATGTTTTGGTCTGGATAACCTCAAATTGATATTTACACATGTTGTGTATAACTACAATTGCAGACGCAAAGTTAACTCTCACGATGCCCTTACCGTGTCTACACCGCGACACAACAAATGACAACAGAACACATAAGAACACATTATTATTTACAATTCCTGTCCATCGTTGCGTTTGCGTCTGGTGTGAACCAGGTGTTTGACTGTTCCAATATGGCGGACGACTTACAAATAAAGGCCTATTGAAACAGCTGCAAATGGAGCATCTGTGTGTGTGTATCTATGTCTATATCTGTGCTATGGCAACAGAGGACAAAACATCTCTTTAAGTTCATTGGCCACAGTGAAATTTCAAAAATTCATGTCAAATTTTGATGTATTTCTCATGAAGTACTGTGTTGGGTTCAGTGTGGTGGAAAACAGCCCTGACGGACATTAAAGCAATGAGACGGGTAATCCCCCACGAGTCATAGCTCAGTCACACACACACTCTTCATCTTCATCTCATGTTCTCCTCATCTTCACATCTGAAGCATGCATTAAATGTGTTTTGTTTTGAGGGACAGCTGGTATATCTCACTCTCTTCTTTCATTGCAAGGGGAAATTTGGAAGCTCAGAGAGTGTAAGTGGGTCACAAGACGCGGCACGTCCACAGCTTTATATAAGGGGCTTCGCTCGCAGAGATTGATTCAAGAGCTTTGTTTTCCACCCAGGGGAAGTTCGGCGAGTTTAATTTTTAAACGCAGAAGCTGCTCTTTACTGCTTCACTGATGCACATGATATGTCTTGTTATATGAATACTTTCATCAGTCTTAACATGTTTTCATTTATTGAACTTCAATTCCAACTCATTTAAGTAGAATTACATTAAAGTCAATGAAAGTAGGTTAAAGTCTTTAGCACACTGTGCACAGCCTCTTGATAATGTCTGATTGGACACATATCACCAAATAACTTTTTTTGTTTTTATTAGGTTTTAGTGTCTAACCGCGTTTATTCTGGAGATGACTAATGTTAATGTTGTGACCTTTCACATCTCATCAGCTCTGTCAACGACAGACATCCTTCAGAAAGTCCTCGCAGGGACTTTTTGCTTGAACGATAAAATGATGAAAAGTTACACGTTAATGTAAAATCATCTGCAACATCTCACTTTCTTCTGTCGGTTTCTGTCCTTTATCTGATACACGAAAATGTCTTGTTCATTACCACAGACTTCAGTTCATTTAACTTTTAGAAGTGTCAAACATTACTGATGAATATCACTTATTTGTGTCCTTCTTTTACGGTATTTTTAACGCAAATATTATTTTCTTCGAATTTGTGAGGTTTTAGCCGCGTCTCGGTTGTTTCAGTTGAGACTTTGTTGATGAAAAGAGAGCTACAGTCTAGATGCAATGTGATTTTATTGACAGAGATCGTACTGAAATATTTGGGTGTTTATTGCAGCCAATTTCTTTAAAAAATCGAGAAACTGATACTTTGCTCTCCATCGAATCTTATTGCTAATTGAGAGATTTGTGTCTTTTTTTTAACCTTATGCACATTCTACATGCATTGGTGTGTGTTGTTGTGTTATCACTGCTGTTTGATGTGGCTCATTGCTTCAGCATGTAAGCAGTTCAAAAACACATCATTGCACTTTCAAAAGTGAAGATGATAAACAGGTCGGGGAGTTTCCACTGTTGAGCCAGATAATCGACGTCTATTTACTGTTTTTTCAGAGGCCGGTTTGCTAGCAGATGAGATTACTGGCTCGGCGAGTCTGCGGGGTGCAGATGTGATTGAGGATAGAGCTCAGTTCACTTCACTCTATGTGGCACACGGTAAATGAGTTTCTCCTGCAAAACGAATGCCAGCTTTGCACAGAATCGAGGACACGGTTGTTGTCTGGATCATATTCTCCGTTAGCCTGTGTAGATTGTGTTTATTGTGTTTAAGAATGTGGGCATGATGTCTCACACCCGTCCATGTTGTAATTTGTCGAGCTTCTACCAAATAACAAATCTATTTTCATCTACTTTTTAAAAATGCATTGCCCCATTTAGTTATATTTGCACCGTTTTATTGTTATTCATTCCTTCATTAGCAAATTCTCAACACGTCCATAACAGCATGTAACGTGTCGCAGTGTTGTTTCGTCACATCAAAAATGATTGATGACACGTGATTTTGTCATTGTGATTGAATGTATGATTTTGTCACTGTTTGGCGCTTACATCATCATGTGTTGGGTGCGTGATATGACACGTGGAGAAGCTCAGACATGACAGGAATGAACACGCTGTCACATTTGAAACACACTGGGACTTTCTGGACAGATTCAGCAGTGCGATCGAAGGGAAGTTCACTCTCAAACACGATTTTACATTCTTCTTATATGCATTCATTGCAAGTATAGATTTTATTCAATAAATATATGCCAGCGGTTGTTGACTTGTGCACAGATTGAGTTACACTTTTTTTATATAATTTCTTCCAAAAATAGTTTTGCATCCCACAAAATCGCACATTTACAGAAAAACTTGCACAAATACAATGCAGTGAAATACCATAAACTTCTCACATTACTAATAATAACCTACATTATATAACATAACCTCAACTCAAAGTTTATTTACTAGGCTAAATAAATAAACGTTCCATTGATATGTGATTTGTAAAGGACGATATTTGGTCAAGATACAACTATTTTAAAATCAAAATATTGAGAAAAATCGCTGTTGTCCAAATGAAGTCCTTTGCATTTTACACATAAAAATAAAGTTTGGATTTTTCGACTGATAAACAAAAGATTTCTGTGATGAACAAATAATATACAAGAATCTATTTCAGTACTTCTGCGGATCCGAATCCTTCTTACAGACTTTGCAGAGACGTTCAACCCATCCTTATCAACTGCGCACACATAACATGCGCTGTTGCAATATCGTGTAATACGAACGCCAAAGTTCAATTTTGCGTGCATGCAATACGCCTATTTTTGCATGCAAATTATTCAAAACGCTATTTATTTTATTTTTTCTGTTTTCTCTCCATGTACTGTCAAAATGGCTGCTCTCCATTGAGGTGCAAGCTAACATTGGCGTATCATATGCACCCAAAATTGAACTTCGGCGTGCAAAGTACACAATATTGCAACAGCGTGTTATTTATACGCAGATCGATGAGAACGGGTCGAGGTATTAGTCCTGACCCACACGACAAGAAACAGGATTAAGAAATAGATGGAGGAGAGAAGGAAGAAATAGATGATTGATGTAAATCCAACATTGACCCTAAACCTAATCCTACACTCTGATTGGTTGAAATGCTGTTCCAGGACCAACAATGTGTTTGTTGTGGAAGTGATGTGCTAATTCTTTTCAAAATGATTCACAATTCCTGCAGATTCTCAAAACTCTTATTTAAACAGTCATCATAGGGTGTGTTGGCTTGTGCGTTTGTATCTTTTGCATGTGTGTGTGTGTGAATGTGTGTGCGGCATGTTCAGGGTTCACCGAACTCGAGAGTATTTTTGTTCTGGTGTTGTTCCTGTAAAAGCAGGCCGGCTGCCACATGCTCTCTCTCAACCCTGCCCACAGAATGGGATGATGGGGGCTCTGAATGCTGTGAGTCAGCACACGTCCCACCCTCTTACACTCTTAACTCTTTCCTACCTCCACATACTCATTACCGTCGCACTTCAGATGCAAAAAAAATGTTTTTCTATTCCAAACATTCACCTGCAATGCTAGACTATGCGTGCAGCCGCTTCGCCGAATGCGTTTGGTTGTGTTTCGTGGTGTGGGCATGACAATAACGTTACAGTGCTTTCAGAAAAACGTTTAAATATTAAGTCTAGGACAAGAGTAAACCATTCACACCCCTCTGAATGATTTAACACGGTGTCTGAAGTTCTTGAAGTGGTGACCTCGGGTGTGTTTTCAGTGTTGGGCCTCAGAAAGAGAAGCCAAATGAAGGGGAGAATGTAGGTCACATTCCTCAGCTAAAAGCTTTCCGTGCATGAGCAAACACAACACAATCACAGCAGGATTTCCGCCATTCCATTGCAAGGCTGTCGACCTATTACATTTCCCCTGCGGTAGCCCCCTAAAGAGAAATCCCCTCTCACCCCCTCCCCAGCGAGCAAAATCAAAGCGGGCCGCCGAGTGTGCATTCTTCATGAGTCGACGTGTGCGTGTTAGAGACCTGACGTCCTGGTTTTAATACATCCTATATTCAACTCTTAAACTCATTGACTTGAATCTTTGAAATTGAATATTCTTAA
Organism: Triplophysa tibetana; assembly: GCA_008369825.1. Lineage (NCBI taxonomy): Eukaryota > Metazoa > Chordata > Actinopteri > Cypriniformes > Nemacheilidae > Triplophysa > Triplophysa tibetana. Next base: position 23,493,140 of record CM017900.1, on the reverse strand, counting down.
TAAAAAATATGTATCTGTACCGTTCCGTTCTATCTACATTGTCTCTGCGCATACTTGACTTAATGCAGATTATTAAAAAAGCCGTTATGTGTTCGATTATCTTCTTTTTTTTTTGTGGAGTTATGATAATCAAATTATAAATCTTGGTTTAAATAACATAAAACACATAGAATTTTTGCCATAGTTAAAAAACATTTGAGTTCAATGAACTATAAAAACAAGTTGAGCAAACGTACTTTTTAATGTTTGAGTCAAGTTTGGGCCAAGTAAAAAATAACAATTCAAGAAAGAAATTTGGAGACAGAAATTGAGTGAACGTAAAATAACTAGAGTAACAAACAAAAAAAATTTGAAACAACTTGAATTTTTTTTCAGTGTACCATTGTTACCTCCTTATCTATATATTATTTTCTTTTTTTCAAAAAGCCCACCAGCTCTAAACGTATTTTGTGTACAGTATATTTGACTTGAATTTACTGTCACTCCATATGTTAATTGTCTATAGGGTACCTTAAAAACAAACAAAAGATCACTTTGCAGGACTACTAAAGCAAACAATACAAGGTAAAGAATATTGATTTCTGATCTTATACTGTGCACAATATGTTAACTTTTCGTATGCATGAAATAACGCCACATTTCTCAAACAGAGAACCCACAATGCATTGTGTTTGACATGACCTTTCATTTCCAGAGTGATGATTAAACCGTTAACATGTTCTGCTTTGATTGTAACACTTTGAGTTCTTTGCTCATGTAATCATTTCTCCTCCCCGCCCAACCCATCATGAGTGTGTTACTGTTGAAATCTCATTGAGCGATGTCTCATACTTCAAATGCTGTTTGTAATTCTCTTTCTCTCCCATCTGTGTTAAAGCGCAGCTGCAGTACAATAAGCATGCACGGGTGTTGCGTCTGGACACGTCCGGGGCTCAAATGATCCCCCACAGCCGTGTAATAAACCGTCACCATCCTGTCAGTGCTTATCTCCGTCCTCCCGCCCTCTGGAGAGGCAGCCGTGCCCCGATCTGAGGCCAGAAAAAACGCAGGAGTCAAAACAGAGGTGTGATTCACAGTGGAGATAGAAGCCATCATCATCATGCGCTCCAGCTGCTTCCTGGAATTAATGCTGTGGGGTGTGTGAGTGTGTGTGTGTGTGTGTGTGTGTGTGTGTGAACACTTGTCCAACCGCTCGTTTGACTCACATGAAAACCAGCAAAGAGAGAGAGAGACAGAGGGAGAGAGAGAGAGAGAGACAGAGAGAATGACTGACTGAAGCTGTTAGCTGGAGGAAACAGGATTTGACTTTTCCTCTTTTCTTTAATGGTGTCAGATGTGCTCACAATGATCCAAGTCAGATCCAAACATAAATTGCACATTTCCCCGTAGGGAAGAAAACTGGCAACATCTCTTAACTCAAATATTTTCTCGTACAGTTATAATATACACAAAACACACTGAACACTAAAAACATTCATTCAATGAATTTGTTCAGCCTTGAGGAAAATGTTAGTGCTCACACGTTGCTCTTTCATAGCTCGAGAGATTATCGGTTGTGTATGTTCATTTAATGGCTGGAACGCACTACAAGCGTAGAGGTTTAAACGAGACATCATACACTTACAGACTTTTTGAAATTTCAGATAGAAACACACTAACTGATAAAATCCGCAGATTGGGACAGACTTTCCGCAACAAGTCTAGACTGAAAATCTGGGCAAAATCTGAGCAAAAGTCTTATAGTGTATTATATCCTTAAGTCTCAGATTTTTCTGTTACTATAAAATTGCTGAGGAGAAATAAGCAAACGGTAAATGTTGAAACACACGAAGAGACTAAAGGTGTAAATGAATGTAGATTGTAGAGGTCAAATAATCTGGATTTGATGAGAAATGTTTAAGATCATATTGAGATCTTTTGTAATATTGACGTTTGATTCACTTGAGAAATCTGAGCTCAGTTTGATACATTGTTGACGTCTCTTCTCAAACTCTCACGACATTTCGGACATTTCTGATTCTCAGGAGAAACATCTAAGACGCAGATGAGACTACAGCAAAAGTTTCTATTTGCTCTCCATTTATGCATTTATGGTTGATTGATGTCAATCCTTTGTTAAATATATATATCTGTGTATATATATGTAATTAGCTAGTATATATATGTATGGGGTCATCTTTAAAAATCTCAAAAAATCACTCAAATTAAATCAAAATGATATTCTTGCTGTACAGTACTTATTAATTGACATTTTAAAAAAAAAACTCTAATAATGTATACTAAGCGTTTAAAGACACAGACGTTTCCCCTCTAGGTCAAAAGGGATTGTTTAATCTCAAATAGTTGTTGTGTGACATCATGTGTAGATTTATTGTGTTTCTTTAAGACGGAATCTGTTAACACGGCGACCGCTTGACAACGTGCTTACAGCGAACACATGTGTGAATTTAGCCAAAAGAATTTGATTGTTTCTCAGTGGACGGCTGAAGAGGACGGGCGGTTTAGTCCACAGGGTGCCGTGTGCCCTTAACCTACTTTAAATAGTGTGTCAACTAATACATCTCTGAAGCGTTTCCCGTCTGAACAATGACACCGGAGCGCAGAAGAATGGAGAGCGAGACAAACTTCCCCCTTCAAGCGGCTGCCGAGCTTAATTTAGGAAAGCGTGTCAATGTGAACTCTTGTCACACGGCAGTCTCAGAATAGCCACCGTTCCCTTGGTGGCCATTTTTTTCCTTTTCTTTCTCATTTGATAGCAGGGATTGCTGAGTGAGGACGGCATGATGTTGCGATGGGTCTTCAGACGGATGAGGGAAATGAGCACACCAAACCCATGCAGAACTCCTAGATTGAATGAAAAAAGAGTACTTCTAACAGTTGAGCATGCAAGCGTGTCAGTGTTGGTTTATTGAATACATTTGATTTAATGTGGTGGAAAAAACATGTGTTCTGCGAGTCTGATGCCAGGCGATGATGAGGTGATGTTTGAGAACCGTTTGATGTCGCTTCAGACTAGAACTGGCCTGATTGGACACAATTTCATGTTTCGCTTTTGATTTAGTGTTTTATATAAAGCATACGCTTAAGATATTCGGCCAATCACAAGGCACTTCTCAATGGCCAATCAGAGCCGCAGCGCTTTCCATAGCGATGTGTCAAGAGAAATGTAAACGTATAAATCCATTGAATTGCACCAAAAACAAAAGTTAATGTGGTTTTTAATCATGTCATACCACCCCTTTAACGCCGTACACAGCATGTGAACATACGTTTCAGTCATGTTTACCAGCGCTTTTATAACATAAATAAACGCAAATGAGTGACATCAGATTTCTTGGTTCAAAACTTTAAGTTTAAATAAACGGGATATAACAACACAATGTTATGTCAAATCATATCTAGATGTCAAATTGCTTTGAGATTAATTTCACGTCACTTGTACGTTATGGTTTCTGCTTTTGGCGTTAAATAGTTGTGAATTCTTTCAAGATCAGACTTGACGTCCACAAACACAACGCGTACATTTTACTTTTGTTTTTGGGCATCAAATATGTACTTTTGATTTCAGATATAGAACAAGGTCAGATTACAACATCTATGCTGTGCAGGCAGCTGTTGACAACTAAACCCTTAAAGTGCAAAATGTTAAAGATGTGAAGCAGTATGTATGAGCAGAGCACTGTTCATGATTCATATATTCATCACTGACGCTGATCTTGAGACATCGACTGTACTTCAGCACAAACAACCCTTTCCATCTCAGTTTTATCTGAATCACAGTTGGAAGAGCAAAGCAAATCTCACAGCCTCGCAAAGATCAACAATTGTAAATCATTTCTTTATTTATGTTTAGATCACATTGATCATATTGCGCAGTTGGTTTTGTAAAGGCATGTATTGTGAAACGAGTGGTGTGATGATGTTCTCTGTTCTGACAGGTTACATCATGAAGTCTTAGGAAATCTCAAAAGCTTTTGAGACGCAGCGAGCGTGGCGGAGCGAGTGAAGACTGGCCTCATTCCAGAGGCGCCGGCGTTTGAAGAGCGGACACTCCTTTACTAAATAATTGAGTGGAGAAATGAAAGTTGAGTTGGCTCCTGGGGAGCGGGAGGAGGAGGCGGATCCCGTCTGCAGATGGATGGGTGAATAAAGTGTGACTCATTTCCTGGCCGGAGAAACCCTTCATCTAATGCTTTTTCTTCCAAGCGGAGGCTGGGCCAGGCCGCCCTTGGGCTTCTGAGTCAGGGAGCCGTTGGGGTGACGCCATCTTGCACCGGCTTTCAGGAATCTTCACCAGGCTGCCAGGAGCGCTCAGACGGAGCCAACCCGCCGAGATCTGCCTCTCTGTTCAACCCTCACACATGGAAGTGATTTGAGAGGCCTGGCTTGAAAACAGAGTCGAATTCTCTCGACATGACAGACTGTAATTGTATCGCGAGGGCCGTTTCTTCAGAGACTTACACATTTTCCATGTTCCCTTATAGCCAGAAGACAAGACGTACAAAAAAAGTGTTTTCTGTCTTTCTACTACTAATACTTTCTCGTGACTTATGCAAGAACAATCCTCTGCTACTATCGACTGGTTAAAATAAAACGTCAGTTTCAATGTCCACAACACTTATTTTTAACACGAATCTTTGAACTGAGAAAATATTAGCTCAATCAATTTAGTTCAATATTTATGAATGAGATCACCTTTACCTTGATACAAATTTTATATATATATATATATTTTCAATGATCACTGCACTATGCTGTACACATTTAAATTCACATGTATTATTTACAGCAATTAGGCATTGTGCAAATTGCAACTTGACAGAATTCACATGTGAACGGTAAAGATATAAGAAATACAATATAGAAATAAATAAAAGCTAAAAATAAAATTGGCCAGATTGGGCGCCATAAATATACAGTAAAATACTTTTTTCCTGTAAAATTCAATGTTTTCCATGTTTTTCTTTTTCTGTGAAAATACTGAAAAATATGACTCGATAAAATGATATTTTTTTACATTACATGTGAAAAATCTGTCAAAAAAATTACAGCAAAATTCTGTAAATTAACGTTTTTTCAGTGCAGGAAAAATGGAAAAAAAGTGGTGATAAGATGGTATGCAAAATGTTGCTTCATGAGCTACAGAATGACAGTTTTAATGGGTCCATACAGAGAAAAAGGTTCTTTGTAGCAGAACAATTCTTTAGATTACAAAAATTAAGATTTTTTTTATTTAAAAGAATTGCTGTTTAAAAACCCTTTGGTAGCATCTTTATAAGAGCGGAAAATGATTTGGTGAAAGTCTCGGAACCGGAAGTTGCGATTGTTTTTACATCTGTGTTTTGACACATTTCGGTGTGAAATAGCAATTTGAATGAGGAAAAAAAGTGATCGTGACTTTCGTCTTTCTCTGCGTTTTGACTGGATGTATAAACAGAGCCGTTGCTTTTGAAGTGGAACTTGCAGCTGACTGACAGTTGAAGGGGAGGAGTTAACAGATGCTCCGCCCAAGCCGTCTAACATACATCATTTTAGATGGATAGTCATTACAGGAAGGAAGTGCATTTTCAGATTTAACTAAAGATTATGCGGGGAAACTAAATTAAAAAAGAGAATGATCCACACTGAAATGCTATTTACAATAATCGCTTCAATATTTCATATTAGATTCAACTTTATTCAACTTTATTGTCATTACACATATACAAGTACAGTGTAACGAAATGTAGTTTAGGTCTAACCAGAAGTGCAATTAGCAAGTGCAGATATACAGTGCAAGTGCAGATATACAGTGTGAATAAATACAGAATACAATATTAGGAAATATAGAATATATAGAAATATATAGAAATATAGAATAAGCTTCGTCAATTTTATTTCATTCGGACTTTAAACAAAAATGTTGTTAATCTAACCAGAGTTATTGTGTGTTTATTTGATTCAAATCAAAGGTAGAAAGGTAAATACTGAACCCAGTCATCTTCATGACTTCTTCAGTGTTTTAACATCTCTGTGTTGTTTTGGCAGAAATCAGCATATTCTCTCCAGACGGTTTGTCATGTCGCTGTGGTTGCGTGGGATCTGCAGACTGGATAAACGTCTCTTTGGCTGTTTGACATCCATCTTGATTCCTCAGCGGAGAGCTGTGTTGCTACGATACAGTGAAAACAATCTGGTCACCCCCAGCAGCGTCCCTGTGGATCCTTCTGCCCGATCCGTCTGTTTGACCCTGACTACACAAAAACTCAACAACCCTGTGAAGATGAATCCAAACGAGTGTGGACCGGGTGAGAATAAGCAGTGTAGAATAAATATCTTTTTAATTTCAGATTTGTTTCTCATAAATGAGATTCAATGGAGAGCAAACTGAAACTCAGGCTCATGTGCGTCTCAGATGTTTCTCCTTTACGAGAAGAGATGTCAACAATGTGTCAAACTGAGCTCAGATTTGTCAAGTATGGAAAAGTCAATATTATTGAAGATCTCAATATCAACTCGGACATTTCTCATCAAACTGCTTGAAACTGTTTTTATTGTTTAAGATTATTCACAAACCTGTTCAAGTATGATCAGTCAAGTTTTGTAATTGCATTACAGACGTGTTATTCAGAAACATGGCAGATAAAAGTGTGTAACGTTTCCTAGACAATAACAAACATGTGGACGCAAGGTTGATGAAAGCATAAGTTACAGTAGAGGGAGCGAGGCGTAACCGTCCCACGGACCGGACAAAAGCAAGTAAAAGTACAAACACATTATAACCACCAAAACCATGACAAGCGACACAAATACTGTTTGCGTTTTCCTGTGCGAGGCTCGTCTCCTCCATTCAACGTCTTTCTTCTTCATAATCCCTCCTGTGAAGGTTTACAATATCCGTTGAGAAAAAGCCTGAGGCTTCTTTTCTGTGTCCCCACAACCGCTCCAAACAATCCGTACCCTCGGCTCCACCTTCGCCTCAGACCTGGGCGATGTCTTAACAAGCCCTCGGGGAGAAACGGTAAAAGCAGCGCAGAGAAAGAATATGGAAGTGAAGCGGAAACAAAGGAGAGGGATTGTGTGCGACTCTTCGCAGGCTTCTGTCTTTAGTGTGTCATAGATGGGCTGTGATGGGTCGTGGAGGAGCAGGTGCTTCTCTTCTGACGTTCACACCTCTCATCCATCCCGGAGGCCCTGAAGTCAAAGCACAGCTCGTGTCAGGTGTGGGCAGGTCTTGAGTCAGTCAGACGAGGGAGGAAAACATCTAGAGAGAAGAACAGCAGAAGCGTTCACACGTTGAGGCCTGTATGATGAAACTCAGAGCTCACCCTGTATGATGCACTAGATACACTGGAGGCGGTGCGACAATAGAAAGCTTAGGCCCGATTCACATTTTGCATTTTTCCGCGCGCATATTTGTAATTTTAAATGTAGACTCGCGCACAAATGAGGCGCCGCATCAAGCTGAAAATAGTGCCGCGATCGTACGGCAGGTCATTTGAAAAGTGAAAGCGGTGTGGCTGACATTTACTGGGCGGTTTTAAGCCGCGTTTAGACTTGACTTTGAGCAAGCGAAGATTGTTCGGACAGTTGTACAAAATGGGCAGGCGTGATTCACCATTTTTAACATTTCTTTACCGAACGAGAGGTCATTTGAGGTTTTGATGTTCTATTGGTCTCACACACTCAACGACTAGAATTTGCAGATCAGAGTTCACCAAACTTGAACATTTCTTGAATGGAAGCACTGCAAAAATGACTTTCTTACTTAGTAATTTTGTTTTTTTTAATTCTTGAATCAAGATGAATTTTCTTGATGAGCAAAATGACCTAAGAAACTAAGTCTAGTTTTTAGACAAAAAAACATGGAATTTCCGTGGATTTCTTACTTAAAACAAACAAAAAAAATTCCTACTGGGCCAAGAAGAATTATCCTGAATTTAGTGACTAAGAAAAGGTGAACTATAATTCAACATCATTTTTCTTACCCCATTGGCAGATTTTTGCTTGGAAAAGTCATGTGTGACCGCTTTTGAGGTGAAATGTGAATCAGGCCTTAGAACCCATTATCATTTTTTATTTAATGTCACAACTCGACAATCCCATCAGATCAAGCCGTGTGTCATTTCCCTCAAACGCTTATTCCACCAATCACTACGCACTGGTAAACTGGCCCTTTGATGACCTCTCCGCTTCCAATAAACAACGTCTGCTTTTACAGCTGAATAATAACCTTTCAAACCCCAAAGTGACTTTCTGTCCGTGTCGCTCTGTCACAAATAGAAAACTGCTCAATGGCAGTTGTATCTTTCGAGAATATCTTTGGGTTTGGTTAGAATGAGCGCTGTGTTTTTCTGGTCCGCTCGTATCAATAGCAGAGTGTTTTTCTCTCTCTCTGTGTGACTGTTGTTGGATGCGGTCTGTCCCAGATAACCGGAGAAGTCCTTTGAAGCAATCTAGGGCAGAACGGCAGCAGAGATCGGCTTTGATGGGGAAAAAATTTAAGAGCCATTGAAAGTAGTTCACGTCACGTGGAGCCGGCTTTGAATAAAATCGTGTGAAGCGCACATGAAGAGGCGCCTATGAAGAAAAAACATCTGTGTTTGTGATGCGTGAAAAGTGTTTTATGAAACATTTTTAGATTCTAGGTCTATAGGAAAATAATGCTGATTTTGAACTATATGTTGTTTTGAATCTTCAGATGTGATGTGATGGGGGGTTTGGTGAACAAGATGTGCAGGTCATTTTAATATCACGTAATCTAGATTTCTGATCTATTTTTCCCATCTGTGTGTCTCTGTGACTTTCATGTTCATCACTTGCTCTCTTCTGTCTCAGGTGCAGAACGAGATGAAGGATAGTCGGTGGTTACGTTGTAATGTAATTTAACGAAAGCGTTGGACTGAAGTGATGAATTGAGATGATAATAGAGCAGCTATATTCAGCATGTGGTAATGGTGCATTCACGTCATGTCTGAATTACCATCATTACTACTTGTACCATTTACGTCTCTGTCAAACTCCTGGAGGTAATTCGTTAAAAACAGGTGCTGATGTGACCTTTCTTCACTCATGCTGTCTGAGGAATTATGCTAATTTATTAGCGCACACTATCTTGCATGCTGCAATACTGCAGAAATTAGTCATTATATAAAAGTGTAGTAATAAACCCAGAAGGTCATGTGATGATGAAGATCTTGTGTTCTGTCAGCCGGACTTCATTTCTCTTAAGGGCTCCGTCCACCCCGCCGGTCTCTGACCGTCTGAACGCTGGAGCTTTGTCATGGTCACATGGGTGTCCTCTCTCTCTCATTCCTGTCACGAACGCCTCCCCCTCCTTTCGCCTTCACCCGGTGTGCACTGTCAGGTCACCCGTTTGTTTGTTCAGATGGAGATGGAGAGGAAATGAGCCGGCTTGACCCCTCACGAGGACGAGCTGCCCGACAAAATAACATCACAACACACATCTATATGAGGTCATCTTACGTTTTATCATGTCACTTTACTGATTTAATCAGGAATTTGACATTAAATTAAAACTATTTGCTAAATGGACAGGATTCGTCTTTTAACAAATATCTCATTCGAAAAGCCACAGTTTGATCAGAATAAAAATATAAAAACCAGCGATGGTAATTAAGTTGTCTTTAACAACACATATTTATGTTCACTCAAAAATTCATGCAACGCTTCAGCTTTTAAATCTCATTCTTCGTTACATATTTAATCTAGCAGATGTGAGCCGTAAAAGAGTTTCTTGAAAATTTCTTATAAATGAGAGATAACAAAGAACACCAAATATTGCAGTATTTTTCTATTGGCTGCCACGCCGCTGATATTTTTATTATTATCTTTATTTTATTAACAATGTTTTGTTTTATTCTCTCAATCTTCTCCAATAAATGTGTGTTTTTTATATTTTTAAAATCATTTAAATCCATTTAATTGTATTGCAGTCATATTTCCGTGTTTGTTGAATTCCAGCAAAAGCAAAGAGTTAACAATATGAAAGTAAACTAATTTTAAAAATCGTTTTCTTTTTCTCACATTTACAAACATTAGTTTTGTGCCGCTTAAAACTAAATATGTACTTGTTTCGTTTTTTGCGATGTTTCTGTTCTAAAAACGCAGATCGTCCTTTCTGTTGTTTTGACCCGTTTTTTTCTCCAAAATTTGCATATGAAATTTGGAAGAATTTCACAGAAATAAACTAAAATGATAATTTTACCAAAACACATTCTTATCAGAAAAAACACTTTTGAAAATGGTCTCTTAATTTTATTGCGTCTATAGGCTACACTGTGTGGTAAATGCCCACCCAGGATATCTGCTAGCCCACCCTTTTGGGCCTGGTTTCAGGTGTAAGACATTAAATCAGATCTGAAGATTTTTCCGAAAAAAAAAGGTAAATAAGGAAAGATAAATAAGATTGATATGGAATATAAAACAAACATGTACGGAGAATGTTATTGCTTGAAGGTATTAATCTTTCATATCTGGGGTAAAGAATTCTCACGTTTCTTTCATTTAAGTAGCCTATTGACTAAGTCTCAAAGCTGCTTGCAGGAAAATTATCAGACACTCAAGTTCTGTTCTCTGTGATTTTTCTTTCTTGCGGCTAATCACGTGATTATTAAGTACAGAAATGTTTCGCAATGGAATGCCAAAGAAGATTTGGGTTCAACATCTGGTCATGTCGTCGCCGTCGTTGATGTGAGAATGTAGTGCACTTATCCTGGAGCCCGACCGGAGATGTTTTGTTTGGACTCATTGGCGGCTCCTGGTCCACTTTAGCTCGGGATTATTTAGCCTGCAGACTGAATCTCATGCATGTCGGCCCTTACATGGACCGATACACGTTGCTCTTATTTTCTACTCCTCGGAGACGTTCAGATGACCTTATAGAGAAGTCACAGTCACGTGACCACATGCTCGGGTTTCTCTCTGTGAAAACTTTGAACTGATCATTGTACAACCATAGTATCAAATTTACTGGATACTCTCTCTCTCTCTGTGGTTATTGTGAAGCTCTGTTCTGTCAGGTCATTCAGCTCCACTTTAGGACCCTGAGGAACGCCACGCACTCTTACTGCCCTCGAGCACTTCCCTGTGTGTCACAAGAGCCGGGCTTGTGTTTGATCAAAGGCCAAGAGCAGAAAAGGACCGGAAAGACGCAGGAGGAGTGAAAAACAACATGTGGAGATGTTCTGAATGGCTTTGGGTGGAGGTCACCTGTGAGATAGCCTTTGAGGAGTCCCCGCATCCTCCAGCCTGAGGCAGTGATGAGGATCAGAGCGTGCTGTCGCCGTGGCAACTCATCTCCTGTTCCCTCTGAAGGGAGAAAACAATAGAGGGTGATGTGTGGAGTTGTGGATAAGGGTTCACATTGTTAGAAGCGCCTAAATATTAAGCTTCAGTGTGTAACTCGTGATATTTCTTTGATAAGGACAAAGCTGTTCGAAATTAGGTTAAGTCGTAAATTAAGAATAAAGATTCTGCTCTTATTCTCTCTCGTCTTTCTGCAGACACACAGTATCGCTCCACCATTTCTTTTCCCAATCTGGTGGATGGGTTGTGTCGTAAACACAAGTGACATCTCATTTATTTGCGCCGGTGTCCACCATCTCCAAACGCTGAAATCAATTCTTCTGTCCGTCCGCGGCAGAAACAGATGTGAAGTGAAGCATGAAGATTTCACATCTGCCTCAAACAAACACCTGCCTATGATGATGCTGAATCTAATACGTTACAGATTCACACACCAATGAGAAGTCAATGGGAGTAATGTAAAAAAAGAAGAAGATTTAAACTGGTAGATGAGAAAAATCTCACGATCAAATCTGAGCGTACGCACTTTTTTAAAATTAGACCCCTGGTCATACTAAAATACTAATGTATCACCGTGAGGTTGTGTCGGGTTTCCTCTCTGCTGTCGTGGCTCTTAGTCAAAGATTTTTGTTTTTCACTCTTCAGCTCTGTTTACGTATTACTCATCCAAACATTAAACACTCGGAAGGCCAAACGCCGCAGGAGATCCACTTTCTCTAACACGGCTTGTTGTTTTTGACATATACAGCGGGTCTGAAGCCACTGACGGTCACGTGTGTTTCTGTGTAATGTTCATTCTCTGAACACACACGGACCGAAAAACATGTAACCATTAGAATGATTCAACCCACACGAGGATCCCGGAGGACCGCATCACTTGGGCTTTTAGCAGACAAGCCAAAAGAAAACGATGGTTTGATCATTTGTGCTCTGTTTGTGTCCCGTTCAATTTCTTAATCTGATGATCTGGTTTTCTAGTGATGACATCAGTGTTTTCGGAGACCCGCTCAAGATTGTGTTTTTGACACCATGTGGCCGTGAAGCAAAGAGACCAACCTGTCTTCAGGTGCGTAGTAACACACACATGCATTCAATTATATCACATCTCAAATATTAGTCTTTAGTTCCGTTCCACAGGTGTATGCACATTAATTGTTTATGCATCAATGCACAAGTATAACTTTGTTTACACCATTTCCAGTAAAGATCTATAGCATCTGGATTTTTTCTTTATAATTGGGTTCAGCATCCTCGGGGGTGTTTTTGTTCAAAGTAAACCAAAATGTTCAAAACAATCAAACAGATTGAGTAATGTGCACTTAATTTTAAAAACAGTTCTACTTACTTAAATATTTTAAGTTCCTGAAACACTTTTTAACTTTTGGGTAAAGTATAATGATTATTTTTAAATAAACTTGAAGTTTTGACTAAAACTCAAAACATTTATTTGGCCCTTGTTCAATTTACATTAATTCAACACAATTGATAAAGAAGGATTTCCTATTCCCAGCATGAGGAGAGTAAATTAAAAAAAGATTATTTTCTATGATTTTAGTAAAGTTATAGACTTGTTAGTGTTTAATTTTCACTTCTCTTAGATATTTAGAAGAGTTTGACATATTTTTCAGTTTTGTAGTTACCATTGTTTAGATAAGTGGTGCATGTGCTTAGGGTCTGCGAAGCTACATTTGACCTGTAACGTGTTATGTTACCGGTGAGCAGGAACTGTGCTGCCAGTTCTGAGATCAGTCTCTTCCTGCTCATTTTGGGTTGCATAAGTCAAGGTGTTTGATTTATGCATATAAAGACTAAGGAATATGCAAAAAAGGAAATTGAAAGAATTTGGTAAGTTAACTTAAAAATGCAATTTTGGTGTACTTATTTGTTCAAGTTCTGTCTACTTAATTTCACAAAAAGGATCAATTAAATATTTAAGTCGCACTGACTAAGATTTGATAAGAGTTTTAACTCAACAGTTATTGAAACTTGAAGGTTCTTTTTACTTAAGATCCTATGAAAATCAAAAATATTTATTGCCAACTTATCCAGGTTTACAGTATTTATTACTGGGAATCCAAACAACTTGAAATGATAGAATAAGCGAGGCCAGAAATATATATATCACTCGTCGCTTTATAGTTTCTATCATTTTAACAAATTGTTCTAGAGGTGAAGACCACAGAAAAAGAAATAATTGAGGAGAAAAAGACTTTCATAGCAATAATGAGTCAGGGATGATGATGATGAAGAAGCACCTGCATGAGTTTGCTCATTTAAAGTCGTGTCACAGATAAAGAACATGCGGCTGTTTTACATTTCAAAGTGAAAGTATTGTTCGAGTGAGAATCAACTGAATTCTCATTAACCCTGAAACAAGAGGCCTTGTTAGAAATTCACCGTGCACATCAAAGCCTTCGTTGTGCTTACCTCATCTCAACTGATGAATTACACATTTTCATTCGGCTTTACACCACAAAGTTGTCTCAGAAGAATAATTTACCCCAAAATAACACTCTATCGTCATTTATTCATTGTCTTCTAATTCAACGGTAGTTTTTTATTCCGTGTAAGAAATTCTTCAGACAACATCGACGTCATTTGGAATGACACAGCGATAAACAGCGACAGGGTTTTAGGTGAAAGTGTCAGTTCCTTAAAGTTAATGTCTCAGAATTGAAAGATTAAATATGAAAACGTTATTAGAGTTTAACTTGAGTTCAAGATATGAAGGAACAGACCCAAGGTCTGTTTCTAAGAACTCTCCGATGGTAAACCGTATTATTTTGATGTGTGTGGTGTATGTTGTGTGCTGTAGAGCACACACACCAGCAGTATCTACATTCTCTTTGTGTTGCATTTATTGGAGGCACACACGAAAGACTCCCTCACTTGACTGTCACCATAGCAACAGTCAGCAAAGGATGGACATGAAGCCTTGAGAATGAAACACTGGGTATATCTGAACATATACAGTGAAGAGATGAAAAATCTTCACAATGTTTTACTTGAAATACATCCAAATGGGAAGTTAATTTTGAAGGGAAAGATTTGTTAATGGACAATTCCAGCATTATATTGCGTTATGGACGTGACATAAAAATGCTCGGAGAATAAAATTGTTACCATTATATTGAACCATCTGTTTATTTTTTACTGAACCCTTGTTGAAAAATATATTTAAAAAAGGGAATAAACATGTGACAAAAAAAGGACACTGCTTTTGGGAGAAGACAAACTTTGTAGGATTTCTGTAAAATAAAATGCACATCCTGATGCAATTATACCCACTGAATGGGGAAGGGATGACTCTTTATAGATCATAAAATAGTTACTTTATATTAATTTTCATGTGTCCAATTATTAGGAATATGTAGCGTTACAGAGGGGACAATCGTGGAAATGGCACTTATCTGACTATGAAAAATAAACAACTAAAAATGAAACAAATGCTTAAAAGAATTAAAATGCTTGATGAGAGATCTCACATGGGTATTTGAACCACCAAATGTTAAAATCTGTGCTGTTACCATAGTAAAAACCGCAGGTAAAAACATACTTTTTTCGTTGTAAGGTTGACATTTTCACGGAATTACCCTGATGCTTCTGTTAATCTTTTTACTCGACCTGAATATTATCTGACACATTGATTCATTAACAATCTATCAGTTATCGTTGCTAAACATGTTTTTACCCATCAGATGAATAACACTGATCAGTTTGTTTTATACAGTTAAAAAAACGAAAGGCGTTAATTTGTTAAGAGCCGCGGCCCTCTCCTACCTTAAAACCGAATGATGTGGGTGTGATGTTAAAAGAACGATGGGAGTTAAATAAAGACGTTTGCTTTCAGTGCTGAGAAACTGTTAAGTGCAGCTTAAGCTTTTTGTAGCTTCAGGCAAATTGATTTCCTTTTATTCTGGAGTGAGTCATTTTGTGGTTGAACTTCAATCGAAACCGAATGCCTTTATTTATACACAGATTCATCGACATAATTCAGAAGCGATGGAATTAAATGAGGTGTCTGAGGATTGTGTTTGCTTCACAGCGTCTTAATGAAGGGAAAATACTGCCTCAAGTACAAATTACAGTCCATCCACGAGTATTATTATAGATGTGTACGTAAACTCTGCAAAGCAAGTTAATAAATGAAATAGGTATTGTGTTATTTAATTCTTTTGAATGCCTCTGCAAGTGATTAAAGAAGCAGTTTGATGTAAAACAAAACTATTCTGCTTATTCATTTTGGTTAGATGTAAGTGTAAACCAGCCCGGTGTGCATCCGTCAGGAAGAAGGCAATCCCTTAATGCATTGTGACAGGCGTGATGAAAAAAGAGAAATATAAAAACATTATAAAAATAATTTATTGGATACTCCAATGCGGACAAAGCTTAACCTAACTGAGAACACACCAAATAACTAATTTGACGAATTTGTATAATTTGCTTATCAACATTTTCTTCAATGATTTGAGTCTTAGCATGCACTGCATTTGTGTGAAAGCTCAACGGAGTGGATCTTCACCTGTCATGATGTGTTTTCAGGTGAAGACTAACTCTATATCAACATGCACAGCATCACCGGAGCATCTGTTCAATGGATAAACATGAGATCTGTGTGGTTACCATGACAACCATTCAGCAGCAGAAAGCATGCAGCTGCACTTGATCGCTTTATTTGGTAAACGTGGATGTTTCAACCAGACGGGAGTGCAGGGTCTTCTTACAGTGTGATATAGTAATGCATACATGATTGTAAAAAATGTTGCATGTTTATCATAATAATCAAATGTTATGAAATGATTTTAAGGGGAATTTGCATCCTGACAGATTTTGGTGCGAAATACGACAGGGGTATTTATCTTGTAATGTTTCAGCAGTAATCTTCTCCCGTAACACAAGTGTCTGTATGTTGACAGAAAGGGTCCCTGGGGGTCTCGCAGATCTCTCTCATCTTCATGTCATCAGACGCATCGGTGCATGTTCTGCGTAATAACATTACTCATTCATGTCACACGCATGTGTTGTGTCTGCTCATCTCAACAGATTGCCGGCGACACACGCGACTGTCTGCACAAGCTGCTCTGAATAACCGACCGTTTGAGATGAAGACACGTCACGATGCCATCGTTTGGATCTGTGCTTTTAAATGGAGCCAGACGATAGCATTCGAACCGCTTTTTCATTGTCATGATTGGATGAAAAATTATGACCTGTTTGGACTCTTATGTAAAATGAATGATGTTTACGTGAATGCAATCTGTGCGTCAGTGTTTTAGATGCTGTGTTTACCCGGGTGCAGCGGTCTTACCTGACCGACAACATGTGTGTATGTATGTGGCACACAAACATGTCTTTCTTTCTTCATCCGTCACCTGATACTGAACACAGGTGATCACATGTACCTGCTGATGTGTGTACAGAATGTGCGTTTGTGAGCAATGGCTTCGAACGCAAACGATCATATTTGTTTTGTTCTCTGTGTTCACCAAAAAAAGGTTTTCTTTGTTCGTTTCTGCAAATGTTTTCCCCTCACATTCATACGGCCACGTTTACTGCCGCTCATCCAGGTGTGAGGGATTGAGCGCAGGTGCGCTGGACAAACAGGTGCTGTTGACTTCAGTCTCTCATCAGGGTAAATATGAGGATTCCGTCATCACTCTCTGTGTACTTCTGTACAATGATCTTTTACATTTTCAGTTAAATTTGTGAAAACAAGAATGTTTCAGTAAATAATAACGGACTGCATTTATGTCTGATTCTCGCAAAGTATGGAGTGTGTTTTTTTCGAGTGTGTCATTTTAGCATCTTGGCTGTAAAACTAACCATCTGCTGTCATTGTGTAGCAAACACTGACTCAGGCATTCAACTCTTTATATGTTTCACAGAAGAAATACGGCACACGTTTGAACCAAACAAGGACGAGTTTGGCAGCTGTTTCAAGTTCGATCTTCAATATGTTAGACCTAATGTTATATTTCATTCAAATCTCATGCACAAGGTTTAAAAAATGGCACAAAAAATACTTTTATCCTCTAATCTCTGTTGAAGGCTGGCTGAGGCTGGCTGACAATGTTTTGGCTTTGGAATGGGTCGTTGTGATGCCATGGTGTAGGAAGGATTATGAGACATAAATATACAAGAGACACATTGTATTTCCTTTTCAATAAAACTAACGTGCCATAAGTTTTCCTTTTATAGTGTTTGGAAAGCCAGACGACAACATTCCTTGAGCCAAGCTGTTTCTATGGTAACGGTTACACCTGTCGAATGGTGATAGATTACATCAAAGTGGTCCACAGACCCAGATGTGTGCCACAGTAGCCGGACAATACAGTTTATTATGTGTGAATGACCAGCTGTTGAGAGGACCAGAATTCCTGACAATCCCTTTGATCTCACAAATCGGACGCTCTCACAACGCTCCCACAACGCTCCAGCAACCTTCGTACATTTAAACCTGCTTTGAGATCGGGTTCACAGTAGCGGGCTCAAACTCTGAGAAGCTTTTGTTCAACATCACAGAAGAGGTTGTTGAGGTCATACTGTAAGCCAACATGAAAAAACGGAAAGTCCAGAATGTTCCCAAAGTGTTTCTTCCTGTTTCTGAATTTCACCTCCTCTGTAGCACACAGCGCTGCGTCATCAACATTGCTCAATATGTTTACACAGGAGTTTCATTTAGGATGAAGCGTGTAGCATTGAAGCAAACAATAGCTCATTATTTGACTCGCAGATTCTTGCACGGCTCTCAGGGGATTTAACACAAACTGCTGTTTTGAAATGCAGTTAACCATTTCATGTCTGTGGATGTCATGGAACCGTTCACTGTTTGAAAACCAGGCCCATAGTTTAATTTGGTGAGTTTGAGTGTTTTGAATCCTCTGTATTTAACGTAATATCCCCCAAAATGTCTTAATCCTGAATGTAGTGAAATGAGGATTGTCGGATGTGACTCTTTTGGCACACACGGCCCCATTTAAAATCATGTTTCTTCAGCTGAACAGCTGCGTTTAATCCAGTGGCGTTTGTTTCCCGGAGCCTTGTTTCCAAATGTTGAATGGGGGCAGGCGAGTTCACGGAGACCTTTCTTCTCAAACCCCTCCTGTTCTCTGGCAAACATCAAACGTCCCGCCCGATCGGACTTTTTTCTTCTCTGCGAGATTCTAGCAGCTTTGTGGGAGGATAATTGAGGGCAGACGTCTGAGGCGCCGGCGGATATCTGGACCTTTTTGGGGGAGCGTAAAACACACTTTTCAGAGGGTTTCTTTGTCGACTCCTCCCCGTCACTGAATCTCCTGAGTCATTCCACAGTCAAGTGGGGGCTCTATACTAAACATCACACGGACACACGATATCTGGCCCCTACTTGTTGAATTTTGTGTGTTTTGGTAGGATCAACGGAACCATGGCAGACTCGAACGCCCGTGCACGTGTCCTGCTCTCTCCCCTCTGTCTTTATTTCGCAAAAATAACTTCATTGTCAGTTTGGCCGCGACTCAAAGAAAGTCAACATTGGAGACGTGTTGTAAAGAAAGAGGAAGGACATAAATTCAGACAGATCGTGTGTTTATACTGCAGGCCCACGCACGGCATCGACTGTTCTTTTAAACAACATCAGCCGTTCATTGTTGTTTGCGCTCCGCAGAAAGCCGACGCAGATGTTTGTCGCACTACGCTTGCAGTTCGTCCCAGCCCACTCGTTCTGTGTCGTGGCAGCACTTTTTTTTTCAGAGCCCCGTCTCTTTCTGACGGGAGGGTCATCGGCGGGCCAGGTCCAAATGAAAAAATACTTGGCTTTTTTCCTGGCGAGTGCTCAAACCCAGGCTTTTGAAAAGATTACTGTGCGGCTGCTGCCCCGCCGGGATGCTTGAGGTTAGGAATTCACTCGGAGGCGCTTTTCAATTCAGCTAGCCGACCACGTTCCCCTCCCTCTCTCGTTCTGCTCCATTTTGTCTCGGTGGTTTCCTAAACGGTTTTCACACTGGAGTGTAGAACCGAGTCTGCGTTCAACTTTCATGGTTGCTGTAAGATCAGTTTTTGGGGAAAAATAATATTTTTCTCTTGTTTTTTAATCAGCAACAAGATTTCTGAGCATCGTTTAATTTCTCATCCCTTACAAAAAAAACGATTTTTTGCAGTAGGCCTATGTATGTACTTCAAATAAATATACTTTTAAGTATGACGTTGAGTGAACTAGTCATTTATTGATAATGTACTTCAAAGCCTACTTTTATAAACTATAATAAGTATTAAACTAATAAACTAGGAATATATCTTTGAGTTCACTTGCAGAATAATGTAGTACAAACAAAAAGCAAAGTTGTGAACTACTTGTTTGCCCAAGTTTGCTATTGTTATACTTAAACTTACTTAGAGTTTAGTACTTATACAAATGAGCAGTTATTTGTGGTAAAATCATGGTTAATTTTCAGAAAGGATTATGCAAGTTAGTAGATTGCAGATTGCAGTTTTCAATGCCAGACTGATTCTCTGGCAGAAATGTTGACTAGACTTAAATTAAACTATTCAACTCATCCATTAAGCACTAAAAGCAAGTGCAAAAACAGTCAAACACATTTTTCATCATTCCTGCTCAATCTGCACTGTGTTCCAGATGTAGAAAGAGACTTTCTTTCCGCCATCCAACCCCCCAACGCAAATAGATTGGTGATACACACCAGTTTCTCTCTGTTGACATGTTGTTTATTTTGGTTTCTGAAGGCCGGTAACAGATGATTGAATGATGAATTTGGAGGTGACCGTATTCTCTGAGCTGGTTTAGCCGGTCGCTGCGTGGCCTCTGTAAACCCAGGCAATATAAGATGATTGTGTGTTATTGTGAAAGTCATGACGCTTGTGAATGGTCTTCAACACTCCGGCACACCTGACATTATTAATACTGTCTCAACACTCGCTGACCGTTAGTAGTACATTACGATAGAGAAGAACCCAGTGTTGGGTAAGTTACTCTGAAAAAGTTGTTAATTACTAGTTACTCATTACATATTCAATAGTGTAATTAGATTACTATACAAATTACTCTGTCCAAAAAGTATTTAGTCACTCATTACTAATTACTTTCTATATCCTACATCAACCTTGATTAGTATTGAAGTATTTCATGGATAGACATGAAACGGCTGATTTAATTCATTAAAATAAATAATATTATTAACTGACCAAAGTATTACAAATGTG
Source organism: Triplophysa tibetana (assembly GCA_008369825.1). Lineage (NCBI taxonomy): Eukaryota > Metazoa > Chordata > Actinopteri > Cypriniformes > Nemacheilidae > Triplophysa > Triplophysa tibetana. Next base: position 23,472,635 of record CM017900.1, on the reverse strand, counting down.
AGAATTATACATTAAAGCACAGATTTTAAAGTTAGACTTTGAATTTTGATGTCAATACACTATTGCACGTGCATGTATTGCACAAAGTGTTTAGTTTAATTAAATCAAAAGTAACTGTAATGAAATGACAGTATAAATAAGAGTAATCCCTTACTTTACTTTTTCAAGGGAAAAGTAATTAAAGTACAGTAACTAATTACCTAGTAACTAGTTACACCCAACATTGGAAGTAACATAGACATTTACAATAAAACAAATGTGTCGATTCGGAAGCTGTCCCATTTTTTACTCCATTGCATATATTTTCATATTGCGTATTTAACAAATAAATATGTAGAAGTTTTTTCTGTCGATGCTTTTCTTGATTGTTTTGAAAACGTACAATCTCTAACAATTCTAAAAAAGAAATCTTAACTGTACTTAAAGCTATGTAAATCCAGGATGTTATGCTTCGGTAATATTACATCTTTGGTTAGAAATCAATGTGTGATGTTTTGACAATAAGATTAGAGATTAACTGTATAAATGAAGATTTGTGAAGCTCAGCTGATTGGCTGAAATGGTTTCTTCACACTAACTGCACAACATCATGTTTCATCTTGGGATTTTATTCTCCCGTAACAGATGCGAGTGCCAGTAAACATCACAGTTATATAACAAGACTGAACAACACTGCTTTTAATGTTCTGAAGCGTTTCATGTTGTCTGTGTCAGATCGCGAAGCATCCTGCTAAAAACTTCAGGATGGAAGGAGGGTCACCAACATAAGATGCTAGTTAAGAAATGTAAGCACAACTTTTATAAACATGATAAAAAAGATTCCTGATGAGACAAAACAATGGCATTGATTTATTTTTTAGTTGTGAAGTCAGCTCGAACATTATATTAGTTTGGAATTGGAATGAAACTGGGCCGCTGTCTGTATCCTCCATGATTCACAACTGAAATGTGAGCTATCGACTGTCTTGATATGTGAAAGTGATATAATTTATGTTTTTCTCTTTGGGAGATATACCGAGCCACTGTTTTGACTCTTTCATCACATGTTTAATGGACAGTGTCTAATGGGAGCAGCTATAGTTTGGGAAGACTCTGGAAATGATTTGTGTCCGTTCTGGTTCCTGGATGGAAACACAAAGTATTTGTTGTCTTGGATACCCGATCATTTGTTGTCTTGTGTTAGTGACATGGGATTTTGGTGGCGTAACAGAAGTTGCTGGCTGTTTGCCATGAACTTATTTGACAGAGGCAGACTTTTGACTATCAGCCATATTGGTGTTTCTTCCAGCCAAGAATCGCCAATTTAGAAAGAAAAGACCCATCTGACCCCCGATTTGATTTGTTATAGATTTATATAACTTATGAGCATTACATCAAAGGCCGATCATGACTCTTGCAGCAGTAGAATCTCAGAAAGCCATGCAGCGTGATTTGGATCTGAACTCCTGGTTGAGTCGGATGTGTTTGACTCAGTGTGAGGTTCAGTCTCTCTCTCTCACTCTCTCACTCTCTCTCTCTCTCTTTCTCTCTCACTCTCACTCACTCACTCTCTCTCTCTCTCTTTCTCTCTCTCTCTCACTCTCTCACTCTCTCTCTCTCTCTTTCTCTCTCACTCTCACTCTCTCTCTTTCACTCTCTCTCTCTCTTTCTCTCTCACTCTCTCACTTTCACTCTCTCTCTCTCTCTCTCACACTCTCTCTCTTACTCTCACTTTCACTCTCTCTCTCTCTCTCTCTCTCTCTCACACTCTCACTCTCTCTCTCTCTCTCTCTCTCTCACTCTCTCTTTCTCTTTCTCACTCTCACATTCTCTCTCTCTCTCTCTCTCTCATTCTCTCACTCACTCTCAAGATTCAAGATTCAAAGGAGCTTTATTGGCATGATAAAAGAAAATGTACATTGCCAAAGCACAAGATTAAATATAAACATGCACAAATACAGATTAAGATAAAAAATAAGATAGAATAAAATTAAAAGTCTATAAGTAAAAATATATATGTAAACATCTCAAAATAAACAGAAAAAGAGTTTTAATTAAAGTTCTCAATGAGGGTGATAGTGTCAGTTTGTGTGTGTTGTTCTGTCAGTGTTGTTTTGTGTTGTGCTGCTTGTTCTTTGCTCGTGGCAGGACTTGACATATCTTGAGCAGGTTTGAGCTTCTTGAGCTTTCTTCTTCAGTCTCTCTCTCTCTCTCTCTCTCTCTCCCTCTCCCTCTCCCTCTCCCTTTATCTCTCTCAGTCTCTCTCTTTCTCTCTCTCTGTCTCCCTCTTCCTCTATCTCTCTCTCTCTCTCTCTCTCTCCCTCTCTCTCTCTCTCTCTCACTTTCTCTGTCAGCGGGTGTTATGAAACAGATGGGTGAGTTTAGTTTTTAGAGGAAAACTACTCATCGCATCAGCGGTTATGTAACAGTGCCCTGAATTCTTTTGAATGTGATGCCTTGCACGGGACACAACTCTTTGTGTGTGTTTGGGAATAAATGTTAGTTTTTATAACTAATCTATTTTTATTTTTTATAAAAACACTCATGTTCACCTGAAAATCAAATGCTTAAATCACTTTCTCATTGAGTCTGTTTGCCTGAACCACCATCTGTGCTGATATGACTAACCAGTACTTTTACTAAGTTGGCAATCTCCTCAAAGTGGGATAAATGAGTAGGCTACTTGTATGTTATCCATGCATTAAATATTAATTCGTCTATCTGTAACTAGGGAAGAGCTTGTGTTAGTGCTGGGTTTTTTGGGACATATAATGGCACCGGTCTCGAATCACGTAGGAGATCGGGAGCATATAAAAGGTTCATCGCAAGGTTGTGGTTTCGATCCCAGGGGATTGCAAATACCTATGTAAATTGTATAGGATAAAGCAATGTAAGTCGCTTTGGATAAAAGCGTCTGCCAAATGCATAAAATGTAAATGTATATAAGAGAACGAGCGACCGGACCGTCGATGAGAGAGGACCGGGCCTGGACATGTTTTACGTTTGTGTTTATGTTCTTGTGTTTTACTTCCGTGTTTTTGTTTTGTGATTTGTTTTGTTCGCCGGGGGTCGGCCGTGAGGGGCCGCAAGCTGTTATTATTTATATTGAAACTTTGTTTAAGTGTCTTCCGGTTCCCGACTCCTTCCTTCCTTTTAATGAACCTCGTTACACTAGTGTAGTAATATCTTGTTATTGTTTGAAGTAAATTTGAAAGAATGTAAAAATTATGGTGTGCAAAATATGGTTATCATATATCAACATACAGATGGTGTTATCACGTGTTATGTGATGGTGGTTTTGTGTTTTACTCCGTTAACTGTCATGTACCGTGTGTCTCGGCAGGTTTTGCTGCTGCTTCAGTTCTTAATAACAACGACAATTTTCAGACAAAGGAAATCCTGTAAGCAGGCCTGTCGTCCCCTGAAGTCTCTCCTACCAGTCGATGGCTTCTAAAATCAATAGTCTTATTAAAGCCACAGTGAGTGAGGGACAAAGCTGATTATCTTACTGCTGTCTGATGCTGTTCTCAGATCAGTCTGACAGGCAGAGGAGGTCACGAGGAGATGCCACAGGGTCACAATGAGCTGTGAATTACGCTTCAGCCTGAACATTCTGACATGCCCTCAATGAGAGGGAAGCAGTCATGTGACCCACGAGACAAATTCAATTTGAGCCCAGAACTTCCATTTTCTTGGAAACGGGATTGAAGTGAATGAGCTTTGTTCTCTGTGTGTGAGTTTTTTTCAAGATTAAAGCTCATACATCACGTATTCTGAGCTCCTGCAGTCCCAGCCAAGAAAATACATACTTTTGTTTGAATGCCCATTCAAACGACTCGTATCCTTGCCAAATATCCATCTGTCAGCGCCCGTCCATTGTATGCGTCGTTTTTACTTGGAAGAACGTCTGTTTTAAAAAAAAATGAGTTCACTGCAAGTTCAGATCTATCAACAGCATTTGTGTAATAACGTTGATTAACACTAAACAAAACTAAATCCACCGCTGTTTCACGAAAAGTGAAATAGTTACTGTAAGGTCATAGAAAGAAACAGGGCCAGCGCTCTCAAGCTTTTCAAAGCAGAAAAATAGAGTCAAACGTTTCTTATTTGAACTGTAAATCTTTCTTTTTGAAGTTGCACGTTTGAAAGTCCTAGTCATCTGAAGATCCATCATCATCATCAGCATTCATATGGGTTGAGCTTGATCCATGTAAACAGTTCTTTGTCATGTCTCTGTGTGAAAGTTACGCGGATACGTCATCATTACGACAACGCTGAAAGATTTGTTGTAATTTAACACAGACAAGGTCAGTAAAGAAAATCCCATAGCAGTTTCGTACTGTTTAAAACTGAACATTAAGTGACATTAACTGAGCATCTTAAGTTCATTGTAATTGTCGTACCGTAGGGTGAGAGTTAAGCGATTTCAAGGATGCAGGTTTTTTTGTAATAGTCATTATTGTGTCCCGAATGTTGTAGATTAAGCTTGACATGTTTCAAACCTTCAGCGTTCTTTTAATGACCAGAATCCGTTGGCTTTTCTCCGGTCCGGATCCTCCAGTGCTTCTAATCTTTTAGGTTTTTTGGAGTAAATTGGTGTGATTATCAGCGAGCGTTTCGGCAGCCGATCGTTTCAGCTTTCTGAGGTCACCCGGTACAGCAAGTCAGTGTTATATCGACTCTCATTTCTTTCTCGAGCACTTTCCAATTGTACTTGAGTGTTTATCTGTACAGCAAGTAATTCTATCTATTTTGTCATCATTTTGTACCCTGAAGGCTCACGGGTCTGTGCTTTGTGGTTTCTGACCCCCTTGGACAGATTTGATTAGTTTGGAGTTCTTCTAAAATTGGAAAGGCGGTGTTATGAAACATCCTGAAGGCATCAGAGATAACATTTCTGCTACCACAGGACAAGATGAACGCGTTTGTCACGGAACCCCTGTATGACATGAGGTTCGGTTTATATTAAACGCAATTCATTGCAAAGATATATTTTTATCTTACTTAGGTCTCGTTCTGTTAAAGAACTCATTTCATTTTGGTTAATATGTAATTGACATTTTTTCATTGGTTTACAACTATTTCCCACAGCGAAAACCACAGATAAGATCTCATTAATACCTCAATTATTTCCCCTAGACTTCTTATATGTGTCTCAGATATTTTTCCTTGGGAAATTCTCACAAATGCCTCGGATAGAGTTTCAGTAGAGGTCTCGACAATGTCTCAAATGGAGCTCAGATTAATCCTGGAGAGTTGACAGATTTAAGCCATTATCAAAAGTCAATACTATAGAAGATCTCAAAACATTTCTCATGAATTTAAGGAGAGACGGCCGTCGATGTTTAAAAGAAACACAACTGAGAACTATTATCTATGAAAGAGCGCTGACATTTATGATTTGCTGAAGTTTTAATGATCAGTCAAAACAGTATGACAATAATGGCAACACTTTACATAAAGGTTCCCTTCATAAAGCATTTATAAAAGTGTTCATTAATGATTAAGTAGTCATGTACAAATGCATTACAAAATAGATATTACCGCGTAAATAAAAAGAGTCACTAACAAAATACCTGCCAAATAGTGAGAAATGTTTAACTCGCATGCTATAAATGCTTAATAAATGTATTTAGTAAAGCAGATTCTATGTTATCTTGATGTTGTTCGCAATATGGTCTGCCAGACGGGAGACTGTTGGTTTTACTTATTATTCTATAATTCATATCTTATATCACTTTTCAAACCATGTTGCTTTCCTGCTCCGATTCCGATGTCTCACGGTGCCCTCGAGATGCCTTCAGATCATGATGTTCATCCAAAGCAGTTTTTTCTTCCTTCAAAATAAATGAATCAAACTTTTTATCACTTTTAACACTAAATGCACAAAGGTTGTTGTAAAAGAAGTATTGAGAGTCCATGAAAGAGTACTTTAAAGAGCAGTGGATATCTGTGAAGTATTCATTCACAACTTCAAAATTAGATTAGATTAGATTAGATTCAACTTTATTGTCATTACACATATACAAGTACAGTGTAACGAAATGTAGTTTAGGTCTAACCAGAAGTGCAATTAGCAAGTGCAGATATACAGTGTGAATAAATACAGAATACAATATTAGGAAAATACTATACAAATGTTGTATGAAAATATGACAGTCGGTATGTACTATGAACAATATATACAGAAGGCTATATACTGTGAACATTAATGTACAGGTGGTTATGAACAGATAACAATATAGACAATACAATAGTGCAAGTGACTTAAGTGTGCATTAGTTACAGACATTAGCTATTAAAGTTACAGTGCAGTAGATGAGTTAATGCAGTTGTTGAAGTTATAGTGCAATACATGAGTAGATGCAGATAATACAGTTACAGTGTATTAGATGAGTTAGTGCAGTTATTGAAGTTACAGTGCAGTATATGCGTTAATGCGGTTATTAAGGTTACAGTGCAGTAGATGAGTTAATGCAGTTATTGAAGTTACAGTGCAATAGATGAGTAGATGCAGTTAGTTATGCAATAAATGCAATAGATGAGTTACAGTGCAGTAGATGAGTTAATTCAGTTATGGAAGTTGTTTATTAGTGCAAATGAGCATTCAGTGTAATATTCCTGGTGTGCAAGTGAGCAGTATAGAGTGGAAATGATGCTATGTGTGTGTAAACAGTCCGGTAGAGCAGATAACATGAAGTACTGGTGTGTACAGTTCAGTCATGGATGCAGCCCTGTTATGCAATGTAAACAATGTAGTAGCAGCATTAAAGTAAAAGTTATGAGGGTTAGTGGAATCAGTGGGGAGCAGAGTTCAATAATGAAACAGCTCTGGGAAAAAAGCTGTTTCCTAGTCTGCTGGTTCTTGTCCGGAGGCACCTGAAGCGCCTACCGGAAGGCAGGAGAGTAAACAGTCTATGAGCGGGGTGAGAGGAGTCCTTGAGAATGCTGCGAGCTCGACGCAGACAGCGTTTCCCCTGGATGTCCTCAATGGAAGGGAGTGTAGTCCCTGTGATGCGCTGGGCTGTTTTCACCACCCGCTGCAGTGCCTTGCGCTCAGCAACAGAACAGTTCCCGTACCAGACTGTGACACAGTTGGTCAGGATGCTCTCTATCGTGCAGCGATAGAAGTTCACCAGGATAGTTGAAGAAAGTTGGTTCTTCTTCAGTGTCCTCAGAAAGAAGAGACGCTGGTGAGCCTTCTTGACCAGGCATGAGGTGTTGGTGGTCCAGGACAGGTCCTCCGAAATATGGGTCCCCAGGAACTTAAAACTGGAAACACGTTCAACAGCCATCCCGTTAATGTGGATGGGGTCGTGTGTGCCTCCTTTCGCCTTCCTGAAGTCCACGATGATCTCCTTTGTCTTGGAGGTGTTAAGGAGCAGGTTGTTGTCTGAGCACCATGTGGCCAGGTGCCGTACCTCCTCCCTGTAAGCAGTCTCATCGTTGTTGCTGATGAGACCAATCACTGTTGTATCGTCTGCGAACTTGATGAAGGAGTTAGATCCATTCACAGGCCTGCAGTCGAGTGTGAAAAGGGAGTAGAGAAAGGGGCTCAGTACGCAGCCCTGTGGTACACCAGTGTTGAGGGTGATGGTGGTGGAGCAGATGTGGCCTAACCTAACAAGCTGAGGCCTGTTCGTCAAGAAATCCATAATCCAGTTGCAGGTTGAATTGTTAATGCCTAGGTTTCCAAGTTTGATGATTAGCTTGGAAGGGATGACGGTATTGAATGCAGAGCTGAAGTCTACAAACAGCATGCGTGCATAAGTGTCCTTATTATCCAGATGTGTGAGCACGGAGTGCAGCGCCATTGACACTGCATCATCTACGCTCCTATTGCTGCGGTAGGCAAATTGGTATGGGTCCAGTGTGGATGGTAGAGAGTCTTTTAGGTGTGACAAGACCAGCCGCTCGAAGCACTTCATAACAATGGGTGTGAGTGCTACAGGGCGGTAGTCGTTCTGAATAAAAAGTTAAGAGTTATAAATGTGAGCAAACCTTGAAAGTGTGCCTTAATATAGTGGATAATGTGAGTTAAAATTGCTCACTATTAGGCACTTTGGAATCCCTTTTTATTTGCGCGGTTAAAACTGCTTTATAATGCATTTGTACACTGAAAAAAATGAGTCTGACCCCTTGTAAGTGTAATATGTTTTTATCTGGTTAATTTCACTGATTTTAATGTGTTAATTAATCCTACTTATTTTTATTATTAATTTTCAAATTCACTACCCTTGTTTAAAACAAGTTAATTTCATTCAATAAAAAGTAATTAGAAAAAAATAACTTAATTTAATTTACATATACTATCCGGTCTGCGCATGTGCAGACACATTTTGTGCCAAGGAGACGGTACTTAAATCTCATACGCTGATAGATTTGCGCAGCACCGCATTAAGTTGAACACATATATTCCTAAATACGCTGATTAGCTAGTTCAGGTGTTTTATATCATACCTGTGGCTAAACTGTGAAGGCAAATGGATCTCGCGGGTCAGAGTTGAGAACCACTGCACTACACCCTCCACATAAATGTAGTTTATATTTTGTTACTATAGTACTGGTGTATTTTGTTATCTGTATATGTTGTGCTCTTGAAAATGGATGAATAAAGGCTTTCCTCCAAAGTTCTCCTGTATATACATATATGTATACAGCCACTCTTGTTAGAGACAGCAAAAATCTATCTCTTAGATCAGAAAAATAAAGTTTGAGTTGAAAATATTGGGTTTGATTTATGTGTCTGAATATTAATGAAAGTTAAGATACAACAAGAGATTAAAAAACTATTGGATTAAATTTGATTTTAGTATGTAGAAATTAAACCATTACATTTCCTGTAGCTCAGTTGTAAGAGCATTGCGTTGTGGGTTCGATCCCAGGGGATTGCAAATACCTATGTTAAATGTATAGGATAAAGCAATGTAAGTCGCTTTGGATAAAAGCGTCTGCCAAATGCCTAAATGTAAATGTAAGAATGTAAATTGATCTGATTGCACAATTTTAGTGTACGGAACATGAAACAAATAAATTCTACTCAAAATAGTTTAGCTGAAATTATGAATATAATTAATCTGAAATTACTGAACGAGATTAGTAAAACCAATTTATAAAATATAAGTACAATCCCCTTATAAAATATAAATATAATTCACATATAAAATATAAGTACACTCAACTTTAAAAATATATCTGGGCTTAGATAAATTTATTTCGTGCAACCCCTTGACATAAAAAAATTAAGTAAAGTCAACATAACATTTTTTTCAGTGTAAATGACTTATTAATCATTAATGAACACATTTACAAATGCTTCATAAAGGGAACCGTGATGTAAAGCGTCACCACAATAATTTACAACTCTGAAGCAGCGAACGTCTTTCCAGGAATTCTTGGGAACACATGGGGTTTATATTGCAACTTCTGTGTTAGAAAGCACACAGCGCTCCACCTCTAAAGTGTTGTTTTGACACAAACGCCCCTGTGATCTTTTGCCAAACAGGTTGATGTTCTGCCCGTTTGGCGAAGCTTGTAAAGCCTTTTGTTTTCCATGGGCTGTAGATGTCACATTTAAAGACAACATGATATACTGTTAAACTGTCTGAAAGAGACCTGGTTTTGAGCGATGGAAAGCTAAAATGGGCCATCGGGGGGATTACCCTATGAATGTTTAAAAAACAGCCAAGGCACACGTGGGGTTAATAAAGACGTCTTATATGAGTCTGCCTGAAAGAGCCGCATTCATTACTCGAAACCCTGATGTTTATACGACGACTTAACTCAAGAGTATCTCAGAATATATATGTCAATTCAAGTGAAGTTCAGGTCTGGTATGGCATCGCACCCATGAAGCCATTAGTGGTTCACAACAGCTACGTGCTTTAAAAATAGCTAAAGTAAATGTTGCTACATAGATGTGCTTGACAAACAGAATCTCTAAGTGATAAAAGTAAGAAATTATTTGCAACAAGGGAGGTATTACGTGATCTTTATAAACAATTCCGGCGTCTTTACGTTTGTGTTTCATACACGGTTTTAAGCTACGTTAAGGTTAAAAAAACATTAAGACATTTCAATGAAGGATACTCATTTCGATGAAGTAATACTAATAGCAAACGTTCCTTCTGATCACTTATAAAACCACAAGTGAAAGTAGAAAATGAATTCATGAGGGATTTTTGTTTTTAAAAGAGCTCTGGTTATGTCTGTCAATACCAAACATGTGACTCCACGTGTGGTAAAGGTCGCGCAACGACCTCTGACACAACACCTCCTTTGTGTCATCAGTCAAGTCTAAAGGAGGGATTTTTGCTACATTCATGGTAAAAATATTTTTAGACCGCTTTAGCCCTTTAATATTAATTTATATTTCATTTCTGTCTTGTTAGCAATGTATCTATTGAATGATGTTTGAAAAGTATCACATTGAGTTAAAAGTGAACTAGTCAATGTAAACAAGTTGTGTTTAGTGTTTGACTAGTATTTCAGTAAATAGCTTGAGAAACCAAACACAGAAGTCAAAATAATACAATAAAACTATAAAAACAGCAACATTTCGGTAAATGTTATTTTATTTTATAGAATTATCGCAATTATGCAGTACACAATCAAATGTTATTTTAAATCACCACAATTAGGCATTCTGCGAAATCATTTTCATTTCAGTAAATTACCAAAGGTTTTACAGTGCTAACAGCACAGATATCAACATTTGGAGTTTAAAATACCCCTGTCAGGTCTTCCCCCAAGTTCTTAAGGCATTTGTTTTACTTTTAGTGCAGTTTTTCGTAGTCTGATCGGTGCCATTTTCCAGATTGTCACTTCCATAACGCTACATATTCCTCATAAATTGGCACATGAAAATGGAAGAGTCATCCCATCTCCAAGGGTATCATTTATTTAGGTTTGTGCATTTTAATTCACAGAAATCCTACAAAGTTTGTCGTCTCCCAAAAAACGTGTCTTTATTTGTCACATCCATAACGCACGATTATTTCCATTTTTTAAACTAGAAAACTTGTGCGTAGACTGATAATTTTCTGAAGTTCTGATGATTAACAATGGTTCAGTAAGATAAAAACAAATGGTTCTGTATATTGCTAACAAATACATTCTCTGAGCGTTTTTATGTCACATCCACAACGCAGAATGTCACATCCATAACACCGGAATTGCCCATATAGGAAGATTCTGAAGGATGTGATGACACAGTGAGGGTTTGGTTATGTGTGTTGTATCGAGGAATCGCTCGGGTGCATTGTACTTCACCGTGTGTCTCTGGACATGTAAATAGAGTAAATAAAGTGGTGGAGACACAGCTTGTCCATATTAAAGCCAATACCCTCGGGCCGTGCAGGAGATGCTGGAGTTTTGTTTAAGATCCCAGAGGAAGAATGCAGAACACAAACCTGCTCAAAAATATTCTGTCTTCAAGCCTTTTGGAAGGAAAACAAAATGGGCAAAATGTCAGTCGAAGCATCATAAAAGTAGATTCATTTAATTCATAGTTGAAATCTTGGAAAGAGAAATAAATAAATCATAATGTATTCACATCTTCAACATCATTATATTTCATTTTAAAGAGTCAGAAGCAACATTTGTGTCTTTTTCTCTTATTTAAGGATTGTAAAATAAGATGCCCAACACAAAGTAACATTATTATACCAACAGCTTTGAATTCTAAGAACCAATAAAATCCCATGAAGTCACCCAGAGCCAATCAGCTTTCAGAAAGACCAAAACAAAACTGATGAGTCACCGGCGGCCATCTTGGTTTGTGATGCAGACAGTGTCTGTCCGGGAGCGGAAGGCCGGGAAGAAAACGACGTGAGAAGAGGTTAATGAAATCATTCTGTGGCTCATTATCACTTTCACACAGTTGTGTTTTCACTTCTCTTCTCACCTTCACCTCATCAGCTGAATATCATCATGACTTCAGAGTTCTGCTCCAATGAAAGCATTGCGTTACTCCTGCTCTGTATTTATAAAGATATAGAAATATATTTGAAGAGTTTGTTGCAAAGCGAGATCCTTTTTAAACTTTTCAAAAAGCATGATAGTATTGTGTATTCATTTATTTTTTCTATTATTATATTATTATTTTTTGTTTTACTTAATCTGTAGTACTATTCTGCTTTTAATCTTTATATTATCTTTTATACTGTATTATTGTATGAAACTGTACAGCACTTTGGTACACACTGTGGCTTTGAAGTTGATAAATAAAACTTTGATTGATTGATTCCAATTAATATCAATCAAACTTGGTTTGTTTTGATTCAATCCATAACGACTCCAATGCTAACACAATAAAACATGATAAAAAACATGATTTTTGGACATTTTGGACAAAAACTGTGTTTTTTCATTTTAGAACTTAACTCTTTCTATAAGCCCATGAAATTACAATCTCTCATTTTGATGTCATGTTTGAGATCATGCTTGCATGTAAACATGATCAAATGAACTTTTGACAGCATTATGTCATGCAGGAAAATGGACCAAACATCATCTTATGGACGTGATGCGATGCTTTCTGAAAATGAGTCGTCTCCTCACCAGCCTTAGTAAGTGAACCAATCCCTTTAAACTCAAATATAGAAATATAATGAGGCTCTTTTTTAAATATAATTAAGAAACAATCCTGCAGGGATCGGATCATTTTCAGAACTTAAGTTTTTAAGGCAGAATTGCGTCTAAAGAAAAGAAAAATGTTTGGAATTACACTGATATTCCTGCAGGATTTCTTGCGCTCCGCTTTTAAAGCGAACGATAAATACACACGGCAGCTCCACAAGCATCTCAGAAGCGAGCGGGGGGGGTTGTTCCATTTGTTTCAAGAAATCAATATGTGAGAGCTCATTGTGAAGTCTGTGCGAGGTTATGGAGGTAATTATAGAAGGCTGCTGAAAGACCAGGATACATCACCTTTGAGGTTTCACTATGGGATCCGCCTTTCATCAGTCAAACCAGAGAACATTCCCACGCACAAAGACCTCTGTTAAAACCCAAGCCCACCTGGCACAACCAGACCCTCCTGTGAAATATCACCGGCTTCCGACACGTTCATTCAAGCCACAGTTACAAATATTTCAAGCAGGAGGAAAATGTTTTTGTGTTTCATTTAAATATCAATTTGTCTCAGATGTTCCTCTCAAAATCGATAAGCGAAATGAAGATGGAATCAAATGAGAGACTAAATGTCAGAGAACAATAGGGAGGGTTTGGAGATTGTACATGTAAAATAATCTAGAATTGAGTCAGTTTGATGAGTTTGAGCTCATGTTAAGATCTTAAACGATATTGACTTTTGATTGAAGACTTGACAGATCTGAGCACAGTTTGAAACACTTTTTCTCCGGAGAAATATCTGAGATGCAGTCTTAAAAGTTTCCATTTGCTTTCCGTTTAATCTCACTGAAGTCCTTGGGAAATAATTGAGATATTAGAGAGATCTCGTCTGTGAGTATGCGGTGAAATGAACAGATACGGGAAGGTACATTTGGCCTCAGTCTACTATGCAAAATGATTAACAAGGATAAATGGAAAGTGCTAATCAAATGCTTGAAAACATAAACGACAGCAAATATTTTGCCACGCAGAATTAAATCGTATTTTGAAACCATTTATATTACACAAACGAATGAAGTATTACATACTTAAATTTCATGGATGTTGTTCCTGTTCTCGAGCCTCTCCGAACCCATTTTTAGGTCACAGCCCACCTGTTGAGAAGCAGCTCGGTTTAACATCCTTGAAACATTATCTCTGTCAGCCGAGAGGGTATTTTTAGAAAAGTCATTGTTAACACAGAGGAGACATGATGATGCCCAGGGAAGAATGATGGATGCCGCTGAACTCAGAGAAGAAAAGGTCTGACTATAGCGTTGTGTTTCCAGCGGAAGGGTTCATGATCATCTGAATGTGTGTCACTCTGGGCAATGTAAGAAACTCAAGACGCTCGGAATAAAAACACAGAGACCTCTGAGGAACTCGTTAAATATTTGCACTGGTGCTTTTTCTTCAGGTTCGTCTCGGTGGACTTAAACAGAGCGAGGCTCTGTGTCCAAAAATCCTGTGGGCCGATGAACACACACAGAAGAAGTTTTAAAAGATAAGAAGCAATATTACGATGCTTAGCCATCGCAGAAGTTATAAAGATTGATTGATTGATTGTGATATCAGCATGTTCTGATTCCAGTTGGTTCATTGTTGCTAAGATGCCGCAAATATTATGAAGTAAGATGAGATTGAAACAAACTTTGACCCACTTATTTTATTAATGTTTTGGTTTAGAGGACAACTGCAGAAGAGTTCCTTAAAACCTTTAGTTATCTGTGAGTGAAGATCAACCCTAATATTTATGTTCCTCATCTGAGTATTATGGACAATTTGTTTCCCGAAAACGATTTTCTGTCCTGGATCAACAGTGCCCCCTAGAGGAAAACCGCGGCCATTGAAGGGTCTTCAAAGTTAAACAGCTGATTAGGCAACTAAAGATTACTCAATTTCTGAGAGTAGATTTATCAGAACTAGGGATGGGAATCACAGGGCTGCTCACGATACGATACGGATCGCGATACACGGCCCACGATTGCCACGATATGACGCCGATCGATATGTTGCTCGTCGATTATATGCAGACATATCGCGGTTTCTGCTATGAACAAAATGCCCGTGAAAAGATTAAGTGCATCATTTGTTCTTTATTCAAGTCCACAAAAGTTTTCAGTAGGTAAATTAATGTAGCATAATACCACCATAAGTAACATTTCAACCAAATTAAACATGTTATGCTTAAATTAAAAGCTTATCTTTGTAAACTGACACATTAAAAACATTTAACACATTTAAAAATGTCTATACTGGCACATTTCTCAATTGAACATCCACTTTTTTAAACCTGACAACATCTTGGTGTTAACGTGCTTAAATAAAAGAAGCCTAAAATAACATCTGAGTTCAGCAACTTGCATTAAATCTAAGCACATTAACGTTCATTTACAAATATACATGGATGATATTTTATTTTACACGCGATCGTAAACTCTTCCTCAGACTAGTTTCTTCACGTCTGCGTGTTCAGCGCCACCCAGCGGAGTCATGATGTAATAACGCTTGAATATATATTCAGAGCGTCTTGTTTTATTAATGAATTAAAATATCGATCTTTGGCAAAGCGTATAGATTCTTGTATCGCACGGTTAGAGGGACGACGACACATCGCCAAATCGATATATCCCCACACCCCTAAGAACTGTTAAATATTAATTTTAAGAATTTCAGCAAATGTGGGCGAAAGCAGATGGCATATTATGTCCACCACCCTTAAACAAAATAAGTATTCTTCAAAGTTCATCTTGTTCAGTATACCTAAGCAAAGAATAAGTATATTTTCAAGCACGTTATGTACCTGTATGCTTTGAAATTACTATTTCAATACTACTTTGGACTATCTGGCCCACTTTGTTTATAAAATGTACTTTAAAGTATTCTGTAAGTGTTAATGGGAGCAAACTATGAGTACACGGTTGTCTTTCTGCATCAAGAAATTCTGCATTTTTTTAAAATACATGTAAGTTTGTATTTCAGATCGAAAATAATATACACATATACGTATATACAGTGAGGGAAATAATTACTTGATCCCCTGCTGATTTTGTATGTTTGCCAGCAAAGAAATGAAGGGTCTATAATTTTTATGGAAGGTTTATTTTAACTGATAGAGAAAAATATCAGGGGAAATATAAGCCCCTCGATGTGGTGAAGTCATCCAGTGCCCGTAGCAGAGAAAAGGCCCTAAAGCATCAGTGTGCTTCTCTGTAGGGATGCTGTTCTTGGGGTCATTGTCAGCATTTCTCTCCCTACAAAATCAGAAGTCAATATTGGTCTCACAGCACTTTCTCTGAATCATTTTCATGTTCATTGTCAAACTTCAGACGGGCCTTCCTGGCCGCGAGGACCTTGCGGGTGTTTCATTTCATTACATATACAGTTATCTATCTAAAGAGACTCACATTGCATTATGCTATACGATTGTTTCTGCATGTGCGATCCCTGGGCTTGAACCCATGACCTTTGAACCCACGACCTTAACGTTGCTCACGTCACACTCTGACCACTGAGCCACAGGAAAACAGGATTTGGGTTTATTGTGGCAATGGTTTGCTTGCCAACTGTGGTCCCTACTGTCTTGAAATCAAGAACAGGCTTCTTCAGTATTGTTCTGGGCTGATCTTCAACCTTTCTCATGATCATATTTACTCAAAGGGAACTCCAGACCAAGGGCATTTGATAGTATTTTCTATTTCTTCTATTTCTAAATAATCGTACCAACAGTTGTCTCACCATACTTCTGTCTGTTGACTATTCAAGGTTTGCGCAGGTCTACAATCTTGTCCCTGACATCCTTTGAAACCTGTGTGGTCTGGACCATGATGGTGGAGAGGTTGAAATGGGAGATACAGATTCTGTTGGCGGGCATCTTTTATACACATAAAAAGCTGATTTAGGAGGCATTTCTTAAAGTGACAGGACTAATCTGTGGTCCATATAGCCATATAGAAGTCTTGCTGGCTGGTTGCACTGACTGAAAAATTATAGACCCTTCATTTCTTTGTAAGCACGCAAACTTATAAAACCAGATGGTGATTAAATCTTTATTACCCACACTATACATATATATATGTATATATAATATATACAGTATATAATATAATATACGTATTTGTTTTTGTTTATAAGAAGCATAGGACTACAAATAGCACATCTTTTTAAAGGCACGTCACATCACAGGTCACATAAAAATGAAAATAACAATGCAAAATATGAAACATTAAGTAGGCTTAATTTGCTTCTCTTTTCTTTTCCATGTAGAAAACAGGAGGAAATTAAACTTACTTTAGTTTTTTTTTTCATTGTTAATATTCATTTGTATGTGCCCTGTCAGAACGACATGTGCCTGCAGGTGGTGCTGTTGTGTGTGCCATCATCACTGAATTGTCAAGTAACAGATATTCTTTTATATATTTGCTAAGATCTGGATTTACAGTTTTCAGAAATTTCTATGACCACGTTTTGTGTTCAACTGACAAGTTTCCTAAGCTCTTAGCACAGCAACACACCTTGAACACATAATTGCCAAAACTGTTAATTTGATGCTCAATCAAAATACACATTGTAAACTTAACTCCACGCAAAAATACACTAATACAACACATTGTGTCTACTAAAACACTAACACTTGTTGTCTACTGACAGGAACATTCAGTCAATCATATCACAATGTCATAAAAAACACTCACATCAGATGGAATAACAGAAACTGCATTGTTTTATGTGTCGTGTCTGGCCTTATACAATATCCTATCGGATGGTTTCTTGAAAAGTCTGGACACTAAATGTCACTGTGTCCCAGCTGAGCTGACCTGCTGTTTTGCTACATACACATTTTTCAGAATTGTTTATATTTGTATATTTCTAGTAAATATGTCCTTTTTTTACAACTTCAAAGTGAAAATTACGTATTACAATACGACCACATATTGAAATGTCCCTTCAGGGTTATATACTGTACATCCAACAATATTTGTAAGTTTGGAAACAATATGTTGTCTTTATACTGTAATGTCACCTTTACTGTTTATCTTATACAATTGCACATGATAGATGGATATGTATTTTAGGAAGGGGTCGCTCACAACAGGTTCATCTGTTCCATCCCTCACTTCACATGTGTATGACAGAAGGCGTAAATATAGACTACGGCTGTGATTTATATATTTGCATAACTTACATTTTCTTTTTATCGTTAGCGATAGAGTAAAATACAGATGATGTATTTGTGTTGTAATTCACAATATGAACAACTGTTCACTTTGACGTTATAGCATATAAGTCATGTTAAAAACGTGATGTTATCTGTACAGTGTGAAAGCATTCGTTAATTTGGCCGAGATACTACTTTGTTTTGGTCTTGGTTGATCTTGTGTGTTAAAAACGTTAAAGCATTTTTAATTTGAGTTAAAAAATATGTATTTTGTTACCAAGCTAAAGAAATGTGTTAATTGTATTGCCTACAGCCAGATTATGTGATAACTGTGTTAAAGAGTTTTAAAAAATTGTTAAAAAGTATTGAAAAAATGGTCATAGCAATTGTAAAAAAACTGTATTTGATAAAATGAACATGTTTCTTTACACATGAAAAATGATATGGATATGTATTTTTTCATTTGGAAGGGTATCCCAGGTTCATCTTACGGTGATTTTCTGTCCCTCACTTTACATGTTTATGACAGAAGACGTAAATATAGATTTATTTGTGTTCAGCTGTTCACTTTGACGTTTCCATAGAAGTTATGTTAAGAACGTGATGTAATCTGTTCTGACGAACAGTGTGAAAGCATTTGTATATTTGACAGTTAAAATACATAGTGTGGGTCATGGTTGAGCTTGTGTGTTAAAGAAGTTCAAGCATTTTCATTTTTTGTTAAATGTATGTATTTTGTGTCAATCAACAAGAAACGTGCTAATTGTATTCCCTGCAGTCGGATGTTGTGATAACGGTGTTGAGAGCTTAGAAAATGTGTTAAAGGTATTGGAAAAATTGTCATAACAATTGTACAAAACTTTAACATACACACTTATGCAACAGTGAACGTGAATGTTGACCTTAAAGGGATGCTCCGCCCCAAAAATGAAAATTAGGGTGTCGTTACTCAGCCCTCGAGTTGTTCCAAACCTGCATAAATGTCTTTGTTCTGATGAACACGAAGAAAGATATTTGGAAGAATGTTAGCAACTGAGATTTCTGGGACATCATTGATTACCATATCAGGAAGAATTCAACACAAATTGAGATGTTTTGTAGAATGTAGGAAAGCACCTTTGACGACTCTTTAAATGCTCCTGTATGGAGGTCAATGATGTCCCAGAAATGTCAAAATGCTAAAAATGTTCATTGTGTTCAACAGAAGAAAGAAATGCAGAGAGGTTTGGGCAACTTGGAGGTGAGCAACAAACACTATGACGTAGCTGCCTGACAAACCTCCTCCGGTGCCTATGAATTGTCATGCTGGAGGGTCGTCAGTCGGGTACCACCATTCTTTGGCGTTTCCCCCCGCGGGGCAGTGACAGAGACGTCTACCTATCACCCCCGCAGCCTGCCTCTGAGAACAGCATTCCTTCTTGCCAAGACAAAGGCTCAAGTTCCTCAGACAGGGAGTGTGTTGTACATCGCCCTAATCAGCAAACTGAGCCTTCAGTCAACTACGCTCTCCCATGTTGTCCAGTTTCCCTGGCGGTAACTTCCCTGAGTAACGGCCTTGACCTTTTGGCGCTCATTCTCCACACTCGTCACCTCTGCAAGGACCTTCTCCTTCCTCTCTTTCCCGCTGGCCCAAGACCAGAACTTTCAGACTTCTCCATATCCCAGGCCTGTCCTTCCTACTTGGACTCAGCCGGCGATCTCTTTTTGCGGAAACCTGCTTATCGTCGGGTCAACCTCGTTGTGTGCTTTCCATCGGATCTGAGCCCGGTTGCATAAAGCATCTTAAGTTTTTCCCTTAAGGGGTGATTTCACTTTAGCAAAGACAATAGGAGAATAACTTAAGTAAAAATTTAGGTATATTTAAGGGCACACTTAAGAGAAAATTACACTTAAAGTGCTTTTCGCAAACGGGCCCTGGAGATCCCTCACTGACTGGTCAGCGGACTCCCTCAACTCCAACACAAGCCTGGATTTCTCCCGTTTATAACCCTTGGCAGACAGGCATGGCGACAAGCCCGGCCACTTTCGGATGACAGGTTGGCTTTTCCATCCAGAGTAACTGGAATCTCGCACAATTTGAGCGGCCACATTATCCTCTGGTGTGGTATGGTAACACCAGGCCTTGAGTTTTTCTGGGAGCTGGCATCGGTCAATCCTGGACAGGCCATCGATCAGCTGTTCACCAACCAATTGGGTGGAGTATACTTTTAAATGTTCTGCACTTTTGTATCCACAAACAACTTTACACCTCCTGAGGTTTTCCCCGACACAACAGCTGCACTAAAGGTTAAAAAGCATCGTTCTGTCTTGAAAAACTGTGTTTCCCACATCATTCTGCTTGCTTTCCTCAGCGTTACAGGATCAGTCGTTTCTCGCTTATTTCTTGAGCCAGAGTCTCAGGGGAAGATAGACATCTGGTCTACAGATTTATTTGAATCTTTACTTCCGGATGCATCAGCTGACAGCTCCAGCACCTCGAGGAACTGTAAATCAAAAATTTCAAAAGCAAATTCAAAAGCACAGTGTTTAGTTCAAGTTCATTTTTATGAAGTATACTTAAGATAAGAGATCAAGTCAAGCAGCTTTGCACACAAAGCGTGGAATTTTGTTGTAGATGTGTTGATGTGCATGAATCAAAATATGTGTTCGGAGACTTCTGCAAATAACTCATGCAAAGGTTCAGGGGAACGTGTGCATTTAAAAGAGCAGCGCTCATGTTCTCTCTCAGTGTGGACAATGAAAATCTATAGTGCTGTCTGAAACTGAACTCCAGCTTGAGCTGTTAAATACCATGTGTGAGTTTTTATACGCCACTGCTTTAAGAGTCAGTCAGCATGTCTATTATATCAAAGCTTTGTCATGACTCACTGAAAAAATAAGATCAGAACATTTTGAACACTTGTTTAGTTATAATCATGCAGGTACAGTGTGTGACTGTAGATGCTTCTGATTACAGAAATAATCTGACACTGCTGAGACATTGACGTCACGCCCTGTTTTCGTGAGTGTGACGGATTTACACAAATCTGATCCAGGAAGTTCTATCGTGTGTCCCACGGATTAAATTTTTTATTACAGTTTCTTTTATTAGATTCAGACAGACTCCACACATTTCAATATTGAAGGAGAAATTAGTTCGTAATGGATGAACGAGGTCTAAAAGCCCCTTTTGTAGTGCAGCAGCGACCCCTAAAGGTGTAGTGTGACAGTGACTGTCTCGATCAGCTCCGTTGCTCCAGAAGTCGTTAATCGGTATATTCTGTGCACGGGTTCGGGCACTGGTAAGGACACTTGCTCATTTCACATTGGAAACGGTGCGCAACAGCATCTGAGATACGTTTTCTCTCGTTTTGTGGGTGTGTAAAGAATGTCAGCCCAATCAGAAGCAACATGTATCTAACGAACGCGGTATTAAAGTGACAGCTATGTGTACAAGCAACAATTGAAGATATTAGAAGACGTGTATTTTGGAGTATTTAACGTATATACAGTATTTACTGATTTCATCAGGCTTCGAAAATTCTTTCAAAAAGTACACAGGGAATGGCCTTCACAGCTGCCGTAGTTCAACTCTTGCGACATTTACATACATTTATTCAATGGCAGATACATTTTTCAGTGCACTGGATTGTGTTTGACACACCCTTAAAATGGCCGACTCACTGATCAGTGCCCTGACTACTGAACAAGGGAGTTGATGAGACACAACCAGACTCATTATTTACATCCATCGTTTTGTATTTTGCCGCATTTCCGAGTGAAATGGAATTTTGAATGAGATAAATTGTGGGCGTGGCTTTCGTCTATCTCTGCGATTTGATTGGATGCATAAAACTTGTTGCATTATGAAACGGAACTGGTAGCAGACTGACAGTTGAAGGGGAGGAGTTAACTGATGCTCCGCCCAAGCCGTCTTACATATGTCATCCTAGAGGAAGTGCTTTTTCAGATTTTAACTAAAGATTACTACGGCACATGATTTTTATAAAGAGAATGACCCACATTGATAAACTTTTTACATTAAACGCTGCAATATTTCATGAAAAAATTATCATTTTTATTTTTTATTTCTTGGGACTTTAACACTGGTGGTTCACACAGTTTGGATGTCGCTGTGAATAAAATTGAAGGGGTTGAAGGGGAATACAATAAAATAAAAGTTTAAAATAAAAACTAAATAAAACTCTCAAAAGTAAAAATGCTGACAGTTTTTGACAGGATTTGATTTTTGTCTAGAGCACAGAACATACTGTACATTTAAAAGAAGTCTTTTCATTGAGAATGGTGTGGTTTTTCATTGCACCCTTGCCAAAGTGTATATCATATGGTGATATTGTTTCCACTTTTTCTTTCAGAGTTTACCCAATAACTTGCTCTTCCAAAATAGGGATGATCACTGCTGGTTAGTTCTCCCAACGTATACGTATTTGTGTTTACATGCGCATGCACTGACACCTGTTCACATGGCTGTGTGAAACTTTTCTTTCAGTTTAGCGCGAGAGAGGCCTATAGGCTATACAGGTAAGATGATCTCAGCTATCTGATGATGAAAGGTCAGACTCAAGTTCCACGCAGGGCAAACGCAAAGATCGAAAGCGTGTGAAAGTGTTTCACCTAAACAGCATAAACATAAGGTTTGATGGAATTTATTTTCAACATGAAATGTACTTAAACAAAAACTATTAATATTGCTGCCCTTGAGCTTACACTGCAAAAAATGATTTTCTTTGTTAGTGTTTTTATCTTGTTTTCAAGTTCAAATTTCTAAAAATTGTTGAATCAAGGTGAAGTTTCTTTATGAGCAAAATGACCTCAGAAAATAAGTCTTGTTTCAGTGTATATTTGCTTAGAACAACCAAAAAATTCTGCCAATGAGGTAAGAAAAATTATATTTAATAAAGATTGACCTTTTTCTCAGTCACTCAATTTAAGATTTCTTTTCTTACCCCATTGGCGGAATTTTTACTTGTTTGTTTCAAGTACAAATTCACCCAAATGTCATATTTTCGTTCCAAACACGAAACTTATTTTCTTGGGTGGTTTCCCTCATGAAGAAAATGCATCTTGATTCAAGAATGTTTTTACATTTGTACTGGAAAACAAGACAAACATAATAAGTAAGGGAGTCATTTTTTGCGGTGTAATTAAAGTGACAGTGCATCATTTAATGTCAAACATGTTTCACAAGCAATGTTACCATTAATGCATACCGCAACTGATATCTTTTGCGTTTTACATAGTTACTATATGATTTTAGCAATTTAATTAAATATTACTAAAAACATAAAATCATCTTGCAGAATGTAATTTGGTGGTTCTCAAACTTTTCCATTGTAAGGCCCCCTTTTTGTGCAGGGCGTATCGATTTGTGCCTAAGATAAATACTTGATCATCTTAAATGTAGAATTTTAATTCAACTAAAACCATATTCAGTTATATGATGGAAAATCAATTCCTTTGTTTGGGGATTTATTTTTCTGATGTTTAATTGCAAAAAATTATAATAAACTTCTATTCTTCATCAAATGCAACAAAATCCGTGGCCCCCGATATCTGTTATATATTAACTGAGTATTGTCAAAGATTAAAATACTATTTAATTCAAACTTCCTTATGCTCATTATTTTAAATAAGATTGTGCTTGAGCAAGACACACTGTTATGCAAGAGCATGTTCCTGTAGACGTCCTTCTTGCAAAGGTCAAATAAACTTGCTTAAGCGATGAACTGCACTTTTGTACTTTTGAGATGAGATTCAATTTTATTGTCATTACACATGTACAAGTACTATGCAACGAAATGTATCGTATTTTTTCAAAGATTGTGTCTTTTAATGTTCTTCACGACATGAAAAATAAACTGCAGATGTCTTTTGGTTTTTATAGACCACTTTGCAAGATGTAAACACTGGTCCAGAAGCGCGTTTGGTTAGAGTTGTAATTAATTTATTACTTTAAATCTTACTTATATCATGAAATCTTTAAGATGTTTGTTCAACTTTTTTAATCGGCTGTACGTGTTCTGTTGGTTGTATTTTGTTCAAATGTTTGTTTAGTAAATCAGGGAGTTGTTCAATGTTGAGGAATGAGGAATGTTGTAGGTGTCTGTTGATGGAAATGAAACTTGTTTTCGTTAATGTTTAAGTGAAACTTAAAGCACAACGGTTCCGCAATAAGTCCTAACTTTACCGTGCATCTAAAAAAATCTCTTCTGTTTCTTGATCTGTAATTTCATTAAGGTTAGTCAAGACTCAAGCAAATCCTGTGGATAAAAACCTGCGTCCATTGGAAAGGCTGAAGGCTGTATGTGGAATGCCTCCTGCGCTGTTTTACATTTTTTTGTTGCCTACAGTGAGTACACTGTGTTGGGGTTGCACCTGCACAGGGCTCACAATATACTCAATGTCAATCTTACGTAAGAATCTGAGATTGCATTATGCATTGAATGCTTGTGGTTCTTTTTTTGACACCGTCATTAAGCCGTGTCGCAATTCCTGTCAACACCAGAAGAACTTGTTTCACAAGTATGCGATGCGATATATAAACCTCTTGCAGTACTGAGATGGATTAAACAAATGTTCTGTTCTCTGCACGGCGCACGTCCTCTCGATCTCGGTGGATGTTCTTGGTGAAATGGCGGAAGGCAGTATTTCGTGGGCTCAGGAGCAGTTCAGCTGTTCGATCTGTCTGGATCTGCTGAAGAATCCTGTGACCATTCCCTGTGGACACAGTTACTGTATGAGATGCGTTTCATGCTCCTGGGATCAGGATGAACAGAGAGGAGCTTACAGATGCCCGCAGTGCAGAAAGAGCTTCAAACAAAGACCCGCTTTATCGAAGAATGTGGTGTTCGACGAAATGGTGCAGAAGTTGAGGAAGATCATGAGGCAAGATGACGATTCTGCCCGCTGCCCAGATCGAGATGTGGAGTGTGACGTCTGCACTCAAATTAAAGAAAGAGCCGTTAGGTCTTGTCTGACGTGTGTTAGTTCCTACTGCGAAAATCACCTTAAACAACATGAGAATGTCTTTAAAGGAAAGGGGCACAAAATGATCGATGCCACTGGTAACCATCTGGACATACTCAAAAACTATGACACCGCAAAAACAACAAAGATGCAGGTAGAAAACAGGTTTCTGCAAACTTTAATGATAAGTGAGATTAAAATTTGGGTTTTAATGGTGATTTTGTTCTCAACAGGGTCATTTGGCAGAGATGAGAAAGAAATGTACGCAAAGGATCCAACAGAGAGAGCAGGAGCTTCAGAAGCTTAAAGAAGCCGTGGAGTCTCACGAGGTGAGAAATGAAGAACGCCTGAGACTCTCGTCCAAAAAATGTATTTAAGTGTGCTTGATAAAAAATAATCCAAAGTTATTTTGAATCTACCTTGACGATACTTAATAGACATACAGACTGTAAGCTATAAGTATGATGTTAAGAGCACCTAAAGAAAGCTATCGTTGAAAAGAAATGCAAATATGCATAAAAATATAATATAAAGCAATACTATAAAAACTAGTAGTTTACTTAGAATATAACAAAAATGTAGTTTTGAAATAGTAAACTAACAGCTTAACTCATTTGAAGTCGAAGGAAAAACATAGTTTTTGAACTTCAAGTTCACAACTGCTGCAGCACATCTAAAAGTATATTTTATCAAAAAAAAGTTGGCCAATTTACTCTCTTACTACATAAAGCGTACTTAATTATGAAGGGTTCATTTGCGAAAACAGAGAACTCAAAAATGTTGTTTTTATTATATTTTCATATTTTTGTCGTGTTATTTAGCATTCTTTCTTTATTATTATTGAATCAAAACTGCAGTTTGATTGATATTACTTGGAATGTACAATAATTATTTTCTTTCATAAACTTGAAATGTACTTTACTTAAAGAATTTGAAGCCGACTTATTTTTTGATGTTTGTTTTTCTGTGTGGTGACAGCGCTCTGCACAGACTGCTCTGGAGAAGAACGAGAGGATCTTCACTGAGCTGATGTCATTCTTTGAGAGACGGCGCTCTCAAGTAACACAGATGATCAGAGATCAGCAGACGGCTGCAGTGAGTCGAGCTGAAGAACTCTCAGAGCGGCTGAACCAGGAGATTGAAGATCTGAGGAGGAGAGACGCTGACCTCCAGCAACTTTCACAAACTGGTGATCACATTCAGCTCCTCCAGGTAACAATGCGGCTTGTGTTTAGATTTGATGTTCTTTTGCTTGTGATTCAGAAGAGCTGCACAATCACGCCCTTAGAAAACAACTCAAATACTCAGGCATTGACAGGGAAATAACACACACATTGTAATTGTTATTGCATCTTTTATTTCTGTGTATAGAATTGCAGATCTATTTCTGTCTCTGGATTTTCCGAATCGCCCAGAATCACCGTCAGTTCTCTTTTGTCTTTTGATGACGTTGTTAAATCTCTTGATAAACTCAGAGACAAACTGCAGAATTTCTGCAGCGATGAGTTTGAAGTGATCTCTGGAACAGGTAAATTCATCACTTACACATTCATTCAATATCAAAGGTGTTCATTTTCTCATGGCCTGTGAAGTAAACAAAATGTTTTTCTGGTTTTTATAGTGAAAGACATTCAGATTGTTGTTACGGTGAAGGAACGCCAAGAGGAGTGTTGCAAATGTGAGTAGTTCCTCCCCTTGGAAATGAAACTTAAGTTTTAGAATAGGTAACATTTACGTAAAGGCGAAAACAAACCTGTTCTGCATTCCTCGTCTAACTTTTCATCGTCTTAAACAACACTTCTGAGTCTTCTATCTTCCATTTTGTTCATTTTCCCTTGCTTTAACTCTACTTGTAAACACGGCTTGATAAACTACACCTACTGACAAAATGTTTAATCTCATATGCAATCACTTGAGATAAAACATAAATTTAAGACACAAACAACACTCCTCATGCCAGATCATGTTTTCCTCATCAGATTTCCGTCACTTTACTGTGGATCCGAACACTGTGAATAAAAACCTGCGTCTGTCCGAAGGGAACAAGGCGGTGACGGACACGGGCACCACCCATCAATACCCTGAACATCCGGACAGATTTCACGGTTGGAAGCAGGTGTTGTGTAAAGAGAGTGTGAGAGATCACTCTTACTGTGAGATTGAACTGACGGGGAGTTATGGAGCGTCTGTTTCATTGTCCTATAAGAGCATCAGTCGAAAGGGAATGGGTGATGAGTGCAGATTTGGATATAACGATCAGTCCTGGAGATTGTTCTGCTCGCCTTCCAGATTCTCATTCTGTCATAATAAAAAAGAGACGAATCTCCCAGTGCTGTCTCACTGCTCTAGAATAGGTGTGTATGTGGACCACAAAGCAGGAGTTTTGTCTTTCTACGCCGTCTCGGACACGATGACCCTCATCCACAGAATCCAGACCACATTCACTAAACCTCTCCATCTAGGATTTGGGTTAGGCATGAACTCAAAAGTCAAACTGAGTCCTTTAACGAAACATTCAGAGATTTTGTGAATCATTTTTGACATTGTGAATCAAGTCTTTTCATGTTTACAAATACGTAGCAGTGTTCAGTGTTAGTCGTCATCGCCGTGTAGAAATGAATGCTGAAGGTTGTTAATATTTGTATATTATAAACGTATTTTTTAATGTACCTTCGTTTTTTTGTAAATAAATGCACTTAAATGTAAAACAGTGTCGTAGGCACATTTTTCACACATGTACAACTTTTGAGTTTTAAAATATGATCCGAGCATGGGTGACAATTGATTTTTTTATCTACATCTACATTCCTGCTGTCCAACAAGTTTAATGGAAGTAATAAAAAAAACTTGCTTTCCTGCATTCCTTCTTTCTACTTCACTTCACAGCTGTGCCAGAACAAAGTGTCCCACAATTAAATCCCAGATCTGCATTTAACCTTAATTCAAAATTCAAGCTGAAGGAGTTTTCTCATTAATTATTTTCGGGTCACAGTCTGAGACTAGTAACATAACTAACCAATTGTACTTATATTTACTAATTTTCATTTTATTTTCACCCTTATAAAACCTTAAAGTCACGTTTGTATGGCTGCTTGCTGTTCTGTTGCTTATCTCGAGTTGGAAACAAAAAATACGTCAACAAGCACTGATTTAACAGTGGCACCTGGTGGAGAAAAGCGAGTACTGACGGAGGACAGAATGAGACAAAAAATAACTTTATCTGTAATAAATGTGCTTGAAACAAAACATTAAGAAATGGTAGATGATATTAGTGGTAGAAGACTAAAAATGTCATTGAAATTCACAGAAAAAGTCCGTGGCAGTAGGGATCATGTTTAGTTATACAAAAGATGTTTCCATAAATATAGCGTATGCCTAAATAAATAATACTAACAAAAAAACTATAAAATACGTAATTAATAAGAGAGGCATAAACACCCATTAGTAAAGGGGAGAGTGGATTTGTGTATAAG
Source organism: Triplophysa tibetana (assembly GCA_008369825.1). Taxonomy (NCBI): domain Eukaryota; kingdom Metazoa; phylum Chordata; class Actinopteri; order Cypriniformes; family Nemacheilidae; genus Triplophysa; species Triplophysa tibetana. The sequence goes on along the minus strand of CM017900.1, from coordinate 23,444,447 downwards.
ACACTTAACTATTAATTAATTTCAAATTATTATCTAGGCTATTATCTACATGATGAATGGACTGTGAGGTTACTTTTATGTATTTGTTTTCCTTTGGTCACGAGACTTGAAAAACGGGTCGAGCTGCAGCACAGACACCATATTTTAAAACCATATTTTTGATATGTTGAATGTTCTTGATGTGTTGAAAACGGCTTTGTTGAGTTTTAACCTGCTTCAGCGCTTGAACAGCGCTCGTCAAAAATAATGTGAAGGTGACCAGTCAGATGAAAGAAGGCGGGAGTTACTGGCCAATCAAATGAGAAAGCGGTTATTAATGTTAACACCAGCCAATCTCAGTCGAGAGCGCCTAAAGTTGATTTCTTTGTGAACTATTTTAGTACAGAAACGCACATTCATCCTTTTTAATGGAAATGTATATAAAATCAGGAAACATCCTTCTGGATTATGTATATTTTGTGGTGAACTTGAAACAGTTGAGCAAATTATTTTTACCGTGTAGAGCTAAAGAGAGAGCGATTCTGGAAACAAGGTTACAGACAGAAGGCACAGATAATATGTCTTCGGAGCTAAATCAGGTAACCAAAAATATGAAGAATTACATTAAGTGATTTTATAGAAACAGGAAATTTCATGAGAATATTAGTTATTTTCTTTCTTTCCCATTGTCACTTCACACTCCAGTTCAGTTGGTGGCGGTAATGCACCAAAAGTTGCCTTGACCACCGCCATGAGACGGTACAAAAAGACGAAACCTGGGATATTCGACAAACTCATAGAGGTTTTAAGCGAGGTATGATTGCGTGATCATGTAATGCAATGCATTATTGTCAGTGTGAAGAGGCTATAGGATTAACAGTGCTGTTTTTAGGATGGTGAATGAATTTCATGAATTTGGTCACGTGACTTGACTTTCCAGATTTTAGCCGACAAAGTCATTTAACCACATCATGGATACGTCGAATTTTTTGGATTGAACACCGTGCTTGCAGTACTTGACCTACGGTTTACATTGGTTTAATTCGCTAGTTGCACAAGATGACGCCGGAGAGCTTTTGGGACACCAGAGTCGCCAGACTAAATTTCCGGTCCTACAATGCTGCATGGGAAAGGACGGATTTTGGCTGGCAAATATGTTTCTTTTAACATTTAAAATAAAAAAATATATATCCGTGATACGATGGATCATATTTACATTGTTAATCCAAAACAACTCATTTGTGTGCGGGGTATACGACCGGAAGTGAGTTTGCCGAACCCGGTGTCGCAAAAACTCAGCGGCGCCATCTTGTGCAACTAGTCCATTCTGCAGCCAGGGCTGGGCGATATATCGTGCAATTCGGTTTTCCTAATGAATGAATAAGGGCTCTCTGCAGGCCGTAGAAATGGGCGTGCCGAAAGGTTTCTCATTGGTCAAAGGTGCTCTCCATTGGCAACTAAGTTGACCAATAACCGTTAACCACTCACATACGTCATTTCTTTTAAACAGGGAGAAGGTCGCGGAAAGGTGTGTAATGCATACTTGTGATTTTGTGAACATTAGCCTATAAAATATAAATACAATTTTAGATAAGTCTGTGTTTTTGCTAAATGGCTCAATAATAAATTGCAGAAGGTAATTAAACGGTTCTTACTCATCTAGAAGTCGCTATGTTTTTCAAGTTTTTCACTCTTTCTGGGTGTTTTTTGACATATACTAAATTGTTTATAGTTGTACTAAAACGCTGGGAAATCCATTTTACTGTATGACAGTAAAGCTATCATGAAACAAGGAAAGCAAATTATTTTGAATTTAGAAAACCTAACGCAGTTGTAAGTTTTCTTTTAGAGCCATTTGTACCCCCTTTAAATAATATTTGTAATACGCTTTTCATTGTGACACTGACACGATGTCCCTTAAATATCAGTTAATCCTGTACCTCCGTGTTACATTTACAATAAAACTGTTAAATTCCGCAACATCCGAAAGCCAGAGGGCGCTCTCGCTCTGAAACTCTGAAATGGGACAAAGAAGAAGAAGGCGTAGTTCCAGGTAATTCCAGGTTCACGTTCTGTCACTGTTCCTCAAACTTCAGGTGTTTTTATGATAATAAAGTATATTAATATTTGGCGAGTGTTGCTTTTTCAAATACACATTACAAACGATTCAATCTCGTAGTGATTTTATATCGAGCTTGACCTCATACTGGTCAAAGTGACGTAGTTCTCATAAAACCGTAATCATAATTGTTTTTGTCGTAATCGAGCGGCCCTGGTTTCGGGCTAACTCCTTTGCAGTTTGTTGTGTTTTACCAGCGATTGCAAAGGAAAATAAGACGCTTTGTAAAACGCACGATGACGACTCCAGGTTACTTTGACTTTTGCCGTTGCTGCTTCCTCTCAAGATTTCCTAATTATCTCTTTGTCAAGTGCAGCATGAAATGGACTTTGACGCGCATGTTAAAAGCTGCATGCTGTCTGTGTCGTGTTTATTTCTGCTGCCTGATTGGCTGCAAAATTAATCCACATCGACTTAAAATGTCAGTTTATCATCGTTATCAAAATAGATTTTATTGCGATTTGATATGATATGGTTTATTGGCCCAGCCCTACTTGCAACTTCATTTTCACTTTTTCTTCAGAGTCTGATGGGATGGCAAAGAATGAAGACGCATGTGAACTGAGAAATCTGTGGCCATTACGTACGGAACTGCATTCCTTTGGCTTCAAACCTTGTCAGATCAGTTGTCAAATGTTTTTGATTCCTTCATGCCATTAGCCTCAAATGACCCATTTGAAAACATCTCGGGTCACACGAAAACACAGACCTGAAAAACCTGTTTCACAAACAGGCCGGTAGTGAGATTAACAAGCCCTTCACACTGATACAAAGAAAACAAATGTTCTGTTTTCTGTACGGCGCACGTCCTCTCGATCTCGGTGGATGTTCTTGGTGAAATGGCGGAAGGCAGTATTTCGTGGGCTCAGGAGCAGTTCAGCTGTTCGATCTGTCTGGATCTGCTGAAGAATCCTGTGACCATTCCCTGTGGACACAGTTACTGTATGAGATGCGTTTCATGCTACTGGGATCAGGATGAACAGAGAGGAGCTTACAGATGCCCGCAGTGCAGAAAGAGCTTCAAACAAAGACCCGCTTTATCGAAGAATGTGGTGTTCGACGAAATGGTGCAGAAGTTGAAGAGGGTTGTGAGTCAAGATGACGGAGATGTGGAGTGTGACGTCTGCACTGAAAATAAACAAACAGCTGTGAAGTCTTGTCTGGCGTGTGTGAGTTCCTACTGCGAAAATCACCTCGAACATCATGAGAATCTCTTTAAAGGAAAGGGGCACAAAATGATCGATGCCACTGGACGACTTCAGGAGATGGTCTGCCAACAACACAAGAAGATCCTGGACGTTTTCTGTCGCACTGACAAGCAGTGTATCTGTATATTGTGTGTCTCGGACAAACACAGAAACCATGACACCGTACCAGTCGCGGCAGAAATAACCAAGATGCAGGTATGAAGTTAAACTTGAATTTTACCTGTGTTGTAGTACTTCATTCTTTAACTTGTTAACATTTCTTGATCACAACTATTGGCGGGTCACCATCTGATTTATTTGGTGACATCAATAAGGTTTCTGGCTGTCGTTTTTTTGTTTCTAATTCGACTTCGGTTGTTGCCTTTGTGCAAGTTCACTAATTTTTCAGATATTGTGTCAAAAATGTCAAGTACAGATTGTAGAGAAGTGCTTGCATAAGATCTTTGTGTTAGAGTTTTGTTGAATATTTCTATGAATTTGATGGTCTTGGTCTCGAGTTGGTCTAGGTTTAGTTGGTCTTCACAACAAGACTTTCCGTGCACTTTACATTATATATTTTTCTGTACTTGTAAATGGTACACACTACACACTTAACCAGCTATAAAAAAACATTGACTGCATACAATTGCTTTCATGTCTAATGATGTTAGAATTTTTCCATATATTTATTATTTTGAAAGCTCGGTTTTGTTCTCAACAGAGTCATTTGACAGAGCTGCAAAAGAAGTGCAAGCAGGAGATCCAACAGAGAGAGCAGGACCTTCAGAAGCTTAAAGATGCTCAGGAGACTCACGAGGTGAGAAAAGAAGAACGCCTGATACTGTCCTCCGACGTGAATGGATGATAATGGTAATTTTTCTGTGTGGTGACAGCGCTCTGCACAGACTGCTCTGGAGAATAACGAGAGGATCTTCACTGAGCTGATGTCATTCTTCGAGAGACGGCGCTCTCAAGTGACACAGATGATCAGAGATCAGCAGACGGCTGCAGTGAGTCGAGCTGAAGAACTCTCAGAGCGGCTGAACCAGGAGATTGAAGATCTGAGGAGGAGAGACGCTGACCTCCAGCAACTTTCACAAACTGGTGATCACATTCAGCTCCTCCAGGTAACAATGCTGCTTGTGTTTAGATTTGATGTTCTTTTGCTTGTGATTCAGAAGAGCCGCACAATCACGCCCTTAGAAAACAACTCAAATACTCAGGCATTGACAGGGAAATAACACACACATTGTAATTGTTATTGCATCTTTTATTTGTGTGTACAGAATTGCAGATCTATTTCTGTCTCCGGATCTTCCGAATCGCCCAGAATCACCATCAGTTCTCTTTTGTCTTTTGATGACGTTCTGAAATCTCTTGATAAACTCAAAGACCAACTACGGAAATTCTGCAGTGAGGAAATTCAGGTGATATCTAGAACAGGTAAATCCACAGACCATCATTTAAAAGCAAATGTGCATATGACAGTGTGCACATCGCAACGCTTTTTAAACTCAAAAAGCTTTGTATAGTCACTTGTGTTGGGCGATATTCTCTATAGTTCGTTCTATCGCCAGCCTGCTGATTGCCGATACACGGTAGTATTGAGGGACGGAGCAATTATGCATTTATCCATGACAAGTTGGATTTGTTGACAAAGACAGAAGCTTGCGTGTCTAGAAAATGCTCATCTGTTGCTGAATTAAGCATTCTATCAGTTTAAGTTCAGTGCGGTTGGCAAAACTGTTACTTATAGTACCACCGCAACCGTTTATACGAGAGAAAGTAAACTATTGTTATAACTCCATATCATTCATCCAAATGGGTAATTGATGCCCGAATCCACTATTTTTACTTGATTGCCAAATGGAAACAACTTATTCACTGGTTTTAAACACGCATAGCACTTTCTGCGAGGAAAAGCCCGAGCCGCGCGTTTTACAAGATCTCTCTTGCACTGAAAACTCAACATTATGAACTCTGGCTTGAGGCAAAGCCCGAAAATAGAACTCTCTTTGGCGCATCACGAGCTCTCTCGTGCGCTGAAAACTCAAAGCATGCATATTAAAAACTCTCTCTGGCACGAAGTAAAGCCTAAGCCACGTGCATTGCAATCTCTCTTGCATGAAGAAATGCGCAATGCATGTTTGTAATTTTGATTGGCAACATATTTTAGCAAACAGCTAACTATAGTTTAGGGAATCAGCTATCACTGATATGTCTGAGGAACGTCGATATACTTATAGTATCGTCAATTGTAATCACTCTTTTTCGTCACCATTTATGATGAACTCCGATACCAGAGAGACTGGCATGCAAATGTTTGTGTGCTGTGATGTGTGGAACATGATCAACGATCAGAAAGAATGTACAACATGTATGTTTGATTGTCATTTTCAGTTTTCAAATATTTTCCTTTTGTAAAGATGTTATAACAGTGTTATCATATTTCGTTCTTTTTCTTCATCGTGGTACAGCTTTACAATAATTTATTAATTTAATATAAAACTTTTTCTTGACACGGATATTTGCCGGCAAATGTTTTTTGGTTTTCATAGTGAAAACTATTCAGATAGTTGTCGGACCTGTAAATGAAAACCGGGAGGAATATCTCAGTTGTAAGTTCAGCATTTACTATTTAAATATTACTTTTCATTTTTAATATAATAACATACATGACAACCATGTTATTGATCTAGAAAAATGTTCCCAGAACCTCACGTTTGCGTTTTTCCTCATCAGATTTCCGTCACTTGACTGTGGATCCGAACACTGTGAATAAAAACCTGCGTCTGTCCGAAGGGAACATGGCGGTGACGGACACGGGCACCACCCATCAATACCCTGAACATCCGGACAGATTTCACGGTTGGAAGCAGGTGTTGTGTAAAGAGAGTGTGAGAGATCACTCTTACTGTGAGATTGAACTGACGGGGAGTTATGGAGCGTCTGTTTCATTGTCCTATAAGAGCATCAGTCGAAAGGGAATGGGTGATGAGTGCAGATTTGGATATAACGATCAGTCCTGGAGTTTTTTCTGCTCGCCTTCCAGATTCTCATTCTGTCATAATAAAAAAGAGACGAATCTCCCAGTGCTGTCTCACTGCTCTAGAATAGGTGTGTATGTGGACCACAAAGCAGGAGTTTTGTCTTTCTACGCCGTCTCGGACACGATCACCCTCATCCACAGAATCCAGACCACATTCACTAAACCTCTCCATCTAGGATTTGGGTTAGGCATGAACTCAAAAGTCAAACTGAGTCCTTTAACAAATTAAAAGATACAGATACTGCAAATAAGGGCTCTTTAATGTTTTCATTCACATTCTCAAAGTCAAACTTGCAGCTGAAAATGAAAAAAATGTGATTTAAACAGTGATGTTATTCTGTACCTTATGATGTATTATGAAAACGAATAAATAAAAAGTGTTGTTCATTTTCTCTAAAAGACAACTTAAACTTTCTTTGTATTGACTGGACCTTTACATTTGTTTAAAACAAGATCTTAATGTTCCAAGTGATCTTTGTTTTTAGTTTAGTAGGGCTGTGCACTGTTTTTTCCTCCTACATTTCTTGCAAGATATTTAAGTGATATTGAGGATATTTGATTTTCATAGATAAAAGTCTTCTAACTGCAACCAGAACAGGTTTGTTTTTTACAAGATCATCACCACATGCCAACTGTAGTCTCAGTTCAACTCAATCTTTAAAAAAAAACAAGTTGTCACCGCATTTACAAAACATTGTCTTCAACATACTGATCTTCAGGGTTAAGTTCGTAATACGAGCTTTAATTCTTTTAAAGTTATGTTATTTTCCGTTTAATATTGAGACCATTATAAAACATTCAGGTCCTGGTCTCGTGCGCATCTTCAGCTTGTGAAGTTTTCATGTAATACAACGGGACAGTGACGCCTGGTGGAGAAAAACGAGCGCTGACGAAGAAAGACAGATTTATTTAAGTTTTATAGATCGTTTTCGTACAGAAGTTAATTTACTGAAATTAAAGTACAGTTTATTCAATTCATTGTAAACGTTCTCATATTTAATCTCTATACATAAGACGCCAAAAGCTATTATTTCTCTCGTCAAACTTACCTTTCGTATCAATATATATACACAAATGTTAACGTTTCTTAGTTTGCATCATTTTGATTTGACTGTCAGTCGTTTTCATATTTTATCATAAGTATTAACTGTTTAGTTACATATTTCACGTAACAACTGACGATGAGCCTTGCGTTCGTAGACAGTTACTCCCGCCTTCTTTCATTTGATTGGCCAGAAACTCTTGCTATCTTCATTCGATTGGCCAGTTACACCGGCATTCTTACAATTGATTGGCCACCACAATAATTTAGACATTTGAAGAGCGCTGATGCAGATCTGAAATCAGTTTTCTAGGTGTTGTGTAATATTTGTAGCACAAAAAACTCTTGTTTTTTACTTTTACCATATATTTTTCATAAAAACCAAACAATACATTTGAACATCATTGTATTATTGTAGTGCTCATTTGAGCAGTTGATACAATGTTTATCAATTGCAAACTATTTATTATTATAACCACTATATTTATAGCAGGAAAAGGAGGCCAAATTTTAAGAACTATAGTTTAATAGAAAAATAAAAATCTATCCACTAAATATTTTTTTTACTTCACAGGATGCAATACACAATTGCAACCACAGAGAGGCGATATTTAGCAATGAAATGTACAAATCATGTACAAACAGCCCTTCAATAAATTTGTTTGAATCTAGTGCGAATGAGTTAAAAAAATTCTTTAACTGTTGTAGGTTAAAACTGTTCACTAATGTATTAATCTTTCATAAAAATCATTTTACAATGTCTATGTATAGAAAGTAAAAGTATTTTGTGTACATTTATAATTAGGGACAGATTTAACATTACATTTGCATTACATTTATGCATTTGGCAGACGCTTTTATCCAAAAGGACTTACATTTCAATGTCCTTACAATTATACATAGGTATGTGGAATCCACTGGTATCTAACCCACGACCTTGTGTTGTGCATATTTAATCAAATGGATAAAGTCCCAATACAATACATTCAGTGTTTTTATTTGCATTTTAATATCGCAACAAAGATTTTCACCTTGATTCGGAAGATTTTCAAATGCAATATTTTCTAAAATGCTATTTTTTTTGTTGGTTTCAGACAATATGTGCATGTGTGTCAGAACAGAATGATGAGCAGAATTATAACCAACAGCATCCCATCATGCATCTGCCCGCTGAACATGCCAAACATTCATGAGTGTCCGTTTATACTGAAATAAAATCAAACCGGCAGAAATGCGGTCATGAAAAATAAACATGCACACATGACCAGCTTGATTCGCAAAATGCATAAACTCACCTTATTTCTCTTTTTGCATTTGAGATAAAAGTTCTTTAGAAACAGTGAGACTGCAGTCACATGAGAGGCGTTCGGGTCAATTCAATACAGATTACTGTACTGTCATAGCCAGAGTAAGCTGGCCTTGTGGGAAATACAGTATTCCGGAAAATACAGCAAAAGTTCGAATGTCGATCACTTCAATACTTCACTCGTCTGGCTTCATCTCTGACTTTGGCGTGCACTGATCTCTTCTTCCACACAGCAGGTCACAGGGAAAAATCCAGATTAATGATCATTTGATTAGCTCGGATCAGACGGCTGGTTTAGTTCCACCGTTACTCCTTTCTCTCCAGCACCTCAAAACATCCAAAAGAATCAAAAAGAAAATTATTACTCTCAGATTAAAGATGGAATTTCTTGCCTATTTTGAGCTCTTACTTGTTGAAAAGCTTGAGTAAATAATTATCACTTTTTGCTGAAATGTTCCTTCAACATTAATGAACCGAAATTACCTGTTAAATACTTTTCTTTTGCCCTCGCCCGCTCGGCTGCATCAAAATACCACACGGTAATGGCATATCTAAAATGAGAAGAATGGAAAAAATTTAAAATTCAAAATAAAATGACGTGATACAGTATGACAGTATAGTGTTTACGGGGCATGTATGCTTATGGTTTAGTGGTTACCTTGTGGAATATGCCGGCTGAACCTCATGAGGGTTTCGTCTATCGGACCAGAATAAAAGCAGGCGGTCAAACTTGGGCTCGATGTCTGCAAACTGAGCTTTGCCCTCTGGAAATATTCGCAGCAAACCTCCATGTTCCTAAAAACACAAACAACATGAAATGTGCAATGAGCTCATTTTGTGCAAAACATTTATTTTATTCAATTTAAACATTAGTCATGTTTTCTATGTTGTATTGGGAATCAATGTGCTCATGTGATTTGGAAAGCATTTCGGGTTTGTATACTTGTGACCAAAATAAAACACTTTCTTATTTGTTAAGTGGCATTTATGAAAGCAGTGCTCAAATTTTAGATTTCAATAAACCCACAGAGAGGAAACTAACAACCTTGACATGTATAAAAAAATCTTTAACCAAAATATTGAAACTGCACATTTCCCCCTTCATTTGTAAGTGATTCCTCTGTGTCTTGCTATAATTCACATTAAAATGAATTTGATGTCAAGTTAACGTAAATCCGGTGGACTCAGCCGTGCGTGACTGGAGGGTTTTTCAGTGATAAAGATGAATTCCATTAGCAGAAATAACAGAGCCACACAAACAATGAGAGGCCAGGGCTGGAGAAGGCTACGATAGGAAGCGTCAGCGGAGCGCGACCTTCCTGAAGAGGGATGAGAGGAAAGGCCACATGCTGGAGAACCAGACGAATGCCGAGTACAGGGAAACACATCACTGAATTGACCTTTCACACCACACGTCTCATAAACACGCACACGCTCACAACTCTTTCTGAAGTTACTCATAAACTGATGAAAACTAAACACAATGCATTTTTGGCATGTATTCATTTTGATTATTCACACATCTGATTTCATTTCAAGTTAAATCACTAAATGACCTGAACGCAACGAAACCACTTGTTTTGTTTCCTTTTTAAACGTGCAATAGAAATAATATTTGCAAATCCTGAAACAAACAACAAAATGAGTTATAATTAATAAAACAAAAATATTAATGACTTGTGACTAACATTCTACCTCCTGTTTAACAATTAATTGAAATATTTAAGCTTATAAATCTCTTTACATTATCTAAATATATTGATCATTTATTTAATAAATATGTACATTTCATAAAGCCCTCAAAAGTGTTAAAGCCTTTAATAATTTGACAGCTGGGAAAAAAATCAATATAAAATATGAATAAAATACGTAAAATACGTCCAAAAGTAGCAGATAATATTCATGTCTATCAACAGAAACAAGCTCTTTTATTATGAAAAACAAGAAGTGCGGAGCATTTGTTATTTAAGAAAAGGCTCAATTGAATGTATTGTTGGTTCTTTAGAAAGGCCAGGTAACCAAGTAATCACAAGATGAGCACAGTAAATATTATAAATGTTGAGATTTATTTTGGTGCCTGACAAATACATAAATTGACAGTTGTTATCTATTGTTTTCATTGATGCGAGGACACCATAAGGAAAGATTTGAAACCTCAGAGTCCATGAATAATACACAGGAAGTGTCTACCATCTATAAATCTGATCCTCATTTCTTTTTCTTTTGAATGACTCTTACTGCGTTTGTCAGTGAGGTCTTGAGGAACACTTCTGGTTTCTCTGGAGATCACAATCTCTGAGGTTAATGGGATTAGAATGAGATGAAGCGGCTTTAGTTGCACGTATATGTGGCCGTTTTCTGGAGATCGCTCAAGGCTTCGTGCTTTAGTTTAGAAAGTGTGAAAGTATTAAATTCATGTGTATTTAGATACGAATTGGAGGTAATTTACTGACCTTGGCATCCCAATTCTTATTAAGGTAATATATGCATGTGACACATCTGCCATCGCCGTTCGGGTTGTCCACGTGACGCACGTAGCGCGTTCCTTTACCCGGATAACACGCCACCATCGCCTGTCAAAGTGAGAAGATGGTTAAGAATCTATTCCGGTCAACATTAAATAAAAATATTATAAAAACAGATTCACAACCCCAGAGTTAAAAACAAAAACAGAACATGGGATTTGAATGTATTTACATCTTATGTGATCTTTCGTTTTGATGACTAAACAGTTCGTATAAAATGATTTTAGCTGAAATCTAAAGTTAATTTGTGACAAACTTTATCCCTACACAGATTATTTAGCCTGATCTCACAGCAATTACATGAGCTGGCGAATTCCACAATAACGAACAATAAAACAATAATAAAGAGAAACAATGACGCAATAATGCATTGTCTAAGTTTCACATCAAAAGTTTTTTTTTCTCTTTTTACAGTCAGAACAACACAGACTCATAACAATATTATTACAAACGCCAAACAAACCAAAGCCCTACAAGCGGACTTGTGTCAATCGTAATGATGTTTAGTAAAACATGGCTGCCCAGGAATTGAAATACATAAAGTTTCCATCACATTTACTGTCTTATCAACATTGTTTTAACACACTGCAAAATATGACTTTCTTATTAAGCATTTTTGTCTTTATTTATGCAAAAAATATCTCAAACTTCTTAAATAAAATGCAATTATAAAAAGAAGAAAAGTGATCTAAGATATTTAGTCTCTTTTTATGGAGAAAAATATAAGAATTAAGCAAGTTTATAGTAAAAACAAGCAAAATTGGGGTGAGAAAAATAAACTTGAATTTAGTATGAGCTTCTTCTCAAGAACAAAATTCAAGTTTATTTTTCTCGCTCCTTTAGCAGATTATTTTGCTTGTTTTTAAACTTACTTAATTCTTATATTTTTCTCCTTAAAAAGAGACTAAATATCTTGAGCCACATTGCTGTCTTGAGTGCATGTTGATTTAGGAATGTTTCGATATTTGTACAACAAAAAGAGACAAAAACACTTGGTAAGGATGTTGTTTTTTGCAATGCACTTGAATTAAGCTTTTTCTGTTAAAAATATACATTTATATGTGAACATATTTGTTCCTTCAATTTGCAAAAAATGATATGCTTGGAGCAACGTGCAATTATGAATCGTGCAATATAAGAGCAGAACAAGCTCAACCCAGGAGGGATCTGATTTCTCCAAAACAACATCAAGTGGAAACATGGTGCCACGCGCTCCACGAGGTCTGGAGGCAGGACCGGGCTGGCGACTCACAACGCTTTCCCGAGCATCACGATATTTGGTGCTTTAACCCTTCCTCTCATCTCACGGAAGACTCTTTCTGTGACTGCCAAGCCTCCACCTCCATGTGTGAGCTGTGGAGCGAGATGAACTGATGTGAACTCCGGACGTCTGGCCTCCTGCCAGAGGAAGCAGTATTTTAATGATCCTGCTACGTGCCGTGCGTGAGGGAGGCCAGGGCTCCGGGAGAGATGGCTCGAGATGGGTAAACATATTTGTCACTGCCTATAAAAGTGTGAGGTCTGGCGCACAAAAGACTGTCATACCACATGAGAGAAAGACAGCGGTATAAATCACGGTTTTCGCTCGCTGTTGTCGAAATCTTTACTTCTTAGCGCGGGTCACTTTTAGTAGAACAGAACAGGGCCGTGGGAGGGGATTGCCTTCGAAACCCGGTGACTAAACAAAAACACACCAACACCCCCTTCGCTCGCTCCAGCTTCCCGTAAAAAACTTTGAAAACAAAGAGGAGCGTCTCAGAAGATAGTGTTAACAGCTGTACACTTCACTTTCAACTCTGAACACACAAAGAAGTCATAAAAAACTATTCAATGAACTATTATTCCAATCTGATACGGTCACACGCCAATGTGTTAATATTCCTGCTTTCATTTTGCATTTTTCCTTAAGATCAAACCACAGGTTTACATGCATTTCTCCACGCGAGAATTTTTTTGCAAAATCTTCAGGAAAATGATATCCAACCGCTCAACTGATTTATTGCTTTATTCCAACTTTTAACAGAAGTTTAGAAACAAAAATCTGGAACGTATGTATTCGTTCCATAAAATCCCTTACTAACACATCCCTTTCAACTTTAATATCCAAGGCCAGACTTTAAAACCTTTAACTATATTAGTTATGTCACTTTATTGTCCACAAGAGGAGATTCGTCTTTGGCTTCACCACATAAATACAATCAACATCATCATTCAAATCACTTAAATGGCGATAAGTAACATAATCTTCAATGATAACACGTGCTTTTTGTTTGATAGATGTCATTCAGTGTCTTTGTGGTTATCCCACAATTGCACTTGCGATTTTAACTACTCGGCACAGTTTTTGCCATACACTGAAAAAAATACTTTTTTACTTAGTATTTTTGTCTTGTTTTCCAGTGCAAATGTCAAAAAACTCTTGACTCAAGATGCATTTTCTTGATAAGCAAAATGACCTAAGAAATTTAGTCTTGCTTTAAATCCCAAAATGTGAAAAAAAGAAAAGAAATTTGAGTGAATTTGTAAATAAAACAAGCAACAAAAATCTGCTACTGGAGTAATAAAAATAATCTTAAATTTAATGACTAAAATAAATAATCTTGAATTTAAGGAGTAATAAAAATAATATTAAATGTAATGACAATTAAAAATAATGTTGAATTTAATGACTAATAAAAATAATCTTAAATTTAATGACTAAAATAAATAATCTTGAATTTAATGACTGATAAAAATAATCTTAAATTTAATGACTATTAAAAATAATCTGGAATTTAATGACTAAAAAAATAATCTGGAATTTAATGACTAAGAAAAATAATCTGGAATTTAATGACTATTAACAATAATCTTTAATTTAATGACAAAAAAATAATCTTGAATGTAATTACTACGAAAATAATCTTAAATGTAATGACAATTAAAAATAATCTTTAATTTAATGACAAAAACAATCTTAAATTGAATGACTATTAAAAATAATCTTAAATTGAATGATTTAACAATAATCCTGAATTGAATGATTATTAAAAATAATCTCGAATTTAATGACTAACAAATAGGTAAACCTTATTTCGAGATGATTTTACTTATAATCATAATACGTAGAGTGACCTTTAAAGAAAAATACTGAGATATGAGGACAGTGTCGTTTTGCTGTGTAGATGCATCAAATCTGGAGTCACTTTAATTAATAAAACTAATGAATACAAAAAGATCATATCTGATACAGCTCCAAACTAGACTTTACACTAGTTGCTGCTGTGTATGAAGACGTTTCTGTCCCGGATGTGTGTGTGTGCTAGGAGACGGGCAGAGTCATTCTTCCGCATTCTTCCGCATTCTCTTACGGCCTCATTAACAAACCGACCTGAACCTTTGTTTACATTCCACACAACCAGATCAAACCCACGTCTGCATAGTCCTGCCTTCTGCACCAATAGAAAGACACACAGCATCCGACTCCTGTGGTTTGAGCATATCATGATATAATGATGTCATACAAAAAAGTGCCTTTAATGTAGACATACTCAACATAGAATCAATGCAATAGGCCCTTTTCCACTTGAAATGTTAAATCTGCATTAAGAAAATACTACTTCATAGTGGAAGTGATGGTCCTCAGTTGCTGCTACATCACAGAACAGCTTGAGCTATTAACACTAACAAAACAAAAACTAGAAACAAAAATAATGTAGCATTAAAATGTACATTTTTATAGGGCAAACCATTCATGGACCATTCAATCAAAATGTTTCGGCTCTTCCAACACAAGCGAGTATTGAAACAATAATATTTGCTTTGATTGTTTGATAAGAGAAGCTCAAGAGAGAGCTCGCCTCGTGCCACTGTTTGTTTATTTGCTTGAAATAAGTCACGCTCTCCAGAAACTTCAAGAAACTCCAAAAATAAATCCGGTCAATTTACATAAATACAAGTTAAACTCAGAAACGTCAGTGAATGCATCGGATTGAACCTCAGGCTTAAAATAGACAGCCTAAATATTTATTACTTGAAATGTATAAATATTTATTGTGAGTTGTTGTTAGTTCCGATAAAAGGGCTTTTTTACCCAATCGAGACCTCAGTCCCCATAATGCATCTGGATATTCCACACATTCTAGCAGAGATTCAGTTGTAGACAAACAGAACAGACCAAAAAGATCAACCGACTGGTTACAACAATCAAACTGTAAAGCATGACGTCAAAACATCAGAGCGTCTCTATCTGATGTCCATCAAGTGTCAAAGGTTCAAACCCTTCAATAAAATCTTATTTATTCCTATCATTTTTCCAAAATGAGTTGGAGGTGTTGCCATCCTGATCTTGTACATACACACGTTCCTTTAAATGGCTTATCCAAAGTGACTTTGACATATTAAATGTTCTAATGAAATGAGATGAAAATGACAATAATTAAATTATAAAAAACTATGAAGTTTTAATCAAATAAAGCTTTTCTGTCATTTTCGACTAACTTTTCAGCCCACAATAGCCAACTGAATGAAAAGCTCATTGAAAGAAAATCACACAGTAAACAATCAACAATCACACAGTAAAGCATGACGTGATTTACTCAAGCAGAACATTACTAAAGTCATCGCTCGAACCAGAACCCCACACCTCATCTACTCCAGAAATCAGATGATAGATTGATATGCATGTTTTCAAGCCAAGCTCATGAATCTGATCTCTATGAATGACATTATTATGTGGACTGGACTCGCAGTCGTGAAACGTGATGGTGGAGAGATGATCCAGAATATCACAGAGCTTTATCAGTCAAAGAGGGTGCAGCTCCAGAAGGAAGTCATTCTTCATGTAATGACCTACTTTCTCTCTTTCTCTCTCTCTAATGATCTCTAATTCTGAAGACTGAAAAAATGCAATTTGTACATCTAACCTAATAAGAGCTCTTTTAAATACATGACCAGGCAAAGAAAGCATCAACAAACAATTGTGAAAATCTCGCTCAGTCAATATCTGCCTCTGATAAAACTCTTACAAATCTTTCAAGATTTCATCATTTTATACTTTACACTTGCAACATCTACTGTACGTAACATTTTAAAGCTGCAATCTGCAAACTTTTGGGTAAAAATAAATGACAACCAGATATTGATCCAAATTAAGATCAACCTTCTACTTTATAAAGAAAAAACATAACCAAACACTCACAAGTTTATTTCTACCCACTTCCTGCATTTTTGACTGAAAGAAGAAAAGCAAAACGTGTGAAACGTAAAAATAAACTTTTAAAGGAGTCGTTCACTTTAAAATTGCAATTTCACTCAAGCTGTCCTTATGTTTATTTCTTCTGTCGAAAACAAATTGAGGCTTTTGAGGAAAGTTTCCAGGGGTCTTCTCCATTTAATGCACTTACGGGGGGCTGTTGGTTAAGGCCCAAATTTCCGTTTCATCTCAGCATGAAAAGGCTCTAAACTACACAAGCCGATGAATACGGGTGTTGTATGGCCTAACAATTAGTCATTTTCCAAAAAACTTTAATATTTTATATATTTAAAACAAATATTTGGCCTCGGATGTCCTCCAGGATGCGACTCCGTGACTTCCGTATCACGTAGTATCACATTGGAAAGGTAGATTTCAAAAGATTTAAACATCCCTGATATGCATACATTATACGTCCCTTATGGGGCTTTTCCTCTGCATGTCACCGTCAGGTTTAGTATGACTCGGCTCGATAAAGCTCGCTTCACTTCGGCTCAGTTTGCTTTTCCACAGCAGTTTAGTAGCGCTTCAATGTGGTGGGGATTATAAACGTATCGTCTTAAATTCAGTTTATACTCAAGCTTCGGACCTACGCCGTGGCCTACGTATGGCCAAGAACCCTACGCCGTAGCCTGACACGCACCTCTCCAAAAATGTAACAACGGGTCAACTCTACGAGGACCGCAAGCGCTGTGATTGGTCTGTTTGAACCCCTCCCTAAGGTCAAAAAGCACTGCGATAGAGTCTTGTTTTCTCAAATGCATTTCCGAATGAATTAGTAAAAAGTAAAATATTTGTGTTTCTGTATTAAACATCTCAAATCTGCAACAAGTGACTGTTGTGTTACTTGTCGCTTTCACTGCTAATGCTTCTCAAACAAGCTTCTTCTTCTTCGGCTCTTGTCTTGGTTACAAAAGCAGCACGCGTGTGGACACTGACACCTAGTGGTCATTGCCTGTCGACACGAAGAACGACCTAGAAGTATAAATGAAAACCGACATGTAAGCTACGGCATAAAGGCTATGACGTTGGTCCTGACGCTCAAGTATAAACTCACCCCTCTACTTCTGTAACATCATTGGGAACGTGACGAACACACGCACAACATAGGAGTGATGGAGCATATGGATAGCGGACGGCAGCAAAACAAAATACAGCTAAAAATACAAGAGAGTTTGGGAAATCTTCCAGCAAAGAGCAGACAACGATCATTTGGTTTGCTGGCAGCGTTAAGGGTCTCAATCTCTTCATTACAGTCACAAAGCATATAACCAAATGCCAATATTACGTATTAAAATGCGTGTTCATGCGTTGCAGAACCAATGACACGGGTAAAGATTCTATCTGTGTGTAAACGCGTCGCATTTTGGTATCGGTACAGTACGCTTGGAACCTCAACCGAGGTGGTACTAACAAGGTATCAGGAATTAGGTGCCCGGTGGAAAACCTCCCAAAAGTGAGCAGTGCCGTGCAGTACTATGCAGTGGAAAAGCGTCACTACTGTCTGCAAGCGTAATTGTACATTATTTTAAACTGACACATTGATTCCTGCTTGGCTCTTTGAAGTCAAACCCAACGGTGATCACAGACAATAACATCCATTAAAACAGATGTCTATCAGTTGCTTCAGTTCATCGATTCTATTAAAAAAAAAAACAGTGCACAGCGCTGGAGTCCTGTTGAAGACAGTCTGATACGATCAGCACGTAAACATCAGTCTAGACATGAGGTCAGCGGGACTCAGCTCTTACAGTTTATTAATGAAGAGAGATATTGCGTGATCATGCTTTAACATGTTTGCTATTCCCATGACACCAGCACAACCCCCTGCATGTTTTCTCTCTAATCGTCCTACAGCTGCGAACTTATAAAACAAGACTGTTTTTCCGAGGCAGATCTTGGATCCGTTCCTGTTCTCAAGCTGAGAAAACACACCAATTCAACATGCGTAAAACATCATCTACCGCATCAGACCAATGATCACAACAACTTTAAGACCACAAATCCTGTTCATCTTCAAATTTAATTGCTTGCGTTTGGCGAGCGATTTAGTTTTTTAATTTATCTCATGTTAAAGCACAACCTGCATGGAGCAAAGTCGTCAACAGTCCATACCTCTCAATTACATAAGATTCAGTCCAGACACAATAAAATGAAAAGACTACATTGTTCAAAATAATTCAATCTAGAAAGTTGAAACGCAGAGCAAAGCCTCTTCAGACAGGTTCACATGACTTCCCCTTTCCACAAACCCCCAAATGATTTGAAATGTCAGTAAAGCAGAAGTCTTCTGTAGGCATTGTTTGCATAGATCCATTGACAGCAAGAGTAGTCCAAACACAGAGAGAGTATTGTAATGCTGCATACCATAATGACAACTCACAGTTTACAGCAGAATTTGAAGAGTTAACGCTTTACAATATAGTTTAAAACACAATATTCACATTACATATATTTACAAATACAACTTTAATACATTAGCTAACATGAACTAACAATGAATAATACACATACAGCAAATTATTCATCTTAGTTCAATTTAATAACAGCATTAACAAATATATTTTAAAATATAATCGTTAGTTTATGTTAGCTAATGCATTTACTAATGTTAACAAACATAGTGTATTGTAAAGTTGAATTAAACCCAATGCATGTAAAAAAATGTATACACCTTTTATTAACCTTTTATACGCTCTCAAGATGGAAAGATTAAACAAAAGTCTGAACTTTTTCTGAAAGTCTGGAGCCCTTTTCTGGAGTATTTTAAGAAGAACATCTGTATTTTCTGTCTTAAGGAATCCTCCACACCCCCACACACAATTATTATTCATATCCATAACATTTTGTTTCTGATTTATATTTAAATTTTAAAAACTATGCTAGCCTGGAGTTTCTTTTTTTTCTTAATCTGAATTAATGTATGGTTGTATGTTCTTTACATATATATATATATATATATATATATATAAATAGTATATGTGTATACTTATGCTTTTAGATAATTAAGGCGATGCTTACTGTGTTTATGTTACTGTCACTTTCTGTCAGACCTAAAACGAACCAAATAAAAGCCCAAAAAAGTGACTCTTATTTCAAAAGATCAAAAAGCCATTTCTCATAATATGACCCCTTTAGTAATCCATAAGAATAGAAAAAAGAAAATGTGCACGATGGAGGTCCTTGGAAAATATTTTGGTTTGAAAAATCTACAGTACACCTCTATAGACAGAATAAAGTTTGACAGGTTGGTTCTAATCTCTTTAACTCAAAAATGTTTGTTCCAAATATAGCAAATAAAGAAACGGGTCTTTTAAGGACCTTTGAGTAAACGCTTCTTCAGCTCCTATTTCAGAGTGTAGATGTGAAGGTAAACTGTGTTTGTGCTTCATTAAGATTATTTGATGGAGAGGAGGCTGAATGAGTCCATCATCCTGTTGATGTGATGTGAGGGTCTCGGGGGTGGAACCGGGGGTCAGTGCGCTCTGATACACTCGGGGACAGTGGAAGCGATGTCAGCTCGTGAGTTCTGAGGTCACACGCAAGGCAAGACTTGACTGAAGCTCAAAGATCAAATGAATTACAAATGCAAAAGTGTCTTCTATTCTAATAAAGACTATAAAGATCAAATTTTTGGACACACCCACTCCTTATTATTATCACATTTCACATTATAGAATTTAAGTACAGTCTTTAAAATTAAAGAAAAAATGCAAATGGAATTATTTGAGTTATGTTTTGATAAAAAATGCTAATATATGGATCTTATGTCTCCAAAACTGATTCCGAGTATTTTTTATGCTTTAGATTAATGTAACATGAACCATTTGTTTCCACAGTTGACAAGATAGTAACTCCATGATGCAAATAAACAATTCAGAGCAGGAAACTTTTGAGGTGGTGATCCTCAAATGTGTTCATAGACCGTTCACAAAGGAACCCCTTAAAGAGACAGTTCCCCCAAAAATTCTGTCATCATTAACTCACCCTCAGATTGTTCTGAACCGGCACTAGGTTTTGTTGTGCTGAACAGAAAGGAAGATGCTAAAATGTAAGTAACCAAACAGATCTGAATCCCCATTTGCTGCCATAGTAGGGAAAATAAAAACTGTGGGAGTCAATGGGGATGAGATCTGCTTGGTTACTGACATTCTTACAGATATCTTCCCTTGTGTTTAACAGAACAATGACATGTATGAAGGTTTGGAACAATCTGAGGTTGAGAAAATGAATTTTGAAGACATTTTTTGTTGTACTGTCCCTTTAAACCCGTCCAAGTTCCGCACTTAACTGCTGCATTTTGCAAGATGTGAATATTGAGAAACTCCAATTAATATCGATAAATATGCCATTGGTTGGTTTTGATTTAAGCCATAGTAACTAAAAAAGTACAGCTAACTAACACAACAAAAACATGATAACATGATAAAAACATTTTGAAATTTCATAAAAATGGAGTAACTCATATTGAAGCCCAAACTCTTCATTTCTTATGTTACACTATAAAACGGACTGAGTACTGCATACTAGCCACACATGGCCATGTAATTGTGCTCGTTCGGTCAATTAACGAAATACTATTTTAATCCTATTATATGTGTTTGGGGTCAATTTTGTAAATAACTCAATAAGCAAATAAAAAATTCACTCCTTCAATATTTTACATTTATTATTATAATTTTAAACATTGAAAGACTCGAATGACTAAAACAATACAGCACAACGAAAAAGCAATTGTGAAATGTATTAGTTTCAAATAAAGAGCAATATGGGGTCTGTGTGTCATACAGTAGACTCACTTACTGTACAAGCTCTGCCTGTGACATATGAACAGGTGTAATTCACATTCACACTATTTTCTCTCTTTCTCTCTCACACACACACTTACTTTCGTTCTTCCATTTATGGTGTAGTTTCCCATTTTTCCATTGCAATTCCTGATCAAATCATCCATACGACTCATCAGGCATCGGATCTTCTCGCAGCCCGGCTCCTTCCCCTCTATCCAGGTGATTTTATCCCCCCTGATGTCCTTCGAAGAGTCACTTTTCTGACTGACCAGCTGCCCGTCAGTGAACTTGCCGGTCTGATGAAGCGCTTTGACATCCTCCAGTATGGACAGTCCGATCTCCTCGCCCATCAAGTTATCTACCACACAGATGCCGTGTTTGTTCATGCACGGCACTATATCCTCGGTGGCCAGTTTTAGAGGATGGGGCTTAAGTTTATGGTTGTCGGTTTTTGAGTTCTCGGTTCCGGTGTTCGGCTCTCTTTTGTGGAGATCGGTCGGGTTTTCAACTGGTGTCTGTGGAGTTTCTCGAGTCTCGCTCCTGTCAGCCTGTGCGCAGGTGCGTTTGTGTTCCTTCCAGTGTTGTTTTTGATGTTCCTTGCTGCAGTAGAAGGAAATCCTGCATCTGCCGCATTTTAAAAGGTTTTCCATTTTGCCACACAGCTCGCAGTACTGTCTTTCCCGTTCCGGGTCCAGAGCCAAGGCGCATCGGTCCATGCTGGCCCTTTAAATCCGATCGTCCGCGCGCGATGCTGTGGTTCAGACGCGTCGGCTTCAACAAATGCGACGAAACGCGAACGAAGCGCAGCGTTTGTTTCATCACACGGGAACGTTTCTCTTCTCTCCGTTAAAGACACGGTACGGTTCGTGCCGTACGGTCTCCATGTCGCCGTGGCGATCCTCCTCGAGCGCGGTTGTGCTGCTGAACTGGTGAGAGTTCTGCAAGTCGCGAGTACAACTCATACCTCTGACGTCAGCTCAAAGGGGGCGTGGCCACTCGTTATAAATATAGGTACCCCGCCCCGTTTCACACACTCTGCAGGAGTGCTTTATTCTGCTTCCCATTCAGAGGGATTTTTGTGTGTCATAAGTGGCCTCATCACGTAGGATTTTTAGACTGGTAACACAGAAATGTGCGCCTATCACTACGGAATTAAATTAAGTCACGTTACCTTCATTTAAATTGAGCATGTTAAGTAAAGTACTGTAATTAGTTTACTGTTCAAACAGGCCTAATCTCTCCAAAAAGTATTTCAATATTTATAATTACTTTCTACTGTATATCCTACATCAGTCTTGATAAGTTAAGTTATTCAAGGATAGACATGAAACTGCTCTTTTAATTAACTAATATATAACTAAAGAAAATAGTATTGTTAACTGACAAAAGTATTACAAATGTGAGAATTATACATTCAAGTACGGATTTTAAAGTTAGACTTTGAATTTTGATGTCAATTTCACTGTTGCACAAACACATATTACACAAAGTATTTAGGGTTTATTTTATTTAGTTTAAGTAGTAAGTTCAGAAGTAGCTGTAATTAAATTACAGAAAAAAAGAGTAATCCCTTACTTTACTTTTTCAAGGGAAATGTAATTAAATTACAGTAACTAATTACTCAGTAACTAGTTCCAGCCAACTTTGGTTACCATACACACACACCACTTAAAGAGCATGATATCAGAAAAGTTCTTTTTGAGGTTTAGTTGTATACGAAGAGCTCATTTGCAAAACTGGATAACTCATTTTTATTCATTTTTATAAATCATGTCTTTTTTATTTCTTTAGTTGGCTGTATTTCTTTTGGAGAAGTGACAGGAAAGTGATGCAAAGAAAAAGGGGAACAGGATCGGACTGCACGGAGACGGAAATTGGAAGTCGGCGCACTAACCACGAGGCTATTGGCGAGAGAGTCCGGCCACGTCTTGTCAGTGGGATGGTGGTTTTATCTGCACAAAGGGCCTGTGTGTAATTTCTTGGAGGATCTATGACATAAATGCAATAGTCTATAACATACCGATGTATTCAGAGGCGCATACATAATGAAGCGTTATGTTTTTCATACCTTAGAATGAGCTATTTCTATCTACATACGGCGTGGGTCCCTTTGCGTGGAATCTTGTTGCCATGGTGCCATTGTTTCGACAGTAGACCCGGCAGAGCCGTTTAAAAACAGAGTTGCGACAACCGGATAGACGTCCGTTGGAAGAAAGGAATGGAGAAGTAACTCGTGTCATGAAGGGCTCTGTAGTTCCAAACATTGCATTCTAGCCCATTCATTTCACTTTGTAAAGACTGTTCTTTAAATAACATGCTATCTTCCCTCTCCCCGTATAAATGATATAATAAAATCTCTTACTTACTGAAATTGTTGTCTTGATAACTTTTCAGCGTTCTCTGTGGTGAATTCACTTGCAATCATTGTTATTTATTGATAAATTACTAGTGAATTTTATGTGAATGTCTTGTAACATTGAATATATAAGGTCGGTTTACGCATGCAGTGTCCTAAAAGTTTATGTACATAGGAGGTGTAAAACACTATAATATCGTAATAATAAGTAGTTATTCTTAAACTACCTCCTGACCAGTGATGCCGGTAATGCGTTAGTCTAATTTGACCACATTTTTCAGTAACGAGTAATCTAACGCGTTAATTTTCCAAAACCAGTAATCAGATTAAAGTTATTTATCCAAGTCACTGTGCGTTACTATTTTGTCATTTTCCTTAGTAAAAATATATATTTTTTCTTTCGTCTCAGGGAGTGTAGTCACGTAGCAGTATGCGACAAGTCACGTTTTCAGCACGAGGACAATTCACGTGTAATAGCCCCTACCACGCAGCGACGCAAATGTAAACAACAATGGAGGGAGGAGAGAGATGCGCGTTTCTAGCTGGAAATACAGTCACGAGTTTGTGTCCGCTAGATGACAATATTAAGGTTCGTTGTACTCTATGTGCTGGCGACAAAGTGCTATCTAGCTACAAAAACACTACGTCACATTTGAAGAAACAATTGCACTGCACAGTCCAATCTACAGATTAAGTCCCGCCAGGTGGTGCGAAGCAGAGAGCAGCAGGTCCCCCACCACCAGAACAACAAATGCTGGACTTTGATGCAATAGCAGTAAGTGTGGGAGAGTTGAAGAAGTTGGTCGGGCAGTAGTGATGCGCGGATGGCGGTTTAATCCGCGGGCGCTGCGGATGATCCGCGGGTCGGGTAATTAAAAAATACAATCAGATTAATTGCGGGTGGGTCGCGGATGGATGATATCATATACAATTTTAACAACATTTCTGTAAAAATACAAATTTGTTTTAAGTGCATTTTTCATCAGGCGCTAGTTTGCAGTAATTTAATAGAAATGCGGTAGAAGACGGTCTATTTCTTAAAGCAGAGATGGAGGCAAAACAGATCCGAGAGAAATGTAAAAATGGAGAATTAAAAAGAAAAAAAAGGTAGAAAAGAAAAGTACCGTGTGGGGGCGTTTTAGCGAAGTGGTTTAACAAGGATGAATCAAGTGCTGGGTATGTAATATGCAACGACAGTGAGGTACATCATGTGTGTGCTAAATCGAAATATTAGATTTAAGTATATATAGACAATAAAGTGTTAGAAAATTTACTGAGTAATTTAAATGACGATCGGGTCCGTGTCTGGTGCGGATATCTATATCAGAGAAAATTATACGTGCGGGCGGGTGACGGGTGGACCATTTATTTGAAACAGCGGATGCGAATGCTTCCCTTAAACACGGTTGACTCGCTCTCCTTTCGTGCGTTTTACACTTGTTGTTTAATACCATTCCTTGCTGCTTTAATGCTGTGAACAACAGGTTCAATGTTCATAAAACATGTTAATAGACAATGTTAATATAAAAAGAAATTAATAGTTACATTTATAAATAATGTAGATTATAAATAGTATGTTTTGCCATTATTAAAGTGTTAACAGTTAAATATGTCAGGTCAAGAAAGACTGATTTGACCGTTTAGTGAAATCAAGAAAATCTTTATATTTTTTTAACATTTTTAAGGAAATAGTCTTTAAGTTCAACTTAAAATGTCAGGAGATACATTGTTGAAAACACTTTTAAAAATACTAGTGCTGTCAAGCGATTAAATTTCTTAATCTAATTAATTAAATGGTATGGCGATTAATTAATCTAATTAATCGCACATACATACAGACCTACAAGAAGGAGATTTTTTTACCATTTATTATTGAATTACAAGCCTATATCTCAGGTAAAAGGTTGTGACATTTTTTATCACTGACTGAACAAACCTATGAATTAGGTTACAGTGGATATAACAGTTGTAACTTATTAATCACAAACAAACGACAGGTTACAATGGTCATGACATTTTTCATAATTATTTGTTAAAACAAACCAATGTCTCTAGGCTCATGACCATGACAATTTTGTTTTTTACTGAACACAATCTTATATATTAAATGCGCTGTCAGTTCCGACGGTGGTCACATTTTTTCGGACGCCCCAGTCTTCGACCACTGATAGAAACTGTTCGGCAACACGCATCAGAGTAGTGCCGTGTGACTGACTTCAGCACAGTTAACGCGAAGGGTTGAAGTTTCCAGTCACAATCGATGACATGCGCAGTAGGCTAACACCTAGATAGTTATGATTACTGATCGACGTCCAGTGATCTCCAGTTAGGGCGACATGTTTAGCTTGAGCTAAATTGTCCCGTTTAGTTTTATTTCTGTGTCATACAGCTGATTTATTCTCGAAAGTACCGTACCTCTTGACGGTTGTGTGTAGGTTGTATCGGAGGAAGCAATTCGAAATGCATCCATAAGCCCCTTGTCTTTCACAACATTAATAGGCCTACAGTCCATTGCAATCCATTTAGATGTCGCATTTGTTAATGATTGTGATGTAGACTTACTTAATTTGTGACGACTCGTCTCAGGAAGCATGGTTTGACGGAGCTTGCTGACTGTCGCAGCCGGGGGTAAGGTGACCGCCAAGCTCGCTAAAACATGCTTCGAGTTTAGGTGGTATTTCAAGCTATTTTCGTTTTGCATCTTGATCGATTTGCTACTAGGTGGCTGCAATTCTAGAAAGTGTACAGGTCTGTAGAAGGGCGGGCCCGTTAATTGCGTTAGAAATATTAACGCGTTATTTTTTCCTGTGATTAATTAATCAAATTAACGCGTTAAATTCCCACCCCTAAAAAATACACTTCCAATAAAGTGAGTGTTGGCAAAACTGATTGTCATTTTTATGTTGAGGCAGTGGGGGTGTTTGCAGCAGCTGCTGAATGTAACTGATAAAGTAACGAGTTATCTGACTTAGTTACTTTTAAAATCCAGTAATCTGTACAGTAACTAAGTTACTTTTTAGTGGTATAATCAGTAATCAGATTACTTCTTCAAAGTAACTGTGGCAACACTGCTCTTGACTGACTCTAAAATTATTCATTCAGTGATTCATCCGTCTAATCCCCTCCTATCGGCCAGCCAAGAGTCATGTGATTGGTCAGATGGTGTAGTCGGTTGTGATTGGTCAAACGCGTTCAGCATGTGACGCAAATAGAACACCTATTATCATTACTGGATTACGGTTTACAGGTGGTTGGATATTATATACAGTGTATAGATAAGAAAGGGAAAATATTGAAATATGTTTCCACTGTCTATCCCACCTAAATCCATTCAAACAGTCCGACAGTTTGGAACTATTGAGAGCTCCATGAATCACGTGACCACGGGGCAGCGAGATCAAAGTGTGTCGCAATTCTGTTTTTCAACGGCTCTGAGTAGCCCTAAACAGACAAACGGCTCTACACATAACGTGTTTCGTAAGTATGTCATCTCATTCAGGACTTAATCCTCTCTCAGCCTCCGTAGTGCTTCAAAAGAGATTTGCAGAGAGAACCACACTACTAGATGGTGCTAAAAATGACACGATGCTCCTTTAAGGTTTATACTGCATCAATTAATAATCAATCAAGTGTAACAGAAATAACATTTTCGTTCATTCACCATCTCAACATATGAGCACTTTACAAAATTAATGGCATTTACTCACTCGTTGGACATTCTAAACCCATGACTTTCTTTATTTTGTGAAACACACAAAAAAAGAGATCTTCAGCAGATTGACAATTTGGTCAACATCTACTTTCATTACATCTCTTTTCTATCCAGCAACATTAATGGTGACATGTAAGTCTCTTACAGGTCTAAAAAACACAAGGATGAGTAAAGGATGACATTATTCGTTGCCGTAAACAAATCTTACTGGTTGTGAGGTCAAATGTGCAACTTAGTTTCCCAATACTTTATTTTTAGGAGTGCCTTGTATAAAGTTGTTACCAGTGAGATGCCTGACCTCTCATTCCTGCAGGTGGTGTACTTCACCAGCGCAGGGCCTTTAGTAAGCACAACTGATGACGGATATCCATTGAAGATTCTTTAGTGGATTCTTCCTTTGGTGAAGCCATATGATTTTTGAAAATCGCGAGCCATAGGTTCCTGACCACTGATCTAGCGCATCTTCAGCAGATTGTAT
This sequence comes from Triplophysa tibetana, assembly GCA_008369825.1. NCBI lineage: Eukaryota > Metazoa > Chordata > Actinopteri > Cypriniformes > Nemacheilidae > Triplophysa > Triplophysa tibetana. The sequence continues at coordinate 23,416,671 of CM017900.1, read as the reverse complement.
AATCCATTCAAGAGAGGGCTAACCATTTCTTCATTCAAAATTCTAAAATGTAAAAAAAAAAAGATTTTTCACATATAGTGAAGCACATTAAACGCTTTATCAAAGTTATTTATGCATACATGTTTAAAACCCATTAACAGTGTATAGTTGTATATTTAAAATGTGGTTAAGTTTAACAGTATAGTTCTATGTATATTGACAGCCTTCATTCGTGTTTGGGAAAAAATTCTCTGGCTTCCATGTGAACATGAGATCCGGTCTGCGTCACAGTCAATGTTGTGCATTATTTATGTGGTGCTACAGTGTAACAGGCAGTTTCATGAACCTGCAGCACCACCAGGTAATGCTCTCATTTCTTTATATCTCCTAGCAAATAAACTAACCTGATTAAGTCAACAATTATAACTTTGTTTAGTGAATAGCAGTGTATACAATTGACTTTATAAGATGAGATTACAGAACATGAATAGGCAGGAAGGACATGTTCATGACATGCAATGTGAGTGTTCATTTCTTGTGCAGAGCAATGACGTCTCTTCTAGAAGATGGCTTGATAAAAACGGGCTCAATCGAGCAGGTGATGGCTCCTCTGTCCACTCACCTGTGTCAGCTCATCCTGCTGTGTGGAAGTGATACAGAACTGGACCAGTTCACTCAACTGGAAGCGGCCGCTACAGCTGTGAGCAAAGCTTCTAAAAACATGGCGGCTATGACAACAAGGTCAGTTACATTTATTACTTTCTTGGCAAGATGGGAGGTAAGTCAAATTCATTTTAAACAGTGTATTGCAGTATTTACTAAACTGAAGTAATTTGCACTACACTACACTATTAAACATTTTTTGCTGCCTTACGTTTTTAAGTACAATCAAATTAGTTTTTACAAGTGATTTCAACTTACTTTTACTTTTTGTTCTTAACTTTATCAATATCATATTCTCTTCAAAATAAGCAATTTCAACTCACTATTAAAAATTACACCAACCTAACCACTTGACAAAATGTGAAACAATAAATTTAAGAAATTACTTGTAAAGCCAATGGGATTGAACCAAAGATTATTATTAACAAGATGCGCCAATGCCCTTACAAAGAATGGCGAGGAATGGCACGCTCAATAAGGCGGCTCAAGCGAAGGAAGTCCCGCCTTCCAGCATAACGAACAAATCAGTAAATTCATTCAGTAAAGACTGTCGATTCTCTGGTGCGTGGCTCTCATGAGGCGCTTGCTAGCCTGTGTGAAGGCGCAGTAGATGAGGCTGCCTGGAAAAAGAAGATTCATAGCGCAATTTAAGCTTTGCAAACCAAAGTTATAATAGAGTTCATGTCATGTTTAATTATTGATCAGAAATATGCTGTTTAATTGGGATTTTAGAAATATCTGCGGTCCCTCATTCAAGTAGATAGGACTGTGGACTTCCTATGACGCAATAGCTGCCCAGACGTGTTGCAAACATGGCCACCGAGTGTCACGACTTCCGTAAATGGACTTTGATTGAACTTAAAGGGGTAGTTCACCCTAAAAAATTTATTCTGTCATCTTTACTTACTCTCAGGTATTTTCAAACCTGTATTTGTAAACGGATGAACACAAAGAAAGATATTTGGAAGAGTGTTGGCAATTTTCAGTTCTGGGACATCATCCACTACCAAAGTAGATTAAACATTCTTGTATATTTTTAGTATACTATATTACAGTATATTAACATAGCATGTTGTTTACATAGTTCCTCAAATAAAAGATACTAAAGTGCTAAAGTGCTAAAACATGTTAATTATATATCATATAATATTTATGGTGGGTCGCCAAATTTTTTTTTTTTAGGGTCGCTCTTTAAAAAGTTTGAAAACCACTGGTTTAAAGAATATAAAAGGACAAAAACGTGGCAGCAAGGTAACATAATGGTACTGTTGTAAGTGGTTGAAGATGCATGTCGACTTACATTACATCTCTTATTCTTACATTTAGGCTAATGGAAAATACAGAAGATAACATACTCAAAATTGAGATGGATCCCCTAGTGGAATCTCTGACTGTGTCGGGTCAGCATGTGCTCCTGGCCACCCAAAAGCTCAGCATACAACCAGAGGTCATGGAACACAGAGAAGAACTCATTGAAGCAACTCAGAATGTGATGTTGAGTGTGGTAAAGGTAATTTGTCTGCATGCTGAAATGAGAGAAAAAGAGTGAACTCTGAAAATGTTTGTGCCTGACTGAAATGCTACTAAATTAGCATTATTGTTCCATAGATTCTTTTGGTAGAGGATGATGCGACTGTTAGGAAGATCACAGCGGCTGCTGATTGGCTCTTGCATTGTCTCTCTCAAGTAGGAGCTGCAGAAGACGTTTCATCCTTATTGAAAGCGTTTCAAGTCTACTCCAAGGCAATGCTGCTCCTTCACAGCTCCTTGTTGGAACGAATACAGGAACTGCGTGATAACACACAGCAGAAGCGTTTGAAAGCGTCTCTAGACACCCTGAGAAAGTGTGTCTCCATGCTCCACACCGCCATGTACACAACCATCAAACATCCAAACAGCGAGGAGGCTCAGAGTGCAAAGCATTACATCTTAAACCAAGTGGAATCGACTGTGAATGACATTGTTAGCACACTCAAGAGTAAGTGTGAACCGGGTGTTATGGGTTCGTGTGGATACTACACCGAAATACAAAACACTTTACAGAGGATGCTGTCTGCCCCCGCGTCTGTTAAAGATGCTGGATTTGATGTCATGCTTCGTGACCTGGTGCTCCACAGTATGATGGTAGCAAACGCTTCCAGGAGGGAAATCCAGTTGGAAGTGGCTGGGAACTGCAAGCTGGTCCTACAACGCTGGTCAGGGATTTCTCAACAAATCAAACATTATGATGATCAAGAACTCAGGAACGCATGTGCTTCTTTATCGCAGCAGATCCATAAAGTCAATGATGCTGTTGCGAAAGCCACCATGTTCCAGATAATGGACATATTTGTCTCAAGTGTAGTTCCCTTGGAGCAGCTGGTGCACGCTGTTAGCCGTATTTCCCAGGAAAAGCTTGATGATGAAGAGTTGGATGTGAAAACACTTGAGGCGCAATGTGAAAACTTTGAAGCTCACGCTGATAAGATAGCAGAGGTGGCGGGCTTCATCTCATCTTTAGCATGTGATGAAACAAGTCTTGAGGGTGTAGATAACTCAAGAGCATTCATTTTGCAACTAAAAGAGGCAATAGAAGCGCTCATTTTGGATATTCGGGAAGATGGCGTGCACTGCGCAGTAGTTCTGCAGAAGCTGAAAGAGATAACTCAGAGATGGAGAGAAGAGATGGAGCAACTTCTGCATGTTTGTAGCGGCATCATGAACGTTAAGGACTTCGTCTGTCTCGCTCTTAAGGAAATGGGACTGGACTGGGGGGCTTGTGTTGATGCAAATAAAGATCAGAATGTGCAGAGATTCACCAAACAGGCAGGTTTGCTCATCGGGCACATGAGCCAAGTTATACAGTTTGTGAGAAGACACGTTGATAAGAGTGACAATCCAATCTACCGTAATGGGCTTCTGGTTTTGATAAAGCAAGCAGAGTCCTGGGCGGCCGAGGTGACAAACTGTCTCACTGATATATACTCTAAAACAGGCCTTAGCATTGAGGAATTCTCATTGCTTTCCGACAGCGTTTTAATAGCTTTAAGGCACTTTGACGTTCTACGTGAAGGTCTTGATGGCTTGCAGCATCCACATTTGCTAAGTCCACTCCGGGAGGGAGCTCGGCAGTTTGACAGTACCGCACTGTGCTCCGTGCCCATTTCAGAAGCTCGAAGTGATGATGATAAAACTGAATCCGAGATGTCAGTGCACAGCTCCGCTATTGAAGATATTCAATTTAAAGGTTATTTGGAGACTGTTCAACCAATCATGGAGCAAAATGTGCCAAACACAGAAGAAGAGTGGATTGTACCTGTTGTTGAATCTAAACCTGTTGTACAGCTTTATAATGTTGATTTATTGCCTCTGTTGTGTGAAGTTGTCAGCATGACCAAAGGAAAAGACGTAGAAGCTCTCAACATGGCTTGCACTGGAGTTCTGGGGCTCTCGAACAGCTATGCCCAAGCTGCCAGAGAGGCCACCAGCGTTATAAACACAGTTGACAATCTGGAAATGGAAAGTCTGCGATCTGAACTAGTGTCCCTGACGCCCTTGCTCGTCCAGACAGCACAGGAAACAGCCATGAGTTCAGCTATGAGTACAGACAATATTTATAAACACAGCGCACAATTCTCAGACCTCATCAAAAGTGCCCGGAAGATATTGATGCCGGTGGCAGGGATGTGGTACCATGCCGTTTACTCCATGTTCCAAAACTATGTACCAAGCATGTTGGAGTCTATCACACAGGAACTCACAGAGGTGATGTGTTTATGTGCGGATGCTGTGCAACTTGTGACATCGGTGGACATCAAGATGTTGGGTGAGTCTCATGAGAGTATTATGACCTTGCAAAGCAAACTCCAAAAAGCTCAAACCAATACCAAGAATCTTACAGACCTTGTTGGTTCAAGGTTAACTCTAACTGATGAGCTCGATGGCCACTGCATGCTTTGGGCTTTGTCTATTCAAGTGCTGCTGAATTCATTGGATAGAATTTTAGGAACGTCTGATGGCAAGCAAATGAAACATCAAATGACACCCAAGAAATGGTTAGCAGCGATGTCAGAGAACTCGCTTCGTATCCAAGAAGCTGCAAGACTGTCTTCTTTGAACTGTTTAGACAGCTATAAGATTAAACATTTAGAAGAACTACAAGAAGAGGTGAAGATGCTTACGGACTCATACCTACAAGTTGCAGAAGATTTTGGTACCGTGTCTCTCTCAAGTGTCTTGACGTTGGCCAAGTCAGAGCTTCTACAGAGACAGCTTCAGATTAAAATGAAAGCACTCACTTGTCTCCTGAGTAAGATTAACAAGGATTACGTGACAGCAATTCAAAACATTATTGCTTTGGCATGCTCAGTGAAAAGTAAAGATGGCAGCATAGAAACTGAAGATGCTTTGGCACAGTTTGAAAGCGAAGCAGATTTGTTAATGAAGAGTGTTAAAAATGCAACAGAGTCCATTGAAGACTGTTTCCATTTTATCAGAGACCCAAAGGAGAGATCAAATCTACGTTTTTTCAATGACCACTTGTCATTTCAGATGTCAGACGTACTGTGTAGAGCCAGAATGATCGCAGAGACACAAATTCTGGGCGAGACTCTAACTCTTGACATACAGACACAGTGCTGGTCAGCAAAGGCTCACTATCTTGTAGAGGAAATTTCTAAATTGGATGGAATTCTTGACGTTACCAAAGAAAAGATCAAGGCTGGGTTGAAGGGCAGAGAGTCCGGTGGATGTATGAAGCCTCAAATATCAATACCATTCACGCAAAAAAGGGAAACCCTGCATCCTATACACAAAGAAGCAAATCTCACGGCCAAAAAGAAGCAAGATTCTACCGCAAGCAAACCAAACATCCAAGATGTGTCCAGTCAGGACCAAAATAAGGTAACAACTGTTGATGAATGAGTTCATTACAAAATAACACAACATAATGCACACACAGGAAAACATCATTTGTTCCATTTCATATTCAGGAAGTGACATCACGAATGAGCACAAGAGTGCCCACATTCACCTCGGTGGACATGACTCTCTCATACACGTCCCTTTTTCTCAAACGAGAGACAGAGAAGTGGGATGACAAGGGTAACCAGGTCGTCAAGGTGACGAAGGAAATGGCTGAAAAACTCTTTCACATGGCCCAATATTTAAAGCGTAAAGGACCGATACATGTAAGCAACTCAGACAAAGATATTGTACTCTTCAACAACAGAGATCTTAATTCCATGTTTCCCCAACAGAGTAAAGATGCTTTTGTGACGTCTGCAAAAGATCTTGTTTCGAGCGGCCAGTCCATCACCCGGTTTGTGCGTGTCATAGCAGACCATTGTTTGGACAAACATTGCACTGAGGAGCTCTGTATCATTGCGGAGCAGATTGTTACCATTTCCAACCAACTCACCATCATCTCTAGGTGAGAAACGTTCAAAGCTACTCTGACTCTCAGATCTGTTTCACAGTTGATGGACTTTCTTACCTTTCTCCCATGCTCAATAACAATACAACTATTAAACATGCAAAACTCTCTTGTGACCCAAGGGGTGCATGGTGTTTCTCCAGTGTTAATGCAGTGACCCCTGGATGTAAGTCATCGGATGAGATCCTGGTGAAGAACGCACAGAATCTACTACAGACGGTCATCCAAGGTGTCCGAGCTGCAGAAACTGCTTGTATCAGGGTAAGAGCAATGTAAAAAACCTGTCATACTTGACTTGTAGTTGTGTTTGCTCTTTTGATAAAAGTATCATTTTCCAAACTATAAAGTGGGCAAATTTAATCTCATCGTTTACTTAGAAATAATTGGCAATGATGGTCTGAACTGTCTTTGTGGTTTTTACAGGGCTTGAAACAACCGGAACCAAACTCTGAAGCGTCAAAGGCAGCAGCTTTTTGTTTCCAGTGGAAAAAGAGTCTTCTCATCCAACGAGCTCAGGAGCAGCTCAACCCTGAAACTGATGACTTGGGTCTACGAAGAACCCCACAGAATTCCAGTTTGCCCAGCCTTGCTCCACCTATCAATGTCTTAGACAATTTCAAATAAGCACAAACCTTATTGTGATTCCTTTTACAATATTAAGCATTAAATGTAAAATAGTTTTAAAAACGATTTAATTGAAGGCATCAAACAACGGCAATTTTCATGTTCTTTCAGTCAAACGTATCTATAGAGAGAGACAGACATTTTACCCGTCCTGCTCTGTGGAAAAAGTCTTCAAGTGCTTAATTTATAGTATGTTGCATAGAAACCGTCCCTGGATTAGATTTTACGAACATTTCACAAAGTGCGTATGTGGTATTCATAAAACGAACGTACTGACAGACAACGAGTATACTCTATCAGATGTGAAATCGTGTTTTTGCGTACGCACACTTTACGATCAAACCGTTTTATAAGCAAGGCCCCTGATTCCTACCTAAAAAGAACATCTGTATAATACAAAATATTTGTCAGTGCCTTTTATACCTATGTAACTCAACCAAGAAAAATATATCAAATGTCATAGAAAACATTAAATGTAACGTTTTAATACATGCTAAAACATAATTACAAATCTAATTTGGAATAAATCAAAAGTCAACTGACTACCCTGGCAGCCAAAACCATATAGTTTTCCAGGCTTGTTTATCTTATGTTTCCTTGAAAATCATCTACATAAACACTGGTATCATAATAACTTGATTCAATTTTATTTTGTTTTTGACACTGAATAAAAAAATGGGAAAGAAAGTACTGTTTCTATCCCTCTCTGGTGTTTCTGTCAGCATGGTAAAAGAGCATAAAACAAGTCAGCATTTTCTGTGAACAAACATGAAACGAATACAATAAAACTGTTATGGTCAGAAAATGCAACCATAAAAGGTGAGATAATGCCTCATGTTAAAACAAAAAACATTTACAATAGAGTTTCTCCGAACCCACAACGTTCTCATCACCAGAAATCCCCAAAGCACTAATGAGAGAAAAGATAAAAGAGATATACTCCTGATATATTACAGTGCTTATATATATGATGTATGTAGTCATGGGATAAATATTGTATGAACATTCCAAAATGTCATGTTTTGAGTTTTATACACAGTACTATAAATACGAACGACTCAAGACCCGTATCTGTTTGAGCCTTCAATGATAAAACAACCATTGTTTGATCGGTGTAACATCACAGAGACTGAAGTCCCTAAATATAAGATACAAATTTATTTAAAATATTTCTTGCATTTGCATTGTGAGTAAATACAGTCCTTTCAGAAGTGCCTAAACGATGATCCAAAAGAAAGAAAGACGTTAAGATGATTATGTATCAGTGGAGAAAATATGTACAAAGAAATATAAATAAATAAAAAAGCTTCATATACATGCGGTGAATACAAAGTGTACAGGTGTACAACCTATGTGTGAGCTAGATTCAGTACAGGTGTGTCTACTGACAAAACGGTGAGGCTGTAGGATCAAAAGTTTTAAAGACATCCCTCAAGGGCCGGTCCTTCTTGTTATCTTTGTCCTCCTCATCCTCTTGTGGAGTCGGAACGGGTTTGTTCTGTCGCGGGTCTACGTAAGCGGGTCTTATCAGCCCTGCTAGTGCCTGAATGGGCAAGTTGTGCACCGCGGGTGCCGCAGCACGGACTGGCAAACAAGGAGACGCCGGCATTATCGCCGGCACAGGCAGACTGGATGGACAGCCACCGATTTTGCTGTTTGAGTCTTCAACTGGGCTCTTCTCTTCCTTTTCAACTCCGGTTCCCCATGATGGAGATGCATGAGGCGGAGAGTTTTGGAGCTTAAGAGAGGGCTTCGGGATACTGGGATTTTTACAAAGATCTTCATTCTCGCATTTTGGAGAGAGTAAAGAGTGATTGCGTGGATCGTATAAACTGATGCCTCCTAACAGCGTGGTGGGGCTCTCCAGACCTGCACCCATGGAGGATGCCAGACGGGGTGCATACGGGGGTAGTTTCTCCGACTCGGGCTTGGATGCAGCGGTGGGTTGGTTTGAGCTTCCTACACGTTGCAGTCGTGGGTCAATGGACCCCTTTTCTCTCATACCCGGTAGCTTGGACTCCAGACTGCCAGAGCGGCTAACTCTCGGATCAAGTGTTTTGGGACTACGGGGATCAGCGTGATGGCGAGAATCTAGCGTCCTACCTGGAGGGCTACCAAACCTCCCGACTCCCTCTTTGAGGCGTGCGGCTGCCAGACGAGGATCAGGAGGGCTCAGAGTGCCTGAGGGAGGGTGGTCCGGTGGGGAGGAGAAACTACGGTTTAGTTGAGCGTCAGCAATTAAAGGTGGAAGCGGCAGATTTATGGACGGCTCCTGTTTGGGGATCAACGAAGGGAGGAGATCCTCAGGGCCCCACACCACCGTCTGAGCGAAGACAGGACGCTGGAGGAGGATATCCACCCGGATGTGACTGAACTGCTTGATCTGGCATCTAGGATCTCGCAGAATGGCCCCAGGGCTCGGATCCAACGGGATCAAGGCTGCCCTCTCTCTCAGCTCTTGCTCACCGTCCTCATCGTCATCTCCGGCGAGAGGCTTGTGGGACATGGAGGGGTTTGGATGGCGATGAGATTCGGGCTTGGAGGAGCTTGGATCAAGAGATTTCATTTTGCGGGGGTCCCTGGCAAGCCTGGGGTCTCCAAGACTGTCTCCGTGGTCCTTTCTTGGGTCCGGGGGGCCAGCTTTAATTCGAGGGTCGCTGGGCAGAGCTCGCTCCTTCTGCATTCTGGGATCCATGTGGACAGCTGGTGCTGTGCTATGCTGCTGGTTTTTCAACATATCGTTCTGTTTCTTGAGAGTATTCAGAATGGCCTTAACGCTGCTGCCCTCTTCCTCATCACTGGAGTACCAGTTAGGAGTTTCATCTGTGTAAGAAGCAGAGATCATGATAGTTGATTCAAATAAATGATTGAAATGAAGAGTTATGCTTGTATTTTGTTCCAACCTTTCTCTCTGCTGGAAGGTGCACAGCTCTGATCCTCTTCTCTGCGATTGTCAGAGTCTTGATGGCTCTGATTCAGGTGTAGAAGCAAAGCCTTCTGGACAGCTGGAAGAAAGTCCTGCATCCCAGACTCGATGTTACCCTGCATCTGAGAGTCTTGCATGGGTCCATCATCTAAAGTACAAAGAATAAAAGGTAGAAAAGAGAAAAGTGTAGCACTACATTTTACAGATTGAAAACGTTTAAGGCAAATATGAGCCCTACCTCCTTGGGTCAAAGACTGGCTGGTAAACAGATTCTTGAAGAACTCTGATGGCATCTGGCCCATGTTTTGAAAACGCATATTCATCTGCATGTCAGGCCTGGGTTGGAACGGTGCCCCCTGTTGGTTCATGGGTGGGCGGTTCATGTGCTGCATGATGCCATGGAACGGAGGGGGCTGCCCTTGGTGTCCGGGCATTGGTGGGCACTGACCAAAGCCCTGGGAGGGCGGTTGACCTGTGGGACTCTGTGGTATTCCTGGACCTGTGAATGGTGGCGGGGGGCTTCCCATTGAGCATGGAGGTGGTGGGAGGGAAGGATTTGGGGGAGGTGACATCATATTGCCAGACTGCATATCCTCAGGACCGCCAGCGAAAGCCATTGGACCTCCACTTCCCTGAAACTGTCCAGCAGGGGGTGATGTACTGTTGTAGAAATTGGGCCTGCAATGAACGAATGAAATATATAATGTTCATCATAATGATATTATATCTATCAGTTCATTTTGTTTAAGAAAACATGTTTTTTTTTTGTCCGTTCCAAATTCATACAAATCAAACTGCAATTGGGTTGTTTTGATTAAGTAATAATAATAAAACTTGCACCATGAGACACACACAAAAATACATGACAACACAATAATAAACGGTGATCTCCTTTTCCAAAAAAACTCTTTATATACGGTGTTTTATGCATTCTGACTCCTTTATAATGTTAAATGTGCTGTCTTCAAATGCTTGACATGGACCACTTTTCAAAAAAACGAGTTATATGTTTGACGCAGTATTTTTGTGCTCTAATTACTCCCCCAGCGATCCTAAAGATTTCTGAAAGTTTCTTTCGAACATGAAAATCTGTTTGGATACAGCTTTTCTTAGTCCCTTATTGGATAATTCTTATTACACAACCCCTCCCCCCATTGGTCGTGACGGCCACTTTAAAACAGACATTGACTTTTCAATTCACACTGTGTTTATGAGAATCTTGAACTTATCTTAATCCTTCAAGTAATGCCTGTATGAGATCATTAAATTTCCTCAGATCAATAAATCAATCAAAGCTCAATAATGCAGAATAAAGGACTCAATAACCAATAGTACCTTAATGCAATCTTCTGTGCCAGGTCCACAGTAGGCTGAACTTTGATTTCAAACAGAGAGGGGATCTTCTTGCCTCCATCTGGTGGGCTTCCAGGCCCAGGGGTGGGCAAAAGTCCTACCCCGGGAGGCGGTTTAGGTAGTGGGGCGATTCCATGTTTCCTCAGATCTTCCAACTCCATCTCATCCTCATTTACATGCTCCTCTTCTGTGTTAAGAATCTTAAAACGTACAATAATAAAATCAGATTTCCAAATCATGCTTAGTCCAATAAATGTCACATTTAAACAGTTGTAAGAAGTAAAACGTAAGTGTGACTACAAAACTTACCAATGACATTTACACTTGCATATTAGAAATTTACTCCAACCCATTGTGCAAAGAAATGCGCTTAAAAGGTTCTTCACAGCGATGCCAGAGAAGAACCATTTTTGGTTCCACAAAGAATCATTCAGTCGAAAGTTCTTTAAAGAACCATCTCTTTCTTACCTTTCCATCTTCTGGAGATTGTTTTACTTTTTCGTCATAAAAAAACGTTTGTTCTTCGGATGTTAAAGGTTTTTTATGAAACCAATTAGACAAAAAGGTTCTTCTATGGCATCATTCTTTTTAAGAATTTAAGACAGGGCATTTGACCTCAGCTTACCCAAAAGCTTGCTTAGTAAATGTAATTTCAGTCTTTACCTTGTCCAAAAGTTCTTTAGTTATGTCGGTCAAAGGCTCGTGAGAAAACTTGCAGTTGTCGCCTTGATAACACTTTGCACCGGTGTGAAAGAACTTGCAGGGATACTCACGTACACCTCTGGGTCAAGGTTCAAAACACTGAACAAATGCTCATAGATCAGATACATGTGCACTATACATCTCAAACAGTCAACTGGATGAGCCGTTGCTTTGGATAAAAGCGTCTGGCAAATGCATAAATGTGATTTTGAGAAAAGGTGTTTAAAGGATATTGTGCATGTATATACAGGCGTCTCCTTTGGTACAGTATCCCTGGACATAAAATTTGCACAGTTCCTTCTTTTTCTCTGGAACAACATTGTCATGTTCAAACTTGCACTGGTCCCCCTGTGAAACATTGAGAGAAAGATGAATGGGGATTATCTTTAAACACAAATTACGCGCATCAATAGATTGAGTAATTTATGTATTTATATTTCAGAAACTCAAGAGTAAACATACTTTGATGCACCTCCCCTCGATGAAATATTTACAAATGTGCCTCCCGTTGTGTTCAACCGTGTGTTGATTAATGAATTCCTGGCTCATGATTGGACGCTTCTTCTGAAAACTGGGAGGACCTTTAGATTCCTGTAGAGACGACAACATTACAGCACTGCAGATTTAACAGCTGATGTTCTGTTTAATGATAACAAATTCTCACCCCGTCTCCTCCGCACTGATCTCCTCCTCGACCACGTCCCCGGCCCCAGTTCTTCCCCTTCTGTTTCTTGTTTTTGTTGGGCATTCCGCGTCCCCTGCCCATGGCACCACGACCTTTACCACGCTGACCTCCAACTGTGAGAGGAAAGACCCTTAGATTCCAATGCTACTTAGACCAAGATCGCGGCGCGTGAACATCGCGAGGCTCAGCGTCTCTCCAGTTTTAGCATTTATATAGTGTTTTTCCTGCTCATATCTGGCCTGTTCGTTCAGAACAGCTGTGCATTCACAACGTACACCCGGCATGAGCTTTTGGATATCGGTTTGCACATTCCCGGAAGATATATCAGCAACATTCAACTCGTCCCTGAGATCGTCAAAACACCCGACGCTACGCACCCCACACGGCCGGACGGAAGTGCTCGCCGGCGGCGTCGAGATCGTAAACAAAGGCAGGGAAAGCGCGGAGGGCTAAGAGCTAAGCTAAAGCTAACACCACACCGGCTCTCTTTACCCAGCATTTTCCTTGCTAATGTACGATCATTAGTGAACAAAATGGATGAGATTCGACTCCGCATCATCAACAACAAAAGACTTTTGAACTGTCATAATCTTCACGGAAACATGGCTGCACAGCAGCATACCGGACAACGCTATTCAGTTAGCGGGCTACAACACACACCGTGCGGATAGAACGGCAGAGGAATCCGGTAAGAGATGAGGAGGTGGAGTTTGCATTTATGTCAATAAAGCTTGGTGCACAAACTCTGTTATTGTCGGGAGACACTGTAGACCGTTTTATCTGCCACGGGAATTCACTTCCACCATTATAACGGCAGCTTATATTCCACCGGATGCTGATGCCAAGCTTGCTATGAAAGAACTTCATGCAGCCATCAGTAAACAACAGACTGCTCACCCGGAGACTGCATGTATTGTTGCGGGAGATTTTAATCACTCTACCTTAAAGACAGTGCTCCCTAAATTTCACCAGCATGTTTCTTGCCACACAAGAGGAAACAAAACTTTGGATCATGTCTATACAAACATGGCTGAAGCTTAGTGAAGACCATCAAGGTGTGGCCTGCGGGGGCAGACTTCACACTCCAGGAAAGGTTTCTACACACAAACTGGAATATGTTTGCTTCTCAGGCCACCAGTGGCTCTCACACGGACATAGACAGATACACCTCCTCTGTAGTGGACTACATCAATACCACCATTGATAGTGTCACAACTCAGAAGCAGATCACCATATACCCCAATCAGAAACCATGGATGAACAAGGAAGTGCGCCTCCTGTTGAAAGCACGCAACACTGCCTTCAGATCAGGTGATGAACATGCCTACAGTACTTCCCGGGCAAATCTGAAGAGGGGCATCAAAAAGGCCAAGCACTGCTACAAGTTGAAGCTAGAGGAGCACTTTTCCAATTCTGACCCTCTTCGCATGTGGCAGGGCATCCAGGCCATAAGTGACTACAAACCCAACCACTCCATCCCCATAACCACAGATGCCGCCTTCCTGAGTGAGCTTAATGACTTTTATGCACGCTTTGAGAGAGACAATAAGGAACCCGCCACCAGGCTCACACCTTCTACTGACCACCCAATCATCACACTAAATTCCACAGATGTTTTCACTGCACTAAGCCGGATAAATGCGCGCAAAGCTGCTGGCCCAGATGGCATCCCTGGTCGCGTACTCAGGGCATGTGCGGAGCAGCTCGCTGGGGTCTTCACGGACATCTTCAACCTGTCCCTCGCCCAAGCAGTGGTTCCAGCATGTTTTAAATCCACCTCCATTGTGCCCATCCCAAAAAATTCCAGCCCGACATGCCTGAATGACTACCGCCCTGTAGCACTCACACCCATTGTTATGAAGTGCTTCGAGCGGCTGGTCCTGTCACACCTAATAGACTCTCTACCATCCACACTGGACCCACACCAATTTGCCTACCATAGCAATAGGAGCACAGATGATGCGTTGTCTATGGCGCTGCACTCTGTGCTCACACATCTGGACAATAAGGACACTTATGCACACATGCTGTTTGTAGACTTCAGCTCTGCATTCAATACCATCATCCCTTCCAAGCTAATCATCAAACTTGGAAACCTAGGCATTAACAACTCAACCTGCAACTGGATTTTGGATTTCTTGACGAACAGGCCTCAGCTTGTTAGGTTAGACAACATCTGCTCCACCACAATCACCCTCAACACTGGTGTACCACAGGGCTGCATACTGAGTCCATTTCTCTACTCCCTTTTCACACTCGACTGCAGGCCTGTGAATGGATCTAACTCCTTCATCAAGTTCGCAGACGATACAACAGTGATTGGTCTCATCAGCAACAACGATGAGACTGCTTACAGGGAGGAGGTCCAGCACCTGGCCACATGGTGCTCAAACAACAACCTGCTCCTTAACACCTACAAGACAAAGGAGATCATCGTGGACTTCAGGAAGGCGAAAGGAGGCACACACGACCCCATCCACATTAATGGGATGGCTGTTGAACGTGTTTCCAGTTTTAAGTTCCTGGGGACCCATATTTCGGAGGACCTGTCCTGGAACTCCAACACCTCATGCCTGGTCAAGAAGGCTCACCAGCATCTCTTCTTTCGGAGGACACTGAAGAAGAACCAACTGTCTTCAACTATCCTGGTGAACTTCTATCGCTGCACGATAGAGAGCATCCTGACCAACTGTGTCACAGTCTGGTACGGGAACTGTTCTGTTGCTGAGGGCAAGGCACTGCAGCGGGTGGTGAAAACAGCCCAGCACATCACAGGAACTACACTCCCTTCCATTGAGGACATCCAGAAGAAACGCTGTCTGCGTCAAGCTCGCAGCATTCTCAAGGACTCCTCTCACCCCGCTCATAGACTGTTTACTCTCCTGCCTTCCGGTAGGCGCTTCAGGTCCCTCCGGACAAGAACAAGCAGACTAGGAAACAGCTTTTTCCCAGAGCTAGCTAACACGAACTCATCTACTGCACTGTAACTCTATTAACTGGATCTACTCATCTATTGCACCATAACTTCAATTACTGTATTAGTAACTCATTAACTCTATTAACTGCATCTACTCATCTATTGCACAATAACTTTAATAACTGTATTGGTAACTCAGTAACTCTATTAACTGCATCTTCTCATCTACTGCACTGTAACTTCAATAACTGCACTAACTCATCTACTGCACTGTAACTCTATTAACGGCATCTACTTATCTATTGCACCATAACTTCAATAACTGCATTAACTCATATGCTGCACCGTACCTTTAATAACCGCATTAACTCATCTACTGCACTGTAACTTTAATAGCTAATGTCTGTTATTAATGCACACTTAAGTCACTTGCACTATTGTATAGTCTAAATTGTTATCTGTTCATAACCACCTGTACATTATTGTTCACAGTATATATCCTTCTGTATATATTGTCCATAGTACATACCGACTGTCATATTGTCATAGAACATTTGTATATTATTCCCCTAATATTGTATTCTGTATTTATTCACACTGTATATCCTGCACTTGCTAATTGCACTTCTGGTTAGACCTAACTACATTTCGTTACACTGTACTTGTATATGTGTAATGAAAATAAAGTTGAATCTAATCTAATCTAAATTCACAATTTGTACAGAGCTGGACAGGTTTTTACTATAGGGAGATAAGAAGTGTGTTGTTCAGGTAAATACACACAAGTTGAAGAAACAAACATACACTGGTGCTGCTGTTGTTGTTGTTGTTGTTGTTGCTGTTTTTGTTGTCCCTTCATGACTGGTCGCTTGGCCTTGTCTTTAGGTGGGCCCCCTTTTCCGTGACCAGACGACTCTTTAGCGTGTTTGTATTTAGACAGTTCCTCAGAGAAATCATCCTCCTCTTCATCGTAGTCGTACTTATCTTCACTGTACTTGTCCATCTCGTTCTTGTGCTGCACCGACCTCGGTGGTTTTCCAGGCTCATTTTCTCTCTAGAGACATTGGTTGACATGAATCGAGTAGAATGAAATCATAAGAGATTTTAAATTCCAGTACCTGAGCCTTTACTCACCTGCGCCAGCTCCCCATCATGATCTCTGTACGTTACTTTGTTCTTTTTACTCTTGGGCCGGTCTTGACGCTCATGCTCCGATTCGTAGCTCTCCGAGCTGGAGCCGCTGGATGGAGAGTGATGCTGAAACAGAAACAATAGAAAGATCATGAAGGGATGTTTAATCTGCAGAAATTAAAACATTTGAAATCGAGTTGACGTTGATCTCGGAGGACGTGAGCAGCGGCGGTTGTGTGTGTACCAAGACAAAATACAAAATATTTTATACACATCATTCACATGTTTTTCTTTAACTTTTGATTCTAATCTGGAGAAGTAACATCAGAAAAGTGATTAAAATAAATTTCCAAACACACACCTTCTGTCGATCCTGTCTCCTCTTCTTTGACCTTCGCTTCTCTCGAATTTTTCTGTGTCTCTTTCTTGAGTGACGATGTGTCTTGTCATCTTTGTCTTTTCCTTTCTCTTTGTCTTTCTCGCCCTCTTCAGAAACTTCCTTGTTTTCTTTCACCTCTTCGATGCTTATTCCTTCATCATCTATTTCTCCATCCTCCAGTTCTCCATCCTCTCTGTAGAAAAACAAAAAGCTATGAATATTACATAAACAAAACCAGCCACACAACGATTTAACCAGAGGAAAATAATGCATGTATGCTTTTGGCAGACACCTACATTGCTTTGTCCTATACATTTATTTCTGACTATGTGCAATCCCCTGGGATCGAACCCATGTCCTTGGCGTTGCTAGCGCCATGCTCTAACCACCGAGACAAATAGTTTTTTATTATGACAAGTCATTAGTAGAATATAAAAAAAATACAGATTGTTCAACCAAAAAATATTAATTCTGTCAGTATTTACTCAGAAAGAGATCTAGAAAATGTTGGAATGATATACGTTTGAATATTTATTTCTTATTAACCCATTAAATTAAAATGTGCACCAAGGATTTTAAATACATGAAGGTATTTGGCAAAGAAAAAGGAAGCGTAAAGCACCTGGAACATGGCAGATTTGTTAGACTGTTTTAATACTTGATTTTTGTTCAAAATGAAATTTGATTTGATAATTTTGTTTATTTCGGAATGAGCAAAAACTGTTTCTTTTTGAGGACACGAAAACTCCAAGGAAATGTTTGGACTGCTGTTCAGGCCCAACGTACTACTGGGATGTTTACTTTCATCAATAGGTTACACACCATATTAGGTTTAAACCAACATTACTCTCTGTGTTTTGTCAAGAGTAAAGTCCAGTCTGGAAATTGAGTGTCTGAAGAGATCTAAATATTCGGCTTTGAGTTGAGTAAACCATGTCATTGCAGAGTTTCGTTGGGATTTAACACTATGTTCCAAAGCCAAATAAACAGCCTTTAAATACAGAATCTGGGTCACTTAAATGTGCTTTAAAAACACATAAAACAAATAGAAAAGGTTTACACACTTAATGTTTAAAATGAGTGTGATGTATTCTTTATGATGTATAATTGAGATTGGTGGTCGGCTTAATGATGATGTCTTCAAAGTTTAACTGCGTGAGCAAAAGATGGGAAGCTGATCAAGGCATAAAACATCTAAAGCACATTTTACAAACACGACCAACACCTAAGCACACACATTAAAGGGGGTCAAAGGGGAAATGATCAGGAAGCAACTGTAATGGTTTGTGGAGACATTTTAGGATCCGGACATTGTCAAGGCCGGCCAAGATCTGAGGATTTGTTATATGTTATCACTACAAAAATGAAGATGTCAGATCATAAACCGTCAACTGTCTCATACAGACATAGCAGAACAGCACCTCAGCCCAGTGATTATCTACCGGATATCTGTGTGTTTACTTGCTTAAAGTCAACCTTAAATTGTCATAGCTTATTTGCTATATATACATATATATATATATATATATATACACACACTTGACATTTCTAAGCTTAACAAGACATTCATTGCCCAGTTTTAACTTTTCACCATCAGCAAGGGATTTATATTGGTGATGTTAGCTAAGAATGAATGTAACTACATTAGACAAACATTTTTCTTTTGAAAACTATTCTTGTAGACAACCATTGACAAATCCATTCCTGCTATCTGAGCACAGCCCACAAAACCTTCCACCAATCCCTGGCCGACAACATATGGCTCTATCACCAGTACAAGATTCCTGCCATGAATCCCTAGCAGACATGTTTCCTTCCAAGTGGGCGGGGCTTTTCAAAGGACCGTGAGTGGGCGGGGCACAATACGCCTCATGACTATTTGCATACTTTAACAGTCCTGAAACGACGTATTGTCTTAAAATATAATAAGACGTATTACTATAACATGACAAAACTCGCGACGACCTCCCAGAAAACATCAAAATGCGTTTTCTTTAAATCAACTGAAGTGTTAAATAAAGAGTGAATACGCGGGAAAAGCGCTAAAATGGACGAAGATGAGCAGAGTGACACGAGCTTATTGCGTTAAAATGAAACTGCATGCAGTAAAATATGAGCACTACTTCGTGAACTGGGGGAAAGGCCTGACAGAATGAACCCAAGAGAAATGCGTCCTTGAAAAAGAACCAAAGAGAAGTGAAAAGACATAGTCGCACACATGAAGCATTTGCAGATAAGAACATGTTTACTCGACCTTTCTTCCCCTGCCAGCTCACAGTCTGTCAAGTTTTTGTCAAGTACGGGGCTTGGGGGACTGGAGAAGAGGCTCACAAAAGCCATGATGGTTGGAAACACAACTGCTCCGCAACCAGTGTGAGATGCATCAGTCACTCGTTGGCTGAAAGTTTGGATATATTGACAGTCTGGAGAAAAAACTCACGGTTTACGCGTCTCAACAACACATGAGACGCTTAACAACAGACATGATATCCTCAGTCATGTTTAACGCTGTATCAACACAGCTTTGATACCGCAGATTTGTTTACGTCCCCGGCGGTTTCACAGACGCCCTGGTGCGACACTGCAGACGGAGAGTATTGCGTTTGTTTTCGACGCTTTTTTCGGGATCTTCCGCGGACATGGCGCACGCAACATTTCGTGAAAATGGCTGCGAGGATCTTGCAAAAGCCAGGTGTCCCGCCTACTTTGTCGTTGTGGCCAATCGCTGCCTGTCCGTTCGGGCGCGAGGCACAATGACTCGCAATTCTATTGGTCGACGCGCTGGCGCCTAAGTGCGAGGAGAATTCTTCAGCTCATCTATTGGTTAGTCAAGATGTCAGTCATTTTCATACGCACCGTACGTGACGCACTATATAGTATTTAATTGTTCTGTGTAGAGTGTAACTGCATTTTTCGTTTAATAATTTTATATTGAATTAATAGTTACTTAACTTGCGGTATTAAAGAGTTGCCAAAATCAACTTTTATTCTTAACACTTAAAGTTATGTTATATAGCAAAGCTGTGGTGTGAAGTGAATTATAAACCTGTTTATATACATTCAGAAAATGTAAAAACAAGAAAAAATGTATTACAGTTCACTAAGGTCCTTGTTATAAACAGTTTATTTTGAGTAAATTATTACAATTAGGAAAATAAATCAAATTTAGATGACATTAGCTCAGGAACACAATTATTTTCCCATAACAATGTTATGCTTATTAGAATATAGAATAATTATACAGACTACAACATTATGTGTCCAGTTTTAAAAGATATTTTACAAGTTAAATAAACTTAAGTTAAATAATATTTCACTCAAACTCAGACTGGCCTTTCTGTTTCCCGTGAGACATTCATCAAATTCAGAGATGTATCTGAATCAGAATTTGTGTTATGGGAGTCAACTTGACGTGGTTTTCTTTTGTGTTCCCATATCCAACTAACTAATAGAGTTAGACACGCTGATAATACAAATCCGAGCAAAAAGACAACCGCTGACAAAAACACAGGTTCTGTGAATGCTGACAGAAACCATGATTTCTTCTCTGAAACAAGACAGAGTCAGGAGGAGTCATAATTTATTATTTTATTCAAATGAACAGTTATTTAATCAGAGTGACTTACCATAAGTTCTCTTCAGTTTCTCATTGATGCTTATGTGTTCAATCTCACAGGTAACTCCATTGGCACTAATGTTACCGAGGCTGAGATAGGAGGTTATCTGGAATCTGCCATCTCTGTGAGGGAGTATTCCGGTTGTTCATACACCATAATAAATCGGTCTTCCTGTCTGGGTCCAACGCACTCGAATGACATTCGGATAGAAGCCATGCGCAGCACATTTAAGATATTCTTCTTCTTTCTTTCCACCAGAAGACAGAAACACGGATGGTTTTACTACGTTGAAAACAACAATGAAAAAACATTATATCCATTTAAATGTGTAATGATGAAATTTGAAATAGAAAGGTTTAAATCTTTGATAAGATAACAAATCAAACATCTTACAAAGACTTTTCTTGAATAAATAATATATTTCCAATTGTTCTTTATGCAAAGAAATATAAAAATGATATTTACGCACCTGCCTTGGACAGAGAGTTGTTGGACAGCAGGAAAACGGTTTTCACAGCAGAGCACACCATCTTTAGTTTATCTTCTTTTCTCTTTATGTATTCTTTGCCTTGTCTCTCCTCTGCTAAACGTTCACCAGGTTCACTGGTAGCAACGACAGCCTGGTTTACTAAATCAATATGCATCATGTCTTTGCCATCATACCCATATTTCCATAAACGATCAACTTGACCTTCATTGCTAAAGGAGCACTCAATGAACTGCTGAAATGCATGTTCGTCTGAAATGAAACAACAAAAATAATGTTGAGACCTTATTTAACATGAAATGATTAACACACATAACGTCTCGGGTTACTTGGCTGTAACCCTGTTCCCTGAAAAAGCGGGAACGAGATGCTGCGTTTCAAACGCTATGGGAGAACAGTCTTTGTTCGACCGGTTGTGAAGCACGTGTGTCAAACACGCCAAAAATTATTTTGGCTTTAAATAACCTCGGCAGGTGACGTGGCTAATTACACCCGCACCTGCCGGTTATAAATACGCGTGAATGCTGACGCGTCATCAGGTTCCAACTTTGTCTGAAAGGACGTCCGGGCACGCCTACAGTGCGGCATTGAGGCGCAGCATCTCGTTCCCGCTTTTTCAGGGAACAGGGTTACAGCCAAGTAACCCGAGACGTTCCCTATCAAAAGCTACACTCGATGCTGCCTTTCAAACGCTATGGGAACGAGAATACCAACGCCGCCGTACTGGAAGTGTCTGGACCCCCCAAGGTTGTGTGACGTGTGTGCACAATCCGAGAGGAGGACTCAAGCACGACTCTGGGATGTAGACTCCAGGACACGTGAGCCGGGAGTGGCATGGACATCCAGACTATAAAATCTAACAAATGTGTGCGGAGAGGACCAGCCCGCCGCATCACACACTTGCTGCAAGGGGACTCCTCTTGCTAAGGCCATAGAAGAAGAAACCCCCCTTCAGTAAGTCTGAAGAGCACGTACTGGACACAGTAGGTGTAATCTTTCCTGCTCCGACGTCGTGAACGGCGGAGGGCAAAAGGCCTCAAGAATAACCGGATGCACGGTGGAGAACGGAACTTTAGGAAGATAACTCGGGTGAGGATGCAGAATAGCTTTGATCATCCCAGGGGCAAAGTTCAAACAGGATGGCGAGGTCGAGAGCGCCTGCAAATCTCCAATTCTCTTAAGAGAGGTGATTGCCATTAGAAAAACCATTTTAAAGGTCAGAAGCCTGACAGGCGCTGATTCCATAGGTTCGAAGGGGGCGCTAACTAGACCCTCGAGCACTGTCGCTAAGTCCCATGGAGGGACTGTCCTTCTAGAAGGAGGCGTCAGTCGCCTCGCTCCTCGAATAAAACGGACAACTAAAGGGTGCTTTCCCACAGTAACCCCTTCAATCAGGGCGTGGCAGGCCGAAATGGCGGCCACGTAAACCCTGAGAGTACCAGGGCTTATCCCTGAGGACAGTTTCTCTTGCAGAAATTCCAACACTGAAACTATCTGACAGTGAATTGGGTCTGCATGGTGCGCAAGGCACCATCTTTCAAAAACGCTCCATCTAAGGGCGTAGCACCTTCTAGTGGAGGGAGCCCTAGCACTTAAAATAGTCTCTACTACATCAGGCGGGAGCCCAGTGCCTCTCAACTGGTGCCCCTCAGGGGCCAGACATGGAGGTTCCAGAGCTCGGGACGAGGATGAAACACTGTCCCCTGTGCCTGAGATAAAAGATCTCTCCTGACTGGGATCGCCCAAGGAGAGCCGTCTAGGAGGGATACTAGGTCCGAGAACCAGATTCTGGTTGGCCAATGGGGAGCTATCAATAAGAGGCGAGACCCCTGTTGACGGACCATCGCCAGGACTCCCGGGAGCAGAGCTGTCGGAGGAAATGCGTAAAGACGCAGTCTGGGCCACGTGTGGGCCATCGCGTCCAGACCCAGGGGAGCTGGATGAGTCAGAGAGAAGTAGAGGGGACATTGTGCTGTCTCCTGTGTAGCAAAGAGGTCCACCTCTGCTTCGTAAAATTTTTCCCAGATTTGTTTGACTACTTCGGGGTGGAGTTTCCATTCCCCGTTTGTCAGAGTTTGTCTGGACAGCAAGTCTGCTCCCACATTCATATGCCCCGGGATGTGAATTGCTCTGAGGGACAAAAATTTGCCCTCTGCCCAGGGCAGAATCTGCTGGGCCAATTTGTTCAGGTGGCGCGACCGCAGTCCGCCCTGGTGATTTATGTACGAGACTACTGCAGTATTGTCCACCCGCACTAGGACATGGTAGCCTCGCAACTGCCGGAGGAAGTATTTCAGGGCCCGAAATACAGCCATCATTTCGAAGCAATTGATGTGCCAATCGAGAAGTTGACCTCTCCAGATCCCTTGGGCTGGACGGCCATTTAAGACCGCACCCCAACCCGTGAGGGATGCGTCTGTCGTTAGCATCTTGCGACGACAACACGGACCGAGAGTGGGACCTAAAGTCAGAAACCGAGGTCTGAACCACATAGAAAGGGTGCGAAGCCCCTGCCGCGTCACCCTTATATGCCTCTGGGGGTTGGCCCTTGGATGAAACCCCCTGGCTCTGAGCCACAACTGAAACGGTCTCATATGCAGGAGGCCCAGAGGTATCACCGTGGAAGCCGCTGCCATGAGACCTAGAACTCTCTGAAAGTAATGATTTGTCACTTTCTGGCCTAACCTGATGCTCCTCAGGGTGTTTTGTACGGACTCGACACGTGCCGGAGACAGTTGTGCCTGCATTTCGATCGAGTCCCCTATGACCCCGAGATACGTTGTATTTTGCGTAGGGGAAAGAACGCTCTTTTTGGCGTTGAGTCTCAACCCTAGAGCTTTGAGATGAGCTAGGACGACATCCCGATGTCGAAGCGCTAGCTCTCGAGACTGAGCTAAAATCAGCCAGTCGTCTATGTAATTCAAAATGCGGATGCCCCGGAGTCGCAAAGGAGCCAGAGCTGCATCCATGCATTTTGTGTATGTGCGGGGTGACAAGGCTAGGCCGAATGGAAGAACCCGATACTGGTAAGCTTCGCCCCCGAAAGCGAACCTCAGGAATCTTCTGTGTTGTGGTAAGATCTCTATGTGAAAGTATGCGTCTTTGAGATCGATCGTCACGAACCAGTCGTGACACTGAATTTGAGACACAATCATCTTGATTGTCAACATTTTGAACTTGAGTGTCTTTAAGTAGCGGTTCAATCCGCGAAGATCTAGAATTGGACGCAACCCCCCCATCCTTCTTGGGGACTAGAAAATACCGGCTGTAATAGCCTGACTCTCTGTCTAATAGGGGAACATGTTCTATGGCCCCTTTGTCCAGCAGAGCTTGTAATTCTTGTGTCAACAGATGCATTCGCTCCGGTTTCACGGAAGTGGAGACCACGCCGTTGAAACGCGGAGGGCGATATGCAAATTGAATTCTGTAGCCTTTGGTTACAGTCCTTTCTACCCATGGAGAGATACCTGGCAGTAGTTTCCACGCTGCCAGATTCTCTGAAAGGGGTATCAACGTCAACACTTCGTCCTGTTGGGGGGATGCCAGACATTCGGTGCCCTGCAGTATGGCAGGAGACGACCGCGTATTTAGCATTTTTGAGCCCGCTAATCCCCGAAAGGCTTGTAGCTGCGGGGATTGCAAAGCGGCCCTGTGAGGGTACCGAAGAGGAGCCTCTAGTTTCTCTTGGAATTGTGGGCACCCCTCCCCGGGGGGGCACACCCCCACAGTCCCGGCCACACATGTCTCAGGGTTTCTTCTTCTTTGAAGAAATAAAACGCCTCAGGTCCGGACCTCCCGATGCGGCCTGAGGGGCACGGTGGGCCGCTCCCCTGCCTCTGCGAGGGGGGGCGCGACTCGCCACACTTTCCCTGAGAACCTCACGTCTCAGGTAGACCGGACCCACCCGAGACTGTGTGCCTGGCCGAGACTGGGGAACTGATCCGGAGTGGGTGGCCGACACTCCAGATGCTTGTGCACGGCGGGGTAGGTACTTGACGAATGCCTCCTCATGTCGTCTCGCCTCCCGGAACCTGGTGACAACGGTATTAACCGAATCCCCAAAGAGTCCAGAAGGCGAGATCGGGGCATCAAGGAGGAAGGTTCTGTCCCTGTCCTTGATGCCCGTGAGGTTCAACCACAGGTGCCTCTCCGCAGTAACCAAAGCAGCCATGGAACGGCCGATGGCACGGGCCGTCTGCTTGGTTGCACGGAGAGACAAATCTGTGGCGCAGCGTAGGTCTGCAAACGCTGCTTCGTCAATAACCCCGCCGGTGCTGACATCATCCAGTAGGTCAGCCTGGTACGCCTGCAGAACCGCCATGGTGTGCAGAGCAGCACCAGCCTGACCTGCTGCCTGAAAAGCCTTTCCCACCAGCGCAGATGTGACTCTGCAAGGCTTGGTGGGAAGAGAGGGCTTTTTCAGGGATGACGATGTCGCAGGGGAGAGATAGCCAGCCAGCGTCTCTTCCACCCTTGGCATCGCCATGTATCCCCGTGTCTTTGCACCAACGATGGTCGAATAAATCGACGTCGATGGCACAAAAACACGGGAGGAGTGAGGTTTCTGCCATGAGCGAGATAGCTCGCTGTGGAGATCCTCAAAGAAAGGGAGAGCCCTACTCTGGGGCTCCTCCCTCCGGCCACCTGACAGATATCTGTCGCCCAGCTTTGAACCCTTGGGGGCCTCTTGTTCCTGCGGCCAGTCGAGGTGGAGCCTGTCGACTGCCTTGGTTACCGCCCCGATTAGATCCTCAATCGCCTTAGTATCACGAGAGGACCGCTCGGAGGCGGTGCTATCTAACCCCGCAGAAACAAGGGAAGCCTCGTCCTCCGCCGGCTCAGGAGAAGTGCCGAAGCACGCTCCAGAAGCAGACGCGAGGACGTCGCGGTTCGGCGAATGCACGGGAGAAGCGGACGGATCCGCCTCTCGTGCCTCAGCAAGCTCAAACCGCGAGCCCCAGGATGAGGAAGAGGTGGCTCGGTCTCGCTTAAAAAACGCGAGCCGAGCACGCAGAACTCTGAACTCAAAAACGTCACAGAGTTCACACTCTCCCTCAAGTCCCTGGGCGGCATGGTCAGCCCCCAAGCATTCAAAGCAAAACTCATGCTTATCAAAATCGGAGAGGATCCTCTCACAGGGAGGAACACATCTCCGATCTGAGTCAGTCATGGTTTTGTTATATTTTATCCAATTCTTATACTAGGCTAAGAAACTCCGAGAGTGCTTGGTCACTAGTCTAAGAATGTAGGTAATATGTTTGCGTTTTATTTTTCGTTTTCGTTCGAAAAAATAACAAAGAAGGAGACTTCTCCCTCACAACACACGCACACACAAAGCGGTCCTTGAAGACAAAATAACCTGATGACGCGTCAGCATTCACGCGTATTTATAACCGGCAGGTGCGGGTGTAATTAGCCACGTCACCTGCCGAGGTTATTTAAAGCCAAAATAATTTTTGGCGTGTTTGACACACGTGCTTCACAACCGGTCGAACAAAGACTGTTCTCCCATAGCGTTTGAAACGCAGCATCGAGTGTAGCTTTTGATAGGGAACATAATAGAAACATGAGCAACGTGGGGCCTCCCAGGTCTGTACAACCGGCCACCAGAGGGCCACAGGCGTCAAGGAATTAGTATTTTAAATTATATCTCAATTAAAAAGAAAACTCCTACTCTTTTGGAACAGAAACCAAAGTCTAAAAGTAAAATCTTCAAGCAGGTTGTGTTTTACATACTTGGAATTTTTTTCGTAAAAGTGTCATCCTACCTGCACCAAGGATGATTTCAGAAAAAGCAACGATGAGCATAAAAGCCCGCATTTTGTTGTAGCACAGGAGCGTCTAAAAACTGAAAATTAAAGAGAAAGTGATGCGTATTTTAATGTTACATTCTGTCGAGTCCGACAGTCAAACTGAAAATGAAAGTGTTGTGAGGGAACTTTATTTGCGCATGACCGTGATCACAGAAGACGATGCTTCTTATTCGCAGCTTCTTATTGACGCTTCCGTGTTTCAGGTGTTAATAAGGGTCAATAAGAAGCTGCGAATAACAAGCTGGATTCAACCTCGTTTTTTGTCTAGAGATTTAAAGACGACCATGATGTACATTAAAATGTTAAGAGCACTCGTGTTAAATCTGCTGTTTCCACAGACCATCATAACGTGGACAGGTAAAATGACTGTGTCGTTGTATTTAGTCTTATTATTCTTCACTTTATTATTCTAGAAAACAAACATACATTTTTCAAAAGAACACACAAATTTGCAAGCAAAAATGTGAGAATATTCCTTAACTTGGTATGACTTTTTGTGTTATGCATTTATTGTCTTAACTGTAAACAATTACATCAGCAGGGTTTCGGTTACAGGAAGTGAAATGCAGCAAAATATAACCACGGAAAAAATAGTAGTAGATCCTGTAGTAAGATGTAATAAATGTATCAAAGTAATGTTAAAAATCACTGTAGTATCCAGAAATTGTGCAAAGTCTATTGTATGCACCTCATGTGGGGAGCTGCTTTCATTTTATAGCTAAAATAGCTATTTCAAATGATTTTATTTGCTACGATGAGCATCTTAAAACAATGTACCACCAAGTAAATTTTACAAAATGTTAAATTCTCCCTAATTTGATAAAAGTATCTGGTAAATGAACCTAAACTTATGAGTAACTTGGCTCACACCATCAACCCAACATTTGAAATTGTCTATTTGCACATGGATGTTTTCGACTGTTTAGTTAAAGTCCAGCTTGTTTGTTTGCACTTACATACAGACTACCATGCCGTAAACGTCTTGGCCTATACTCGGATGCAGGGAAATGGTTCTATGGACCAAGGGGTGGTTGTTTTGGTCAACGATGCCATATTCGCATACTTTGACCAGAGAAAACAAACATTTATTCTACGTCCTAGTTCGAGTGCAGGCTTCTCTGTCCTGGAGAAACGCTCCGGCACCTTCTGCCTGACCGAGGTCTTCAAGGGATTCCTTAGACAGGCTACATATCTGGAAAAGTTCCAAGATGATGCACAGTCATCAGAGTCACTTTTAGGTGATGACATCATAATTCAGATATTGTAAAAGTGTCTTCTATACATTCTGGTTTTGCACTGTATAATCAAGTCCCACTATTTCTAAACAGCACGTCCTTCTGTTGAAGTGTATACTGAGTTTCCTGAGGAACGGGGAAAAGTGAATACCCTTTACTGCTACGCAACTGGGTTCTACCCCGGCGACATAGAAATTGAGCTTTTTGTTAATGGTGTTAATGTGAAGGGAGAGACCTCTGATTTAATGTATGGGCAAGACTGGACTTACAGAGTATACAAGCATGTAACCATCGCCCCAGAGCCTGGAGACAAATATAAATGTGAAGTAAAACATAGCAGTATCCCAGAACCCAAAGTGACCGTGTGGGGTGAGTTATCTTTGATCGATCACATAAAATGGTTCAACGAATTGTGAGTGAAAATGTCGTGTGTTTTCTCTATAGACCCTGAATTCCCAGAATCACATCCCTACTGGGTTTATACACTATTTCCCAGCATTCCTCTGGGAATCTTTGTGTGTGTCTACATCCTAAAAAGAAAAAGGCCCTTCCAACCATGAGGAATTTTAGAAAAACACATTGCGTGTCACCGCTCTCTCTCCACAAATATACACATATTAGGCTTTTAACGTTTGTTGTGATTTTTAAATTATTTATTTTTTTACTTTTTTCTGATTTCCTTTAAGATTTTCTGTTACATTTTTATATACTACAAATCTTTTCAATGCACTACTCACATTGAACACGTGGCGGCAGCAAAATCACACTAACGCGTGAAAGTCTCTGAAAGATTTCTCTCGTGTTTGATAGCATAATGTGCTTTGAAAGAAATGTGTGCTTCATGTGTGTCTTATGCTTTAAATGTATTTATGTTTTATTGATACGGTTTGAAAGTGCCTTTCTTTATGTCACCTTTCTCTACAGTTGTGTTCTTTGATATACTGTGATGTAAATATAATAAATATAAAAACAACTATGACTAAAAAACGAAAACAAATAGTGGTTACGGCATTCTAGTGAAACTATAGTAGCTTTGATATGTCCGAATAATTTACGTCGAAATGAATTGATTCAATGAATCGACTCCAGCCGAGTCAGGAATTTCTCGCGTGCAATTCACCGATCATCCGCAGCAGGCTTTGCGAGTCGGTTCAAACGAATCTCTGGATTCGGTTCACCCAGAATGATTCGCTCGGAAGTTGGACATCCTCGGGCACTCGGCGAGTCTTCATGAGGAACGCACGAGCATCAATAGCAGTTCTTGCACCAGTTAACCAAACATTTTCTATCAGGTTTTTTTCGGCAATTACCAGTAAACAGAATAAAGTTAACACATATGAGGATTAATAACAAGGAAGCGAAAAGTGGATGTAGAAGAATGAATGTATCTTATTTACGCACGATTTTTCTCTTGCTGTCAGTTTCATCCTTGCATGACTGTAATGATTCGGCACAGGTGAGTCTGAACGTTTATATTTTATACGACCTACGTGAACACATGCATATCATTTGCAATAAAGCAGGTACAAAAAGTAAACATATAACTGAATAGATAACCTATTGCACGATATTTTATTCATTGTTCTCATTAAGTGACAGTGAAAGTAGAAATCACAAATTAAATGTAAACATTTCATTGCACTAGATAACAAAAGATGAAATAATAAAGTGACATAATATGCAAACAAAGGATGGCTTTTTCCAGAACTAAATTTGTCAGTCAGTGTTTTTTTAGCAAATTTTGATGTCAAGTTAACCAAAACTCCTTACGTTTGTCAATAAACGTTTGCTGATTTTATTTAATACTCATTTGTTTTATTATGCAATTCATTACTTTTTGTGACCACTGCAGCAGCCCATGAGAGACAAGTCATTAAATATGTGTTTGATGCATTTTTTTCTTAGATTAGCACCGCCTTTATTTATAATGGCAAAAACCTGGAGAAATTTAAGACCTTTGCGTTTTCTCTTTCCTCTAACAAGACTGCATGTAACTGCCATGAAAAACATATAAAGGAGACGGGCTCTTTGGACCGAGGTCCTACAGACATCTGCCTAACAGCTTTTTGTAAAACCGCATGAAGCTGCTGAGGAAAAAGAGAGCAAAATTTAGACGCTTACATGTGGTTCTTGGAGAGGACCTTAGAGATTGCCCTCTGACCGAACACGGGACAGCATCACTTCTGACAAATTGTTCTGTAAAACGGGAGTAATATTTGTGTTTCTAAGGGAACCCGGTTGGCTTCTGGTGCGCTGGCACGCCGATCACTTCCTAAATATTGGCCAGAGCAGAAAGACCTCAGCTTTTATGTTATGCCCCGCAGGAGTCCCTGTGTCCCAACACATGACATCACCCACATCTGGCTTTGATCATTCATCCGTGCCATGTTTTCATTTTATTACAATGTTTCACGGTAATGTTTCCTCGCGTTGTTTATGATGTCAAAGATCTCCACCGTGAGGTTGTGTTCTTTGAATCGAGTAAGTCCATCATTAGGCGATAACCGCTTGCCATCAAATTGTAACCAGGTGCTCGGTCGGTTACTGAACTGGACGTGTGGGCTTTGTTTCTCAGGGTTGCATGGATAAGAGCAGAACGATGGCCGTGCTGCGTCAGATGGAGAAGTTCCTCAAAGCACAGGAGGTCCGGTTTACAGAAGGGCTTCGGATTATGAAGTCCAAACTCGCCAGTCTTCAAAACTCTGTGTCCAAGTTTCCACAATCAGACCAGTCCTCGTGTGAGTACTCCATATATTTCTACTTTATGCTCCAAAGAAAAGGTGCTTCAAAAGGTTCTTTGATGCCCTAAAGAACCTTTAACATCTGAAGAACATCTCGGTTTCACAAATGGTTCTTTGTGGCGAAAAAAGGTTCGTCCGATCATAAAAAAGTAAGAAAGAGATGGTTCTTCTGTGGCAAAGCTGTGAAGGACCTTTAATAGCACCTTTAATTTTAAAACCATATAGTTTAAAACATCATCCACAGCTTTACTACAAATACCACGGTTAAACCATGGTACCTGGAGCGAAACCAGGCTTAGCAGGATCCCCCACCCAAAGATGAGAAACATTCATTTTATCTCCTTGGACCATGTTGAAAATGAGCTTTGAGGTTTTTGCTTCCCCGGACGTATCAGGAAGGTTTATGAAAGTAATCCCTCATAACCTTCATGTTCATTCAGAGGAGGTGTGTCGTTCTGGCATCCGGAGCCGCTGGCTTCATACACTCCAGCTTCTGAGGATTATAAAACACTTCAAAGCTGTGTATGAAAGAACCTGCAGACTGGTTCACATTCATCCAGCGAAGATTCATCTCACAAATGGTCTTTATGCTCATAGAAAACCATTCAGAACTCAAACCAATGCGAGAGGTTGAGCACTGCTATGAATACAGGAGAGAAGACTGAAACTAAAAGAATCCAAATAAAATGCGTTAAAAGAGTAGTTCAGTGAAACATCTTAAAATGTTGTTTGTCACCCTCATCAAATCCCTGATCTATAGGACCATGTCTTTGTTAAACAGTTTTAAATAAGTCGGCTAAATAAGATCAAAATATGATTGGTTTTCTCTCACAAACAATCGTTTCACTACAGAATACTTAACCGACAGGAGTCATCTTGATCAGATTAATGTTGGATTCTTGTGCCTTTTGGCGCTTTACCGTGTTCATAACATGACAACATTTTAATATAAAAGCATTTGTACATGGCATGGGTTGAGTAAATTATGAGAGTTTCATTTTTGGGTGAACTCTTCCTTTAAAAACACAATGAACTGTGCTTGATGATAATGATTTTTCTTGGCATGGATTACATTTAGACACGTTCGTTCAGTTAAGTTGTTTATTGGAAAGTGCTTTCGGTATACGCCGGTTTTATTTTCAATATTCATGGTGGAACAGCTCAAACCGTGAACCTCTCTGACTTATTCGTGTTTTATTAGCATGAAATGACTTCCTTCCTTTAAAATAGGAATCCAAGAACTTCACTACTGGAAAGAACACTAAGATTATACTTTATAGCTGCAGTCAAAGGAAATGTGCAGTTATGTCTTTTATCAATTGCACAGTTTAAAGTGATACAGATTTTATTTACTGAGGAAAACTGAAGGTGATTCCTGTAAAGAACGACTGATCATCATCTATAATAAATGTCTGATAATGTGCAGTCTGCTTTTACGTCGGTAACAACTAAATCAACATGCACACAGATATGTTTTTCATCTGTTTCTAAGCGTTGTTTTTCCCTAAAACTTTCTGAGAATTTCAAGACTAACATGCATGCGTAATCTCCTCGTGTTATGGAAGATAAATGAGCTTAAAATTTAAACGTGACTCATAAAGTTATACTTCCAGAAATGCACTTAGGCATTACTTTCTTTAAAAAAACAGTAATTTAACTCAATGTTTTGGTTATTTTTTACTGATTATCCGAATTAAATTTTCATTTTTTTGGAATACAGTCAAAAACCATTAAATTACAGGAACAGACTGCAAATTTACAAGAAAACAGGGAAATGTGATTATATCCTTCAATCATTTTACAGTTTATTTCTGAAATATGGTCAAACAACGTAAAATTACATAAATGGCCGCATTTTTACAGGAAATCAGGGAATGTTATTTTTACAGCAAAAAACTTTCTTTTCCAATATTTATTTTTTCCAGTTTATTTTTGAAATACGGTCAAAAAACGTAAAATTTCATTTAGAACAAAATGGGGAAAACAATTCAATTATATACTTATATCCTATAATTTAACAGGGGGAGATATATTGTAAGGTATATTTCTGTTTTTCCAGTCTACAGTTTTTTTTTGTTTTTGTTTTTTTTACATGTACAATGTACAAGTGTATATTCATTTCTGAACCAGCAAAGAATCTTTTCATTTTAAAATTGTATTGAACATCCCTAACATAAAAAATTGTTTCAACTCAACGTAAATTTTACCTCCATAATGTGGCACATCATATGGATGGTGAAAACGGTATCTTCATTAAAGGATGGTTTGGACCACGGGGCTGGAAAATAAAAAGCATTTGTCAGCCAAACAGGAAAATAATTTCCAAAGAAAAATTACAAAAGCAAACAAACATGCAAACACCGACCCTTTCGTGCCTCATGTTGTTGTTCCCGTTTGCAAAGCGTCTGTATGAAATGTGGCATTTCCCTTTTTTTCTCGTGACGGCTCCCACATTCAGCAACATGTGTCTGCCTTCTGGCGAAATATCCCAAACGGTTCTGTAACGGGATTTCCGTCCCCCAAGTTCATCTCTGACATGACTCCTTAACCCCATTCTTCATTTCTCTTTCTCTCTGTGGTGTCATCTTTAGCTCAGCTCTCGTGTCCACCTCTGATGGCTCCGGCCCACGGGAGGAAGTTCGGCTCGAAATACCTGGTTGGCCATGAGGTCCATTTCACATGTTCTCAGGGATTTCGCTTGGTGGGGTCGGGAACACGCGTGTGCCAGGATAACGGCACCTGGAGCGGAGTCGCCATCATCTGTAAAGGTCTGTTAGAAGGTTTCAATGCAATCATCGCTTTTATGACTTACAGCGCCTTTGTCACTTTGTCCCATTCATCGTGCTGTTTTAAAGATCTCTTTATGGGAACGTGCATTAGAAAGTCCCATTAAACAGTATGTACTGCACTATTACCCGCTCACACAGATTCTAAGGTATGTATTTAATATGCACAATGTAACTGTATCTATATTACGGAGTCTGTGGAATGTCCGGGCAAAGATGAAGAGTGATGAGAAATCTCATTACTGAGATAAAGACTTAATACCTGCACATGTGAATCAAACCTGTGAAGAGTCCAGAAAGCATACGGTACACTACACACACACACACACATTCACAGACACACACACACACAGCGGGAGAGAGAGAGATAAAGAGCAGGTAAAGAAAGAGGGTCATTCATCCTTTTTGAGCTGCAATGAATGAGGCCGCATTAAATGTCCTGAAACGCTAGAAAACACCTGTGCTTGCATTCTTAGCCGTCTTGTCATTGCGCTTCATGCTTCTCGTCCACTTGAGCTGATCTACTGTAAAAAGATCCAACCTTGTAGTTCAGCTTTATACTAGTAAAAGAAATGCGGATATACTTCACTGCATTTCTGTTGCTCATGAGCTTTAAAACCTGTGCCTGAAGCAGGGATATTACCATTAACCAAAACTAAGACTCTTAAAGGTGCTGTGTGTGTACTTTTGGAATATCTATTGGTGTCGGGTGGGTCAGGTAATAAAAAAATACATTCTGATTAATTGGGGTGGGTCGCGGATGGATCATATTATTTTAATATCAGAGATTAGTTCTAACGTCACTGAATCTTAAAACAAAGAATTAGAGTAATTCAAGAGAAGATCGGGTGCGGGTCGGGTGGGAATATAAATATCAGAGAAAATTATACGTGCGGGCAGGTGGCGGGTGGGTGATGTTTTAGCTCATCAGCACATCTCTAATCTATTGACAGAAATGCAGTATAATGTGTATTTTCAGAGGTTTATAAAGATCTTACATAATGAAGCGTTTTGTTTTTATTACCTTATGGGGGATCACACCAAATGCGAATTAAGCTATTTGGAAAGTAAATACATTCAAAGTCAATTCAAAGACGTGAATATACGCGAATCGGGTGATGTAATAGCTGCGGACACGCGTCAATCTTGTGTTCTGCGTCACGTGAAAATAATGAACTTTTCCCGTTAGAAATAAAGAGCGTTGAACGCGATGGTTCGCGTCTGGTGTGAAACCACCCTTAGAACCGACTATTTCTATCTGCATACACCGCGCGTCCCCCTCCATGGAATTGGCCATGTGGTTTCTACAGAAGCCATAAACGGACAAACTGCTCTACATAATGCTATCTCATTCAGAAAAGAAGCGAAAACGTGACGACATCTTTTTCCTGTCTCAGCCTCCGTAGTGCTTCAAAAGTGAGGGGTGGAGTGAGGCGTTTGTTGCAACCATTTGCTGACCCCCAGATTGTTCAAAACCTTTATAAATGTCTATGTTCTGCTGAACACACAGGAAGATATTTGGAGAATGGTCAAATCTCATCCTCCATTGACTTTTTATTTTCTCTACTATGGCAGTAAATGGTAGGTGAGATCTGACATTCTTCCAAATATCTTCCTTTGTGTTCAGTAAAACAAAGACATTTATACAGGTTTGGGACAATCTAAGGATGAGTAAATGATGACAGAACTTTTATTTTTGGGTGAAGTATCCCTTTAAGACATTTTTGTTTACTCCAATCAAATCAAATATGGGTCAATGACATAATACAACCAACCATTATGCGGTACGACCAATAATATCAATAATTGTATAAATTTAGAAATAAAACATATCAAATTATTTTTGGCTGAAACATGAATCTCTGATGCAATATGCTTAAGTGAATGGTGTTTTTAAAACATTTATATCAGTTGTATGTTTGAGACTACTTGCAAAAATGATGTTTCTAAACACTTTAAATAGTAAAGATTTCTAAAGAAATTAACTTATTTTAAAATAAATCACGGTTGCACCACATGACACTGTTTGACTTTGGCCAATTTATACATAAGAAACACTAAAAAAACACTAATCTGCATGTATGTGTGCACCACATTCTTAATGCTTGAATAACTTTAATAGATATTATTATTTATTTTTTATTTTAAAATTGGCATGTCGAAAATACTTATGAATAACTATTGACCCACATACCACTAAATATTATTTGAAAAACAAAACAAAAATGAGAATTGTTAACTTATAAACTGAAATAAGTTGAGGCACTAAAATGTTTTCATGGGAACTAATTAAGAACTAAACTAAAACTTCATCTATAACACAAATGAATTACACCTACATAGCAACATAAAAAGAAAACTACAACCAATTTGTAAAAAATTAAACAGCAATTAACATGAATATATATATAATAAAAACATGAATTAAACAACTCTAGTCTGAGCGCTTAAAACGCTTGAATGCAGAGAAACATTTCATAGTTGTGTTGGCTTTATTATTTTATTTTCCCTATAAAATGTGGAAAACAGCAACACTAAAGACTGATGTGTGTAGCCGTCTGACTGGCACTATTTGTTTTTGTATAAACTCACAGTGGACAGAGGTTAAGCTCATTAAATCCGCTCCACGGTCCGATAGCACGCAACTATGCTAAGCATGCGATTGATGACTTCCTTAATATCGCCGCAGGCTGCATTCGTGACATTCCAGGTGGTACAGTGGGACGGCGCGTGTCTGAATGAGAGCATGTTTGTTTCAGAGGAAGGTATGAGTTTAATGTGACGCCACAGACAGTGTGATGTCTGTATTTCTGCAAGTGTGTTCTCTGCCCGTCTATTTTCGGGCGTCTCACTTCCGAAAGCACCTTTGAGAGCAAGTGAAAACATCAATACGTTCATGGTCAGTTCAGAAATATCTCAGGGACTCAAGCGAGCCATTTAGATCCGCAAAATCTCGAGCTTAAGCTTCCCGGGAAAGAAAATAAACACATAAAGGATCGTGAGCACTGTAGTCGTCAAACATTCCTTGGCCCAAACTTTACACTCCAAACCTCCTCAAGTCTCCTCAAGTCCACGGTGATGAATTGGTTGTTAGATGAAATCCCGGCGTGAAGCGCAAACACCATCCATAACCCTCTCCACCAATCAGATGCTTTGTTACCTTAGAAACAGCAAAAGGGTTCAAACTTATATTTGTATATATCGGAATGCTTTCAAATAGACTTCAAATATATGATGTTTCGTATTTTCATTCAATAATTCGTTTTGTGGTCAACATTGTTCATAATATAGTATTTATTTACTATTATAAAACGGTCAGTTCTGGTCCTTGATTCTGATTGGCTGAGCATAGTTCTAAGCTGTTATGAAATACCCCGATTTATATCGGCTGACCGCATTAGCCTAAATATCACTTTATTTTATGAAACCTTGCTATGCATATGGAATAACCGTTTTATAAGAGCAATAAACCACGCCAAGCAGTGGGTTACAGTACATTTTATAACAGCTAAGGGCATTGTGGCACACAGCAAAGCGTTATTAGCTGCACATGATGTGATTGGCTGACGCAAGCTAGACTCACGTGACCTGAAAGAAATCAAGCATCCCGTCAGTTCAGACGGGTCACACTCGCATCAGTTGACAGTCGGCTGTTTCTGACGCACACCAATCCAAATTCGACACGCATCATATAATCTCCATTCCTTCTGCGAAGTGGTCCAGACTGAACTGACGCTACCCTTGATTCTATAGCATTCACTTAAGTAAACTGAAAAAGCGTCAACAACACTAGTAGTATACCATAGCAATTATTATAGTAAAGTTCAAACATTATTACTACAGTGTGCTGTAGTAAATACTATAATATACAGATCTCCATTATTGTTAATACTTTTCTGGCTTTGAATCAAAGGTTATAATGTTTTGACATTTTTATTTAGTCAAATATTTGTGAATCATATCAATGAATGAAACCAAATCTCAGTTGCCGTGATGCATAGCATTGTTTGGTAAATAACTGAAATCGAATCCTATTGTAGTCAGATCATCACTAGTGAAAGCAGACCTTTGACTCTAGAAATGACCACAAATGAACTATAGTTTACGTACACATGAGCCAACAGATCTTTTCAAAACAAGCATTTCACAGATATTCACAGCAACAGCAATAAATTCACATTTCGAAGACGGACGAAGGTTTGTGGTGCGCATCAGTCTGGACTTTAACCATCCTCATGCGTTCCCCATCACAGATGCACACGGCTCATACCGCTGGGTTCAGTGAATGTGAGCGAACGGGTGAAGCTCGGTTTAGTTGAACTGTGATTTAAGAGGCTCCTCAACATTCCCTGTCGACCATTCCTCAGCTTCTTCATTCCATTGTCAACATTCCAGGAGATGGCTTTCATTTGTACAGGATACAGAGAAGAATCCGAGCATGTTCAACTCCTTCAACAATTCAGGTGTTTTCCAGGGGCACAAAATATACGTGAAGTATTTCTGGACTCAATAGGATTGTGGGTCAACGATAGATACTGAACAAAAACAACGCTTTATTGTTCCCAAGGATGACAAGAATGTGTCGAGAGTTCACATCTGGATTATATTTATCGTATGTCACCTTTGCTTAAAGAAAATTGTTTTTCTTCATTCGATGTAATAAAGCTCTTGTGACAATTGTGCATTTCTTCAAAGCAGCTTTACAGTCAATTGATATAAATACAGACAACAGAGTAAAAGAGCAGATTGTGAAATATAACACACGGTTTTATTTTAAAGATGTTTTCAAAAAAGCCCATGGGTTTGAATCTCCAAGGAACACATGCACCGATAAAATACACAGGTAGATAAGAGTGTATGTAAAATGCAAAAATGTAAAAAAAACTACATAAGGCCCGATTCACATTCCGCATCTAAAACCCTGCGGAAAACGCAAGCTGCAGTGCTTTCTCTCTTAAAGTGACCCGCGCGGTACTCCGGAAGGTTTAACTATTCCTATCGCGAAGCCGCGACGACAAGCCTAGAAAAATGTGCGCAATGTCACCGCTCGTCTAAGTTAAAAATAATGCGGAAAGACACGAAATGGGAATTGGGCCTAAATGTGAAATGCTTTAGAGAACAATAGAACTAAGTAGGTCAATCTGCTCATATTACCAAATCATGTTTTTATTAAAATTTCAAATGTGTAGTGATGTGTCTGTCTGTACACAGATGTGAACGTGTGCAGAAGTAACCCGTGTCAGAACGGTGCCACCTGTGTGGAGACCCTCAACCAGTACAAGTGCACCTGTCCACACAACTGGAGCGGAAACCACTGCCAGTATCAGACTCAAACAGGTCTGTGCTCACCATAACATACGTGTGTCCTGCCTGCGCGTGTCTTAAAGATGAAGTTTTATAACGCTGCCTTAAATACATAAACTAGAAAGATCTCATAGGTCTCACTAGCCCTCGTAGGTTTCTTTCAAACTATCAACACTATATTACGTAAATTGTAAGACAACAAGGCAACATTTAACCCTTACACCGTGTCTACACCGGACCGACATCACAAAAAACATTAGAAACAAATTAGAACTCATTATCAGTTTACATTTTGTACACATCGGATGCGGCGATTCGTTGAGAATTTGTAGCGCCGTATAGACAAGGTGTTACAAAAAATAAGTATACTATAAGTTAATTATATTATGTATACTCAAAAATCAAGTATATATATACGGTATATATAGTAGTATATTAAATATGAAGAGTTTATTTCCAAAATGAGATTACTCCGTTAAAACAAATATGTTTCATTGTGTTTAATTCTATTATTTGGCTGTATTTTTAAGTTATTATGTCTTAAATCAAAACAAACCAACCGAAGTCTAATTGATATTAATTTAAATGCACAATAAAAAACATGATTTTTTTATGCTTGTATACTCTAAGCATAATAACGTCAATGTTTACTAGTTGTCTAGTAATGTTTACTTTTTCAAAACTATACTTGGGACTAAATTCACACACTTTTTACGTTATAAAAGTAAACTTGTACAAACAACTAGTTTACAATTTAGTTTAAAAAAATTTGTTTTGCAATGCGACTATACAAGCGAACTCCATGTTATTGGTACACTGATAGTTTACTTGTAGTACATTTCTTTTAATGAAAGTATTTGAAGTATACGCTCGAAACTAGTTTAGTAGTTTTTATACTGCAAGTATACTTGTAAGTGAACTTAACATCACTCTAAATTTAGTATTTAATATTGTTTTTGCGTTTGAGAAAGGGAGAGTTCACCCCCCAAAAACACTCTGTCATCATTTACTCGCCCTCGAGTTGTTTCACATCTGTATTCATTTCTTCTGAAGAACACGGAGAAAGATATTTGGAAGAATGCTTGGAACCAATGCTTGAAGGCTTGCCTACATTCTTCAGAATATCTTCTTTTGGTTCAACAGAACAAAGACATATAAAACAAATATTCCTACTATGGTAGTCAATGCTGGACAAGAACTGTTTGGTTACAAGCATTCTTCAAATATACTGTTTCAACTGCTTTCATTGTTTACCTCTGTTGTAAGATGCTTTGGATAAAAGTGTCTGCTAAATGATTAAATGTGAATATCTTTCTCTGCGTTCATCAGAACAAAGAAATGTTTACAAATGTGATATTTGTCAAATCGGTAAAAAAACTCTCAATATACTGTATTAATAAGAAGGAATTTTCCGTATTCATTTTTACACCCGAATAAAGTAAAATATACTAGTAATTTTTTTAACTCACATTTCCTTATACCTGCAGCTCCTCCAGAATGGAGCGTTGTAAATGATCCGGCCTTCAGCCGCAAACCTCGCTGCGCAAAAGTGGACCGTGCCCAGCACTGCAGCTGCGACGCCGGCTTTCACATGAGCGGAACCTCAGACAACAGCATCTGTCAGGGTCAGTCTCAAAAGGGTTGATGAATGATATATTATTCATTTAAATAACTGATCGTTTCATTATTTGATCAATCCTCAAACATGAATTTGAAACCTGATAATATCCATTTCATTTATTGCGTAATTCTGAATCCGATGCAGAGTTATTATGAGCGTTTGCGTGTACAGATGTGAATGAATGTGAGGTGTTCAAGAACGAGCGTGGAGGACCTCTGTGCGCTCATGTCTGCGTAAACGTCCCGGGATCTTATCACTGTTCCTGTCCCACCGGTTACAAACTGCTCGCTGATGGAAGGAGCTGTGAGGGTGAGAGACAAACACATGTGACTTTTCTGGTTCTTAATTCTCAAAAAGAAAGTTTTGAATTTACATCCTGTTTTTTGAACACCGATGCTCCGGTGCTTTAAACAACCCCAAAACCAATAAACTAATCATTTAATTCTTTAACCTCCACGGGCATTATAAAAACATCATTTTGTCATCATTTTACATTTACATTTAGGCATTTTGTCAGACGCTTTTATCCAAAGCGACTTACATTGCTTTATCCTATACATTTTACATAGGTATTTGCAATCCCTTGGGATCGAACCCACAACCTTGCGTTGTTAACGCAATGCTCTTACCACTGAGCTACAGGAAAGATTTTTTTTTTTAAAGTCACTTTGGATAAAAGCTAAAGGGAACGAATACAAAATGTCGTTCTTTATAAGAAAAGCTCTCTGTGGAACCTGAACCGCTGGAAAGAACCACTGAAGAATCTTTCTTCGCCGTTTGGATCCAGATGCAAAAAAGCAACAGACACCCTCTGTGAAAGACATTTGGACACCTCACAAAGACCTCCAGGGGTAACTGAAGTGAGAAAATGAAGACGAATAGTTGGAGTGTGGAAGGGAATTGCTCGAGTCAGGTTTGGCTGGGATATTTTGTGAGTTCTTCAGTGTTTGGCTCCTTCGGCTCCGGCGTCTGTACTATTAGAAGATTTCTTGAGGATGTTTTCTATTTGGTTTGGTCGCAAAAGAAAAACTAGAGCTTCCGAGAGCGAAAAATTCGATCTTGAGTTGTCCGTTTAAAACCAGCTTTCTTTCACGGAGGGATGATCTCAGTCAGGGACCCCAGCAGGAGACCACTTCAAATCAGTGGGCGAATCAAATTTTAGGGCCAAATAAACAATCCACCTCTCTCCTCAGGTAGCTCAGTGTTTTGCTCTCTGACTCTCTTTCTCTTCCCTCTGGCCTCTCCAGATGTGGACGAATGTCTTACGCAACAGCACAACTGCAGCCGCGGCACCACCTGTGTCAACACCGGAGGAGGTTTTCAATGCGCCAACCCTGAGTGCCCGCGCTCGCACGCCAACGCCAGCTATGTCAAGACCTCACCTTTGTGAGTGAGAAACACACAAACACACAGAAATGATTCAAAAGCTCACGAGGAAGAATCACAGATCTTCATGATGTCAGTTATTTCTCCTGGAGATTAAATGGAGAGCGAATGGAAACTTTTGCTGAAGTCTCATCTGCGTCTCAGACATTTCTCTTGAGAAAAAGAGTCAGAAATCTGACAAATGTGTCATTAGAGTTTGAGAAGAGATGTCTACAATATGCTGGTTTGGTAGGTTTTGATTCTGGTTTGTGCTGGTTAAGAATGGTTTGTGCTGGTCCTTAGCTGGCCCATAGCTGAATTAAACTGGTCAAACCAGCATCAAAACATACCTAACCCAACGTATGCTGGTTTGGTAGGTTTTGATGCTGGTTTGTGCTTGTTTAAGATGGTTTGTGCTGGTTTAAGCTGGTCTGTTCTGGTCCTTAGCTGGTCATGCGCTGGACCTTAGCTAGTTTAAACTAGTCAAACCAGCATCGAAACATACCTAACACAACTTATTCTGGTTTGGTAGGTTTTGATGCTGGTTTGTTCTGTTTTAGGATGGTTTGTGCTGGTCCTTAGCTGGCCATGTGCTGGTCCATACCAAACTGGTCAAACCAGCATCAAAACATACCTTACCCAACATATGCTGGTTTGGTAGGTTTTGATGCTGGTTTGTGCTGGTTTTAGCTGGTTTGTGTTGGTCATGTGCTGGTCCATACCAAACTGGTCAAACCAGCATCAAAACATACCTTACCCAACATATGCTGGTTTGGTAGGTTTTGATGCTGGTTTGTGCTGGTTTAAGGTGGTTTGTGCTGGTCCTTAGATGGTCATGTGCTGCTCCATACCAAACTGGTCAAACCAGCATCAAAACATACCTTACCCAACATATGCTGGTTTGGTAGGTTTTGATGCTGGTTTGTGCTGGTTTAAGCTGGTCTGTTCTGGTCCTTAGCTGGTCATGCGCTGGTCCATAGCTAGTTTTAACTGGTCAAACCAGCATCAAAACATACCTACCCCAACATATGCTAGTTTGGTAGGTTTTGAAGCTGGTTTGTGCTGGTTTAAGCCGGTTTGTGCTGGTCCTTAGCCGGCCATGTGCTGGTCCATACCAAACTGGTCAAACCAACATCAAAAATACCTTACCCAACATGTGCTGTTTTTTTCAACTGGGAGATTTGTCAAGTCTGCTATCAAAAGTCAATATTATATAAGATCTCAATATGAACTCAAACGCTTCTCATCAAATCTAAATTATTTTAGCTCTTCAATCCAAATTAATTTCACACCTCCATACTCTCTCATGTGTTTCAGTTGTCATTTCTATTCTTGTTTTTCGTTTTAAATGCTGTCTATGTAGGCAGCTCGCTTGGTTCGGAGTACAGCTAAATGAACAGCTCTGTCTCACTCACTCATTCATGACCAAAGCGTGTAAAGTGTGTTTTCTGGTTTCCATAGCAAACACATGTCAGTCGCGGAGCGTTTTAAACAGCACTGGGGCCCACTAACGTCTCACTAAATCACTTGCCACTTGCTTACGGTATCATTGAAGCAGGCTGCGACCGTTTGTTTTTTCTCGCATGACACTTTTATTCTTGTTTTTTAAGTAAGCTGTTTGTTAAGCCGACCTGAGCGCTGAATAGCCCCTTTGTGTCCGGCTAAATGTGAGAAGCTGTGAGTCACACAACCTTAAAGCTTTCAGGCACTGGTGGATTGCTGGAAAACAATGGCTGATGTTAAAAGGGCAATCTGCCTCTCTATCGCCATCTCTGTTAGAAACATAAAATTGCTGGTTACTTGACTCGCATTTTTATGTTTATTATTATAAAAACACTATTTTTATATATTTGCTTAATTAAGGATTGTTTATTTTTAACCGTAAAAAATCACAAACATGTTCTCTTCGTTCTACAACAGCCAGTGCGAAAGAAACCCCTGTCCCATGGATAGCCGCTCCTGTCCGTTCGCCGCAAAGACCATCTCTTACCATTACCTATCCCTGCCCACCAATCTACGCACCCCCGCCACCCTGTTCAGCATGGCCACTGCGACCCCCCCGGGACGGCCGGGACCGGGCAGCCTCCGTTTCGGCATCGCCGGAGGAGGTGACGCCAGGAGCTTATTAGTCATGCAGCGCTCAGACCGTCAAACCGGAGAACTGATCCTGGTTCAGCCGTTACGTGGACCTCAGGAGCTCAGCGTGGAGGTAGAGATGTCCGAATACGTTGACAACATCTTCCAAGCCAAACATCTGGCTCGAGTCCATCTTCTGGTTTCGTCCTACGAGTTCTGAAGAGATGGAGGGGTGTGGTCGCATGTCTGA
This sequence comes from Triplophysa tibetana, assembly GCA_008369825.1. Classification (NCBI taxonomy): domain Eukaryota; kingdom Metazoa; phylum Chordata; class Actinopteri; order Cypriniformes; family Nemacheilidae; genus Triplophysa; species Triplophysa tibetana. The sequence continues at coordinate 23,372,604 of CM017900.1, read as the reverse complement.
TCTTGAAGGAAACGGTTCAGAGGGATGAATGTTTTCATTTGGAGGGTCTGAATGATAGAGTTGTTCATAGACTCAGCTCTGGTTTTGATGTTGACGTGTCTTCGAGATGAAAGACATGGACGGCAGTGTAAAGTAACGCTGATTTTCCAACTTTAATGTACTCACACAAAAATGCTTTTTACTTGCTGGTACATTTTTGGTTAAAGGTAAAGCGTGTCATTTTCCATCCCAGTTTTCATTTTTAAAGACAGTGATAAATAAACGGATTAACTGGATATATGAAGAGGGTAAACACTGTGACTCTGTAGTATTGCTCTGTTTGTTTGAGCTCCAAAATTTACCATATGGCTGTCAAAACAATAGAACAAACAATCATGAAAATGATATCGAACCAAACTTTAACCTGCCTATTTACAGCAGTTTCCATTAGTTATGGTCAATATTATGCCTTCTTGCATTTGCAATGATATTAAAACAAACTTTTATGGGTTGCATTCCACATAAAAATACTGTAGAATACTATATAGTTAAGTGTGAAAATCTACCCAGAAAAGTATTTTCCTATAGTAAATATTAAAGTGTTAAATTAAATCGGGCGGCGATTGCCGCTAACGTGCGACAATCTCATCTTCCGCAAAGGTTGAAAATATTTGTTCGTCACTCACGCAAAAATAACGAACGATATCCGCGAGTAATAAAGAGCGTGGAACGCGATTGTTCGCGTTTGGTGTGAACCCAGTATAACACAGTTAATTCAATATTTTAGTATAGTAAATAGCACACTACTTACTTGTTTAATAATTCGCTATAGTTAATACTACACAATAACAAACATTAACAAAATGACTATGCTACAGTTAACTACAGTAAATACAAAGGTATACCATAGTATTTTTATGTGGATAGTTGCAAAAAGGTGACTTTTTTAAGTGCAAACCCTGCAGGACAACAAGCTTTACCATTTGGTGGTTTCAGTCTTAAGGGAAACAACATGTGAAAAATAAAACAATGGCTACAGTGAATAAGTGCTCAAGAATTAATACACGAAGACACAAAATCAATAATCCTGAGAAACATATTGTAAGAAATCGCTTGTTTTTATGTTCTTTGTTAAAAGACAAACATCTTCATTTTGAATGAATGTTGAAAGTTTATTTGAGCTTGTAATTGTGCACCGCTGTCAAACAGACCTTCAACAACAGCACATTTTAGCATCTACCTACATGAATTATTGCATAGTTTGAATTTGTGTTTATATATGTGGGATGATTTGTATTAAGAATGACAATATCTCAACATTTTCTTAACAGATATATTGCTGTTCATGTTTGCCTTGTCATGTTCATGTATATCAGGGTTTGAATCTGACAATGAAATCAACTACAAGTTGAATTTTTGTTTCTCTGTCCCAAACACCTTGAACTTTGTTTTTGTTTGTATTTTGACACCGTTTGATGTTCTTGCATAAAACAATCTTCACAAAGAAAGAAACATTATCAATCAACTCATCAAAATGAATAAACAGTTAGCGGAACTGACATTTGTTGAAGTTTTTCAGGAATTGTTCTAATCAGTCGATTTGCGTATTATTCACGATGAGCATGGTCTAATATCTTAAAAGCACCAAAAACATTTTGTTTTTCTTTTCAAAGTTCTCATCACATCTGACCAACAATGTGAACGTAGAAACACATGTACACTCCACCTCTCAGTGTCTCAGTGGATTTAACTTGTGATACGATCAAAGAAGCACAAGTTTCCAGAAGCGCATGTTCTCAATGATCAAAAGTTTGTGTAATATCTCTGTTCTCTGGCCCACTATCAAAGTTCTTAAATGAAGTAATGTTGGCCAAACAGGTGATGTGCCCGGAAACATACACGCAATGAACATTCAGCTTGATGGACGAGGTGAAGAGGAAAGCAGATATTAGGCTTTAAATGAAAGACACCATCACTGACTTCTGTCCAAATCTGTGCTGTTTCTTTTCCTTCTTTTCCTTCAAACAACACAAACATTAAGAAATAAGGAAACATCTGCATACTCTTTATAGGGTCTAGTAGTGAAATAACAACATGATAAACTCCAATGAGGGCAGATGAAACCAGTGAGTTTGAGTTAATGCACCTCTGGATTTGTGTTTTGATATAAAATCGGTTTAATGTCTGAACAAATAAGATTTATTTTGTTTTGTGAAGTATTTGGTCAACTAATTGTTTATAGGTCATCCTTGAATTGAACTTAAAAGTTCAACCCTGATAAAAATAACAACAGGAATGCCATAGAAACCATCACAGATATTCTGGTGTCCCTAAAAACACCGTAATGAATCATTAGCTTATTTAATTAAAACCATTACAAAATTACTTCTTGTAGTGTGTTTGGGCTTTATTCTAGTTTAAGGATTTAATGGTGTTCTATTGGTTCCTATCAGCCCAGCTGAATAAAAACAACAGAGAAACTCAATAGAAAACATCAAAGAAATTCTAATGGTTCCCATTAAAATACCATTACAACTCAGAAGCTTTTTCCAGCAAACCATTATAAAATTCATTTTTGTAGTGTGTTTTGGGGATTTTAACATCCCACCAATAGCATTCATCACATACCAGTAGACAACATTACACCTTCCATTAAAACCAATACAAATCCCTCTAAAACCATCAAAACCATTACAACTTGATATTGTTTTTTCAGCAGGGAGAAGGGAGATCATCACATACCAGTAGGTCCATCATAGCTTCCATTAAAACTAGTTAAATTCCCAAATGTAACTATTACATTTTCTGTTGTGTTTTGTGCAGGCTTCTGTTGTTATTTCAGCTGGACTGGTATTATCTTCCCCACAAAACAACAACGTTTGCAATATTTATGTTTACTAAGTTTAAATATAACAATATAGTACAATGAACCTGCAAAAGTAGTCTTATTTAATACGCAATGAGTTAGGACGAACATATTCTTCTAACACGTCTACCACAAAACATTTGTATGGAATCTTGTATGGACTCGAATGAGTCTACTTACCTCGTGCGTGTGGCGCCTCCTTGTGGCCTCACTTTGAAAATGTCTCGACCATTTCAAACTCAAGATTAAAGATTTTATTCGTCACACAGTTGTATAAAGAATAAACAACCAGCAGTGAAATGTAGGTAAACACCTTTTTTATACATATGTTTTTCTACAAAAGTGTTACTTAGTCGTTAATAACCAGTTCAGACGTTACACGTGAAGAAAGAAAAAGCAAACTTAAGTAAACGGCTCCATCTTGGATACAGAGTGTGCTTCGATAGCTTTCTCTGAAAATGATTATTGTATCAAACTTTACTCACATTTATATTTAAATATAACAAATATTTTTAAAACATCACTAAATTCAGTGATTGATATGATTTAGATTTGTTGTGTGTGTATTTAAGGTTCTTATTTACGACACATGAACGCCGTCAGACCGCTGCCCTCGTGCTCTTCTTCGCTCGTCGGTGACGTACTGACGCATAGACTGCTGGGAACTAGTTTTACGCTTCGAAAGCAGCGGTTTCTAAAGTTAAAAACTGAAATTATAAAAAATCTTAAGCAACATTCATAATGTCCATAATGCAGAAAACATGAAGGGATTAATGTGATGATGTGTTGTGTGCTCCTGCTGTATTTCCGTCCCACTCTCCCCAGTAGACCCACCTCGAGCAGCTCGTGTTTTTCCGGAAATAATCGTACAGCCATATCTCTCTTTTATAAATGTGTTCAAACCAAATACTTTTCTAAGATACGACCTCTGTAATACTACTGTATAGGCACTCAAGATTAATATGAGATTGAGAGGAACTGAGTGTCATATGCAATCTTTAAGCACAGTTGTGCTACAGTAATGGCATTTGTACTAAAACCATGGTTATGCAAAAGGTCAACAAAACATGTTTAGTGCACATTTTACAATTAAGTTTTGTAAGAAAAACTATTATAATTGTGATTCATGTGTTTTCTTTCTGCTCTTGACTTTGTACTTTATGAAAATCATACCCATCATACCAAAGAATGATCTGTTTGTGAGACGCAATGAAATGACACAATATGTCTGGAGTGCTCTTTCGCCCTCAAAACATTATGAACAGGCACAACATATGACATCTCTCATATAATAACACAATGTCTCAGAGTTGACTGTGACAAAGAGTCTTTATTGCAATCCACATTATTAATGCATATAAAACATGGACGAACATGCAGGTGGACAGACGAGAGACAGAATCTGAGGTCTGCAGGACTTTAGGGGTGTTCTGTGACTGAACAGAGACTTTACATTCAAAGAGATCACGTGATTGTACTCAAAAACAAAGAAAATAAATACTGTATATTTATGACGAATGACCGACAAGGCCAGAATCCTAGAGATAAAATAAGTTATTTACCACATCCCATGACCAAACGAAATCCTAAAGTGCAGTTGATGAAATAAATTACAATCCGTTTTGACAATGCGTTTTTTCTCATGGACATATGAGAAAAAACATCTCAATTTTAACATTCATCCCGTTTATCGGGGTTCGTGGTAAAGCATGTGTTTTGTTAAATAGACATCTCACCAGCCACTATAGCAAAAAGGCAAAGTGACAAACTAAACCACAGACTGTGATACAGCCCAACACAAAACAAAACTCAAGAGTAAAAGTGTTGTAAGGCTTCAGTACGCATCTATATGGGTGAACCTCGCTGTCATACCCAACATTAAAATCACAAGAAATTATAATTTGCATAAAGAAAAATAAGCCATTCATTAGAAAAGGTTTCAGCAAAATATTCAGGAGGAGATTGTGAAAGTTTTTCTAAGATTGAAATACTTAAAAATGAACGTAAATTACGCTTTTCTTCAAAGAGAAAGAAATAAGATTAAAAGAAGGACAGGTATGCCTGCCTTTATTATTCTGAAACATTTGCTGCAATTGTTTTTCATGAAAGACAAACATTTCTCATATCTAGACTCCCTACAGACAAATAAAATAAATAATAATAACACGATAAATTACTCCGTGGACAAAAACACAAATCCAACACACATAAAGTCATTCAGTTATGTCACTTTATGTGTTGAAATTAAAGACAAATTGATAGACCTGTGAAACTCATAAATAAAACTTTATATACAGCCAAAACCAGATTCTAACTCAAGGAAATGTAGAAGACGCTTTGGTCAGTCAACTCAAGTTTCAGATCACTGTTTATTTGTTTTGATAACTTTCAGTCAAAATAAACAAATTGACCAACAAAATATTGTGCTTCGAATGCTTCCGTCATTTAGACACTGCATTTATATTGTCGATCACAAATTGAACAGAGTTTGAAAACATATTTTTTACTCTCTTCATATATATACTGTATATCAATGATGACTTTGTCTGCTGGACATTTTTTAAGTTTAGAAAAAAGAGGTAACACCTCACGTGTAGTTCAGGTAGTACGGCGTTGAGATCAGACAGAAAACCTCCTCCCCTTCAGCATCCAAAGCTCACCGAGCGACCAGAGCAAAGGCAGATAACAGTCTGCGAGTCCATCGCTCGCTCTCTGATCCCAGCTACAGGAACAGTGCTTTGGTTCATGGCTGGAGGCTTGCTTTCTCACTCCATCTTATTCATCTCATACTTTGTAGTCATGATCTCCTAAATAAATACAATAAAGAGAATCATCTGTCAGCGAGTCCATTTATTCATACAATAGGTGACAATATGCATTGTTAGACAAACAACTCAAGTCACCAAACTGGGGTGCTTATCCCAAAAGCATCGTGACCCAACTTTGGTCGCAAGTTGCTTCGATCCAACTTAATTCGACGATTTAAGTGTTTTCCAAAACTATCGTTCCAATGATCAATTGCAAAGTTGTGTGGTTGGAACTACAGGTCTAGAGCTGTGGTTAGAAGAATCGTTCCTTATTTTTATGACATGTAGACTTGCACGCATCAAGATTTTGATCAAAGCAAGCAACCAACATGCAGTGCATTCTATATCCATCTTTCTAAATATAAACAAATTAAATTTAAAACTTTTAGTTTGTCAAGAAAATAGAAGCGCTGTTTTGTGCATGACATGCGTGCTCTAGGACCCTGGGGGATACATGGGCGGAGTTACGTAGGAGGAAACTTATGTATGAGTTAAATGTCTTGAAATAAAACAATAGAGAGCAAAAATAGTTTTCGGTATAACTCCACCACCTATGTGACGACATCAACTATGTTGTTGAACCAACAATCTTAATTACTTGCGAAAGTGACGCGAGGTAACAAATCGTTTCAATTAACGCGGAAGACGAGATTGACACGCGTTCGTGATTCACTTCATTCGCATCGCCTGCTGCCAGTTTCCATCTTTGCATTGACTTTGCATGTCATATTAATTTAATTCACATTTTTTGTGAGAATCCAGCATTACAGGACATACCTCATCAGAGTCCAGAAGAACAGGAAGAGCGCTGAAATAAAACAAGTGAGAAGAATAATTACACATTTATACTGAAGTTAAATGTTTTAGCAGCACAGAAGAGGCGAGATGTTGTTTAAAACATAAAGACACATACACGTCAGTCAGAGAGGCAGGAATATTCTCCTCCACCCATTTCAAGTCTTCATCCTTTAAATAAAAACATGTGACACTATTATCCTCAATTTTATTATTAATAATGATTAATATAATTTATATGCACTGACCAGATTGGGAGTTGTAGTTTTTGCTGTTCCATTGCTTTCTGTCTTAGCTGCTCTCAATTTTATCCCATCGGCTGGAAAGAATTTATAATATAATATATGACATGATATAATAAAATCTATTATATAACAATGTTCATACAATGTAATAGTGCTGGTTCACTGACCTATATTTGCAGACACCAAGAACTCTTCGATCTCTTCATCATCAGAATCATCGATGAGAGGCATGAACGCATATCTACACACGACACACAGAGATTAGAGAATCAGACCTTTGAGCCTTCTGAGCATTGCTCAGGTCTCTCATCCACTTGCCTTTGATTGTTAGCCGACGGCCTCCACAGAAACATGATGACCAGCAGAATGATGGAGAAGAGAAACCTCCAGAAAGCATCATCTACCCACAACTCCATCCAGTCCTGCTGATATAGACAAATCCTTCATTCGATCATAGAGTTCAAACCGGTCAGGAATCTACATCAGAGAGTTCATGTACTCACCGCCTGACAGTCGGCTAACCGAAACTTCTTTGTCGTCCAGACCATGAAGATGATGGATGCTGAAATACAGCACATGTGGGTTAACATCGGTCACAGGTCTTCAAACATTTTTAATAGGATCAGATGCTTTATACTCACCGAGAACTGCAAAGATAAGCGTGTTGGTGAAGTGCCTGTACAAAGACAACTTCACTGGATTTCTTCTGAGCTTTAGAGTTTTAATGGTTTGTGCTAGACTGACAAATATGTGAGATGAAGTCAAGGAAACAAGAGACTGGTTTGGTCTATAAGAAAGCAAAAATCAACACATTTACTCTAGATACTTTATACAACAACCTTAGCAGAGAAGCGTGTCAGATTGACGCTTATGCGCTACACGTAAACTTTATTGAAAATGACCCACATTTTATTTTACCCTAAAAATGCAAAGCAGTAAGTTAAGTACCTTCCCATAGCTATCAGGCAGAAATTAAATCAATCATCACATCACATTGGACAGATTGAACTGGAAGTTAGGATCGTTTTTACTTCCGTATTTTGACATTTCCGAGTGAAAGGGAATTTCGAATGGGAAAAATAGTGGGCGTGGCTTTCGTCCTTCTCTTCGATTTGATTGAATGTTATTAAACAGCCGTCGCATTTTGAAATGGAACTGGTAGCGGACTAATAGTTGAAGGGGAGGAGTTAACAGATGCTCCGCCCAAGCCGTCTAACATACCTCATTTCAGATGGATGGTCATGTCTGTGTATCGTCAGACTTACTCTAAAGATTATGATGGCACACGATTTTAAGAAGAGAATGACCCACATTGATCAATATTTACAATAAACGCTGCAATATTTCATGAAAAAGTAGGCATCGTCATTTTTAATTTCTCTTGGACTTTAAGGACTTCCAAAAGGATATCCACCAACACAGAGAGGAGTCGAGCAGAGCCAGAGGAATGTTGGCCAGCAGGGCCAGATCAGAGTCTTTCGCCTGAGTCAGAAACAAAAAAAAACAAGTGTGTTTACATGCACCACAATGCACAAAACATAAATTCACATTTCTCTCCATAAAAGTCTCCAAAACGTTGGTTAAGTAGTAAAACTGAAAGTGTGCTCAGATTTTTCAGGCCATAATTGTTGTCCAGTTCAGTATAAACTTAAAAGTATATTATTTTGTATAATTGTTTTAGTTATAGTTCATTGTTCTGTGAATTGATGAAACAATATCACACAAGTAACCTGTTCACACTTGTGCTGTTGCTGTGATACATAACTTACAATTATCCAATGATAATCACCATAATCATTCATCTTGATCAGAAAATTACATTTTTAATATCTACAAAATCGAATTAAATTTTAGTTTTCTGAATTTTTTTCACAAAATCTTTATCTTAATATCTTTAAGCATTTATTTATGTTGTTCTGAACATACTTTCTTTTAGTGAAGGACAAAGGAAGACTTTCAAGCAACAATTTTGGTCTATTTTAAATTCCTGTAATGCCATACGAGTGTGTAAGGTCAATTTCCACTCTTTGGAAGTCTTTAAAACTCAAACAAATCACATTGAAAAACCGAATGACTCACCCCTGTGATCCTTAAAACGCCCTCGATGGCAGCAAACGCAAAGTAGAGCACACCCAGTCCAACCACCCTGTGCATGACCGTTCCCAGACGGGGTCTGAGGAAAACAAACACTGTCACTACAACCTGGATCTCAGATGATCTTTGGAGCTGACAGTCTACATCTTCATCACTCACTTGACAATTCCATAACCCAGACTGACAATAATGACCAACAGACGGGCGAGAGTTCTCTTCAGAGCAGAGATGAGCTCGGCGAAGATCAACAGACCCTGAGCTGAATAGACATCAGTAAAATCAAACATTATTAAACTTCATTCAATTTCAATCAACGCCAGCCAAAGAAAACAAAAGTTTATTTGTACTGACACGCTGAGCCCACGGTGTTGGTGTTCTGATATTCAGCATAGAAAAAGGCCTTCTCTATCATGCCTAAGAAGATGACGCCTGCGATCCAGAACTGAATCCTCAAGAGGTCTTTCCAGTAACAGGACGACCAGACAAACCACAGCAGAGCATACAAGATGTACACCACACACATCACCATATAGAACTGAAGAGAAAAGATCAAGAAACAAATATCAAATTAAAACAATGATCATTTTTCTGTGAACTGTCCCTTCTAAGTCAACAAGACAATTTAAAGACATTCATGAGTGGAGATGAATTTACATCCACAAACAAACGGTCTATGATGGTTTAACAATTCAAGTTGTAAATAAAACTATTGATGTGTTTTCGCAAATATTTATACTCTTTATCTTGTTTAACCCTTATGCGCTTTTCAGGGGTTTTTTGAACCGCAACTGACGTTCGCTAAAATAAATATAAATGAACGTTCCTTTTTGTCCAAATGGCATGATACTTTGGAAAGTGGTCAACATTTCTAGATCTACAAATGAAAAAAAAACTGGAAATATATCTTGATTTTGTTGGCGTGGAAAAAAAGTCACACTCATGAATTTCGAAAATGGACAAAATTCATCCTTAAAATCAGAAACGACGCAGATCGCACATAGATAGAAATAAAGTGGTACAGTATCAACAATGCAAAAAACATCTATAATGCCTAATGATCATGCTCACACGCGCACAGAGAGAGAGAGAGATGAAAGGATGAGACAAAACAATTTAGCACAGACACACAGTTCTCTTACAGTTAGTAACTGATGTTTAGATTTAATTTGTAAAATTATTTCAACTTTTCTCACTGTAACATCTCGTCCAGCTTTGATTCTTATCATAAAAAGTATTTTTTTTGGTTATACTTGTGATTTTATAATATGTATGAAAGATATATGAATCCAATCCATAATATGCATGCAACAGTAAAAACTTTTAAAAGATATCTTTCAGTTGGTCTAATAGCACACAGTGGGGTTCTGCAGCATCTACTCCAAAAGGTGATTTATTTACTTTTAAAACGGCATTTTCCAAAGGGTGGGCAAAAATCTTACACAAAACCATGTCAAATGACCCATCTATTCCCCATGAATGAAAGTTAGAAATGTGGATCTTTTAAGAAGTGAATTTTACATAAAAAACTGTTTTTGTATAAAAACCTATTACAAATATATTTTTTAGTAATAAAAATATACAGTATATAAATATATCACAAATCCTCCAAAAACGTTTAAACGCCATTTTCCAAAAGATGGGCAAAAATCTTACACTTAAACCATGTCAAATGATTCATGTTATTCCCATGAATGAAAGTTAGAGATGTGGATTTTTATAAAAAAAAACTTCTACAAATATATATTTATGTTTATAATTTTTTGAATATCACTAATCCTCCGTAATAACATTAATAAACAGAGACAAATTACATTTGTTTTACAAAAAAAACTATTATTTTCTTACAAAATTACACTTTGTTCCCTTTACAATTACACAAAGAACGCATAAGAGTTAAATAGAGATTATAACGCCAAATAAACATCACGATCATAATAGAAAGCTGATGAACAATACTCACGATCATGAGAGGCCATTCAGTGACAGAGAGAAAACCGTGAGTTCCCTTCATCACCACGCTGACTGAAATATACACAATTCGCACAATAACACACAAATCGTATAACAAACGTTGACAAATCAAACACATTCAAAATAAGAGGGATGTCATGAGTCATACAGGTTAAATTCCAGTTGACGTCTTGTTTGCTTGGATGTAACTCCACCACGAGCAGGTAGGGTCCGTCCCTCCAGGTCGTTGCAATCACATTATCCTTTCAACGGGAATGAAAATACATGACATTCATGTATATTAAGTATATATAGTCACATATAAAAAGATTGTTTGTTCAATCTCACCTTTGTTCTATATGTGCCAGCCTCAGCATCCGGAGAACTTGTAAAACTATCAGCCTTAAATAACAAACCAAACATAGTTTTGTTTAATGTTTGGATTGGAGACAGGCTTTCGTAACGCGTTTGCCAAACAACATTTGTACCTGTAGCTCTCCGTCCATCGCAGGTGGCTTCACTTGTTTCGGCTCCGCTTTGGATTTCTGCCGACAAACATGTCATATAAAAATTACAGTCTGCACACTTGATGTAATGGTAATATGAAACGTTTGTGAAACAGTGTGTTTGACCGTCGTACATTGAGCATAGGAAAGAAATGCATGTCGCTGTTACAGGGCAGTGCTCTATATGTGTGCTGAATATATTCTCCCTGTCCGAAAGGAACGGGATCCAAACTCCCACCTCGACTGAGCGGAGTCTTTTCATACAGTTCCTGAACGGACATATACAAACATACGATCAACAAAGAAATCATATCACACACAGCTGCAATATAAACACCTTCAGAAGCACGTAAAGATCTCTCACCTCTATATTGTTGTATTGATTGTGACACGGGTAATACTTCAAGTACCACTGAATTGTAAATGTCACTTCTTCTGGACATCCAAAGGATGACACTGCAAAGAGAAATGAGCACTAGATATTCCTTTAAATAACTCTTTTAATGTTATAAAGCATCGTCTTCGATAGATACCTTTCAGTTCAATATCTGTGTCCTTGTACATGGACTTTCGTAATAATAAAGGTCTCGAGGTCTGGAAATCGAGAAAACAATTCAATTATTTTCCAATGCATTTGTTTGGCTCTTATCACAACACATGCCACTTTAAATCAGCTTTAAAGAAGATAACTCGCTGAAATGACACAACACTACACAAACACAAGACGTGTTCTTGCTGGTGAACTAAACAGGTATAAGATGTCAATGTGCTACTGGGAACCTCGGTGGAATAGACAAGTCTTTAAATATTTGATAAGACCTCATCACATATTCTTAAGCAGATCAAATTTGGCAGAATAGATGTCTATAAGACACAGGTTAGGTAGAAATGACATTTCTGTATTGTGAATAATGTGTCAGTTTACAAATATCACTGCTTTATGTAATGCTATATTTTGTGAATATGACATGTTTTAAGTTGTATGGTATAGTTGTTATAATTTACAGATTGTTTCACTACTTGCAATATATCATCTTGCATAACGTTACATCAATATGTTTTAAAATCCAGCTGTCTTTTTAAATATACACGTATACTTAACATGCATACATCTTATTTATCCACCAATACATTTAGCTTATTTGTCTTTACATGCATTATCTCAAACATAAGCTCTTTACAGTTATCATTACTGATCATTACGTGGCTTTAAAACAGCGGATATGATGAAAGTTTAGTGTTGTAAACAGCCGAAGCGCCAAGCTAACCGGCTAACCTGTGATTCACATATCAGCTCAATAAATGTCATGTTTCCACAGTTCATGGGCCGAATAACTCTTACTGCATCGCCCGTGTATTAAGGATTGTTAATAAAGCTGTAAATGTAAAATTGTCACAGGAATCGCAAACCCCAGGTGTGCGGTGATGTACCGCTAGCTTTAGCCTCCTCCGTCATTTCTAATGAAAAACACGCTTCACACTCACATTCAGCACTGGTATTGTCCACAGACCCGTCTCTGGAGCAGCATTAACGCCATTTAATACTAAAGTGATAAAGAGAAAAGGTAGAAAACAGAGTAAACGACTCGTACGGTGTGTATACCGGTGACTAGCTGCCGCCGCCATGTTTACTGTCGATGACGCGCACACGCGCTCTCAACCACGTAACGAGCCAACCTGCGACGCGTCATTCCTTCATCCACGAGACCCCAGTAATATCAGTTGTTATTACTATAATTTGTTAATAAATAAATGCTATTAAGTTTAATTATGGTTTATTTTCTATACGAAGTATGAATCAATTTGCTTCCAAACGCCTTATTTGTTTTTATTTGTAAAAAAAAGTCCTCAGTGCTGTAGCAAATTACTTTTTAAAATATAATTTAATTACGAATTAAAATATTTAAAAAACAAGGACCTAATAATATTTATTAAAGTAAAACCACCGATTAAATCAATCTTGTCCATGCAAAAAAATGTGCAAGGAGGAAGCACCTCAAAGCAAATGCCATTTTGTTAGCAGTATTTAATAACTTTTTTCGTAATAGCTTAACACGAAAGCATAGAATATAATCACACTTAAATGAAAACGTCGCTCTTGTACAGTATTTTAAAATACTTCATCTGATTCCGAGTTACCATGTGAGTTCAATCGAATGTAAAAAATATAAAAAAAATCTTTCCTTCATATTTACAAAAGGCACTTCTAATATACAAATTGTATTCAATGCATGTACAACAAACTGCTAAAAATCACAATAAAATCCCTTCTTAAACATTTAAAAGAAAATGATATTATAAAAACGAAAAATGTCAATGCTTAAAAACACAGGTCTGATATTATCACAGTATCACAGCTTTTGGGGTCCGTTGACATGCCTTGAATAAGCATCCAAAGCACAATGGCATCATTTTGACTGGGTCCTCTAAAAAAACGGTACTTCCCGATGGATTTCAAATCCACAAAATGTTCGAAACGGTTCTTCAAAGCAGTTGTGTTGTGTCCTTAAATGTTTGCTGCATCTCTGTCACGTCTCTGACTGTTTCTTCAGTGTCTCGCTCGGAGCGTCCGTGATTCAACAGTTGAGCATCAACAGAGCTGCCCACACCTGCTCCCGCGTGGTCTCCCGAGGATATGACCACAACGTACCGGTCGTCTTCCTCAGCGCCCGTGCTCTGATGAACCTCCGCCGTCACGACTGACGTGTCCGCGATTTGACGGCAGCAGGAAGGAGAAGTAGATAGCAAAGGACCTTCGGCAACCATTTCTGTCGATTCATCTTCAGTGAAACTGGTGTTGATGTAGATGATGTCTCGACTGTTTGATACGGGTGGAAGCTTCCCCGCTAGATTCTTCAGCCTCTCTCTGACCTGTGTGAAGTCAGGCCGGTCCACCGGCTCAGCGCTCCAGCAGCCGGACATGATGTCATACCTGTAACACAGCAGCACTTATCAGTTCAGTCGTTCTTTCTTCTGATCTATTTTCTGTATTTTCTCTGAAATTCAGAAGGCAAAACAAACTCACAGTTCATCGAGACAGTCGTTTGGCTGTTTCAGTCGGTTGCCTTCGAGGAGATAATCGTAAATCTCGTGGTTTTGTACTCCCGGGTAGGGGGTCATACCTCGACTAGATATTTCCCACATAGTCACTCCGAACGCCCACTGAAAGGACATAAGATGACATTAAACGTCAAAAAGTCAGCTGACTTCTGCACACGCACCAGCGTAACACCTGACCGTGCTTTAGAGGTGGAGAAGTTTGAGCAGATATTTCCTGAACAGATCAAAGTTGTGTTTGACGAGCAGGTGCTGGTGCGTCTCATGAGGATAAAACACAACTGTAAAACACTTCTTACCACATCGCTCTTGACCGTGAAGACTCTATCTGCCAGACTTTCCACCGCTATCCATTTGACAGGCATCTTTGCTATCCGGCCCTGCCTGTAATAGTCACCGCTGTAGATTTTCTTTGACAAGCCAAAGTCTGCGACGCACACGTTCATGTCGTCACGCAACCTGTAGGAAAAAATATAAACGGATTAACGGTGGAGATATTGTAGATTATCAGTAGGGATTTAAAGTCCCTACTTTAAAGGGGTTGAAGTCTTCAATCAAGAACATCCAAAATGCAATACACATCGAATTGAATCTCAGTTGTGACTTCTAAAAAAGACCTGCATTATTGTGCATGCTAGTTAGCGCTGTTTTGACATTTGCTAGGTTTATTAAAGGGGATGTGCAACAGTTTCATGCATTCTGACTTCTTTACATTGTTAAACGTCTTCTCATGCTTGACATGGTCAACGTGTCAAAAAACGAGTTGGACGTATGATGTAGTATTTCTGTGCGCAATATACTCCCCCAGGGGTCGTGTAGGTTTCGGAAAGTTTTTTCGAACATGAAAATCCGTTTCTTAACAACTTTTACTAGTCCCGTATCGAACAATTCTCCAGGAAAAGCATGCCCACGCGTCAACCAACCAGAGCGAGAAGAAAGAGCACGCCCACGCTTCAACCGAGGAGAGCGGAGAAGGAGGATGCCCACATGTCAATGAGCAGGAGCAAGAGAGATGTTTGTTTGTTCACTGCATTTGTGTGATGAATGTTATATAAACGGTAAATATAACGCTGGATTTGGAGATCGTTTGAAACCGTTAGATGGCGCGATCCCGGCGCTAAAAGATGCAAGAAATAAACCGCACGCAGTAAGTGAACTGAGTCATATGTCTGTGTTTGGTTGGCAATGGGTGAGCACGTGCTGTAGTTCCGCACGGATATTTGAAGGGTGTGATACTGTTCTGTCAGTACTCAAGATTAACATGAGATGTGCAGAAACTTTCTGAGTGACGGCAACTTTAAGTAGAAAATAGAAGACATTTACATTTTGTCATTTGGCAGACGCTTTTATCCAAAGCGACTTACAGTGGACTTATTACAGGGACAACCCCCCTGAAGCAACATGGAGTAAAGTGTCTTGCTCAAGGACACACTGGTGGTGGCTGCTGGGATCGAACCAGCAACCTTTTGAATACTAGTTCAGTGGTTTAACCCACTAGACCACCATCTACCAGAAGAGCAGTGGAATGCGTACATGCAGTTGCGTGCCGCCAGGTCCCGGTGCAGAAAGTTTCTGTTGCTGAGATACTCCATTCCCGAAGCGATGTCGATCATAAACTTCAGCAGCACCTGTGTGGGGAGATACTGGAAAAACGACATCCTCTCAGACCCAGAGTCTGTCACATTTGATTCATGCACATTTAAATCATCCATCGGACTAAATCCGTACCTTTAAATTCTCTATTGTTATTATTTATTGGATCTTACCACAGCGTTTTCTCCGAGGCGAGACCGCAGCAGGAAGCTGTGCAGATCTCCATGCTCCATAAAGGGAAGCACAACCATCGGTTTGGGAAAGTGTCCTGTGCCAACCTCCAAACATACACCTAGGAAGTAAATCAACCTTTTATTCTCTTTTTTTTATTATAATTAATTTTATTACATTTAATTAATTGTATTTTATTTTTTATTTGTAGAATATATTTAATTTCATTAGTTGTATTTTCTCTTTTTTATTAGAATTCATTTGATATCATTAATTTTATTTTCTCTTTTTTATTAGAATTCATTTTATTATGAGAATTCATTTTATTTCATTTATTTTATTTTCTCTTTTTTATTAGAATATATTTTATTTCATTAGTTGTATTTTCTCTTTTTTATTAGAATTCATTTGATATCATTAATTTTATTTTCTCTTTTTTATTAGAATTCATTTTATTATGAGAATTCATTTTATTTCATTTATTTTATTTTCTCTTTTTTATTAGAATATATTTTATTTCATTAGTTGTATTTTCTCTTTTTTATTAGAATTCATTTTATTTTATTTTCTCTTTTTTATCAGAATTCAATGCATTTTCTCTTTTTTATTAGAATTTATTTCATTTCATTTTCTCTTTTTTATTTTAAATAATTGTGTTTTATTTTATATTTCAAGCATACTGATGCTGATTGTCATCTATATAGCATTGCTCTGTAATGTTTAAATATCATTCTTGATATTTAAAGTGACTTAAAATGACTTAATAATGAACAGATTCTGGTCATTTTATAAGTGATGCATCACAATTTGAACACAGTATAGCTTCATGTTACTGACTCTATGGGCATCTTCTATTATTTTTTTCTCAATAACATTTCTCAAGTTCCTGTGCTGTCCAAATGATTTGTTCATTTTCAGTTTTGCCCTTATTATCAGTGTAGCTACAGCATTCAAAATCAAATGTTCATCTATGAGCAGATGCATGTGTCAATTTATTATATCCTTGGTTTATGGCAGTCATGTGACTGATGTGCAACAACTTTCTTACCCAAGAGTCTGATGACATTAGGATGGTTGAAATCCTTCATACATGCTGCTTCGTTCAGAAACTCTTCGATCTCTCTCTGAGAGAAGTTATCCACTGAAATATTCAAGGGTTTTGGTTAAACATTTCTCCGGCAGAATCAAATATTAACTGGTACTCTTCGACAAACTTTAAATTTGACTTATGATTTATGATGTTATTTGTCTTTGAGATTTAAAGATTACTGTGAACCTTACATACTGCACAGTATGAACTTTGTATGAATCTAAAGTCTCACGACTCACGCTTCATGGTCTTCACTGCAACTTTTTCAGAGGTACCACACGGCTGTCTCAGATGACCCTCCACCACAGATCCAAACTCACCTGTGAGAGAAGATATCAGGTAAATAATAAATGTAAATATATGAATCTGAAAAGAGCTGAGACATATAATCGGACCAGACCGTCTCCTCACCTTCTCCAAGGACTTTACCGATGGACAGCAGATTTCCCACAATCATCACATCCTGTAGTTTGGCTTGAAGTTCACTGCTGATGCCCAAACTGGCCACTAAGAGAGAAAATATCCTCTCAGGTCTGTAATTCACTAAATCCGTGTTTTATAATATTAACAAATAAAGCTTGCAAAAAATATTTCTAAACGTACGAGTGATTTCGATGGCCGAGCGGTTATATGACCTCTGTGGTCTGTACTCAACAGCTGGAGTAAGTTTGTCGTCGATTCCAAACAAAGACCTGTAGAGGGCACCAATGACAATAGTTTAAACACAGACAGACAGTAGAAAGGCAAAACAAGTATAATTCGACTTATGAAAGACCTATAAATTAAAATCACAGATATCATCTATTGTATTTCTCAATTATTTCTCATAGACATCAATGAGATTAATGCTGTCTTCACATGCTCTCGGAAATGTGATAAAACTTCTGGATTCAGTAACACTAAAAGCATTTAGTAGAATTAAAACATTACAAGTATCTACTAACATCGTTCCATAAATCATTTCCGGGTTGAAGTGGGAATTATACAACTTCTGAGAGCACATGAAGGCATCATAAAAGAAGAGTAAATAAATCTTTATTAAGACTCATTTGTGTCTTTTTCTCTGTGAGAAAATCTCAACAATGTGTCAAACTGAGATCAGATTTATCAAGTCTGCAATCAAAAGTCAATATTATTAAAGATCTCAATGTCAACTCAAACACTCATCAAATTGACCCAAATCCAGATGATTTGACCTCTACAAGCTAAACTCATTTTATACCTTCACAATCTCCCTGGATTTTAACAACCATCTTGTGTTTTTTTCTTCTAAGCCATTTTTGAAGAATAATCTGAGACTAAAGAACAGGACCTGTATTACGAGGTTGCTTGAAATTATTAACAGTGTACATGTTGATTCATTTTGTAGCTCTTCAATTTGAATTTCTCTTCTGGTTAGCTGGTGTTTCCGCTGTGAGTGAGTTATACACACATTGTTTATTTGGTTTTAAATCAATTTATATGATTTTTGTTTGAAAATTACTTTTTTGGTGTATTGATTACTTAATACAAAACCATGGCTTTACTACAGTAACCATCGTTTAACTATGTTTTTTATCAAAGGCGCGATGTGGCTAGTGCTTGTCTTTCTTGGCTGGTTGTTTCTTGGCACATGGCCTTAAGCTTGCGGCTTTCTGAAAAGTTGAGATTTTTTCATCTCGATGTGGCGCCGGCGTGCTTGAACAAAGAGCGCATCATGACCGCGTCCCTCTTATTGCCACGCATGTACATTTAAAATAACGAATATGTGCGCGGAAAAGACGTCAAATGTGAATCGGGCCTTAGGGAGGAGATATATTACTTGGTAATGTACCATGGTTTACAATTTACGAATTGAACAGATTTTGTTCTTGTTGTTACTAAATCTAGGTTAAATAGGGTAATATATGGATACTGCCATGTTTGGTGGTAATATTTTCAGATTGTTTATGATTACAGCCAATTTCCAGCATAATATATTTGAAGACTTTGAATCCAAAATGAGATCTCGTGTTTTTTTGTTTTGCATTCCGATTAACATTAATCAAACTGCAGTTGGTTTGTTTAGATTAAAGACATAATAACTCACAAAAATACATCTAACTAACACAATAAAAACACAATAATATAATAAAAACGGAGTTCTCATTTTGGAACCAAACTCTTCATTTCCTTATTACCGAGCACCCTCACTATATTAAAAAGCACCCTGGGTGATTTGGTTCTGGAAGTGGGCCTGAGTCCACCAAAGAATCTACCCAAGCTCCCATCACCCCACGTCATTCTACACCTGTCAGCTGGAGGCCGTAAAAGGTTTCTGAAGAGAAAGGAATCAGGGGGGATGTGGATGTTAATCTCTCTCACAAACAACTGGAGGTAATGTGAAGCTCTTCGCTCAGCACTCCTCCGGCCAAATGCCTTCGTAATTGTGTTTGACTAGAAGTCACGCTGTTTTCACAGAGCGAGAACCACAACTTCTGCTTCACTTCTCCTTCCACAAACCTTTAACTTCCTATACCAAGTGCGCCGAGATAAAAAAGAAATCAATAAGACTGTGCTCCTCAGTTTTGATCTTGGAAGAAAATGACGTCTACAAATCACTCATAGAGATCAAATGGATTATGGTCAAAAAATGGGCATTTTTGGGGAACTGACGGAAGAATGAGTGTTTGTTCAAACCGAGCCTGACCTGAATGCCGGTTTGTTGAAACAATGCCGAAAGATCTACATGACTAAACATCATGATGTCAGCGGAAAAGTTATGCTTCAGAGAAGAAACTGGAACTTGTATTAAGACGGAAAAGGGAAACGTCTTGTTTCCTGTGAGAACGAGAAATAGCGAAGAACTTACTTTAAATAAGATCCATTGCGTAAACACAGGACCCCAAACATCACGATGATCAGAAGACACACGGCACACACAACTCCAAGAACAACGTACGCCGAGTCTGGACGATTAGGAACCGGAGTGGAAGACGGAGAATTAGGAGATTCTGAAAAACACACACACACATCATCATTACACACATTTTCCATTGAATGCGAATTACATTTTTATCCTTTAACCATCCCACATACACACTCATGTTTCACTAATTGACTTTAATGAAAAACACATGTGTGTTCTTATAACCCGAGCTGATAATAAACAATGTCATAATGCAAAATACTTTATGGATTAATTGTAGTACTCATAACTATGTTGTGCGCTCTTGTTAAATCTTTTTTCTCTGTCAGCTGATTCATCAAAAAGGTGATGATGTGTGTTTAGAACATGACCCGCTCGCTCGCTCCAAAGGTCCAGATCACACATGACAAATGTCACTTATGCTGTTTAAGCATTAACTTTTTTGTTATATTTGTAGGGTTGGAAAAACAACAGGAATTGATATATTTTAAATATATATTTAGCTATAATAACTTTGCTTATTTCCGTCATTGGTATAAGTGGCAGAAGGGTGGAAATTGACAAGAAATACACAGGTTTATACCATCTTGCTGTTAACGTTACTTTAGTCATTTCAGCATCCCTAAAGCCTGAACCACTACAGAGGAACAACCCTTATATATTTGTATTATTTCTGATGAATTTAGATTTAATATACTTGACTTTAATCTTATAATGCGAGTATGTTTCCCAGGGGATGTAATTCAATTTAGTTTCCAAAACAACAATAATTCAACATGACGGCTTCCGGAGAGAAGAGATTCGGATGCAGTTCGTTTCAACATCAGCTTTTCATTAAAACTGATTTAAAACTGGTCTTTCGTTTTCATAGAGGGGGCTTTTTATGTTCTTATAAACAGATATTCACCAAAATAACAACCCGTATAGTATTTGAAAGAACCAAGCGCTGGAGATTTGAAACATTGGTTAGTCTATTGCGTGACAGATGATACATCAGTGATGAATTTGTCAAAGTCTAGAACGCCCGTCCCACCGACGGCCGTGACCAGGGGCGGACTGGCGGACGTAAATAAACACGAATGCACGCAACGCGAAGCCATTAGCTAGTCGGACACGTATGCATGTAATGCATTGCACACGTTACAGACAACATCCTATCCCCCACCTCCCTTTTCACAGAATCGGTGGAGGGTCGATGTCATCAAACACAGCCTCGCCACCCCATCCGCCAAATGTTGATTTCGTTAGCTGACATTTATTACTGTATATTTAAAGTTACCGTTGCATAAATAAATACAGTCAGTTACGTTTGAGTGAATAAACTATAAAATCCACATCAAAGTTTGTTCAACGGGTGTGACTGGGGGGGCACTGCCTCACAATGCCCCCCTTGGCGACGGACCTGTCAATGGTTAACGTCATGATGCAAAACATTTAGGTGTATTTCATCAACGTACAAACTCAAGAGTAGGAGGATATTATAATATGTTCTTACCTAATTCTGGTATGAAGAGCCAGAAGCGTGACTTTTTTGTCCCGCAGCCGGTCTGAGTGCAAGCCACGACCTCCACACTGTATGTGTTGTTAAACACCTGCAGAGCAACTGTGGCTTCTGTACTCATGCTGTGGATCTGAACACACACATAAACACGTAAAGTCAATTGATATAAACGTCAGAACAATATTTTCACGAGTAGAGAAAATCACACAAGCCAGGAACAGCTACCATACACTATTCAATTCAGCTTTGTTCTCTTACTGCCAATAACGTGTCAATTTTTACTTCAAAATAAATCTACATTATAGATACGCATGTGGAAGATAAAAATCTTATACACTTGAATGAAACACAGCAATACATGTTCAACTTCTTCCTTTACAATTATAGATCTTGTGGTTAAAATATGATGTTGTAATATGGCAATACAGTTTAATAAGAACAAAACTGTATTATTGTAAAAACAAAATTGAAGAGAAAGAGGAACCGAGGCTATTATTTTCCTTCATACAGCCGTGGGTGACACGCTGGCCATAGGAGGTCAACACAAACACATGTGACACGCCGCTGCTCAAGGTTGTGTAACGCTGTCATCAACACATCTGTTGTCTCTCAGACATGCTGACGGTCTGAGATTGAGACACATCCGCTTCATCGACAATCCACCTTTTCATGTGGACATCCTAAAACAAGAGTGACCCTTTCAAGAGCCCCTCAGAAGTGCACAGTTTAGTACATTACATCTCCTGCAGCGCATCTTAACTGCTCCAATGCCTCAGGTCAGGTGTTATCACCGACCAAAAACTAAAATTTGTTGAATTTAATAGATTTTCCAGGCCTGGAGGGATGGCTGTGGCCTGAACCCCATTAGCATCCTTTATGAGCACATTAAACTCTATTCCTCCAGCTGTCTGAACATAAACAAAAGAAGATAAAATGTTTACAATCTAATTTTCTTGCTTTAATGAAGAGATTTAACATATTTACAGCTCCATAACTTTCATGAAAAATCAGTTTTAAAGAATCTGCCTCTCTCTCAATCTCGCCCTGACTCGCAAGCTCATAAGAATGATTTAGTCGAGTTGTCGGGTTAGATTCTGAGGGTTCTAATAGAAGTGCATAAAATAAAGCAGCAATTGTATGTTTGGCAGAAGTTATGGTGTTATGATTTTGGCAGTAGAAGAACCCAAATGCAGGCAGGTACGAGATGGCGGGAAACACAGACGAGACATGAGAAAGCACATGGCCAGCCAATATATACACAAAGCCATGTCCTTCTCACAAAAAACCCTAAGACTATGCCATGACTCGGCTGCAAAAACAAGAATAAACATGCCATGATAGCCTGATCATTACATATGTGTAGTATCTTTAAATACTCATGTTTATTTAAACAAAGTTGTAAAGCTTGCCAGGCTTCGCAAGCTGCCAAGTACAGATTCTAAATCAAGCGTAAGTTTTAAAATGTTCACCTTCAATGTGTAAAAATGAATCAAGAATACATTTACAAATGAAGAAAATGTATAGCATGCCAAAAAATTCTACAAATTATCTACAAATATTTAAGACTTTACAGGTTTTATTGTTTCACACACTTTGCGAAGGGTGTTAAATTGCGATTATCATAACCAAAATGAAAGTTTGTGTTTACATAATATATTTTTGTGTATTGCGCATTTGTAAAATAATGTAAAATAATGTCTACTTTATGGTTTCAACTACGTTGTTGGGGAATAAAATGAAATAATTTGGTTAAAATAATGTTACATCGTCATTCAGTGTAACACAAAATGTATTTACAAATTCAAACAACATGCTTATTCTTATATACTGTATATTAAAATATATTAGAGAATAAGGGAGCGTATTAGATTTTATTGTGCTATAGACAAGTAAACAATTCGGTAACACTTTAGTATAGAGACCAATTCTCACTATTAACTAGTTGCTTATTAGATGCCTATTTTTAGCATATTGGCTGCTTATTAGTACTTATAAAGCACATATTCAATATGTTTATATTCCACTTCCCTAATCCTACCTAATACTTAACCTAACAACTACCTTACTAACTAGTAATAACCAACAAATTAAGAGTTTACTGAGGCAAAAGTAATAATGGTTAATGGTTTATTAATACCGAGAATTGGACCTTAAAATAAAGTCTGACCAAAAATTCTTATTGAAAAACTAGGAAAACCTAGAATAGTGGCAAATACATAAAAATTACAAGTAATTAGCAGTTGGGGTGAAAGTAATTAGTCTTTTAATATGTCATAAAGTGGTTTTTGATGTGAATATGCTAGACCAGATTGTTACACTGAATGACATTTCACTGGGCGTCTTCTGTGAATCAGGGGAACATTTTTGATATTTATTTTTTGCTCAGAACAAAAAAATAAAAATGCAATTAAATTAAACAGAAAAAAATATATCTTTTTTAACAGCAACGATTTAAAGCGGGATTACATTTATGTTTTTTATGCTTAAACCCTTTTTCGTCTTAGACCCAAACACCCAAACATGCACACATGTGTATTTATTTATATTCATCAATAATTTAAATGTTATGTAAATGTGTATTCATTTTTATAAAAAAAAAATCTTAAATACATAGATGTGTGTGTAAATTTGTGTAAATACAAAATTAATATGCACAGTACACAGACATTTATTATGTAAACACAAACTTTTATTCTAATTAATCGCTTCTCACTTATGAACCTTCAGTTTTTCTTTGTATGCTTATTTCTCTCAAGTTCATTTGGAACAATATGTATTGTAATAAGGGTCATGCAAACAAAACAAAACAGAAAACTAAACTCCTCTATAACGATAAGTCACTTCTAGTTCTCTACAGCTCACATAGTGACTTCCTGTTTCTCCAGGTTCTGAAATCTGTCAATCTCTTCCAACCAGTGAAGCAAACTCCTGAGTTATACTTGTAAGATCCGGCTCAACACTTGCATTCGCCTGCAAAAACCACTTGTTCACATCAAAAACAACGATATCAACACGGGTCGTTTGAAAAATCATTCCATCTTCATTTCATTTTATTTCGACGAACCACATTTCCCCCAAATGATCATTACGGCAAATATTCATGTTATGAGAAAATGATTTTTGCATTCATGGCATGAACAGATGTTGTGGAGGCCGGTTACTCAGGAGCCGAACTGGTTTGAAGGAGCCCGGCAGGTGCGATCAGACTGGACCAGCTGTGATCAGACTCATTTCCAGTTACTGTTGTTTTCGAGCTGGATCACATCGTGAGATCATGAATCCAGTCATGGGTATAGAATAAAGCAGAAGCATTTGAAGTGTCATCACAAAAGGTCACTGGGCGGTGAGTCATGAGAGACGACAAAAACAAACCATTTCTCTCTAACTGCCAACTTCCTGCTACTAGGACACAAACGGCAAGTGTGTCATTGTGTTTGTGCCACGGGGAATAGATGGTTTAATTGGTCATGATTGCTCATTGGTCATTGACAAAGACCACACGGTGCATTCAGAGGTGATCAACAACAGGGCACATGCTCAGTGGTTTAAACATGACTATTTATTTGGTAACACTTTACAAAATGGTATAGTATTAGCTTAAAGCTATTAGTTAACATTAGTCTTAAAGAAGATTTCATGTCCAGTTTATTTCTCATGTGGCAAGTAGCCGTGTAATAAGTGGGATAAGGCACAAGCAGCCGTCTGTTATTGCGAAATAATCCCCTTCACTGAGATACAAGATTGATAACACAGTCGGGGCTTATTATTCTATCAACAAATAGCACCTAATTATTACTATAATTATTTTTTATTCCAATATATTATATTTGCAAATAATCTATCATCCCTAGACAATACAAATAAAAACGTTATAACGTAATTTAACTTAAGGCTTACAGTATAATTATAATAATGCATATTTTTTGCATTACAGTACACTTCATCCTCATAGATATGACAATCTGAAGTGTAGTTTAGCTCTCAAACGGTCTTCTTCTCACACGCTCTTCAGAGATGATAGTGAAGAACAGCTGTTCCATTAGCACAATGCTGTTGTGTTCTCATCTTTCAATTCATTCTTTCCCATCAAGAAAACTCAGGTCTTTGCGTTACGTCAACTCTTAAAAAAATGCAAACTGTGCTTCATGAACACTTGAAAACAACCGTCTCGCCAAACATGCCAGCTGCTTCCTGTGGGTGATAACAGTCATTTTTAAATCGTAGCTGCAAACCAGCCCTGAGTCTTATTAAAAGGTTTTAATGAAGAGGGTTTGGCCCGAAAATCATGACGATCAGAACGTGGCCCAATGTTTTAGTGCATTCTTTGGAATTAACCGGTAAACATGCAGCTCCAAACCAGCGTACCTGCAGGACTTTCACGTGATTTACACATCAATGAAATATACAACAGGTCAGAAAAAGCTTTCTCGTATGCACACACAAAAAAACACATCTGCCATCGAGACGTCAGAGATCTCAAACTGTTCTCGGATTTGCCAGGACACCAGAAATCCAGAGATTTCAATACAAATGAAAACATTTCTCCTCAAATTCTTCCAAGATCAAATCATTTCAGCTATGCTGTCCTCAACATCTCTTCGTGTTCACAACTCATGTGTTGATACTTCTAACATCATGGACGATGTTGGGATTCAAAAGATTTTCTGTATATCCTTAAATACAAGATGATTTTCACCTCGATCGAAGGTTTATCATCGATGTTTCATTGAATAACCAATTAATAATAACTCAACACTAACCTTTCTGGTTTGCGTCCCGTGTTTGATGGTGATGTCATATCCCTGCAAGACGCCATTCAGCTTGTCTGGGGGCGGAGCTTCCCATCGAATCCTCAACATGGAATTGTTCACTTGAACAGTCAGATTTTGTGGGGCCTCTGACGGGACTGAAAACAAGCAGAACATGTCATTGTTTGACAATATGTGTATTATCTGAGAGGCCCCCTTAAATTATCTCTTGAAGCAGATGTACATTTGTGTCGTACTTCATTAAACATTTTCTTCTCCATTTTTAAAGTGAAAGTTCCCCCAAAAATGAAAATCTGGTTTCTTATCAGAAATAATCTACAGGCACTCTATTGTTTGTAAATGTTAACCGGAAGAAGGTGGGGTCACAAAAGTGAGAATGTGCATTTAAGATGAAACCGTCTATACTTGATCTAAACCATTTTTAGCGACGCCATATTTGGATCATCACCCAAGAACTACTGAATTTAAACCGAAGCCTTCAGATCATAATAACATGATGACATAAGCTATACGGCTTATCAGACAATCCTGAAGAATCCTCAACAATTCTTTTAGGAATACTGAGGAAATCCTTTGAAGACACACCCAGTAGGAAAGCATTTTCTAACTACCAGGTCACTCCCATTCCAATTTGGCATATGAACATGAAACGCATAATAACATGCTGCAGTAATTCCTCTACTTCAGCTTCCAGTGATAGTTCACTCCCAAAATAAAAATCCAATACATTGAAAACTTGTAAATGATTGTGGAACACAAACAAAGATTTTTTCATTGTGAGAACATCAAGGACACTCACCCCCCTCTGTGGTGTTGCTTTGGACCCAGGCGCTTGGCGGGGACGATCCGATCTCGTTGGTGCAGGACACGCTCATGTTGTACCAGGTCATGGCCTTGAGATTGTTGACTTCATACTGGAACGGAGGAACGGCAATGCTGTGAGCGCCAGTGGGGTTTCCCAACTCGAGCTCTCGAATCTGAAACACAAGATGGATGTCAATTACTGAGAATACATCAGAGCAATGATTATTACTTTCATTAACAAATCATATTACTTAAAATGATTTCACATCTTCAGTCGGACGTTAAAGAATGTTTAGTCTATTTCATTTTAAACTGTCAAGTCATCACACATTGAAGTAAGACGTGCATCTTTTAAAGGTAAAAGGACCGTTTCATCATTTTACCGTGATGCTGCAGGTGCTGAGCGGAGAGAAGCCATCGTGTCCCGGCGTCCAGCGCAACAAGAGTTTGTTTACCTCACGTTTTACTACGGTGACCTTTGACACTCTGTCAGGAAGCACTGAAAAACATTAATCGTGGATGTGAAACTACACAAGGGTTTCAGAACCCTAAGGAAGCATTCACTCTCAGATTCCACACCCATCTGGATGTGGAATGGGTTTATATATGTTCTACTGTAAGCCGTGGCGATATTGCTTTACCTTTGATATTGACCTGAGCCTCTCTGGAAACCGTCAGACCTTTTTCATTATGAGCTTCACAGCTGTACTGCGTGGGAGCATCGACACCTGCAGAAAACACGCAAAGTTCAATTTGATTTATATTGCTCTTTTTACAACGTTGCATTGTTTCAAAGCAGCAGGAAAGAAAACGAAACGAAAACACAGAAAAAGGTAGAATCCATGGTATACAAAGAGTAAGATCATTCTGATAAAGCAATGTTAATGATAATTACTGAACCCTGAGCTAATCTAATACTAGAAGTCTCCTGGTGAGCAAGTCAACAAGGACCTGTGGTGAGGAACCAAAACTCAAATGATGAAGAAATAGAGAAAAAAAAACTTGTGAGAAACCAGTCTCAGCAGGGAGAGGCAGTTCTCCTATCACAGCTTCCCTCGGTAAGTTTGATTAAAAGTTACTGAGTAAATGTTTCTGATTGGGCTGTCAGACGATTAATTGTGATTAATCGGATCGAGAATTAAAGTTTGTGCTTCTGTAATATATGTCGGTGTGCTGTGCTTATTAATTTTGTATTTATGAGCACATACGCATAAATGCATATATTTACGATTTTTTTTAAATATAACAATAAACATTTATTTAGAATTTCAATTAGGGATTCACCGATATGTAAATTTTGGCCGATAATAATAACCGATATTTCTTTAACATCGGAAGCCAATACCGATATACAGTACATAATACCCATAGAATGAAACAAAAGGCAAAAGGGGACAACTGCATTTATTTCAAAACACTCCCAGAGGAAAACACGGTCACCATAGCTTCTCTTTTTTCAAACGAAAATCATGTAGCAAGCCTACCATAGACTAGTTAACGATTCCTCAAACTTTTCTGGTACTTTTAATAAACAAATTATAGATGTTCTTCCAGAAAAGTGTCTTTGATAGCCACATGTCGTTCCTATAATTTACACATTCATAAATACTGATTTAAGAATTATCGGCTGTAATATATCGGCATGAATTTTTATAATCGGCCGATACCGATAACATAAAAAATGACAATTTATCGGCCAAAACCGATATGGCTGATAATTTATCGTGCATCCCTAATTTCAATTGTTAAATATAAATGTATACATTTAAATATTTCCTAAATATATAGACAAGTATGTGTATGTTTTGTGCTTATAAATAAAATAATTATATGAGTACACAGATATACAGTATATTATGTAAACACAAACCTTTATTCTGGATGTCATTTGACAGCCCTATTTTCTGATTAGTGAGGAGAGCTTATAAGCTGTGATTTAATATTTGTTTGAAGCGGTTTAAGTTAGATTTTGTTACGACGGGAAAAAAACGTTCTTGTTTTCCAGTTTTGCACGGAGAGACGACACTGCAAAGCAGCAGACAAAATTCTCATGATTTTAAAAACTTTTGATATGAAAGCGATCTATATCTTCATCTCTGTTTGATATAATGAAAGAAAAGCTTTGCATCACTTCTCTAGTCCAATCACATGCAGCGATGTCACCTTCGCTATGTCACACATCACAAAGTCTTTCAGTGCCACTCGATGCCAACATCCCCAGTCCCACTCTGACACAAGCCCAGACATAATATCCCTTTTGTGTAAGCGCATTTCTGCCCTCGTCTGCTCAAACTCACAAAGAACACATTGCTTCCTTCAACAAAGCGGACAGGAAGCTGTTTGTCTGGTTGTTTAGATGTTTGCGGGTGTCAAATGTGTCCATCGGTGACTGTCGGCGGGAGAGATCGCACCTGTTTTTAATATCAGTTTGACAGAACCATCCCAATGAAATGATGATCATATCATTTTCATTGAAATTCGCCATTATTCAACATCTGGAACTCTGCTAGGATGAGGAACAACCAGTAAATGTCACTTCATTTGGTGAAACCAACTTTCCGGGCATGTTTAACACAAAAAATCCTTGAGACGACAAAAGACTACAAAGCCCGTTTCTTGTGTTTGAAAGGAGAACATTCAATTGACCATTTTTTATGAACCATCCTCAATATTTCAGTAAGCTGCATTTTGAATGCACCACACCATCTGAAGGTAATTAGAATTTAGTATGAAGGTTTCTGGGAGAATTTCCATTTGGCTCATGACCTGGAAAGCAAACGGTTTTCTGGACGGCTATTTCAGGCGGATAGAAGCCCAGATATGGAACTCGCATCCAGAATGAAGTCTCCACAGGACCCCGAACAAAGTCTCCCCAAACTATCACTTCATTTGAGTACTTCATAAAACTAAACGGGTGATTTTCAAGGCAAGTGAAAGTAATTTTGGTTACAAATGGAAGGCTTGGACAGATGGGAAGGCTGTGTGGGTGCCAGGAGTTGGACAGACACACAACCGCACTACATTTCTGAAGCTAGCCTGTTAATTTTGGGTTTGGAGGACAGCCATACTTCTGAATACACAACTAACAGAGTCTACAACAGCACTAACAAAGATATTGGGTATTACCGTGATGCTTAGATATGTTACAATGGTAACTTGGTGAAAATTAGACAAGAGGCATGGTATTGTCTTGAATGACCTTGCATGGAAATGATCTACACTAGTATTTACATTTAAGTATCATCTAAAACAATCATACGACAACATTCTAGCAACCCCTATGAAAACCTATAAAAAATTAATTCCTACTATGGAAAGTAAATGGGGCTATACCTTCAAATCTTTTCCCTCAACTACTTTTCCCTAAATTGTATTAATATGTCTATTACTATATCTCTTCACGGCGCTGCCACAGAAGAACCATTTTTTCTTACTTTTTATACTCCATATAAGGGGTTCCCAAAGAAGGGGTCACGGCCCTCCGAGAGGTCACAAGGGGGCTCGCAATATGATTTCCAGAAATTATATATTTTTTATTCTTAGAAATAGCATATAGCAGTTGCGCTCAACGTTTGTATACTTTAACCACCTCTGATGGTAGTGGGGGTCTCCACACACTGGCACTGTTATTTTGGGGGTCGCGGGCTGAAATGTTTGGACAACCCCTGGTCTATAAGACCTTTTTAGGCCAACTTTTCTTTAAACAAAAAAGTTCTTTATAGAGCCGTTCAGCCAAAAATCGGTTCTTGTACGGCATGAGACATCATACGTGTGTTCTATAGTACAAAAACCATTAAAAGGATTTACTAATCTCTTCCCCAATGAAAAACTAGAAATTAAACAAGTGGCATGATTTTCAAGAATGTAGGAGGCTGGTTTAGATTATAATTAAATAAATATATCATGGTATATACTAGGAATGTACCGATACCAGTATCATGTACTCGTAAAAATCCACCCATACCTTATGTGACAGAACTGACTGAAATTTGTAGAGAAATTTGCTTTGAATGTTTGTAAGAAGCAGATGAACTTATTTATTTTTCCTAATGTGTTTAAGGTGGAGTTGTTTGTAATGAAGATAAACATTGGAATTAAAAATGTTGGCACTCGGACTTTAAAAAATGGCATCGGTGGATCCCTAGTATACTAAAGGATTGAATCATTTCCATGCAATGTAATTCCAAACAATTCCACCATTCTTGGTTCTTCAACTTATAAAGTCTTGCCCAAGACTGTACAGAGCAAGTCATATGTTTACTGATCTGATCTGAACGATCAAGTGCTTTTAGATCAAGTGGCTGATGTTTCATAATAAGGTTTTCAAAGTCAGCATTTCAAACCATATTTTGAAACACACTGGCGAGTGCCCACATGAGAAACCGTCATTGCCAGCTACAGCCAGTTCCTTCTGAATGGAAACACACATCACAGCACCCAGAGAGAGAAAGAAAGCGTTTGTATGTGTGTGTAACATAATGTATCCATTGTGCAGAAAAGAACAGAGAGGCCGAGGCAAACAGGGTAAATCTGAAGCTGCGTCTCCTGCGTGTTACTGTGTGTTCATATTGTTTTATAACAATTCTGTTAAAATCTAAATAAGAGAGCCCAGAAGGAGACAAAAGATGATAAGATAAGATAAAACGGATGCTTTTTATCAAAGTCTTACTGACAAAATCTTTAAGGTCTATTGCTGTAAGTTATGCTCTGTGTCAGAGGGATTCATAAACAAACACCTAAAGCTTTCTGAAAGTGTGTTAGTGTCTCCTCTGACTGCCTTGCAAGTATATACAATTTTTAGCGTTCACATTTGGTTCAAGCGTCAATATTGTTACCTCGTTGTAAAGGCCAGAGAGGTTGGAAAATGATCATGGGAAAAAAAACGTTATATAACAAATGTGGAAGTAATATGGTTAAAAACAGACGAGCCCTTAAGTTCTGCAGTTCTTCAGACCATCTCTTATAAGTGGATGTATAAGTGGATGATACATGAAA
Organism: Triplophysa tibetana; assembly: GCA_008369825.1. Classification (NCBI taxonomy): domain Eukaryota; kingdom Metazoa; phylum Chordata; class Actinopteri; order Cypriniformes; family Nemacheilidae; genus Triplophysa; species Triplophysa tibetana. The sequence goes on along the minus strand of CM017900.1, from coordinate 23,340,495 downwards.
CCATCACACTGACCTGAAGAGCCCATGATGGACCATTAACATTCATTTCATCCCTGAGACAAACACACAAATGGTTCCTGATAAGAAGAGATTCTTGGCTGTGTGCTACACAGAAGCATTAAGTGGTGTACGGTCTCGGCTCCGGTCAACCAGAGATTGATTCTCTCTCTCTCTCTCACTCTCACTCTCGCTCACTCTCTGTTTCTTGCTCGCTCGCTCTCTCTCTCTCTCTCTCTCTCTCTCTCTCTCTCTCTCTCTCTCTCTCTCTCTCTCTCGCTAGCTCGCTCTCTCTCTCTCTCTCTCTCTCTCTTGCTCGCTCTCTCTCTCTCTCTCTCTCTTGCTCGCTCTCGCTCTCTCTCTCTCTCTCTCTCTCTCTATCTTGCTCGCTCTCTCTCTCTCTCTCTCTCTGTATGGGAGACTGGGCCCCTGAATGAAGCTTTTGTGTTTTAATCATTTCTCTCGGTCTCTCTAATCCTATAGAACCAGGTGTAAACAATGAACTTTACCAAATAAAATGTTACGACGTTAACAAAAACTCCAGTTTTCACAACAGCTCGGGCTAGTTGCCAAGGAACATGGAGCTTAACCTCTAAATATGGAGGAGCTTAAGATCAAATCTAGAGCTGAAGTGAAAATAAGCCAAAGAGATTTTCACGAACACATGTCTACAGTACATTGAGTTTTGTTTTTCAGTGGAGAACTCACTGCCATGATGTTGGTGTGTTATGGGTTTCTAGAGCATTGCTATGTGGGTGCTATGGTGATTGGCGTGGTATTTAGCATGTTTCTACTTTTGGTTGCTCGGAATTTTATTACTGGGCCGGATCACATCAGCTCAACCCCCAAGTCTCTGTTCTTCTGGTACACTCTTAAAAAAAGATGCTTCAAAAAGTCCTTCGATGCCGTAGAAGATCCGTTTGGTTCCATAAAGATCCTTTGACTTCCGAAGAACATTTCTGTTCCACAAGAGATTCTTTGTGGCAAAAACAGGTTCTTCAGATTCATGAAAAGTTAGAAAGAAATGGTTCTTAGAATAAATGGTTATTTGTGAAACCACAAACGGTTATAATAATTTCATGAATTTAAAACGCATTTCAATTTATTAGTTATTTTTAGATCCGGAATCAGGAGCAGTGTCTGGGCACGAAATAATGTAAGTTAGGAGAGGTGGCGATTAAATGTAAAAAAATGATCACAATTAACTTTTCCTGAACTGAAAAACACTGATTTACCTTTAACAGTTATGCCTAATATTTAAGAGATTTACATAGTTGCTTAAGCTCATACAGAAATGTATAGGAGCAATAAACCTGCTCGGGGGCATCAGATATAATAACTGTCTGACTCTCATTTCACTATATTTAAAGCTAAATGAGGTTGTTTGGTCAAGGGGTTCTTGGCTTGAAAAAATCATTAACAGGTTACTTAAGCCAAAATAGTTTGAGAACTCTGTTCTATGGCATCGCAGTGTATGGCTCAGTGAACGCCTCCTACTTTCACACTTTTTTAAAGCCCTAACACTAGACCTTATGCACACAAATACGTTCTTGATGAAAAAGTTTTGGTCATACTTTATTTTAAGGTCCAATTCTCGGTGACTTTTGCCTCAGTAAACTCTTAATTTGTTGCTTATTAATAGTTAGTAAGGTAGTTGTTAGGATTAGGTAGAATTTTTATAAGTACTAATAAACAGCCAATATGCTAAAAATAGAAATCCAATAAGCAACGAGGTAATAGTGACAATTGATCCCTACACTAAAGTGTTACCAAAGTTTTCCTATAAAAACGCTCTTTGTCCACACCAGTGTTTAAAAAGCGTTCTTCGAGTGCTCTGATGAACACAGAAATTTTGGAAGAATGTTTGATCTTGGATCCCTATTGACCCCCAGAAAACGGGACAATGGGAGTCAAAGGGGAGGCAAGATCTGTTTATAACCATTTTTCCAAATACAATATCTTTCTCTGTGGTCATCAGAATAAAGACATCTATACAGATTTGGAATAACTTGAAGGTGAGTAAATGTTGACGGAACTTTTATTTTTAGGTGAAGTATCCCTTTAATGTCGTGAATGTGACTCAATAACCACTTAACATGATTAAAGAGGAAAAGTGCTCGATGCAATCAGTGTTATCAGACACAATTACCAGAGTAAACGGTGTCTAGTTATCAGATGTTGAATCAAATTTTTTTACTTTGCATCTGTTTCTCTATAGCTCAAAGTCCAGCTGTAAACACAGCAGATTAACCAAAACCGGATTTTTGTGGCTACGTGATAGGTCTCCGACTTGAATAGATGAGAATTGTCACACAAAACTAACAACTCAAACATGGAATCAAAAGTTACCCTGCATTTTTAGAGACACCCTTAAGGCTTAAGTATAGTTCCCTTTTTATACATACGTCAGGGACAGCCTACAGTACCGCATGAATAGTCATCAGAATAATTTTGGCCGTTCCTCAATATGGTTTCTTCACCCATCTCGTGTCCTCGTGTTCTTGCTCTACGTCATCCATAACCATCAAAGTCCGGTTTCAATACTCAAGAACACAAGTACACATGAACGCATTTAAGTACCCAGATGTGTTCTCGATATCAAGGATGCATTGTACGCGTACGGAACCTGCTTGAAGTCCCAGAAGTCACTGCAGCGCGAGCATCCAAGTTCATTCTTCCGAGGCTGTCTCGCAAGACCAGTCTCCACAAGAACACAAGTCCGTTCTTTGCGTTCTTGGAATTGAGAAACGGCCCCAGTTACCTCGCCTACAAAGTACACACAGGTCGCGCATTCCATTTCTTATTTGAGTAATTATTTGAACCACCAGGTGGTAACCGTGTCCTAGGAGCATCGATTCAAGCTGGAAAACGTGACCCCTGTAGGCCCCGAGAGGTATAGAAATATTTCGCAATGCTTATCCGTCAATTCCCGTGTGTACGTGTACGAGTCGAAAGCGGTTTACTTTGCAAGTCAGTGCGCTCGGCTGTACGCTCGTGTCCACTTAAAGAAAAGAAGAATGCCACAGGCTTTACGGTCCACTGTTTTATTTTGCACATTAACACATTGAGAGGAGCTTTTTACGGAGCCCTTTTAGGGACATGGTGGTGGGAAAAAATGAGAGGGAAGAGAAAAATATTTTTTAAAGCTTTTGCGTTATCTCGCAAAATCTTTGCGTTCCCCCGAGAAACATTGCGTTATCTCGCAAAACTTTTGCGTTATCTCGCAAAACTTTTGCGTTCTCTCGCAAAAATGTTTGCGTTATCTCACAAAACATTTTTGCGTTATCTCGCAAAACTTTTGCGTTCTCTCGCAAAACCATTTTAATTCGGACAAACACTTCATGTTTAATATCCTGCTGGCTGAGTTTGAGACTAGCTCCGTAAGCATTGGTTTATATACGCAGATTACCGGACTAATAACTAGTGAGCTAAACAATCTTATAACACAAATGACACCTCATTCTACTTAACTTTAACAATGAACATTAACTAAAATGTTTAACAAAACGAGCCCCAGGCGGGAGCCGGTTGAGACCAGACCGAAGGGATCCTCTATAAAGCGCAAACCCCGAAGATCATTAGGCTACTAAAAAGAGTAATTCACTTCAGTGCTACATTGTGTAGTATAACTAAAACCAGTTTAGATTCAGCAGAAGGCCATTAATGTGTAATCGGAATTTGGTGAGACTACAGTGTGTAACATTTAAGTTTTTAATGACAACATTTTAAATAACGCTTTTCGGATTTACAGTCACTTTGTAGATGGTCTCTTTGGACTACCCCATGTTTCCTGCTCATATAGAGATACATTTATATTCTCGTTTTGAGGAAGACTAGGTTGTTGATCCTTGTCTAAGAATAATGTGTTGTTTGTGTTATAACAACGTTAAGCTCACAAGTTTTTGGTCCAAGAATCTAGTATGAACCGCTCCATTGTTAATGTACGGAGTTGAATAACAGGACGTTTGAATGTTTTGCGAGAGAACGCAAAAGTTTTGCCAGAGAACGCAAAAGTTTTGCGAGATAACGCAAAAGCATTAAAAATTATTTTTCTCTTCCCTCACATTTTTTTCCACCACCATGTCCCTAAAAGGGCTCCGTAGCTTTTAATACTCCTCTAGAGAATAATAATACTAAACGTCAAGAAACATAAAATGAAACAAAAATGCTGATAAGTAGCTCAGAAATCTATTCTCACCTTCAATAGTGATGGTGCTGGATGATTCGTTGAATTCTGCGCATGTCTTGCCGTTTTTAAGCCACTTAATGATCACAGGGTTCGGAGGACCGACCGCCTCACAGGTGAGCGTGAAGGGAGTGTTTCTCGTGGCGTTTACGTTACTCGGCTGTCTCGTGAAAGTCGGCAGACCTGGATTTGAGCGAGAACAGGCAAACGTCTTACAAGCACACGAGGGTAGTCTTAAATGTTGAAAGATTCGTCTGGTTGCACCTACCCTGTATCTCCAGAATGATGGGATTCGACTCGATGATCTTGTTACTGACACTGAGCCTGCAGTGATATTCTCCGGCGTCTGCTCTCTGGACATTTTTATGGCTGAAAGAAAACATGAAACATTTCAGTTTATGGTTTGAGAGACGTTCTAGTTACTAATGTTAATGTCTAGAGAACAGAGACGACTTATTATATCAATGCAGTTTGAGTCATAGCATTTCTAATTGCAAGAGAACTCAGAAAAAAACGAACACTTGTACCATTAAACAATTTCAAATCAAGTGATATCAACAATGCTATAGATATAAATCACTAGATGCCGCACTAGCATCTGTTTCTGTGGGCTGTCATATGTAGGTCATCCGCCATATTGGAACGGTGCAATCTGCGTTGCCAAGTCTGCGGCTGTCCCGTGGTCTTGGGTCACTGTATAACTGTTGTTCTGGTTTGTTTTATCCACAGGTTAGGAGTTGGAGGATTTTGTCAATCTTAAATTCTCTTATTTGGAGGATTTTGTTTCACAGATCTGGCAACCAAGCCAAGCCGGGTGACTGTATATGATTATGAAACCAAAGGTGTTGTTGCGTAAACTCAAACATTATATTTGCTACAAGAACACATGACAACAACGAAAGGGTATCCAATTATTGGGGAACTAAAATGCACAGGGTTGTGGCATTCTAGCAAACTGTGAGTGACGCCAGTGGACCCTTCCAAGATGGCGGAGCCTGCCTGGGGCGCAAGAATAAGGCATCTAGCTGGTTATATCCATGAGCAATGCAGTCACAGCAAATTTCAGCAAACCAGAATAACAACGAAGCAACAGAAGCGAAACTTCAGAAGCGGAATGCAATTAAATTCAATTTCTTAAAATAAAACTTGAAAAAGTGTCTCTTTACTCATATGTCTAGACAATTTAAGTTTAAAATGTCTCTAAACACAACTGAACGTGCCTGTTTGAAGACTACACAAGAACATCTGCAGACCGAGCAATATTACAGACCAAAGCTGAAAAGTCTAGTTTGTTGTGGTGTAGCAGAAATCTTTTACCTTATGGTTGACAACAGTGTGACGGTGTGCTGCGTGTACACCGCCGTCTGCATGCCATCAGGGATTTCCTTGCCGTTCTTAAACCACAGAATAAACAGCTCGCGGCTGCCGACTTTGATGTCAATGGAGCAGTTAAATTTGACTTCTTTCCCCTCTGAAAGCTGGATAGAGCCCGTGGTCGGTTTGAAGCGAAGCGTCTGAATCTCCTTCTGGCTGAGATGTACGCTTGGGGCTCGGACCGGCACCAACATCGGTTCCGTTCCCTGCATCGGCCAGTAAGAACGTCCGTGTCGACCCCAATGAAATGAACCTCCCTGTACGACAGCTGTGAGGAAAGCAAAAGTTTTTGTTAAAGACGTTTAAACTTTTTGGGTGAAAATAAACCGTAGGCTTTTGCTAGTATTACCGTATTAGTACCTGACTGTTTCACGAAAGGTTCTTTGTGGCAAAGAAAGGTTCTTCAGATCATAAAAAGGCGAAAATGAAATGGTTCTTTGAGGAACCTATTAAGCATCTTTGTTTTTAAGAGTGTAGTGCTCTGTAGTTCCACAACAGCTTTTTTGGAAGGGAAATACTTCTAGGACAGATATAACAGAGATTTTCTACTGAGTCACTCAGCTTTGGCATAACTTCAGAAACACACTGGAAAATCAATATCCTGTTCTCTAGGAGCGAAAGGAAATTCTTTCTCAGTTCGAATCTGTTATCAAGGGAAACAGATGAGGTGTTCCCATATTGAAAGAGCGATCGGCCCCTTCATTGTGAATATAGAGTATTTCTGCGTGAAAGTAAATAAAAAACGTCAGTTGTACACAAACATCTTGTGCTATGGACATTTGAACACAGAGTACGCAGGAGAAAGGATTAACGTGACCAGATTATGCAAAACTGGTGAGAACCAAAAAGCAACCAAGTCTCAACGCAGCAATAATTACATATTAAAGGAGTTAAATTAAATGGTTTGTTTAAGATGTGGTACGATGCGTTTACATGATTTAAGGTTCCAAAACGCTGTATTTTCCTCGTACTGTACATGTTTGTATCTCCTCTTTGCTCCGTCTCTGAAACGCGCAGATTTTTAACAAAGCTCATGGCTCTGATAAGCGAGGTGTGCTCTGATTGGCCAGTTAACCAGTGCGTAGCGATTGGTGGAATACTGCAAGCGTGTGACGGCAATTTAACGGAGGCTTTTCAGGCAGGTCTGGGTAAGCATTCACTTTTAGAATTTACGCATCTTTTGATTGCACAAATTTTACAATTTTACTTGTCTAGTACATGTATGGGCAACTTATAAAACACCAAAGACACAGAAAAACACGTATTTGCGCCATATGACATCTTTAACAATAAACACTTCCAGTGCTTTATTCCAGGTCAAACAAGCTTCCATGCAGAAAGTATATGTGTAATTTATAAACTAAATCAGTTTCTGCAGTAAAAACCACGCAGAATTAAATCAGTATGTGTTAAACTACGTGCTTGCATTAAATATTGATTTAGCTGTTACAGGTTTTGAAGTTAAACCTCTGTGATATAATTTTTCACTCACTGATCATCTTTACTCACATAATTTATTGTGTTAACAGCATTTTTCTAAATGATTAATCTGTGTCTACTGATCAAGTCCGATCAAGTCAAGGCTATTTTTTGTTTTGTCAGTTATACTTATAAACTTATCTATGTTTATATATACTTAAAAAGTTCATCACGTGCACAATCATAACACTGTACATTATAATAATAAATGATGCGGAAAAATCCCTTATTTTTAAAGCAACTGGCCACATAAACTAAATGCAAAAGATTGCAATCCTTTAAACTTAAGTTTGTTGACAATATTCCCTTTTTAAAAAAATGCAAACACAGCGCATAATATAAATGTTATCATGTGTTAGAAATCAATCAAGTTGAGTAGGTTTAACTAGTAGCCACTTTCTGTTAAAGATGTAGCAAATAACTAATCCAACAACCAGAATCGCTAAAAAAACTTTTGTAACTGCACGTAAACGCAGATTATTCATAAAACATGAAAAAATACTTTTGAGAACATTATAGTATAAGATTAAAACACTGTAGTGTGTAGAACTATACAGTTTACTTTACTGACTCCTTTGAGTGAGGTAAAAGTCATGACGACTCATGCTAAATCTCATACAAGACAGTCTGAAAAATAAATGAAATAGTTTAAGAAACATGCACAAAAGTTCAATCAAGTGTTTAAAAGAGTCCACACATCTTACCAGATGTCATGCTCACTGACTGTAGACACATTCCGAGGAGAAGCGGAGTTAAAAACCGCAACATTGCCGAGAAACCCAGAATAATCACCAGAACCGCTTTATTTCTTATCTTTCTTTATTCTTCCAGCGAGACTCGTGTCGTGTAAATTCAGTCAGATGAATATAATCCTACAGTAGATCGTGTCCAGATGAAATATCATGTTTGCTCTTCTCTGTTTACGGACTCGTTTAAAACTCGCAGGAATGTGTTTCTCTTCCTCCGCTGTGACGAATGACGCGCGCTCCCGATGAAAGAAAAAATGCTGCGCGCTTCCCTGGCGCTCTTCATGGAAGAATGCCGGTGACGTCACGGATGATATGGGATGCGCGCGTTTCACTCATTCAGATCGTGATATAGAAAAACGTAATACTTAACCGATTTTGTGTTATCCTTTAGAAGTATTGTTTTAAATTTAGTAAATAATTATGTTATAAATAAGTGTAAATCCGGGATTGTATTTAAAGACATGATGGTCGGCAATATCTAAAAACAAAATTATATCTTAATAATTCATGTAAACTCATAAAAAATATTTATTTTATTTATTTATTTACTTATTTATGTACCTTATTCACAATACCTGCTGGTTGTATTTGTAATTATATAAAACTAATTAAAATATATAAGTTTCATTCCTATTTCAGCCTTGTGGCTTTTTTCTGGTCTTGTTGTTTTCTCCACAATTTTGTGTAAATTAAGCTGCTGATATAAAAAGCCTCAAAAAAAGTTTGTTTTACTTTAATTCATCCATTTAAAGAGTAAACACGCTGCGATTCGTTTGTTCTGATCTTTTATTAGACTTTAAGTGACTGTACAAGATTCACGAATGAGGAATAAAAAAGATGTTGACCTTGAGCTGATGGTGCACATACCGAATACTGACCACAGCGTGGCGCACTTTTATAATATAAAACAGACCGGAATCATTCCTGTAAACATCAGTGATAACAATTCAAGTTACATAACTTATAAGTTATCCCTTTTAGAAGATGTACCAAAGTTGCCTTCAAACAACAAACATTTAAAAACAACAATCTTTAAAGTAGAGATGGCCATTATTTTCACAATGAACATATTGCAAACAACAATGAATTCGGTTCAACATGGAATGACACAGTATTCAGCTACGATATATTATTTTAGAACAAAATGCACGTTGTAGATTGTGCAAAGCACATTTTAGCTTGACCAAATATTGATTTAAAACCAGAATGATGCTTCCACTTTTACAGGTATTATGAGCAACAATGTAAAACTGTGACATAATGTAGACATCATCTGCTTTTGATGCATTTTACCCATAAACAAAAGCCATTTGTGCATCTTCAATGCCCTGATGCCACCGGCTTCTCTCTCAGAACACCTGCTCATCTTCTGAATTACAAGTCAATCCCTTGTGAGATATGAGAGAAAATGAGGCAGATTGTCCTCTGAAACAATCATCTTGCTCTTTCACAGTCTCAAGGGAAGAGCCAGAAAAACTCGGCTCTTAAAATGCCCCATAAAAATATAATACAACGACAAATGAGGAGTCTGACCTCATGACCTCGCGTTGGTCGCGAGAAATGTTTGTGTACCGTTTGTTCTAGACTCATTGCAGCTGGGATCGCGGCGCCAGATGAGGGAACGTGGACATCCACACGACAGCTCGAGGGGCTTTGGTGTTAGATCCAGAACTGCTCTTGCTTCTGTTAATGTTCTCCGAGCAGTACGCCTTCATCCGGTACAAGTTAGCTTTGCTCTCGCAGCAGCCCATGGAACTCAGGAGAATACAGGCGTCTTTCCTGAACGCCCTGGTGAAAATGGCATAGAGGAATGGGTTGGCGCAGGAGTTGATGGGGTAGAAGAGCACCAGGAGGATCTTGGAGTTGGTCACGGTGATGAGAGGGAGCTTGAAGGCCGCCGAGATGGCGAAAAACGAGATGGGCGCCATGCACAGAAAGTCAGTGAAGATGAGCACGGCCATTCGTTTGGCGATCTTGGCGTCGGCGGCACGACCCGGGAACTCCGGGTTGCGCACGGCGGAGTAAATGCACACGTAGCAGCTGCAAATCACCAGGAAAGCTCCCACGTTGAAGAGAAGCAGGAGTATGACGTAGGCCTGGGATAAAGGAGTCTCGATGTCCATCGGCAAACACATGCTGACTTTCTTGTAGCTGCTTACACCCATCAGGGGGAGCAGCGCCATAACGAGACAGAGCAGCCATCCCACCACCATGATAACCGAAGCGTGACTCAGGCCCAAGCGTCTCTCCAGCCTCAGAGCGTGAGTTATGGTGTGCCAGCGCTCCACCGTAATGGAGGACAGCGTGTACACGGACAGCTCGGCACCGAACACCGACAGGAACCCGGCGATGCCACACCCAACTCCTGTCTGCCATTCGATGGCGTGTTGACTGTAGTGCCCGCGGGTGCTGAGGTCCACGGCGGCGATCATGAGGAGATACACGCCGATGCAGAGGTCAGCGAAGGCCAGGTGGCACATGAGGAACCTCGGGACGGTCAGCTTGCAGCGACTGGTAAAAATCACGAGCAGCACTGTCAGGTTGCCCGCAATGGCCAAGACATTGATGAACCAGATGGCCACCCTCAAGAACCCGAAACCAGCGATGTCCTCGCAGGGGTTGAAGGCGTCCGCCTCGGGGCTGCACTGGAGGGGCGGTCTGCGCTGACACAAGTCTAGTTCTGGGTAATAAAAGTCAACGCTTCCAAAAGTCTCCTCAGCCGATACGGATCCAGCCACGTCAGATGGAAGCAGATCGTCCACCATTATGAAGCCATCAGACACGGTGTCGGACAAACTCCTGAAAAACAACAAAGACGTGTGAAGTTTCGAGGATCTCTCAGATGATTCTAAATGTGTGTTCGCACCAAACGCGAATCAAGCGTTAAGCGCGAGTGATTTACATGTTAAGTAAATGCAAAGACGCGATAGGACATTCTGCGGCACGATTCCCGGGAATGACGCGGCACGAATTGAGCGTTTCGGGCGTTTGATGTGCGTAACGCGTGATTCGTGCAAATCGCGTGAGTTTGAAGAAAATTTGCACCACGTTAACCAATCAGGAGCTTGCTCAGAATTAGCTTTCTATTTTTTGTATTTGAGTTAAGAATTTAAATTGGTTGTGCTGTGTAGATCTGGAGATTGACAGTAAGAACGATCAAAAATTTGACCTTTGCCAAACAAAACCACAAAATGTTCAATGCATTCATCACAGATTTTTATCAACATACTGACGAGGATCTTCTGTATTTCAAACATCGAGCTGAACGGACATAATGAATAAATGTTTATGCGGAATTTGAGTTTATTTTCCTAATTCTGTAAAGATTTTCACTGCCGATACTGATGTTTTTTCATTTTAAAAGTATTCATTATCTCAGCTCAAAAACATATTAGATCACATTTATGAATTATATAATTATTAGACTCAATGAAATGAGCTAAATTAATTAAAATGGTGAAAATAATAATATAATTTACAAAATATTTGAACATTTTAAGTATAATTCCACTTCTTTCACTCTTTCTGCTGTCTGAAATTTTCAAGTATAATAAATGAGTGAATTTATTTTAAGTTTTGGCTGGGGCTGTATCTTACAATTAATTAAAACGAAATTAAACACCTATTTTGATAAGTTAAAGTATTTTATTTTAATAATTAATAAAAAAAAAAGACTCATCACTTATAACTTGAGTTGGAAAATAAATCTCAATTCAACTCCAGCAAGTCGCAGCGTATTCAAATCGATCCCAAATTGTTTTTTAAAAACCTTGAAAGCTCTTACCTAGCTGATGGATTCTGGTCACCACAGTTTGAAGATCCATTTCTCGATCCAGCAATAACAGACCCCTCTCTGTGAGAGGATGAGAGCGAGAGACACACAAATGTCATGGTTCAAAGAGAGTGTTTCAAAAAAAGCATGAAGCCACTTATACTGATGTTCCTCCGCTTTGACTTCAACAATCAAAAATAAATGTTGAATGTCGTTACTGGAACCCCATGATGGTCTCATTACATTAAAGCTGTCGATGACGTCCGCTCGGTGAGAATTGCCGAGGTGTTCCTATCCAAACGGACGGGCAAGAAGACTTGATGAAGTGTTATATAAATTGACATGTAGCGTCACCTGTTGGAGTCCCAGCTGAGCAGCGCGCAGCAATGGCTGGGATACGTCAGGTGAGCTTCTCTCAAGCTCTTTAACCCCTTCAGCGGAGGCAACCTCTTTAGGGCGAACGCTGAACGGGCCACCAGCATCAGCACGTCTTCTAGACCATAAGTGGGCAGCGTCTCCAACGGCGTGAAGGACACGTCACTGATGGACAACAGAGAGTCAGCGTATACCGCCCACTGTTCTGTAGAAATAGTTGGTAAAACACTACTTACAGTACAGTAGGACCAAACGCTCTTTTGAAAGCGTCCTCGTGGATGACACGTAGATCTTTGTTGTTTTTTAATACCCTGTGGAACAAACATTTTTGTTGTGATTATTTGTGAAATTATTTAAAATAGTGTTTAAAGTATCACTAGTATTTACAGCTTATCTATGCTGGTTCCGTTGAAGGCATGGCTCTCAATTTCTCTGAATCCATTGTTAAAAAGATTCCTGCAAAAGGAAAAGTTCACGAGCTGGTTATCACTTTGCATTAAACTAAAATATATGCAGAATTGTTTGGGTTAAAAGCGTTGACCTAACACAGCAGCGATAACACACACAAGTATGCACACCAAAGAAAAACTGTTTGTGATTACAGACTGGACAATCTTGTTTACATACAGATAGAGAGATTGAAGGTCTTCATGTCTTTATTTATGTAGACAAAGCAAAACATTTTGATTGACAGCTTCATCGTTAAGAAACAACGACCATAACAGAAGCGTAACCTCATAGAATAGGAGAGGGCTGAACATTTGTGCATCATTTTTCCTCATGCCCGACCAATCACAACACAGTCTGATGACAGTGTCACTGTAATCTACTATTTCATATTCATGGACACGAATTTCCCCCTTTTTTGTGTCAGTCAGCACAGCTTTCAATCTAACGTATTTTAACGGGCGTTATCTTTCATATGTATAAATATACAGTTTATCTACGCAATCCGATGGGAATTCATCCCTTTTTTACAAGGTGGCTCATTCGTGTGATTTTCCTACGATCTCATTCGTACCTTTGTTATGACATGCTTTTGCCCCTGTGATGTTAGGTTTAGGGCGGGGTCAGAGCCAGAGCCATTTATCATTGCTTTGCCACCTCGTATAACTCCCTAATTAGCTAAATTAGCCTTTGCAGCTGTGATTTATGGGTTTTGGGTTAGCCACCTCCTAAAATATGTACGACTTTTTTGGATATGTTATAAAAATATAAATGAACACACACTCGCGGTCTTTGTATTAAAAATCACGCTGAAAGGTGGGAATCTGTGTCCATAAACTGGAATAAGTAGATGCCAAATTTCGTGTAAGTGCAAGAACTGCCTCGAGACGGGGTTGCAAAACAATATTGGTAGTATTCAGAATATTTGGGGGGTACATGTGTGTTCCTCAATATTAACAGACGTAACAACTCTGATTCATAACATCTGATTTATTAGATACTGTACTTACATTGTTGTGTATTCACTTGTCATTCCGATGAAAGCGTTTGCTGGGATTGAACGGAGGTGGAGATTATCACAAATATCCCTGAAAAAGACGAATCACTCCAGTCTTTTAAACTGTGAAAACATTTTCCTCTTACACGAAACACACAACTCGACAATTACTCTGTCTGTATAACTCTCCACAGTATGTCTATGTCTATGAAAGTGTGTTTATGTTTACTTCATAACATCTATTATCTAGCACCTAAAAACAGCACTTGCTCAAATATACTATTATTTTTCTGTCATTCAATCTCACTCACCACATCTTTCAACCAGATCAATGAAATAGCAGCCGCGGGGTAAACTCACAGTATGAAATGGGACTCTAGGGAGAAGATGGAGGTCAGATCAGGAAAAACAGTGATGCCCGTGTTGGAAATGCTCCTGTGAAATAGAAAAGCAATCTAACTTGAGTCTGGAGGCAGAGACTAAAACATAACCGACAAAAAAAGAGGCTTAATGAGGGATTCTTTTGAACTGCTTATATTCGGGGCCAAAAAATGTATAATAGTAGGACTTTGAAGTGTCTCTGGCTTTGGTCAGAAAATGATTTCATACTTGATCAACTCTAAATAGTAGCCAGAGGAAATTCTGTTCAGGATTTTTGGACAGGAAAACTGCACCAAATGAATTATTGCAACAAATTCACTACTAACATTTATTCAAACATTCCCCATCAAAGTCATAAAACCATTTTTATTAGGTCCACTGGATGCTATCCACATTTCTCTGCATGGTATCCGTATGGGACATTGACATCTAGCGGTTGAGCTTGGTATCGCAGTCGAAATTCAAAATATTGGAGAGAAAGTTTAACCAAGTAACTTTTATCCCTTTTGTTTTTGCTTGTTATCAAAATAATCTACAACTACTTTTTTGTTTGCGAATGTGTACCGGAATTTCAGGGCAGTCCCTGAACGCACGGATGAGCAGCAACAATTGTTTATGATGTCACTTTGAAACCATCTATATGCTCATTTTTTCCCCTTTTTTTATAAGAACAAAATTTGCTTAAATCATTTTTAAGTATAATGAACATCGGATGACATCAAAATTAACAAAAAATAAATAAATAAAGTATTTAAAGTCACATAAAAAATATTTACTTTGGGAATTATAAAACAACATTTAGATTTATAAATAAATATTTGGCCAATAAAACCTTCCCTAAATACTCAAAATTATGATTATAATGGGAGATATAACATAATACATCACACATTGTAAAATTAAGGTAAAATCCAAATTTTTAAATACGGAATTTTGTCAGGTCAGACCTAAATTCCTTGACAAGGGGATGTGAGACCTGTTTATATACTAATGGACATCTTGCACGTAGCCTCGTGACAAACTTCTGTCTTGAAATCGTACGGCTCACTAGGTTCCGGTTAAATTTATTACCTATGGGCTGTTGCTCCCTGTGAAACCTAAACGGTTAAATACACGACATATTAATACATACGTACATATCAATTTTGCGAAGTTTATGTATTTATTTTGCATTAAATCAGCTCTAGGGAACAGTGCTATTTTTAAAATACTCATATTTATAAATGCTTTACAATGTGAATGAATGTCTAATTAATTCGAATACACAAACAGTGTTTAGGAAAGTGACGCAGTGCAAAAACGGTTTTATTATCCACCAGATGAGTATACTTTTATAAAACATATTAGGAGGTGAACTTCTTTTCATTTGAGATCTGTCATAAAGACCCACATTGACGCATGTTAACATCACAAACAGAATTTTTTGTTTTTAATTAACTGACCGCCCTAAAAATAGAAATAATCTAGCATGATCTCAGCATGTAGATACGCTTAACACTGTTACCGGAATTGACCGAGCCGCATCGAGGAGAACACGGAAGACTACATGCAAGAAGTCCATCAGGGCTAACAAGACACAGGTGGACACAAGAACTACGTCACGGGAACAGAACTACGACAGGAAGAGGAAGTGACATAAATAAGAGCAGCACAGAACAAGAATAGGCGAGCAACAATAGGTGACAAAAATAATATGATAATATTAATATATGAACACTCAAATTATCTAGAGGAACAGTTTCAGATTGTGATTGTAGAAAAATTGCGAAATAGGTAGAATGAGATAATAGGTGCTCACAGATATCTTAGCTTGGGCAGGTGGTTGAACGCCATCTGATGGATGTGAATCAGGCTCCGTGTGTTCTGGATTGAGCTGTGACACAAATTCTTGTATGAGAAATTGCAAACAAGTGGTTCATAACTGTGAAAAGAGTCTGTTCTGTCTCTTATAATGACTGCCGTCATTGAGACACGCATTGAAATCAAACCTATTATCCCTGAATTGTTAGTTTGATCCTCGAGTGGGTTCTTACATTTCAGAGACATTCAGAAGGTTGTTGAAGGCTTCTGTCTCTATGGATTCCACCGATGTGCTCTGGGCGATTTCTCTGGAACAAAAAACCTGAATGTAAGAAACCGCAAAACTCAAACTGCATTATATTCATCGTCTTACTGGATTTTGGTTAGTTTGTTTATGTTGTGGTCTCATCATGAAAAAGGATTTAAAGAGGTGACTCAATATGGACCTTCGAGCATATATAGTCAATACACTGTGTATTAAAAGCATATGTTAGCCAATATATTTATTGTCATATTTTGAGGAAAAAAAGATGATATTTCATTGGACCACTGACAGAGAAAAAGATTCACCCTTATGTGAAGTGCATTCTTCTAAGTGTGATATTAAAAGTGTCACTGACGATATACTGCGAGCTATTTATGCCAAAGAATAATCTATTCTGTGCGAGCGTTCAGACTGTTCGTCCTAACTCACATGTCCTGGCACTTTCCAAAGAGGATTCTTTGAAAATTTGGCACAGGGCGCATTTTTGAAAAGGGAGTCGACATCAAAAGATTTTCTCCAGCGATCACGTGATGTCGTGATGGATGGCGTCTCCCGTCATGCAGAATAAAAAAGCTTAGCTGTGGACGTTTTTCACAAAACAACAATACTCACATGCGTTTGACTCCTTTCAGGCCGTCGAAGCTGCGACTGCTGATGGTTTTCAGTGAGATGTAGTTCAGAACTCTGAAATGAGAAGATGCACAGATCAAATTCAATGCATAACTGTGCAAAACTCACTTTTGCAGTTGAATGAAGTTTTTGGTTGATGCAAATAACGCTTTATTCTAGCAGAATCTCAAGTAAAACATGTTCGATTAAAACCACGATGACAAACATCTTTTTAATAAGCTGCACATGTGAGGTCTTTCACCATCAAACAACACACAGTTCATTACTGTGGAAGTCAGACGGAGTACGTTTGAACGGAAGAGAATTTACAGCCACATCGAACAACTGAGAAATACGCGCAATAAAAGGAATCGAGACAACATCATTTACATTTATGTGTTTGACGGACGCTTTTATCTGATGCAAGTATTTGCTGGACACTTGAACCCTTGACCTTGGCGTTGCTAGCGCAATGTTCTCTCTACAGGGACTTCACAGATTTGACAATACATAGCCGACAATTGAAAAGGATTATACAGAAAGTAAGTCGTTATTTGGTAAGTGAGGTTTTGTTCTGCACAAAGTGTGTAGCTAAAATGTCTGATAAGCCTCAAGGAGGTTTACGTCAACAAATCATTTCCACCCGGAGAAAGAAGAGATAAAAGCTCATCCAGCAAGGTCCAAAAAATCAAACAGCCAGACAATGACCTCCATTCCACTGCTGTTCATGAAATCCATATGGGACTTTCCAAGATGTCTATATTCAAGTGAACTCTTTACATAAGTGTGAACGTTTCACCAGAATCACAGGGGAGAATGTTTTTTGTTGCGTTTCATTGAAGCATCAGTCTAAATTTTGTTATAAACAAATAAGACGATTGTGCAAATCCATGAAGAGTGTTGAGGTGCAAAATGAATCAAAGGTCAAATCATCTGGATTCGGGTACATTTGACGAGCAATGTTTGAGATCTTCAATAATATTGACTTTTGATTGCAGACGAGACAAATCTGAGCTCAGACATCGGAGACATTTGTGAGACTTCTGACTCCTTTCTCAGGAGAAATATCTGAGACTTAAAAATTTCATTCGCTCTCCATTTAATCTCATCGATGTGCATCAGAAATGGTTGAGAGTTTAAAGACGTTGTGACCTAAAATAAACCACCTTGATTTTTTTAAACGACGTCATATTTTTAGGGCGCAGTAATTACATCACATTATGTGTCACGCGTCTCGGCCCCGCTTCATCTGACAGTTAGAAACCTTTGCATTCAGTTAATTGTCCCTCAGTTTGGTGTGGAGAGAGGGTCACCATGCTCTCAGGGTTTGTAATTGTGACGCGCTGTTTGATTCATCTCTGGCGTTGCAGCTCTGATGATGTGAGAATAGACTCCTGTTAGCATGTTGGAGAAGAGGCTGTAAAAATTGCAGCCCTCCGCTGTGCTGAGCTCACACGCATTATATAAACGGGTCTTCTGAACAAACACGCATACAGTGACCCTAAACATGTTTGGATATTTAAACCAAAAATAAACAAACGCACACTTCACATACCGGTGTGTTCAAATACAGTTTAACCCTAATTTCAAGGAGATTTTTAAGTATGCTTTGTGTATGCTAATGTCAATGAACTACTAGCAGTACGCTTGAATGTGTACTATATGTATTTCAGTACTACTTCGGACTAAACTGGCCCACGTTTTAGTTTGCAACTATGTACAACAAGTGAACTTATAGGTTAAATGAAAGTTAACTATTACAATATTTTAATTTATGAAAGTACACTAAAGTATAATCACAGTAAAATATTAGTCGAATAGTTTTAAGAAGAGTTCTTCAAGTGAACTGAGCATCAAGCTTAAAGTATAAACGCCCAATGAAATCAAAATTAAAGTCTTCCCCAATCATTAAAAATCAGCTTAAGGACGTCAAAAATGTTTTTTAAAATTCATGTACCCTCATATTCTTCAGTAAAAATCTAAATATTCCACTTCCGCCCTGAAATGACTATCCATCTCAAATGACGTGAATTTGACGGCTTGGGCGGAGCATCTGTTAACTCCTCCCTTTCAACTGTCAGTCTGCTGCTTGCTTCATTTCAAAATGCAACAGCTGATTTTTTACATCCAATCAATTCGCTGTAAAAAAAAAACGCAAGCCACACCAACTTATTTTCTGCTTTGAAATTCCTTTTTACTCGGAAATGTGTCAGAATCCGGAAGTAAAACAAACGCAACCTCCGGTTCACGGGGACTTTGACATTAAAGTCTTAATTTCGAGTTAGTGTTTCGCGTGCGGTTGCACGTGAGTGTCCTCTGGTTGAGAGACACAATGGCACAGAGCTGATCATATGCGCCAATCATACGCGCAAATCCGCTGAGAAAACGAAACGTATCTGACACGTTTCAAATCGTTGCTCTCTTCGGTCGCAGAAGCTCGTTACGTTTAAGGAGGTTTGCGACGTGATCTGGACCCGTCTCGAGCTATCCCAAACTCTACGACGCTACGATATTTTCAAACCTGTTTTGGTGATCTCATTGTGTGGGCGAATGAACGACCATGTGGAACTAATCCAGCCAATCACAGTGCAGATGATATAAATGGAGGAAGGAGGATGAAATTAAACGTATGCTACAATGTCCTCAAAGAAGAATGTAGGTGGTCCTCGGTGTGTATGGACACGCGAACTGGAAAGCGAACTTGTAGAATTTTGGCATGAACATGATTGTCTATTTAAGGTTTCGTAAAAATAACTATAACCACCATAGTTAACTTTTTCGTGGTTTCTTCTTTTTTTCGGATAAAATAACTGCACAAACCGGCAGAAAGGCAAGATGAACGTCATCGTCCATGCTTGAAGTAGAAGAAATGGCCTGTAGAGTCGCTGTAATTTCTCGCAAGAATTAAAATGTATTTTCGCTGATGGGCGGGAACGCCTCTTCACCGAATATTTTGTGGTGTGTTGTGTAGTATGCGCATAGCTATGACAAGACGACGACAGATGAGAAGGAAGCTTGCAATTCAAGTAGTCTCACAGTCCCGTAGTGTCAGCTCAGGTTTAGGGGGAAGACGAACGCCAGTGTCGCTCAACAACGTAAACATCAAGCTTCAAATGACTGACATCACTAGTATCACTCATCTTCCTATTCTTGTCGATAGACTTCTACACCAGCCTTCGACTTGGTCAACTTAACACAAACATGAGCCAAGTGGGCGTCCTAAGTAACGTAGTAGTATGCTTTCTTATTTATAGTTTAAAAGAAGTTTACTAATAACACACTAGAATGAACTTTATTAAGAAAAGGCCACTTTAAAAGTAACTATACTTACATTTACGCATATGGCTGATGGTTTGATCGAAGCCGAACCATTGACAAGAGCATTCAAGCTATTCATTTTTTTCCCAGTATGCATGCTTACTGAAATTGAACTAAGGACATATTAAATGCTACAAATCTCCGCTTAATGAGCATGAAGAACATTTATACTTGCTCCTTCCAAATCTGCTAAATGATAGTTGGAGTCAGATATTTTGGCACCCCCAAAATGAAAATCAACTTACGAGACATTAAAACACCAAGAGGAAGGCGTAAGTGATAACATTCAGGATGGGTTTTCATATTTTAAGGACGTCGCTCATTTATCTGATGACCCTGATTGCACTGAACTCTTATCAGGATTCAAGGTTTCACGAGTAACAGGGGAAGGAGATGATTTTAGCAGCTCAAGGACACGACACACCGGCGCTCTTAACGCTCGACACAGCAGGCGGTGTGGCTGAATCAAGAGTCAGTCAGACGTTCATTTTCAGCAAAGACTGCTTGACCTGTCTATTACAGATACTTTTTACAAGCTCGTCACATGTCAACAACTCCTCTACTGCTTTTTTAGAAATGGAAGAGGTGTCATACGTAAGCGTGTAATGAGAAACATCCGGACTGTTCCTCGGCAGGACTGAGAGCTTCAGTGCCGAGCCAAAGAAAACTACCAGCTTGTGGTGATAAAACTACACACTGTATATATTGTGATAAGAAAACCTTCCCTAATGCTGTTGCTTTTTTCCACTCGAACTACTAAATTGTGTTTTTTTTAATCGAAATTTAGTGAATTGATGAAGGATTAAGTGTTGGTCACATTCCAACTGTGAGTTTCAAGGTTCTGAATCACCGCACAAACCACACCATTGATAATAAACTAAAATATAGTGTTTCTCTCATAACAAACAGAATCAAATTGAAAAAAAAATCTAATATAAAAAAGAGAAATGGTGCCACCGTGAAAAGAGGGTTAAACAGACAAACTTCAGGTCCCATTAAAAACCTGGAACTGAGTTCATTTAACAATATTTATATATTTGTGGACAATGTTTATATACATCCCAACACGTTAAACGATGAAATGTGTTTAGGCACGCAGTGTGATTATTTATGAAACACAGTCACAGCAAATCTGTTATCTCTTTTGGATTGCTTTTGTGATTTAGTTGTATTGTCCCTCAAGAAAGAGACAAACATGAAGAACAACACAGATACACAAAACAGTATTTATGAATCAATTCTGTCTGTCCTACAAGAGAAGGGGACATAACTTTCCACACACCTCACACGCTTGTACAAATAGCACATAATCAGAGCTCAAATAATAGCTTTGCTTCACTGCGAAAAAAGAAAACCTTCACAAAAATTGACCATTCACCATCAAGACCAGAACTGTCCGTTTTCATTTCGATCACATTGTGCTACGACACAGTCTCACAAAGGAACTGAGCTGACTTGACAACTCCTCAGATTTACGTGTTCACGGACATGATATTCAGGAGATGGGATTTCATTGTGAGTCATTGGCAGCAAACTTCATACAGTTCATAAATAATCAGGGGAACGGTGTAGAAATAAACCACGCTGCGTTGTGTTCAGACCACCACAGAAGTACACCTATATTTTTTTAAGTCTTCATCATTTACTCACTCTCATGTCAAACCTGTTAAGACACATTATGGACTTCATGCGGATAGAGATTTATTTAAGAACAGAATTTCTCATGGGCCTGTGAATCACAGTTCACAGCGTTGGATTATAGGTAATTAGACAGGCGTGTACTAATACTAATGAACATAATGTACAACTTCGTCTCTAATGAGCTATAATTGTGCGGCTGCGTGTTATTTCACATAGCTATAGAGACCCAGACTGTTTTTAACATTATGTCTGTGAATCTTTTTTGGGATATTTTTGTCTTGGCTTCCAAATCCACTATTGCTTAAGAAACAAACACAGTTCATCAAACACACAGACTCGTGTTGTCACGATATACAAGCCCCAATTTTTGAAAATATGAAATGCAAATCAAAATCAAATAATTGACTTCCACATGACACTTATGTAAAAGTGAAGTCAGTTAACTGTTTTATTATTATGAATGCATTACGAGTTCGACTCTCAAATGCAACACACAGAACTCTTCTGGATAACACTAATGTTGACACACATCAGCTAGAATGTGCGTAATTACGCAGTGCGCTTTTGGACACTATAGAACACTTTGTTGAATCCGTTATAGCTGATATATACATTAAGATGAGCGTGTTTCTCTTTATCAGTACTTACAGTCTGCTGTGAGTCTTGGTCTTCATGATCTCTGTGGCACTGTTGCAGGTGATGCTCTTCTGCGAACAGCGGCAGATCTCCGGACACACGAAACAAACCCCGCCGCAGAAATGCATTAACAGATGAGAAATGAGCAGCACAAGAGATCTCCACATTGTGGAAGTTGGACAGCGGCACGTTCTTTGAACTCTCAAATCCTCTCTCTCCACTTGTCTCAGTCTGGAGAGCGCGCGCTGGAGACTTCGGGATGTTGGAAGATAAACGTGTTTTACATTTTATGAGTTACACACCGTTTGATTTAAAGGTTAATGTAGCCGCTAAAGCGTTTTAAAGTCCTAGCTATGAGAGAGTGAGGATGGAGTGTTGGGGTGGAGAGCAGAGGGTTGACTGCGCATCTACATCTACGAGAAATTACAATGAATGCGCTTCTCCCTTAACCAATGGAGACAGAGAGAGCGCACGCGCACACACGCGGCACAGTGTCTTTACGCTTCAAAGCAACAAACATCATGTTGTGTCACAAAATAGATGGATAATTTTGAATTTATTTAGATGATGGTTATGTTTATTTGATGTCAAAAGCATGCAATGTCTGTTATGTTTTTCTGAGGCCATGGTGACCTGAGTTTAACCGCTAATAAGTAATTTGCGTCTGCTCCTGCGCCTGGTTGCGCCATTGATAAGCAGGGAGGGCCAATCTAACCTTGAAGAAATGAATTCTTAAAAAAACTTTCCATTTCTCCCACTGAATGAAATGAGTCCATTATTGGCTGCTACGTGATATAATCTTACTTTCACACACGTACGCGCTCAAGCATATTCGGACAGATTATGGGATCTTCATTCTTTCCCATTAATATCCCTGTTGCTTGTGATGAGAATTGCATTTGTTTTAATGGAAACTATAATTGTTTCTATTGGTGTGACGTTTTGGGTGCCGATATAACACCATGAAATACTACTGGACAATTGCCCCAAACACATTACAAAAATATATCAGGCTTATTCGTTTTGGTAATATTAACTTGATATCTATGAGATTTCAGCTTTCACAATATTTTTTACAATTATATACTTATTTATAACCAGAATATACGACGCGTGTAAGATACTGTATGCTCATGTGCTTGTACTACGTTTTTACATTGTGGTTTATTTCATTAAAATATCTTTATTTAGTTCTTAACATAGCGTGTTTCCCTTATATTCGTATGTAATGTTTAGTGCGTAATTCTCTTAGATAAATAAATAATGTATTGGCTTGTTGCCACGCAACGCGGTCACGTTTTCCAAACCCGGAAGCGGAACGCTACATTTTAGTGCATGCGAAGGAGCAGACTCGTGAAAGCACAGGAAACGTATGCTTCTATCATCATCTTCATCCATGGACCAAATACAGTCTGCGAGCAGTCTGCTCAGATATCTGGACGGAGAACTCTGGGAGATTAAAGATGCGCTGCGGGAAGAGATTTCCAAGTGTGAGCTCTTTCAGTCCAGCAGGTATGTTGAAATCAACATGACAGTGAACTTCATTCAATGAAAGATATGAGACAGATGTCGCGTAACTGCTTTATAATTCGTTTACATTTGTGATGCGTGTTATTTGAATCCAACTCAGAACGTGACTCGTGAATCATAAAGGCTCGTTTGATGTATCCGAAGCCTTTTTTCCTCAAGCAAAACCCGTTTTTCTCACGCAGTTATGAACTGACCCTGGATCAGAATAGAGACCTGACTGCGGACAGACTTCATCATATCCTCAGACTGCCACTAATGAAGGGACATCTTAAAGATCAAGTATTTAAAACGCAACCTTTCCTCTTCTCTTTTTTCACAAAATGTTTTTTGGGTCTAGACACAGGCCTAGTTTTCAAAATAAAAGTAACAAAATTGGACACTTTGTAGTTTGATACTTCATACTAAAAGTCACAATGACATCACCTGGTTAAAAGCTCCAAACAGTTAAAGGTGTTTTTTTTATTTGCATATGGTGATGCGAATTTCATGCTATATTTGATATTTTTATTAACCCTATGTCTTTTTTTTAACTAAGATGACCGTATGATTTGGGGCGGCTGCATACTGTAGTAATTCACTAATAGATAAACTAGTTCATGATATATTTGCATACTTTGAAGCATGCCACGGTAGCCCCCCAGTGCGTTTTTGAAAATAAATCACATCTGTTAGTTTGCTCTGTCCAGTATGATTGAAGTGCTTTCTTTATATTGCGTTTGTTTAGGTGAAGGAGAAACAGAAAGGTTTCATAGCCAAGAGTTTGAGTATAACTGAGCTCATCTGCTCAGCGGACATGGCTACAGGAGTCAAGGTTTTCCATTTTTCCTCCATTTTTATATTCCAACAGCGTCTAGTTATAGACCGAACACACTGTTCTCAGCCGCAGCCGTTGTGTTGGTTATAACTGAATTTGAACTGTTCTCAAGAGCATTTGCATGTGGCGTTGGCACGCATGAGACAACACATTTGCATTTATTCCACATGGGTATCATTTATTTGAATAGTCACGCTGTAGCGCTGCTGTGATCCACAGGTCGGCGTTGTCTGTGCGTTGTACGGAGGTGCTGTTAGCAATCTAGGAAGTTCAGAGCAGAAGGAAAAATGGTATCTCCCGGTTTCAGTGAGTCTTTAACACTCGTCTCTGCACAAACATGTTTGCAAATCAAAGTCCTGCTCATATCTGGTTTAGGTTAGGAGCTCATGTGGTCATATGTCTTGTTCGTTCATTGCAATCTCACGTCTCATGTCTGCAAACTTTTGATTTCGAAAATACTCTTGGTTTCACAAACCTTTGTTTCTCTTTTCATTGAATCACACATTCGTTTTTTGTCCCTTTGGATTTCGGCCACATAAATGGGTAATCGCTCTCATTTCATTTTGTCTCACATCTCATTTTTGTGTCACAGAAATATTTGGAGCCACTTAATTTATTACCAATAATAATCACTTATCTGTGATTTATCATTAATTTGACACAATAATACCAGTTCCTCTCACGTTCATGTGACGCGTTGATTCTGTGTTTGATTTGTAGGAGTTAGAATTCACAGGCATGTTTGCCATGACCGAGAGGGGTCACGGTAGCAACGTACGGGGAATTCTTACTGAAGCCCGATACAATCCATCCACACAGGTAATTCTCTTACAGGACGCCCCACACTCCTCTACTGGACGTTCACAAAATCTTATTCTGATACAATCTGTATAGTGTCATAATGATTCCCAATGTGAGGACACTACATGAAACTAATGTCATCAGAAGTCGTTTACAAAATATGTCTCATTCATGCTTGATGAATGTTTTGACCCTTCTTCTGCAGGAGTTTATAATCCACACGCCCTCTAAAGACGCTCAGAAAATGTACATTGGAAACGCGATGAAGGGAAACGTCGCTGCTGTATTCGCTCAGCTCATTATAAACGGAGAGTCGCGGGGTAAGACTGACCCAACAGTCAACTTTATTATCAAGCACTTGGCACTTAATCATCACAGTCAGTGATTTGAACAAACCCTGATGAACTTGGGTTGTGTTTCATTCGATTTTGTTTGAGCTATAGACACGAACAGTCAAGTTTGTTGATTTCCCAAACGATCAGATTTACGACAAGAAAATCTAAAGATCAGAATATTATAAAGATTTGAAGCTGAGCATGGCCTTTTTAACTTGGGCCAGAATTAAAGCACCCACCTTACAGCAACCCAACGAATGCTTACGAAACAAAAATTGGGAATAAACTAGCGAAGTATAATGCAGTATATTAAATGATATATGAAGAGTTTATTTGCAAAAACAGATAATTCCAATAATTTCAAACTGCAAGATGTGTTTCGATTAAACATTTTTAATGACGTTATTATAACTAAAATAAACACAGCTAACTAACACCAAGTCTTACCGCGTCAGCTGAGTTATAATAGCGTAATTTAAAATGTTTAATCTTAAAACTAATTTTAAAATTAATTGAAATACACAATACAATACAGAAATCTGTTTTTGCAAATGTATTGCTCAATATATTGTAACGTATATATATTTTTTATAGAAATATATTTAGAGTTTGGTCACAAAATGAGATGACCGTTAATTTTTTTTTAATCATGTTTTTTGTTGTACATTCCAATTAATGTCAGTCAAACTGCAGCTGGTTTGTTTTGATTGAAGCCATAACAACAAAAAAAACAGCTTACTAACATGTTAAAATAAAATAAAACATGACAAAATAATAATAATAATTTGGAACCAAACTCTTCATATATTCCATAATTATAGTTAAAATAAGAGAATATATTTTTGCACAAGCGATCATTATAGAGATAAAAATGTTAATGACGGTCAAGTTCTTGCACACCTCAGCAAAACATTTCCATATGAACTTCGTTGACATATGGCAGACTCTTTTATCCAAAGCGGTTTACAGCTCACTCAAAGTTCGCTTTTTATCAGTATACGTGTCCTCTTGATATCGAATCTGTGATCTTTGAGCTGCTAAGACAATACAATGACATGTTAACCTTGTGCATGGGGGCATCATCATGTCATAAACCCCCCTCCCCAAACTGTGTCTGATGTCTTTGTATTGCATAGCTTGTTTGCATAGGAATCTATCCAAACATTTTGATTATACTTCTGAGTTAGTCTATTTTTGTGTTTATCTATTTGTGTCAGGCCCTCACTGTTTCATCGTACCCATCCGTGATCAGAATGGAGTCATGTGGCCAGGAGTGAGTGTGATTGACATGAAGCACAAGGAAGGTAATATGACAGATGTTTGTATTAGAGTCGTTCTGAATATAATGATAGATGAAGATTAATTCTGCTTTATTTGTGATTGAATGGAGGACTGCACGGGGTTGACAATGGCATTCTGATATTTGATCATGTACGGATACCCCGGGAAAATCTGCTGAGCAAGTGAGTTAGCCGTGAGAATTTGAGTTATGAAATAATGTGGAAGTATGTGTGTATGTCAGTGTCTGCGTGTATGTTGCAGGTTTGGTTTTGTTGCCGCTGATGGTCGGTACTCATCGCCAATCCCCAGTAAACAGAGTCGCTTTAATGCTATGCTGGCAGCTCTGACGCCCACCCGTCTCTGTCTTACCGTACAGGCCATGGCCGCCATGAAGGTCAGAGAAACACTGACACTGAACACACCTGTTCATGATAAACTCACATTTACCACAAATGGTGTTTAGTTAGACGATAACGTCATTGAAAATGGGAAACTTGGTGATCACCACAAGAGGGAGACATAAGTCTGTTTACTGTGTTTCGTGCCACATTCAATATCGGATATTTACCTGTTGAGCTGTGAAAAGTTCTATTTAATCATGTGTCTGTATAAAGAATATAATGCGTAAACAAATTTATTTATGTAGGTCTGATACCGGTATCGAAATTAGTTTTCACTTTGTGACTAACAGAATAGAGAGTCAAATGTTAGGCCTGTGTTTAGAGGTTTTGTCAATGTTTTAGAATGCTAAAATGATTTATTCAACATCCTGTCATTCAAAACCTGATTATGACTCTTTCTTATGAGAAACAAGTTATTTTGAGAAATGTCTTGGAGGTTTTGGGTCAGCGGGGTTCAGTGTTGTTTGGTGTTCGACTTTCTTCAAAATATCTTCTTTTGTGTTCTGCAGAAAAAATTAAGTCATACAAGCGAGTGAATAAGCACATAATACAGTTAGTACTGTATCTGTTGGTGCATGACATGAATATAAGTATTCATGCACCAATAAAGTGCTTTTAGGAACAGAAACCTGCAGAGAAATGAGTTTTTCATGTTTGATGAGAATCGACATTGCACCACATATTAAATCTGTGTGTCTGTATGTTTTCTTCTCTCAGCTGGGGCTCATCATAGCCGTACGCTACAGTCACAGGTAAGACATGACAAAACTGTGTGTGTGTGTGTGTGTGTGTAGACTTGCTTTTATATCCCGGTGGGGACCTTAACCTGAATGCACACCTACTCATGGGGACTTGTCATCTTGGGCACAAATCTTATAAATTGTACAGAACAATAATTTTTGAAAATCAAAAAATGCTAAATGTTTTCTAGGATCTTTAGGTTTAGGGGTTGGGTTTAGGCATAAAATATACAGTTTGTACAGTATACAACTCATCACGCCTATGGACTGACCCCACGGAGATAATAAACATACGTGTGTGTGTGTGTAAATGTTGTGAGTCTCCAGATCTCAAAATGTGATGTGCCGTCACATACCGTGCGTCTTCAAACAAAACATCTGACATCAGATGTACATACATCGTGATTTTTCTTTAAATGAGACTATAAACGACAACATCTAAAAAACATAAAAAAGAATGTTGTGACGTTTGGATTTTCTTCTCGCCGCAGCGAACATCCCGTACTGAAGACTCATTTGCTGTCACTGGCGTGTGGCTTGTGTGTGTGTGTGTGTCTTTGTGTGTGTGTTTGTGCGTGGGCGATTGCAGGGTTGTCTCTTACCGTGGTATCCCCCGAGTGAAAAAGTGAAGAAAAGAGGAAATGTTTGCTTTCTATACTTGCAGGTTTTCCATTTGCAAAACACCTCTGTGCGCCCACGCACTTCCATCACTGCAGGTTTGGTACCAAAACATGTCTGAGCGCTCGAGCCCGGCAGGTGCGCTGACTGATGGAGAAACCGCACACGTATCAGCCTATAAGCTTCACCCCATCACACCTCATCTTGGGTTGAGTTTATCTTTAACAGCACGCACCACAAAGCCATTTCAATTTAGTCTTTGTGAAAAAGAGGCTTTGAGATAAAACTCAACAACAATCAAACTATCAAGAGAAGGCAGTCGAGTTAAAGGGATATTTCACACAAGAAACAACAGTTTTCCTCGGCCTCAAGGCATCCTAACTGAATATGACTTTGCATAAAATGCAGCTGTTAGCATCGCCTTCAGAAACGTTAACGCTGATATGAATACCAAACTAACAAATCAAGACAACTCCACATGGGGGATTCGTAACTTGACTCTTTAAGTTTGTAAATGTGTCTTTGGCTCTTCAGAACATTGATTTGTTTGTTGGCCAGACATGTCAATCAGTGGTCCAGCGCTGTAATTTTGGGGTAAGACTAGATGTTTTTGATCAATGGTAAATAGAGGAATGTCTAGAAAACCGGCTTAAAGGTCCAGTGAAATAAAAAATCACAATGCTTTTTTTTTCATTAAATATTGCAGCGTTTATTGTAAATAGTTTATCAATGTGTGTCATTGTTTTAAAAATCGTTTACCCTCAAAGTCTTCAATTAAAATCTGAAAATGCACTCCCGTCCAGAAATGACTATCCATCTTATATGATGCAAGTTAGACGGCTTGGGCGGAGCATTGGTTAACTCCTCCCCTTCAACTGTCAGTCTGCTGCCGGTTCCATTTCAAAATGCCACGGCTGTTTTTACGCATCCAATCAAATCGCAGAGAAAGACGAAAGCCACGCAAACTATTTTGAAATTACATTTCACTCGCAAAAGCGGAAGTAAAAACGCTCGCAACTTCCAGTTTTGCAAAATTCATGCAAATATAACATCCGACTTTAGTTCGGATTTGCTCTGTGCATCTGTATATATCGGCACATACTGTCACGTACCAGAAAGCCGTCTGCTTGATTTGACCCGAATAAAACAAATCTACAAGAGGACACATTTAGAGAGTAGACGATGCAAGTTGCAATAGGATTTCTGTGTGGGCTTCTCACCTTTAAAACCACACAGACGCACACTCCTTAGCCCTCCCCGTGTGTCTTCTGTTCTGTGGGGAAGCCACCTGCAGTATGTTAGATGAAGAGATACAGTTTGTGGTGAGGGTAACAGGTGTACCTTGACTTCAGAACTGACTTCAGCAGAAACATACAAACACACACACACGCACAGGACCAGACGTCCACCACAGCAAATCTTCCTCTACCCGTGTAAACACACAACACAGCAGACGTGTGGTTAGAAAAATGGGTTACCTGGAAGGTTTATTGGCTAATTTCCACCGTACGACGTCCAGGTGTGTTGTGGCATGTTTGACCCCGATGTGCGTCTTCTGGTTGATATCTGATCATGTGTGTTAATAATGGATGTTTCCCCTTCAGTGTTTGTGTCTGTAAAATCCTTCTGTTGAACAGCGAGTTAACTCAGATTTAAGAGTGGGTTGTGCCTAAAAAGCTCACATTCACCACGCTAGTTCTTCAAGTTCTTCTGAAAAGTTGCTTTGGGTTGTACGTAGCGTTGCTACGGTGCTGTTGGTGGCTGCTCATTGGCTAATATCGAAAGAGGTCCACATCCAAATATCTATGATTCTCTGATTTATAAACTTGGTTTGGGCCCCTTCTTTAATGCAGTTGTTATCATATAAGTCTAGTCAATTGAATAATAAACAATTAAATTGAAAAGCGCACACCTCCTTCAACAAGCAACAGGATTTGAGAAGGCGTGAATGTGTTAAAGGGACAGTTCACTAAAAAAAAAATTCATCGTTTACTCACTTTTCTTATTTCAAACCTTTACGGCTCTCCTTCTTCTCCAGAACACAAAAGAAGAGATTTTGAACAATGTTGATAACCTAAAAACATTGTTCCCATGTATGAACACAAAACCAACGAGACATTTCTCAAAATATCTTCTTTTAGATAAAGTCACATGCAGGTTTTAAACCACATGAGAGTGAATAAATGGATGTTTTATTTTGGGATAAAGTTCGTTCGAATCTTTGACAGCGAATGTATTGTATGGAAGCATTTTGGCCTTTGCAAATATCATAAATGAAAAACTTCATTTTAACAGTCGCAGGCAGTTCGGTCCAAAGGACCAGGATGAGGTGAAGATCATCGAGCATCAGACGCAGAATCTAAGACTGATGCCGCACCTGGCTGCTGCCCTCGCGCTCACCTTCACCACAAGGTAACAACTCTCTGATGACTTTAAATGAATAAGAAAGAGTTTATTTTCTTTTGTTTATAGACGCTTTAATCAGATGAACACGCCAGGCTTGAAGTTATCCTCCGGTCTGTGTTAGGTTATAAAATGACAATTTATTTTATATTTAATTTATTTATAATAATCAGATCATATTTTATATAGTGTGGTAGTTGTGATCAATTAAATTAAAACTCCTCAACAAGTATTCTTTTCCGAGGTCTTCAGGAAGTTTGTTTATGTTGTTGCCGCTGTTGTGTGTTCATTTTAAGAAGAGATAAGTCATGTGGTAGCGGGGCTCACAATGTTACAGACATTTAATATATTCACAAACACCTGCTAATTTGACATGAGATTAACTGTATGTTGGATTGATCTGACATCATCCAACAGTAGATCTTGCATCAGATTTATGCCGTGATGTTGCGCGCAAATGATCATCATGGAGAGCAGCTTCGATATAAAAACGCATATTTCACACTATTATATTTGTTGTGGTCGGGCATTTTCACTCGTCTCCACTTGAGGTCTCTGTTTTTATGTAAATCAGGCCAATGGCACAAAGCAGAACATTCAGACCGTGACACTTTCTGAGAAATACCACAGCAGACGAGATCCTTCAAAAAAACCACCTCAGTCTTCAAGGCGATTTATCTGCAATCGCATCTCAAACAACTGTAGTTTCATTCCACAAAACAAAAACACTTCTTAAAAATATGCACAGTGAAAGATCATTTGCGCAGAAGAATTGCGAGTATTTAAATCTTATAGACCACTTCACAAACAGGGACCAGTTGCATAAACATAGCCGCTAAGTTAAGACCGTGTCTTAACAACTTTTATAATTTAGGACTAATTCTTTTCACATTTCAATAAGACCAATCTAAACTTTTTATGTAATTGACTTAAAGAAAAAAACGAGGTGACTATCTTGTAAGACGAAGCCCCAGATGTAAACACTAGTTCAGAGCCACTTCTGGTTTCATTTTTATTAAGTTTATTTTAAACTCTATCACACATAATTAAATCTTATTTATAAATGTTTAACATTTTTATTGGGTTATAAATGTTCTGTTTGTTGAATTTTGTTTAAACATTTGTGTAGTGTTAATAAATTGACTCTGGAAGTCCTTCTGGACCACCATTGAACTAGCGTTCATCTGAAGAGGTGTGAGTGGACTTGTAGACTTTTTTTATTTAATGCATTCTGTCCAAGAACATAAATCTGTTTTGGTTTTGTTGGCGCATTTACGTTTTATCAAATTTTTATACAATTTGAGATATCACTTATTTAAATCTCTAATGCCAAGTGTCTACGTGTGCATCAATGATATTATTATTTACAGCAAACACAGTAATGGCATGTTACGTTATGTAAAGATTAGAAAGTGTGTGTGTGTGTGTGTGGTTTGATCGCAGGTATGCCGCTGATCTGATGGATGATGCGCTGTATCATGGCCGAGATCTTCAAAGCAATCGTTCTCTACAGGCGCTCGTCGCAGGACTGAAAGCGTACAGCACGTGGCAGAACCTCGCGTGTCTACAAGACTGCCGTGAGTGTACCGGCGGCATGGTGAGTGTGTGTTGCTTTACACAAAATATATAAACAAACACCTAATGTCCTATGTTAAAGGTGTCAAATGCAAACATGCCAAAATCATTTCAGACAGTGTATTTCTCCTCTTGGCTTTAAGCTTTAAGGATTACGACCTTATTCTCTATATTCTGGTGGCCATGAAATATGAAAAAATGAAATACTTGGTCACATTTGAAGTCTCCTTTGGTGCAGCTTGTGAAACACATATACAACTATTTATCAATTTTGTCATTCCTGTTCATGGTAGTAGTATTATGCAAATTGAATATAGCGCTTAGTTATTGTTTTGGTTTGAATTTTGTATTTTTGGGTGAACTATTGAACTTGAAGTGCGTTGACAGATGTGTGAAGACTCACTTCAGAAAGTTGTTTTTCACACATCTGACATGTATATTAAAGAATCCACTGCATAAAAAGATGCTCACTGAGTATTTTTGTCGTGGTTTACAGTACAAATGGCTACAAATTCTTGATCAAGATGCATTTTCTTGATGAGCAAAACGACCCCAGAAAATAAGTCTTGTTATTAGACAAAAAAAAGCCAATGGGATAATGCCATCTTGAATTAAGGTTTACGAGGAAGATTCTTTTTCTTTTCAATAATTTTTTCACATTTGTAGTTGAAAACAAGACAAACAAACTAAGTAGGAAATACATTCAGATACCATGTGGCGAAACTTTGGTGCTTGGTGGTAAACAGCCACTAGGTGGCGCTCCGGTAGTGCAGCCGCCATCTTGGGGTGAAACTGCCGGCTGGACAATAGCAAAGTTACTCTTTTAACCATTAAGGCTTCAAATATATATTGTACGTTTTAATCCCCTGGAACACATAACAAACATGATTAACTTATAGAACGATGCTGGAAAAAAACTATATTTCTGTGATGGTCTACATTGGGTTTATATTTTTTAGCAAGGACGCATTACTGCTGAGAGAAACACTAGAGAACCAATTCTAATGGTTTCCATTAATAAACCATTATGAACCACTCGCTTTTTCCATTAAAATGTGGGTATTTATATGGATTGTTATGCAAATTTATCCTATGGTGTTACTGGAACAAATTGAGTTAAAAACAATGAAGAAAAATCTCTCTTATATACTGTTTATATTATAAACATTAATAATAATAAAAGTCATAATAACAGTTTATTTTCTAGATTTGGCTGTGTCACACGATTTATTTTTCAACTACCCAATTATTGCTCAACATTGCCAATTTTTCTGATGCATGTCCTTAATATGTTGGTATTAATAAAGTGTTTGTTACGCTAATACTTGATAACTCGCATGATATCTAGAGAGAAAAGGTTTTGTCATCATGTTCTTCATCATTCAGGCTGGATTGCAGCTTAAAATTATTTTTTTAAGAACAAAAGCAGCTGATAGTGCCATCCCGACAGCAAAAAGCTATTGGACTGCCTAGTCCCTTTCACCCCAAAATGGCGTAAACGTAGGGCTGCTACTCGCCAAGTGTTGCAATGGAACATACTTTTGAGTTTCGCCTCTTGGTATTCCAAACTGTTTGTTTATATATTTTCATCTAACCCAACATAAGTCATGCAGAGAGAAAGCAGTGTATGCGCATTGATGTTGAGATGCTTTTAATTAATGTAAGCTTGATAGAGAAAACTGTGAATGTTTTGACGCTCCACCATCTTTTGGCTTTAAAAAGGGATAGTTCACCCCAGAAAAACAATTCTGTCATCATTTATTCACGCTTCATGTGACTCTTTTCTCAGATGTCGATATTTTGAGAAATGTCTCAGTGGTTTTGTGTTCATACAATGGATGCTGATGAGGGTCATTGTTGTTGGGTTTCCAACATTTCTCAAAACGTAGAAGAGTCCTATAAACAGCGAAAGAATTTTCATTTTGGTTGAACAATCAATTACACACATGCTGTTCTTGATCTCCTCCAGGGTTTCATGATGGAAAACCGAATCCCGTCTCTAAAGTGCGATTCAGACGTCTTTGTCACATTTGAAGGGGACAACATGGTCATGCTGCAGGTATTGACAAACACAACATACATCACCACTCATTTGAAAACCGGGGAAAAAAACCAAGACCAAAAAAACGCCTGGTCACAACGGTCATGTTTATTACTTTTCCTTAAGGTTGTTTTCCTGCTTATTTTAGAGACGTTGGCTTAATATAGTCCAATATCGCATTTAAATTCCCATGCTGTGACGAACAACAGCGTGTAAACAGAAAACAGAGATGTCTAGGAGATGACCGCTCAGAGGGCAAACAGGACTTCTTTTAATAATAGAAACTGTGCCTCTCACAAGCTAAATGGATTATGGAAAAGATTTTGATTCTCGATGACACAATTGAGTTGTCAATAATGCGTTTGGAGCACAGTTACGGGTTGTTGCAGTAATCTTTCTGCTTTACACTGTGTCTGATTCGTATCACATCAATAAGCGTTGGACGCCAGTGATAGAACAACACTAGACGACACACATCGACAAATGACACGCACATAAAGTCACACACAAGGTCTGCATTCACACCCGGTCCAGAGGCCTAAAGACATGGATTTTCTGCAGAAATTAGATTAGCTCTTTCAGGACCAAAATAAAGTCATGCAGTTGCATCCTCGGAAATAGACCCATGGTGTTGATGTATTAAAGTTCCAGTGAAATAAAAATCACAATGAGTGTTTTTTCTTGAAATATTGCAGTTTATTGTAAATAGTTGATCAATGTGGATCATTCTCTTTTTAGAATCGTGTGGCCTCATAATCTTTAGTTAAAATCTGAAAATGCACTTCTGCCCTGTAGTGACCATCTATCTAAGATGACGTATGTTAGAAGGCTTGGGCGGGGCATCCGTTAACTCCTCCCCTTCAACTGTCAGTCTGATGCCAGTTCCACGTCACAATGCAACTTTTAATTTTATACATCCAATCAAATCACAGAGAAATATGAAAGCCACACCCAGTATTTTTCTCATTTCGAATTCAATTTCACTTCGGAAACCCGAAGTTAAAACCATCCGGTTCAGGGGACTTTGACACTGAAGAGTTGAAACTGGCCTGTAAACACAATGCACACAACTGAGTGGGCTGTACTTATATTCAGAACAATGGTTAATTGGTATCAGGTATCAGATTATTTTTATCATTCAAAAATTAACATTTATGCACTGTATTCAATGTATGCCAATCTTTCTTGAGTGGAACACAAAAGAAGATACTTTGAGAAAGTTTTGTGGATTTCAATGGGACCTAGTGTGGTTTGGTTACCAATGTTCATCAAAATATGTTCTTTTGTGATCTGCAGAAGAGAGAGAGAGGTTTGGATTGACGTGCGGGTGAGTGAATGATGACATACCACTTTGTAAAATTAACCATCGTATTTATTTTTTATTTGAAAATGTTTTTATGCAGATTGATTGCCATTTGTAATACCATAATTTTACTACAAAAAACATGGTATAGCAGGGTTATTGTGGTGAGGCCTAACTGATTCATTGTAAAGAAAGTTTTAAAGATTAGGTGAAAGCTATTGGCAACTTGAAAATCAATCCTGAAGGTCATTATAGGGCATGTGAACAAGGAGGCTGCTGGGATTGAGGGTCTTGATTCGACTGCATGAAAACCCTGCCATGCTTTTTTTTTTTAAATAGCTTCCCATTAGGGATTCCCCCCTCAGGAAAACCCTCACTCAAAGGTTTTCATGCAATCTTGTACTGCAGATTAAACTAAAGTCACAAGACTAGTGAATTGGTCTGCAGCCGCTCTCAGATTAGTTTTGGGGATTTTTCAAAAATACGCTGCTATTAAGAGATAATACTGCTTCACCTACCATGAGGACATTAAGCTCGAAATTACATACACATGACCGGCACACTCTCGCTGTGGGTTAGTTACTCTCTGAAAGACTTTTTGGTAACTTTAGGGTAATTGTTTAATAGTAGTGCTCCCCACACTGTGCAGACATGCGGAGGTTATTTTGGGGGTTTTGAGAGACGCGATGTAAGACGTACACAGTGAATACTGCAGTGTGTGTTAATGAATAATATTATTGATAATGTTGATTATAGTACGAACACTGTAAACAATTTCACCTTTTTTGCGTCGTGCCGCATCTTCACCAAACACAACGTTGACTGTGCGAGTAATTCCACAGATGCGTTGCACCTCGTCTTGAGAAATCGAAGTTTTCCTGAATGCGCACTTGATAACTGTGCACGTTGTTTTGTTTGACTCTACACATACTAAACTACATTATACTTGTTTCATATTGTCATTTACATACTGATCAACCTGAGTGGACCACAAAATAAATAGACTGCTGTTGTCATATACCTAGGATGATTGGAGTTTTTCGTCATTTCAAGAGTGATAAACGAAGTGATGGAAAATCTCACCATCTCCTGTCTGCATTATTATCTGTGAAATAGAGACTTTATGGAATGTGTGCATACATGGAATGTGTATGACAGTTAACATTTAAAAACCAAATTGTATTAATTTAGGGAAATGAGCATGTGTCTCTGCCTACATCAGACTATTATGATGTGATTGATAGTATAAAAACTATCTTTAAAGCACATGTGATTGATGGATTAGCATTACTCAAGGTAAATTAAGGTAAAAAAGTGACACAATTATAATATTTAATTTAAATGGAACCGGAGCAGAACATTTCTTACAATGTTCAACCCTAGTTTTAAAGGCGCAGTTTGTAAAATCTGCCCCTAGAGGGCGCACATTCAAAACAGATATTTTCAAAACAATAACAACAGCCAATCATATAACAGCCTTTAGTCTGCTTTCCTACATTCCGCTGAAGGTTGCAGGCTTTCCATATAGTGTCTAAGGTAACCTTGAAATGACGCCATTGACAGGTGATTGACAGACGCGTTCTGTGTCACTGGTTAAAATGGCAATTTTCTCACGATTTAGATATTGAGATATTTCAAGAACAAAATATATAACACTGGCCTAGTGATTATTGGATATTTTACTGCAAAAGTAATTAGGAAAACCATTTTGATTATCTTAAAGGGGTCATATGACGCGGCTAAAACGGATATTATGGTTTGTTTTAGATGTAATGTAATGTGTATACACGATTTAAGGTAAAAAAACCGCTGTATTTTCCACATACCGTGCATGTTTTATCTCCTCTTTGCCCCGCCTTTCTGAAAAAAGCTGAATTCTTACAAAGCTCATGTCTCTGATAAGCGAGCTGTGCTATGATTGGTGAGTTAACCAGTGTGTAGTGATTGGACGAATACTGCAAGCGTGTGAGGGAAATGTGACGCCTCTGACCATATTTGGAACATCAGGTTCCTCTTCAATTTTACTGACAGGTATGCCCACCTTACTTGTGTATACATTTGGGCGGTCTTAGTCAAATCAGACCACCAACTGACGTAGATTTGTGAGGGTGTGGCTACACGAGGCGTTTCAGGAAGGTCTGGGTGAGCATTCGCTTTTAGATAGAATACATCTTTTGTTCACACACTTTAATTTTTGCAACTCGATGTGTCTTATACATGCAAGAGCAACTTATAACACACCAAAGACACAGCAAACACGTATTTATGCCATATGACCCCTTTTAAAATGAAACTTTAAAAATGCACTTCAAAAGCTGCATTTTTGTAAAGTGTATTACTAGATTTACTTCCACTTTTGAACCCCTCATCGACCGTATACAGGCCTACATTTACATTTACATTTAGTCATTTGGCAGACGCTTTTATCCAAAGCGACTTGCATTGCTTTATCCTATACATTTTACATAGGTATTTGCAATCCCCTGGGATCGAACCAACAACCTTGCGTTGTTGACGCAATGCTCTTACCACTGAGCTACAGGAAAGCCTATCTGAGTTAAAGTATTTCTCGAAGTCCAGTTAAGTTTCAGTTTTGTGCGTGTCTGATTCTGTTATCGTGTGCAGGTTGTGGTACGAGAGCTCTTGACTCAATACACCAAACAGATGGGAAACAACTTGGTGATGGGATTGTTAAGAAACTGGAGCAGCTCAGCCTCGGACAGCCTGAGAACCAGGTACAAACCGGACCGGAAACAAAGTGCATCTCTATATCGTCCTGTAGCATGGACCCGAGCCTGGTGGTTTAAACAGTTGTGTGTCCTCTTTGTGTAGCTTGTGACCGCCACACACAGAACATTAACCCCGAAGAACCTGCCTACTCTCAGTCTTCCTTATAGGTCACCAATTAAGCAATTTTGACTAAGAGGAAAATTTGATGGGTGTAATTGTTTTCCGGCGTTCTATTCATAAAATATTAACCACAACTGAGATCTTCAGCGATTCGTCATAGGTGGAATAAAATCCAGCCTTTATTTTTCTAGATGTGAGTCTGATAGGAGGTTGCGACAGTATACAGTATCTCTTTGTCTAACGGAGTTCATTTGTGTTTTCTTTGGCTGTCTCTGTGTTGTTCTAGCTTTCTCAGCTTCACCGTGGACAAAGTAGGAGACCTAACGTTTCTCCTGAAGGCGGTGAGATACAGAGAAAGGGTGTTGCAACGCAGTTTAGCAAGTCGACTTCACAGTAAGGTCAGTGGCTCTACGGGCCCCTCAAAAAACACTGCTGGAAACTTAGACGGTTTCCCCTTTGAGCTTTTTACCATCATTTATTTTAGCGTGTTGAGGGGCCAAAAGGGTGACAAAGAAACTGTTACCCGTGTTATTTTGGACCATTTGCTTACTCTAAAGGTTTTATGAGAGCTTAAGTCGTTTCAACTTAGACTCAGTTGTTTCTCCTTAATTTGAAATTAAAACAGAAAACAATTAAGGTGTAATCATTGAAAAGCATGAAGAGTCGGGAGGAATAAAATGAACGTAGATTGTAGAGGTCAAATCATTTGGATTGATGTTTGAGTTCATAATGAGATCTTCAAGAATCTGGACTTTTGATTGCAGACTTTGACGTTGTTGACATCTCTTCTGGAACTCTAATGACGGACACATTTTAATAACCTACTCAGCAGTTTTCATATTTTATCAAGCAGGTGGAGAAAAACAAAGAAGAGTTTTTCATGGCTTGGAACTCTTGTCTGCATCATGTGACCACTTTGGCCACGGCGCACATACATAGAGGTGAGATTGGGGAAGTTGGTCTTACTCTCACACATTATTAATGTTATTTGTTATTGGCAACTATGCCGTTTCAGAATAAGAGTTTGTGGTTACATGACATATGTGGGTGTACTGTGTATGACATTGAGTATATATAAATAAACCCACATGCATGTACATATTAAAGAAATATGTGTATGTGTATATACATTTTCATATTTATATAATTTATATAATTACTAAATATTTAATATATAAATATATGTTTTCTTAAAATTATACATGCATTTGTTTATACATTTTTATATGTCTATAATTCATATAATTTATAAATATTTAATGTATAAATATATTTTTTCTTTACATTATACATGCATGTGTGTGTATTTATATAAACATTGTTATCATACACATTACACCCATTTATATTATGTAAAAAAAAACTTTTATTCTGCAAACGATCAGTCGTGACTAACCATTAGGCAGCTCTACGACCCAAATCTCTCCAAAATCAAACTCATCAGGTTTTTCATCTAACCAGAACGGTAACTATGAGATTATGCAGCAAAACTACCAGGCCCTGATCATTAAAACATCTGCATGCATCTGATGCGATAAAATAAAGTCAATTTCAAAATAAAATGGTGGGATATTGAATGTCTGAAAATTTGCACATTTAGATATCGAAGTATTAGAGATGTAATGATGTGTTTTCTTTGGCTGTCTTTTCTTTGGCTGTTTTAAATGGATGTTTTAAAAAACATCCATTTAAAACCATCAACATTTACCTGAATGAGGGAGTTGAGTTGTTTAAATCTAATGTTTTTCACTGGGTAAATTGAAAAAAGAAATTTGGACAAAATATAGTTTTCAGTCTCATGTAATGTCAAATTGTTGAATCGGATCTAATGCTCAATGATTTGATGATGCATTTGTTTTTAAACTGTACATTGTGTAGGATGAGTTTATGTAAGAAACAGTAAATCGCAAATGTGCACTTCGGATCTCGGTTACGCTGCTGTCTATGAACTCTCTGTGTGAAAATATAACCTTGACATCTTTCGTATCGACTAAGTGAGTGAGACAATGTCAAAAATGAGACTTTAGGCTGGTTGTCACAGAACTGGTCACCATTATTTCCCGGAAACACATTCAACTAACATCAAAACATCATTAAAAGTCATTCACATAATGACTTGTAACAGTGAGTTGTGAGAAAAGCTCATAGCATCATTTGATTAAAAAATATCTGATGTAGTGCAATGACATTTTTAATTTAAAACTTAAAGGTTCATCTGTGTTATTAGTAAGGGATAGCGTACAAGCAGCTGGTTGTTATTGCAGAAATAAGCCCGGGCAGTTTCAATTATTACACGGCTACTTGCCACATGAGAACAAAACAGACATGAAATGTGAATTAGAAATATTTTATTAGCTCAGTTTTACCAAATGCAGACTTTCCGCGAGGAAAAGCAGCTTACTTTTGGTTTTAAGGCAATAAACTACGTTCGAATGTCACAAACAGGCAATTTGGTTTAATTATTTGTAAATATAATGTCATATATGTTATTAAAAGACATATTTATATTGAATTTGTTAAAGAAAACTTTCAAATTGATTTGCTGCATCCGGGTTACCGTGTGTTATTAGTTTTTAGGAAGTTGTTATTTGGGAATAACAAACCTGCAAATGTCACGACTGGCCGATCAGAATCAAGCATCCCAAGGCGCCGTGTAATAAGCGTTAATACGAAACACAAATTTGACAAAAATCAGAATGGCTAACTTACAGTAGACATTCATCAAAAGCTGCTTTTACAAAATGTTGATGCAATAAAATGAATTTGTACATGTGTGCAGATTGGTACAGAAGCCATTTGACCAAAAATGACATTACAAGTCCATTAAGAAAACAGACAGAAGGTTCAAACATTAACATTTGTGTACGGGTAATTATTTTTGGTGGGTTAGATCTACAATACATCATTCATAAGCTCATGAATGCTACAGTCCATCTTTGATCAAGAGAATGTTACATTTATTTCAGTTTCAGGTTTGCTTTATAGCGGGTGAAATCAAAAGAAAAGTGTTGCGCACACACGCGACCTCTCATGTGCTACAGTGTTTGTGGAGAGTATTTCCATACGCACATGTTTGTCTCTATGTCTGTATGGTTTTGAGTGTGTGTAGATGTATTTTCCTCCCCTGATAGCAAATTTCCATTCTCTCACACTCCTCGCCCACACACACAGAGACCATGCACTCATTTTCTCTTAGATGAAGCTGATAACAATTGAGCCTTTATTCACACATCAAAACAAGACTTCCATTCTGAGCTCAAATTATGATATTCACTCTTAACACATACTCTTGTAAAACACAACAGAGTTTATTTCCAAAATGAGGTGACTCAAAAATCATGTTGTTTTTTGTCAATCAATCAAACTGCAGTTGGTTTGTTTTGATTTAAGCCATAATGACTCAAAAAATACAGCATACTATCAAAACAAACACGTGGTTTTTGATACATTTTTAGAATGGAAACCATCTCTTCAAATGTTTGTTGAGTCAGTGCATCAGATCTACAGAGGTGATTGTCTCGTAAAATAATAACAAAAACACAATTGCATATTTAAGTTGCCCTTTATTATTAGGTATGGAAGGGAATCATGATGAAGGTAAAGATCTTCCATTGGAAACTCCATTGGAGGCATTAAAATATTCCATGCTAACAGAGCGGCAACCTCCCGGTCTCTCGTGAAACCAACACGGAAGTGATTTAAACTGCAATTCATTGACTGGCTCAAAAACAGAGCAGATCTCATTGTTAAACGGCCAACTTTATAGCAAAGAAAAACATGTTTACAGCCTGCTACCAAAATCTTTTTTGGTCTATATTGCCCTTCATGATAACTGTGGGGGGTGAATTATTTTAGAACTCATCCGTTTAAATTACATTAAGCCTAATAATAAAGGGCGTGGTCACCCACGTCACTCCTTTTTGCCCTTTTTTATCATCCGGGAGTGATGCGCTGCCAAGATGGCGACTACCGGCTCCGCCCACTTTAAGCTTCAAAAAAGCACTTCACAAACGTACGGGTGACGTCACGGACACTACGTCCATGTTTTATATTGTCTATGAT
The DNA here is from genome assembly GCA_008369825.1 of Triplophysa tibetana. Taxonomy (NCBI): domain Eukaryota; kingdom Metazoa; phylum Chordata; class Actinopteri; order Cypriniformes; family Nemacheilidae; genus Triplophysa; species Triplophysa tibetana. The sequence continues at coordinate 23,297,715 of CM017900.1, read as the reverse complement.
GCTAACACAAATAAGATGTTGTCATCGCTCTTAAACAAGCAAGGTCTGCGTTACAGGGCTGATATAATGAAGAATCAAACTCTCCTTGATCTCTCGAGATAAGACACACACAAATCTCCCCAGTGCTCAAAAGCGTTTCTGAACGTGCAATGCATGAATGACTCTTTCAATGTTTTGATGTCTCGTGCATTCTAAACTCTTCAGTCGGTCTTGATCTTATCTCTCCTAAATCATATCAGATTATTTATGAATCGGTCACCGTGTAATGCATTTACATTGATGCATTTGGCAGATGCTTTTTTCCAAAGCGACTTGCATTGCATTATCCTATACAGTACGTGCAATCCCCTGGCATCGAACCCACAACTTTGGTGTTGTTAACCCATGCTCTGTCTGGACACTGAGCAACAGGAAAGCTAATGTAGTTTTTGCATAACTTTTTTATTTGATTGGTCTTGTAATACAGTATATGATTGTTGAAGGAGTTGTCTTGATGTTCTCTAGTTTTAACTGTGACTTTGTTGTTGTTTTCATTTTATTGAGGGTTTTTACTTCGTACAGCTCATTGGTCAACGGTAGTCGTGTTTAATCGTGCTATTTAAATGAATGGAAATTTCATGGTGAATCGGTTACTCAATATTACTGAACCTATAAACATGTATACGATGGCGGCGGCTCTCAAACTAGAAAAACATGTTTGAACATGACAAAGCTTAGTTTGGATTTGGTTTTGATGCTTGAACACTACGACATCTTAATAAAGCACATCTGTTTTAACTTTGTTTTGATGCTGTGAGTTTCTGTTTTTCTTTCACAAGTGACCCTGGAGCAGTTCGCCCTGGCTGTTCAAGAATGTCCCGTCGGAGACGACCGTGCCCTGCTCAATAAGGTATGTGTGTGAAGCGTGATCTCTCCGCTCCTGTCGGCCGCAGTACGACATACTCGGCGTATTTTGACTCATCAGACGGTTGCAGTGGAAAGTTCTCAGAAGCAGCAACACCAGTCTCGTGCCCACTCAAAAAACTTCACAGGGAGATTTTAAAGGATGCCACTTTTGACCACGTGTTCACAAAAATGCTGAACATCTTTCTACTACATCATGCCTTTTCGTCATTATTGTCTGAATGAGTTCAACAAATAAATGACTGGTGCTTACTCTTGTTCTGCCATGGTGGTCAGAGCGTTGCTAAATGGTTGCTAGAGTGTTTTTCAATCGCAGGCGTTGTGCATGATCAAATAACGCAGGTTTCAAAAGATTCGCCATAAAGGCAAAGATTGCCTTTATGTTTTATAGTTATCGTCCTTGGTGTGAACAGACCTAAAATGATTCTTGAATTGTACTTTAAGTGTCTGTGGCACAGCTTTATGGTAACGAGTCAGTGATTGTGTTTAACAAGCGGTTATATACATTAACTTTCAATGGCACAGGTATGACACAGCGACACAGCAACACAACTCCTCAGCATGTGCGCTGCAGTCATATGAGCATCAGAGCAGCGGAGCAGAACCGCACTGATCTGAGACCTGCCGACAGCTGCTGTCAGGGCCCCTGGAGAGAGGATAACGTGAATAAATCACAGAAAAAGGCCTGGTTTCGGGCAGATCATGAGGTGCGCTGTCACGCCAGTCGTGTGATCGAGAGAACGCACCGGTGAGGAACAGGAAAACCTCACTTCCACCTGTTTCTTAGAACTTGTGCCGCTGTTTTGGAGCTGAGGATCATGATATTGTACTAGCGACAGTCTTGTGATATGTGATCTTTCCACATTCTCACATGTTAAACTGACTGAACGCATGGATGAATGTTTTAAATGGTGTTGAGTGGTTGTTTGACGTAGAAACACTTGAAAGGTGCCAATGTGTAGTGTTTTATCAGAGGTGCCACACACAGAAGTGTCATGTCCACTGAGGGAAGTAGATGTTAAATCCAACCTTCACTTAAATTGTTTTCATCTTTAACATGCAATCCGGCACCTTTTTTTATTTGACAATAAGCAAATATGAGTTGTTGAACAAGTTAAATCTGTTGGTAAAAAAGACATCTGCGTTGAAAACCGCCTTCCTACTAGTGCTGGGCGGTGTACCAGTTCAATTACGCACACGTTTGGAATTTAAAAAGACCTGCAAACTGTTACGGGTGAATAGGAAGCGTAATGGACGGTTCACACTAAACGCGAATTAAGCGATTTGCGCGAGTAAATTACATACAAAGTCAATGCAACGACTCATACAGACGTGAACTCGCAGCAGGCGATGCGAATAAAGCAAATCGGGCGGCGCAATTGCTGCAAGTTGAAAATATTTGTCAGATCGCATCACGCAAATACATTTTTTTTCCCGCGAGTAATAAAGAGCGTGGAACAGGATTGCTCGCGAATTAAGCGATTTGCTCAAATAGTAAATTATATATAAAGTCAATGCAACCATGCAAACATGCCCCAGGCGATGCGAATGACGAGATTTGGGCGGCCCGATTGCGGCGAACACAAGTTAATCGCTTCTTCTGCGCAAGTTGAAAAATTTAAACTCGAGCAATAAATTAACGCGAAGAGCTCATAAAGCAGGTTTCGATCACTCTGGTTTAAGTCAACATTTTGAAGTTTCTAATCAGAAAAGAGCGATGGAAATGACAAATTTTGAATCAAAAATTGTTTTTACGCTTGCTTGAGGTGGTTTATCAATTTTGCGAAAAAGGGTTAATGTGAATAATGGGAGATGGAATCGCATTTCCCGACAAAATTTCTCCAAAAAGTCACATAACTGCACTATGAGACGTAACCTGACCAACCATAGTACTGATCTTGTTACACGGCATCAAATATGTTGTTATGGTCATTCTTCAATGCCCAAGCAAATTCGTCAAGTATTTATGTAATTGCCTCTTAGAACTGTCACGACTGTGTTAACCAAACAGCAGGAATATACAAAAGCACCGCATATGTTATGTTTCGTATTCGTCTGCTTGCGCAAGCATCATTATATATAAAAATTATTGAATTCACTGGCTTTTTTTTACTGATATTTAGTGTCAGTTTATAAGAAAGTTACGGTCGACCAGTTGGATGGAAGTGGTGCTTATTCGAAAATGTTAATGCGATATTCCAATTTTTGACATCATCAGACTTTCAAACTGAGATGGAAATAGACAGGCAAAAGTTATGGACTGCAGCTTAAAAGATGTGTTGCACAATTATTTAGTTTCCCATAAAACATTATCCACCAAAAAACGAAAATGATTTCATCGTTTGCTTACCCTTATGTCATTCCATCCAAACCTGTACCTATTTTCTGCAGAACACAAAAGAAGATATTTAGAAGAATGTTGGTAATCTAACAACATTGAAACACTTTGAAGTTTATTGCACATACACAAAACCACCAAGACATTTCTCCAAATATCTTCCCTTGTGTTCACAGAAGAAAGAGTCAAAAACAGATTTTCAACAACATGAGGGTGAAAAAATTATGAGCAAATCAGTTCCTTCTCAGGCAAACCCTCATTCACAGGACCGTTAAGAGTCTGCGATGAGCCATCGATTCCCTAGTTTGCATATGAGGGAAAAAATCGAAACACAAAGAGAACGAGCACAATTGTAGGGCATTGCTATTTGAAGAGTTTCTTTCCAAAAACAGATAACTGCGATGGATTTTTTATTGTGCATTCCAATTTATATCAATCAAACTGCAGTTGGATGGTTTTAATTTAAGCCATGTTAACTCAGAAAATACAGCTAACTAACATCATAAAGACGGAGATATATCTGTTTGGAAATAAACTCTTCATATTCACATTGACCATGAAAAATGATCGACTGGTCTGCTGTTCGCTAAGACTGCAGCCGAATATTTCCTCTCAGTGTCCAAGCTTTAAAGCTGAACGTTCTGCACGTTGTGTTGTTTCCTGTCCAGAGCTTTGATGTTCAGGGGTGGTTTGCTTTTTGCCTCACCTCTGTGGAGAAGATATTAGCTCGTACCGCTGCAGTTTTTCCATTCCCTTCATCTTCACTACGACTTCCTGTACTCTCTCAAGCTGCATACACGACAAGCAACCTAGAGCTTGTGTAGGGTACTTTACGTATGGAAAATAAATATTTCCATTTACTTTTGGCAGAGAGACCTAGTGATGGTTTCTTTCTGCACAGCCTCTGCTGTTTTCAGATTTACCCCAAACAAGTTATTTTAGTTTCATTGAAGATATAATACTGTATGTTTATTTTAGTTAATTTTTCAGTCATTTCTTAAGTGCTTTTGCCATTTTATTATTCATTTATCTATTTGTAATATTGATTTATAGGTTTGGTTTATTTTTATTTAAGGTCTTGCTTCAATTTTGCTGCCTCCAACATAAACTTATTACAGTTTATTGCCAATGCAACTTTTCCCATTTTCAGTTTGATTTTTCAAATAATATTTATACCAATATTCAAGTGATATATTTTCATTTTAGTGAAATATAATAACTGTTATAGGAGTTTACTAGGATTAAACCCACAACTTTTGTGTTGCTAACTTAATTCTCTACCATTTCAGCTACACATGACTACAGCATTTGTGAGTTTCTGTGATGCTCTGTGTCACAAGTTCTCATTTCTCTTTCAGTTTTGTCTTCTTCACGGCACTAGTTTGGTGTACCAGGAGAGAGGGTGGTACCTGGAGCACAACTACCTGACCGCCAACGCCAGCAGACAGATCCGCAGTCAGGTAACCAGGAACCCATCGGACACATCAGACTTTGAAAATGCTGGATTGGTTTCAAGCATTATTGGGATATAATGTGGACAAACATGACCGCTGGGTTTAAATGAACACTTCACCCATGAATACAAAATTTGAGTTGTTTCAAATGTGAATAAATGTCTTTGTTCTGATGAACAGAGAGAAAGATATTTCGAAGAATGATTATAATCAGACAGATATTGCCCCCATTGACTCCCATAGTAGGAAAAAAACAATGGTAGTTAAAAGTCCCCCAGAACTGTTTGCTTTCCTACATTAATCAAAATGAATTCTTTTGTGTTCAACACATAAAAAAATGATAGTAATTTTTCCTACTATGGGAATCAACTGGTTAGATCTGTCTGGTTATAAGCATTCTTCCAAATATCTTTCCCTGTTCTCATCAGAACAAAGACATTTATACACATTTGGAACAACTAGAAGGTGAGTAAATGATGACAGAATTTTCAGTTTTGGGTGAAGTATCCCTTTAAGTTAACCTATGCTGGGTTGTTTTAACCCATAGTTGGGTTTGTCCATGTTTTTCTCACCCATTTTTTACACGCTGCCAGTCAGTCTTCAAGTTCTGTCGCCCATCCGAGACCGTTTCAGATTACAGTAGATCTCTTTATTAACCTCTTTGCTCATTAGCCGGAGAGCGTCAGAATGTGCACACTACCGAGGGGTGTTATTGACTGACCACCCTGCCGTTCACCTCGGACACACACTCATAAAGTGCCCAGTTGTTCACAATTAGCTGCGATTAAACAGCCAGGCGGCCTCAGTTGGGTTCTCCCACACAGAAACCGAGAAGACAGCCTAGTCGACACCAGTCTGTCAGTATGCAGTCAGCAGGTGCTTTACCGCGTGTTTACCACTTTAACAAACCCAACACAGCCGTTCGCTCCGAACAAACAAACCCCTCTGTGCTCCCATCAGCCCCGGACCGACTGCAGCGCCCGCCACACGTGACTGAAGACATGTGCTTACGGTTCCTTTCAGCGCGCTCATATGAACTATTGTTATACGCTTTCAATAGCTTATTGAAGATCATTTATCATGTGACAGGCTGAAAACATCACACAGAAATAACCCCGTCGCATATGTTTATATTTAGCTGCTGTCTAGTTGTTTTAAAGACACCCATGGGAAAGAGAAAACGCTGATGATCTTTAGAAGTATCTCGATATATACCCTAGTGTTTAAAGGTTTAGGGTCACTAACTCATTCTTTTTATTTTTATCCAACGTTCAGACATGAACATCGAAACTGTTAGAATTTAAAGAAATGTGTTCTTGTCGTTTTATCAATCATTTCTTGACGTTCTGCCTTTTTATACGTGTAAAGGAGTTCACATCTATTCTGACCTCTTCTGCTTTTTCTATATTTCATTGAGTCGAATTCCTTTCAAAAGCATCTTATACTTTGTAATGTAAGAAACACATTTGTTCTTCTCATTTTAAACTTTGAGAGACACGCCCTCACATCAAAGGGTTTTCAAATCACGAAACCATTTCAGTGACCATAAGCATCAGAAGTACGCATGTATGTCTTGTTTTTCAATAGACAGCAGTGAGGTAAAATGCAGAGCAATGGAAACTTTGCAAATCTCTTCGCTACTCAGTGTTTCCTGACAAAAAAGCCCCAGTAATCTTTTCTAGGTACTCAGAATAGAAGTGTTTCGAAGTATGCATTCAAAACGTTTTGATATGAAGTCAGAGTTTATTATTTCATCAGCAAGGCCGTATTATTTGAGTTAAGATTTCAGAATTCATTTTGTAGCTCCATACTCTTGTTGTATGGTAGCAGTCGACACGTTTACGGCAATTTTGATAGCTCTATAGGACATCTGAGACAAGTTAATATTCATCTTTTTGTGGTAACACTTTACAATAAGGTGCTATTTGTTTGTTAATTAGCAGTTAGTTAGGGGGTGTGTCCACCCAGGCGTTTCTCCCGGCGGGTTTTTTAAATTGTTTTCTTAGGAAACTACGCATTCTTTCAAAACAACAGCAGTCGACGTTCTTTTCCGCAGGCTTTTTTTCACACTCGGCGTATCATGGTAATCAACGCAACTCCGCTTTAAAAAAAAACGCAATTTAGCCGCGTAAAAGCACCCTGTTGGACTGTAGCCTCAGTGGTTTAGCTAGCATGATCTATCAATTATCAATTCTTCTACAGCATTTATTTTATCTTCGTTAATATTAATTTCTGCATTTACTAAAACATTTTTAAATCAAACGTTGTGTCTGTTAATATTAGTTAATGCACCATGAACTAACATGAAAAACTGTATCGACATGAACTAACATTAAAGTCCCAGTGAAATAAAAAATGAAAATTCTTAGTTTTTCTTGAAATTTTGCAGCGGTTATTTTAAATAGTTTATCAACGTAGATAATTCTCCTTTTAAAATGTGTGTGCCCTCATAGTCTTGAGATAAAATCTGAAAATGCACTTCCGTCCTGTAATGACTATCCATCTTAAATGACGCATGTTAGACGGCTTCGGCGGAGCATCTGTAACTCCTCCCCTTCAAACCCATTTCAAAATGCAAGGGCTGTTTTTATACATCCAATCAAATCGCAGAGAAAGACGAAAGCCACACCCACAATTTTTCTCGATAGAAATTCTATTTCACTCGGAAATGCGTCAAAATACGGAAGTAAAAACTTCCTTGTTTACAGAGACTTAAACAAGGATTAATAAATGCTGTAAAACTATATTGTAAATTGTTGGCAAATGCATTTACTACTGTTAACAAATACCACCTTGTTGCAAAGTTTTACCATTTCTTTTTCACGTCTCCATCTACTTTCTGAGTAATGATAGAGCAACTTCTGACAACAAACCCTTAACTGAAGTTATATTGAGAGTATATTTTTCATTAGTTTAGTTTAGTATATTTGGTTGGGTGGGAGTAGTCGAGTTAAGGATACAAGCCTAGGACAAAATGAAAACATGTTTTGGAAAGATAAGTAGGGCCGTCTTTGCCTATCGTTGCATTTTTCCAGGCCGCAAAGTTATCCATGCAAATAATGTCATGCGCTCGCCGGTCTGTGATTGGCATGAAGTTTTTGTTGTTGCTCTGAAGGTTGGAGACTCTCAGACCTACATGAAAGATCTGTGCTGTGATGACACAAAACATGTAGGACAACTTGCTTAATGCCGGGGCCGCACCAAAAGAGTTTTAAATCATTTAAGAGTTTCGAACTGTGAGAGAACTCAAACATGAGGACAAAAACTCCTAGATTAATTCGTCTTGCTACTTTAATGTGTGGTGCACCGTGATGTGACGAAGACGGCACACCACACACCAAATGATTTTCAAACAGAGTCGTGACTGTGAACACAGGAAATCTCACGAATTCTCTCGAGATTTCAGAATACGTTATTTATTATTTCACTGTAAGCTTTGTTTATTATATAAGTGTTCAATATGAACGAATTGGGAAAATATAACCTTTTATGTCTTTTAAAAAATATGATCCATCATTGAGAAATTGCTCGATCAGCGCATTTAAGGTGGCACAGCACTAGACATCATTTATTCATCATTATATATCATTATCACCCGAAAGAGTCTACTGGCTCCACTGGACCTATTTTTTTCTGTTCAACCTTAAAGTAACCGCACACTTCGACTACAGTCACTCGACACAGCCTGGTTTTTATTGAAATTATTCGTAATTGTGATGAATGTGTTTGTAATGCTTTTGACCAAAAATTGATAGAATAAAGAAAGGGGTTTGTTGAAGTGATAACTACGGTTGTTATTCTTCTGTTAGCTGGCTTTCTGATTTGATATCGTTTTGTTCCACTTGACAATCAATTCTTGTGCACAGGAAAATCAGATAAGATCATCTGTAGATGATGGTGAAGGCCCCGGCACACAGTCAATGTTTTTATCCCAAGCGACTAAAAGTGCAGCTTGAAAGCAGTGTGTTCAGTTTGTCTAACACATAACCTGATATTTGCTATAAAAATACTGTGTGTGTGTGTCTGTGTGGTCTGTGAGGACAGTATCTGTGGATGGTGTACTAGAATATAGGTGTGATTTCTCTGTGTGTGGCTCCAGCTCTTTAGAATGACTTCTATTGTACACACACTCCTGTCATTACATTTGTTAACAGACCTGCATGCTTCAGTGACTAAAAACACACAAACACAGATAGTCGGTGCGGTGCGCAGCTTTCTTAAATGTGAGCATTGTGTAATATGAGTAATGAGTCATTGCAAAGTACGTTTGTAAGTTGCCTGGTGGTTACTCTTTCATTTCTTTAAAACTCAGGAGATCTTAAGGACTTCCCAGATTTTTATCATCTTTGTTTCACATATTTATTCTTTAAAAATGCACAAAAATAAAAGCAAATGAGTCGGTTGTTGGCAAAGGAAGGAAATCTGAGACTTTTGATATGTTGACTTACAGTAGAAACTCCATTTGAAGAGTTTATTTCCAAAAGTTATTCGGGTATCACTTTCCTTGAATGATGTATGTTTAAATGCATTATAAAAGTAGTTTTAAAGCTTTGTAACGCACCTTTTAATGCATTGTTATGTCTTATAAATAATTGTTATACAGTTAGTACAGTATGACTTTTTTTTAAATTGGTTATAATTCTTTTCAACTACATATAATGCATGACAACACACATTATGAAGAATTATAATGTAATATATTCTTTCCTAACTCTTTATAATGCATTATACTTACATGCTTGTAGGAAAGTGTTACCGTTTTTTTACTGTGTATTTCAATTAATATTGGAATTATTAATAGTGTTGGTTTGTTTTGATTTAAGCCATAAATTAAAAAAATACAGCTAACTAACACAATTAAACACAATAAGAACATGATAACATAAAAAACATGGGTTTTGATTTTGGAAATAAACTTTTGAATGAGCTCATTGCTATATAAGCGCAGTAATGCAACAAATTGTATTTGTTCTTTAATTCCGATATATTATCATAAATAAACACACTGTTGTAACTTCTACTAAACACACAGATTTATTCTCAAGGTGAGCCCTTTTCATTAATAACAATGTAATACCACATTTGCTTTTTGCCTCCGGCTACGTCTGAGTTTATTTCCTCTGTAAATACCCTCGTGCCCCTCACACAACTTCTCTCAGGTTCTGTGAAGGAGCGTTTCAATAACTGTGTGCTGGTGCTATAACCTGTGTGTACAGTGTTACAGCATGTCTTAACAGCCCTTGTTGATCTTCTTCACCCTTCCGTCAGAGTTTGTTTTATGGTGTTTACCAAGGAAAGCATCATTTATGATTCATTTACTGTACCAGAAGATGTTGGTATTGCTGATTCATAGCTCAACGTTACATGGAGGTCTCAGCATGGGTTTCTCTTATCAATTTAGTCTATGATGTTTTTTTCAAAAATTGCTTAGAAGAGTAGATTGAAGAGGTTAAAATAATCTGGATATGGGTCAATTTGATGAGCAACGTTTGGGTTTCTTACTGAGATCTTTAATAATATTGACTTTTGATTGCAGACACATAGTTGACATCTCTTCTCAAACTCTCATGACATTTGTGTCTCTTTTTCTCAGGAGATATATCTCAAGATTCAATTTGCTCTCCATTTAATCTCATTGATGTGAGATGCTTTGGAGGGATCTGGGATGTGTCAGATTTGGGGATGGGCTCTTTATATGTGGGCCAATAAACCTATTAACACAACTACACAGAAAACCAAAACCACACCCTGGCAACGTCACAGCAACCTGCTAAAACATCTCTGAACAACCTTGCATCCACCCACAATACCCTCTCTTAGTTTTGCAGTTCTGTTTGGTGGCATTAATGGCACAATATAACACTTTTAATTTAGGTTTTATTTTATTTCTTTATCTGCATAATCATGAGCATCCCAATGCTGTTTTTTGTTTTTTACTCCGTCGATCTCTCCTACTTCTCCTCTACTCCCCCTCGTCCCTCTCTCTCTTATACACTTTCCTTATCTATGTTTTTTTTTGGGATCAATCAATGTCTTTTCACATAGTTACTTTATTTGATCTTAGCTATAGAGACAGACAGACAGGGGTAAGAGAGGTCAGACATACCTCGGGCTCTTTGTTGGACAGAAGGCTATTGAGCAAGACATGTCCTAACACAATTCAAGCGTAAACGCTGAACAGATAAGCGAGTGTTTCTCAAAGAGAACAATGAGGGGGTTTCACTGTGCGAGGTTATTAAAGTCATCATACGCAAGATCACGTCTTTCATCTGCGCTGTGAAATTCTCCAGGAGGATCTGAGGTGTCAGGACGATGAATTAACTTTTGTCAGGTGATGTAAAAGGCGATTGAGGGTTTAGTGAGTCACGCAGGATGTCTCTGTGACAAATGAAGCGATCTCAGGAGATGAATGATTCTCAATCTGTACACCGGTAGTTGATATAACAGGTTAAAGTTTAAATACGTTTCGGGGAAATACGTTTGTTTTTTCATTTAGATGTTACCGCCTCACTAGGCTTTCTGCATTTTTAGGAATAGTTTACCCAGTAATGAATATTCTCATTTCAAACCCGTTTAATGTTTCTTCCTTCTGCAGAACACAAATTAAGATTTTATGAAGAATGTTGATAACCAAACAACATCGAACCCCATCGACTTCCATTGTATGAACAAAAAACCACAGAGACATTTCTCAAAATATCTTCTTTCGTGTTACACAGGAGTCGTATACAGGTTTTGAAATAAATAAAGATGAATTTGATTGCATGTTGAGATAACATTCTTCTGACCACATTACCCTTTCAGTAAAAGGCTGATATTGTGATAGCACTATAGTTGGAAAACTATGGTGGCGACTAAACAGTTTTGCAGTTCGCTTTAAAAGTTATACGGGTTTCCTGTAGAGGGCTCAAAGGGATAGTTCACCCAAAAATATAAATTGTTTCATCATTTGCTCACCTTCAAGTTGTTTCAAATCTGTATACATTTATTTTATACTACAGCTTTTGGCCACCATTAAACACCAGAGTAGGGAAAACGACAATGGAAGTCAAAAGTGCCCAGAAACGGTTTGCTTGCTTACATTCTTCAAAATATCTTCTTTTGTGTTCAGAAGAACAAATACATTTTATTGAGCTACATTTAATTTTTCTACTACGGTAGTCAAGGGGGTCCAAGCACTGTTTGAATACAAGCATTCTTCCAAATATCTTTCTCCGTGTTCATCAGAGCAAAGAAATTCATACAGATTTGAGGGTAGAAAAATGAAGACAGAATTTTCATTTAGGTAAACAGTTCTAGACAAAATAAATGTTAAACTAAAAATATCTTGCACGAACACATCTTAAAATACCTCAGTGCAATTGTTTTCTTTTAAAATGCACAGAAGTAATACTTATTGTAAGTCATGTTTGTAAAACCTATGTAAATTTTCTAATAAAACTAAGACCTAGTCCAGGAAACCACCCTGTAAAGTATAATAAATATTAATCTTATAAATAGTTAAGGGATATTAAGGGATAAAAATATATTTAAAAAAAATGCATTATCCATTTACGTCCACAAGAGGGGGTACCCAAAAAACAAGTAAGAGTATGTTCAAGAAATGTATGTTTACATACATGTGGTACACTGTTTGTGAATTTACCGAATCTTGTTTACAGTAATGTCAACAAGTTTATTTGGCACACTGGCAAACCATGACTGTTTTTTAAAAAAACAAAATTGCAACTTTTCACTGCAGTTCAGATTTGTTTGCTACACGCAGCAGAATATTGATACTACACAATTTGCGGTTGTTCAAAAATATTATTGTTAAAAAGCAAAGAGTTTGGTTATTCTATAAACATGTTGTTGTTTTCATGTAAATGTTGTATAAAGGCAGTGGCAGAATACAGAATATCAGCATAACTGTGATTTGCAGCAGCTGGGTTAAAACAATGCTGATATTCAGAGCTGCTCTGTTTGATGTTGCTTAATTCTTCTGGTTGTGTAATGTTTGTGCTTCATTAACCCTCATGTGAATGTGGTCTGCTTGTTTCGAAGCTTCTGGAGTTCTGCAGGTTGGTGAAAGATGATGCATTGAAGGTGGTCGCTGATTTCAACATCCCATCCTGCTGCATACAGGCCCCTATCGCAGGGGTCGCCAACCCTAGGGCAGAATGGGCCTTCTACGCACAGCCGCAGTACCCCGGCGGCACCCAACCACAGTCAAAGCTCTGAGCCGTTGTGTCATCGCCAATTGAGTGATTTCACAATTGAGTGATTTCAGTTAGCTGCTGGCCTTATCTGGTCAGAATTAATTGGAAGTCAGGTTAGAAAATATTCCTGCCTGTTTCCCTGATGTTACGTGATGAATTATCACGCTTTGTGCCAAGAGGAACGGTACTACCTTGCTGGTAATGGAGAAAATAAAATTTTGTGCATGAGAAAGGGAATATGAATCAAAAACTTTATATTTTGCCTTCGTTCATGATTAATGTATGTTTCTAAAATGTGTTGTAAATGAAGAATGGGATGCAGCGATTTCACTCCCCAAACCTGAATGAAAACTATCCAAAAGCACTGAAGGACCCTGTCCCAAATGACATGCTCAAAGTATTTAGTATGGACCAAGATATTAATATTAATGAGATGCGTAACTGCCATTGAAATGAATGGGGAGGAACAAAAAGCCTAATACGGCCGCATGTGTTGGATCTAAAGCCAAATGAAAAATAATGTTTGTAAGCGCTATTTGATGATTTACGTCATTTTGAAATATTCCACTTAATTGTGATTTTAACCGGCGTTTGTAGAAAAATCTGTATTTTCACGTCTTTTTTGAATTACTGAATTTACCATAAATGTCCGGAGTCGCGTTGCAAAGATGGCCGCCGAGGGTCACGACTTCCCTTTACGGACTTTGGTGTGGACCAAATGTATACTCTTATTAATTGTGTATTTGTGTATGACCTATTTAAGAATTTCTTTTTGATTTAACTTGAATAATGCACTTATAAAAATGGAACTGTGTATTTATGTTTTTGTTCAGCCTGTTTATAACCATTCACTTTGCACAAACAAACATTTATTCATTTAGGCTCAATTCTATAAACAAATCAAGTTTTTAAATGACACGTATAATGAACTGGAGTAATTTAACCATATTCCTGTTGATTGAGAAGGAGGTTTTTGTCACAGACTCAGCCATTGGGATTGACAACACGTTGGTTACTTTACAATAAATAAGTTATTGCATTTCGACATTAATTATATTTTTAAAGCCATTGCACGAGGCTTGCTAGGGTTAAGCAAACACTGTTGCCCAATGTAAGCCCGGTGTCATTAACTGGTGTTAAATATTAAGAGAAAGGAGCTTGATAAGACGTATTGCCAAATGCAAACAAAATACATAACGTTTAAGTGTTCAGTAAATCTTATTTGATAATAGCCCATCCCTAGAGGGGGCGGGGTCACTTGGGTGCGCGATTTAGCAGCTATTTGCTTCAGTGAAGAATTCAGAAGAACAGCGTATACAAGCAGAAGCTATTGAGTGAGCTCATGCGAGGAAGTGCATTGTAGGAGCGATCGAGACAAAAGACAAACTCCAAAACAATCCTGTGGACATCTCTCGAACGGGATCTAATCCTTGGGGTGCTGCACGCCAACGACATGCATCACGAGATTTAAACACATCGATTTTCTAACATTGGAATTGTCCTTTTTACACGCGAATCTTTTAACTTTTTTATCTTTTGGATATTTTAATTTCCCCATTCTTTGTGCGTTTTATCGCTTCCATGATGCTTTAAAGCGTACGTGCCGCTGGGAATATGTGTGATCCGTTAAGGTGAGTTTACACGGGAGTATGAACCGGCTTTCTCTTGGACTTTACAGCTTTTTTAACGCAGCTCAACCACTCCAATTGTGAAGCATCATATTTTTAAAGGACTGGGTTATAATAGCACGCGTGCCGTTTGTCTTATGTGATCGTTGCGATCTAAAACACCAAAGAAAGAAATCTTATCTGAGGTTAGTTAAGTGTTAAAAGATGTGTGTGTCGAGTTGCACTTGCGTTACTTTATTCCAGCGATACGCGCAGAAGACAAAGTAACGCGGCGAGTGAAAAGAACTTTAAATGCGCGTCGTGCGTCTCTGATCCCGCGCAGCCAAACAGTATCTCAAAAAGACAACTAAAGTTGATATATAATAGGCGTCAACCCCCCCCCCTCAGTGGCCTAAAAGCTATGATATTTAAAAAGTCTGAATCATTTATCCGCGTTCTGAAAAGGATAAAGGCAGGCACCTGCCTTTTGCTTTGTTTTGATAAAGAATTACGATCCAACCCGCGTTTGTTGTTGTTGTTCTTGAAGTTCTATAGGTGTGCACCCCAGCTACGACGAACCAAATCGATAGTTGCTTTGCATTCATTTGCGTTTTCATTTAAAAAACACAACTCAAAAGGTTCGCAAAGACACCGCATGACTTGACGATGCGCTTTTTGTTGAACTGTCGTGTCTGATACTCGCTTAACTTTCGTCTATTGTCTGATGTGCGCTTAGCGTCGGGAGGCGTCACCGCGCTCCTATTAATAGGAAACTTTGTTTGGTGTCTGTGTTGTTCTTTGGCCGCCGCGCTCTCGGTCAAAAGAATTGGCCGAACTCGATTGTCGCGCTGGTACATATTGACGACGGTAAAGTTTGAATAAGGAACACCGAAGAAACGAGTCGCGATCTGTTCGTGTCAAACTCCGCGCACCGGCATAATAGTGCGCGCTGACGGCAGTACTTCGCGCTTTGGACCGTAATATCTGCTGACAAGTGCATGCGCGACAAATGTAGTGGTACGTGTCACTACGACGGCATGACGGTAAGATCTCTCTGCTATTTTTATTGAGTTTGCGCGTTTCAATCCAAAGCGACGGAAAGACTCAACTTGGTCAATATCTGCGTTTCCTGGGATTCGAAAAAACGAAAGTTCGCTGCGAGCAACAGGAACATTAATGTACGATAAATTCACAGTTTGGGGTTTTATTTATACGTTCGACGTCGTGTTATGTCATCGTTGTGACGCGGTTTATATTTATACCCAAGACCGACGAGAACTCTGCGTGTGTTTTCATTTTATTCAGCCGATCACGATAACCACAGGGATGACTGCGATGACCTCGAAGCGCAACGCCTCACGATCGTTTTTATCCCGGACTGTGCACTTAACTCCAGAGTGTTTTGCTGTCAGGGAGAAATAGGAAGTTGAAGTGGTGCTAGCTTGTGACGCACTTCACCAATCCGCTCGTGCGCTCGATATAAGACGCCGTGAACGAAAGCACACAAAGCACGAAAAACACACAATTCCTCATCGAAGCGTTTGCCTAGACAGTAATGAGTGTTTTATGTGTCCCGCAGAGAGCAAACGCCGGTCATCGACTCGGCCTCCGTATCGGAGACGCAGGGACGCGGAGAGAGCGCAGCCGGCGGACGCTCGCGCTCCGAGCACTTTCCCTTCCCGCAGCCGAGCGATGGGGACCCGTTAAGGGGAGGGATTTCCATGTCAAATAGTCCTCTTGGTTACCAGTTGAGGTCACCGATGTCCCGAACCTTCTCCAGGTCGTCTAGTGGCTATTTTTCCGTCGACAGCGATTCTGTGCCAAGTTCCCCTCTAATGCCCAATATTTCCGAAGCGCAAAGCAGCCAAAATGATGGTAAGAGCCCCCGGAAAGCAAATCGGCACAATTGTTGTGGTGTGTAAGCGCAGCGCGAGGAACGGGAAGGGGGTAGTTTAATAATGTATTGTTTTAAATCAGTTGACAAGGACAGAGAGGTGCACCGTTCCGACCGTATAGTACACTCTTAAAATAAAGGTTCTTGCCGCCATTTCATTATTTACCTTTAAAGTCTGAAGTACTATTTATGCATTTTAATGGAACTATACTACCCGACAAGGAAACTTTTAGGAACCTTTATTTTAAAGAACGCGGTGTTGACCCGATTCGGTATCCATAATCCTTTGCTTCCCATATTTCACATCACAAAAATATTGCATGCTTTACGCATCCTTTGACGCGGTCGTGTTAGTTAAACTTCAAAACGCACATCATGAATCCCCATTGACATGATTTTGTTTTGGGCATGCACAATGCACTAGACAGACAGAAAACAGATAAAGATTTGCATGCAAATATGAACATAATTACAACTCGCTTATATGCCTGTCGACCATGTAAGTGCTGTGAATGTTTTGCTTGGCCTTCGGTTTTTAACATTAGCAGCGTGACAAGTGTAGTGTTTTGATGCTTGGCAGCGCGCTCTCCTCAGTAATCTCTTCCAGAGCGCATGGTCTTTTCATTTAGAGGCAGCTCGAAGCCAAATCGACTCATTTGTCTTTGTGTCAGCTACTCTTAAAGGAATATCCCGTATTTCTTTTCTGTCCACATCAAATCGTTCACTTCCTTACGAGTGCATGCGTGTTTTGACGTATATCCGGAGCATGATTTGGTTTGTTTGTTTGGGTGGTTTGCTCCATTCACAACCCAAACACAAATGTGTGACCCATCTTCTCATAATGCCTCTGATGGAGCGGGCTGATTTGCTTGTTGTCTTGTTGTTTACCTGCACTGTGCTCCAGAAAGCAGTCGGGCGGCCTCAGTGCACCCAGTCAAAATAGACCGGCCCTTCTTTTGTAAAGGCTAGACACGAGATCCAACCATCTCTGTTTTCCCTATTGAGAGGCAGGAGATATGAGATGGCGATAATTGTCTTCCTGTAGCGCCTCACAATCGCAGCGTCTCTGAAAACCTGCTCTTAATGGCAAAGAGAAACAACAATAACTTATCAGGGCCCTCATCTGTTGCTTCCTCGCTGCTGCGCCAGCGGACGCTTGTTTATACCTTTTTAGCTGATGCATTGTGTTGACATGTGCTCTTGGATTTACACGCGTGAACTTTGTGCCCCTTTAAGCACTAAAGTTTGTTTCAGTGTTTGTGAAGCAGCCTGTGCTGTGTTTAGCATTTGGACAAATGAGGCTTAACAAAACCTGGACACAATAGACGTTCATTAGGCCGCTGCAATATTGACAATATAAAAATCTCGACAACATCAAAAAAGTCATTGAGGCTTGTCACGGTACAAGTCGAGGTGAAAGTGTTGACTAAAAGGTAGAGTGATATTTGCGATATCGTCTGGTTTAAATCGAACGGTTCAAATGCAGTTGTGAAAGGAGATGAATATCCAATCGTCCAAATATGATCTAGCATGAGAAATAACAGTAAAACAGTTTCTCACTTGAGTCATAGCACGAGATCTGAGTTCAGCTTGAATTTGGTGATATAATATTAGCGCTTAGCCCCAGAATAACCTTAGTCGATCATCTACCGTATTACTGCTGACAAAGAGCCTCATTTCAAGACTGTTGACAAATGTTTTTGCACGACAATGGCCGTGGAAAACCAAACCAAAACTTTGAAGAGGGGTTTTTTTACTTCAGAGAACTAACCTCAAGAATGTTTAGTTTTGATAGCAAATAGAAAATCCACTCATTTCAAAGTGTGTTGATGTGTCTCTTATCAGCGCTCGGCTCTAAATGCACACTTTTAGTGGTCGGACACTTTTGTTTCTATTGTGTTTGTTCCAACATGAGAGTGTAGTTGGTGATGTGGAGTAGTATTTCTTCTGCAAAATCAAATGTGCAATGTTTGCTTTGTACTGCACGTTCCTTTTCTTATTATTAACAATTAAACGCTGCATGTGTTTCAAATAAAATGACATTATCATCCAAATGTATTAACTTCTGTCTTACTTGATGTGAGATATCACAAATTCTCCAAAGTATTTCACCACTTTAACACTTTGCTGCTATTCAGGTTTTTCTTTTCACAGTCAGCTCACTTCTGTCGATAAACCCAAATGTTTTGTTAAAGTCACCATGAAATCAAACGGGAACATTCTAGTTGCAATGATTATTATAAATGATTGATCCGTGCACAACCTTACTCTTTTTTTAATTAATTTGCACTTGTTATCTTTAATCGAAAACATGAAGCTCCTCTCCCCCTCAACAAAAACTCTTCAACACATGACATAAGCAACAAAAGAGAGCTAGGACTATACGGACTGTACAATAGCCACGCATTTTTAGCCCTCCCCTCCGGGCCCGACTTGCAACAAGCCAATCAAAAAGGGAAGAGCACAATATCGCCCCACCCTACATTTTTTTCTCATTTCAGAAGCCGTTTCACTCGGATATACGTCACGATACGGATAAGAAGTCAATCGCAACTTCCGTTTCATGGTGACTTTAAATATAATGTTTTTCTATTTCTATGCAAAGCAAATGTGTTTCAAATCAAACAAACCTTTCATTAAATGATAGCATTGATAAGTACTTTTGCATTATGTGATATGTATCAAAAATATACATATATCACGTAGTTGTTTTGCCTTCACTTTTACAACTTTTATTTGATCTTTCACAGAAGTATGGTTTGCCGACATTAGCCACCAGCACGGGCAGATGGCAGCACCTGTAGCCATGCGACACGAAGAGATACTGGTCGCTCGGGAGCTGCGACGCATCGGGGACGATTTCAACCGCCTGTACTTTCATGAGGTGAGTTATGCGTGTATGCGTGTCAGACCAAATGTTCCAGCACAGAAGATCTACCATGATAAAATATTTTACTCCGTAGAACAACAGCTTTTTTTGTCTGTCTGAGGTAGTCGCCTTGAATTTGCCTTCAGATGCCAGCCCTTCTCATATCAGCGTGTATATCAGGTGTTGCGCTCAATGTTCATGGGTCTCTGCAGATCAGGGCTTTATCGAGGGAGGTGTTAAATGCGGTGACAGGACTTGATTTACATAACTTGTGTTTCTTAAAGTTGTATCAGTCCTGCACCAGTCAAAATAAAAGGTTCTTTATAAAGGATGATAGGACTAATACAGTTTTAGGAAAACAAATGGTTTTATTACAGTTAACGTGATGTAATCATATTCTTGTATATTGATGATCATTTGTTTTACCATATTTGATATCACTATAGTAAGCATCGTTTACCTACGATATAAAGTACATTTCTGGTTACTATGGATTTCCTTAAAAACTAAACTTTATTTACAATAGATAATTTCATTGAACACGGATTGTTTGGCTACTGTCTAATAATATAGCTATTTCTATTTAATTTATGTTAATATTCATTAATTTTATTATTTTATTTATATTATTTATAATTTTATTGTATTAAATAATAGATTGAATTTTGTTGAATTGTGTTTCATGTTAATTTTATTTAAGTCCCCGTGAACCGTGATCTGCGATTGTTTTAACTTCCGAGAAAAAATAGTGGGCGTGGCCTGTTTTTCTCTGCGATTTGATTTGATGTATAAACCTGCTGTTGCATTTTGAAATGGAACTAGGAGCAGAATGACAGTTAAAGGGGAGGAGTTAACGGATGCCCCGCCCAAGCCATCTAACATAGCTCATGTCATGCAAAATGGATAGTCAATACAGGATGGAAGTGCATTTTCAGATTTTAACTAAAGATTATGAGGGCACACGATTTTCAAAAAGAGAATGATCCACATTGGTGAGCTATTGACAATAAACAATGCAATATTTCGTGAAAAAATAAGCATCGTCATATCTAACTTCATTGGGACTTTAAATAAACAATTTGTTGAATGGTTCCTGTTTGGTCAGATTTAAATAAACCGTATGGTACACAGATATCTAGCGGTGGAGCTTGGTATCGTAGTCTAAAATCAACATATTGGAGAGACGAGTTTAGCCAAATAACGGTTCTTCTCGTTTTCTAATCAGAAATAATCTACAGGGACTCTATTGTTTGTGAATGTCTAACGCAAATCAAGGGCAATTTGCGAATGCGCAGAAACGTTTGTTTATGTTTTCGCTTTGAAACCATCTATTGATAACCATCTATCAACACACCATACGGTTTCTTTTAATGCGACCAAACAACACCCGTTCCACAAATTGTTTACATAATAAAATATACATACAAAAAAATCCAACAAACCGTTTATTTAATACAATAAAATAATAATAAAAATGTGTATTCTTAGCCACTAGCCAAGCACAAACCGGAAGTTAACTGGGGTTTCGATGAAACGGTCTATAGTTTAACCCTGGTTCATTTTTTGCTTAACGCCAGAAGCAGTGTTTAGTTAAAGGACACATTAATCTAGTAATGGGTAATAAAGATATGCTGTAATGACAATATCACCCGTGGCCTACATATGAAACAAACAATGTCTGCATAGTTAAAGAGCTTAATGACTCATGTTACCATATTTATCAGTTGCCTTTGTCTTATGTTTACAGTATAATAGCACGGTATGTCAACCTTTGATTATTGATACGAGTGTATGGACACGTTTTCCGTGAATGCTCCATCTGTTTGGTGACGTTGTGTGTCCTGACAAGATTCTGTTACTGCACTGGCTCAATCTGTTGCAGTTAATACTCAATCGAGGCGAATTACGTGCCTCTCGCCTCGCTGACTCCAGTACAGAGCTGTGCTTCCTGCTCGGGCTCCAGTCCAACTGGACGAGGTTCTGGCAGTATTTGTCTCGTAGTATTTGTTTTTATTATGGTGAGTCAGAGGTTTGCCTTGACTCCAGCTTTTTAATTAGCTCGGTTTATATTTAGAAACCGGCAATTTGTTGCCTCTTTGCGGATATTTAGTTCGTACGACTTGGGAGAATGTTTTCTTCTCGTCATTCTCTGTGTGGGGGTGTATACAGACGCAGGTTTAACCGAGACAGTGTCTGTGTGCACAGCATGCAAATATCACCTTATCTAGCAGGCTATCATTGTTTGATTTTATTGCTGCGTAAAATTACCTGAGTCATTGTTTAAATGAACAAGGCCTGAAAGCTCTTGAAAGATATACCTGGAGGCAAGAGTCAAGACGTGCTCATAAACAGCTCCAAACGTATTTGCTCTTTCTGAGGCGAGCAGCGTTGTTAATATCACACGCATGCGTGCCGTGCTGGGTGTTTATCGTTTAGCACGTAATTCCTCCGCCGATGGACATGAATGACATTTCAAGTGTATTTCAGTTCATGATATATGGGTGAAATTAACCCGTATTAGCCATTTTTGTAAGGAACTAATGATATTAAATATGTGTACAAATATTGGTTTAACAGGTTATCTCTGGTTGGTGACGTAGTATCGTTCTAGAACAGCTCATTAAAAGCAGATAAGTGTGTTGAGAGATATAAGGAGCATTGTTATCGAATACCAGATGACTCACTAACAGTGAACGAGTGAACCCGATGTGTGCCGGAATGATTCATTGTTGCTTGATGTCTCGTGTTTGACTGGTTCTCCAGACACGCCCTGAGCACCTTAACAGTCCGACAGGGGGATATTCAGTTGTCAGATCTCATGTACAACAGCTATATGATATCAACTCTGTTACATGTCAATGGAAATAGCAACTGTTCCGTCTTGGAGCAATGTTTAAAAGAGGATATGTGATTTATTGTAATAGGCTTAAGGGGTCTTCACGCTAACCATGCAAATGTATTTTAGAAACCGCAAGAAACATGAGCAACAGAACTTCATGTCACACTGCTTCTTTAAAAAATACATATTATTCATACAAAGGTTTTGAGCCCAAACCATAAACTAGTGTACATGTAACACATTTAAAGGTGGGGTTAGTGTTTTTCATGAAAGCTTTAGAACAGAGTTGGGCCGAGTATCAAAACAAACTTGTAACCAATCAGCAGTAAGGGGCGTGTCTGCTCATGTTGACGTAGGGAAGAGAGCAGGCGGCCGTTAGAAAGACTGCAGAGAGAACAATGTCATATTTACATTAAGTCATTTAGCAGAGAGTTCAGGGAGAAATAAAGCGATGTCATACAGGAGCAATGTCTTATTCATTACATAAAATTAAAGGGTCTGTGGATTTTAAGTATAAAAAGTAGGGTCAAGGTCAGGCAGGAGCTAGGACCTGTGTTAATATTAT
This sequence comes from Triplophysa tibetana, assembly GCA_008369825.1. Taxonomy (NCBI): domain Eukaryota; kingdom Metazoa; phylum Chordata; class Actinopteri; order Cypriniformes; family Nemacheilidae; genus Triplophysa; species Triplophysa tibetana. Next base: position 23,275,048 of record CM017900.1, on the reverse strand, counting down.
AGACCCTTTACAGCGGAGACGCGTTAGGTACTAGGTGAAGGCTTTTATCAGAGAACCTAGCACCTTCGATACTATGGTGAAGACGTTCCAGCAAAGAGATGTTTGAGAGAAAGATCATTATTTGTACGGTCTAAGCTATAATTCCTGCATTGTACAGCACGTTTGAGGACAGAGCAATGCAGGAAGGGGCATGTTTCTTTTGCATAGTAGCGTGTTTTACATAAAGAGATATAAATATATATATATATATATATATATATAATATTTAAGTTTGTTTCTTATGTACAACAGCTATATTGATGTAATCAATCTGAACTTTTTCAAAATAAATACGTTACTCTGCCGTTACGAAATGTTTAGTTGACAAATATACTGTAAAAATGTGTCCTATGGTGTGACGGCAAAAATATAAATCTCTTTTATGCTATTTTATATTCGTTATATTTAAAATCTACTATCAAAAGCTTCCTTTCTACATTTTTGTCAACCCATAGGACACATGTGCGATGTATTTGTCAACTAACACCAACATGCCTATAACTATCGAAAAGTAAGTATCCAATCAGATTTCGAGTCCGTTAAACAAGTAGGCTACAGTTCTTTAACAAAGCGATAATCTTTTCGGTATGTCCCGCTGCAGCTATTTTCTCAATAGGAAGGGAAGAAATGACTTGAATGCAAAGTCGCTTTGGATAAAGGCATCTGCTTGTTGTAAATGTGGTCCTATAGTTTATAAGAACATTCAAAAAGAACAAGATTCATCCCAAAACCGCCCACTTCTCTTTAACAGCCCTGCTGGAGACACTTATAGGCAGAGGGGTCATTTTAAAACTGAGAAAAGGGAAATAAAGGAAGGGTTGCATGAGCTGTGTGTCTGGGACAGCTCAGTTTTATGATATTTACCCTGCGGTTAGACTCTGAGCTCTAATTATGCACTGGGTTCTTCTCTTCAGCGCCAAGGAGACGCTCTCGAACCCTGTCAGAGTCTCGGTGAGGGTCAGAGGAGCTAGCTGGCCAACACTCCAAATGAAGGCCTCACATGTGCGTGGTGTCATTTCAGCGGTTTGTTTTGCACGGTGGACACGCTTGTGTATTTATTTCCATCTCGTTTCTGTGGCTTGTGCGCAGTGAATTTGTATTTACCGAATGCAGCACAATGTTCACTCATTACGAAACGATACGTCTGCATATTGAGAAGTGAACCCTTACGAATGACTTTCGTTGCCGTATCTCAACCACTAATCTAGATAAATGACTGAATTGCACCTACATTGCTAAACCAATGGCAGGAGGTGAAACCACCGGAAGCGATCGCGCCGCCATCTTGGTATGCCCAACTGACAGAGAGCGCCATTGACTAATAGTCAAAATGACGATCTAAATAGACCAGTTTTTAGCTTATTAGACTCTTTGAGTTTGAGTTCACATGTGTTTTTAAATAAATTGTTACTTCTGATGATTTTCCAATGTTCATGTTTATTTTGGGTAGAATATCGACGTATAGAAATAAATGTACAGAAGGTGTGTATTGCACACTGTGTAAATGATTAGAAATAAAGCTTCAACTTTAAGAACATATACAGGCTGTATTTATCTGTTTTTAGATTTCAGAATAAGTACATCTCATTAGTCTGCAGATCTGATATGTGCTCTACTGTAATGAAAATGAACATAACTTACTCCAAGATGGAAAATCCCGACTTTAAATAATCAACCATTTACATGCTGAGGACATGTGCGTTGTAAGAATGTACTATGAGACTTTAGATATAAAAACAGGGACTGGTTCATTACTGTTTTATCATTATGGGCATACCGGTAGCTTGGGTGAAATCACGTGATGAGTAATCCAGTCGTTTATATAGATCAGTAATCTCAACAGGTTTATTGTGTCATGAAATTGGCAAAAAACAATTAAATGAGATATGTTGTAATCAACATCAGATTATTCCAGAACATCACATAAATGATATCAACATAATGCTAAGGTGTTGTAGGCGGTTACCAAGACGTTGCCATGTGGTTTATGAGTTATTCTCTATAGTCTTTGGCAGGTTATCATGTGGTCACTAGGGTTTTCAGGTTGGTCTTTGGTGGTTGCTAGAGATTTTTCTAACTTACGTTTTATCATCCACCAGCTGAATATCACCACCCTTCTTTGTGCGCCCCATGAATTAAGGTATCGTACGTTTTTAGCGCACAAAAGTACTGTGTCCAAAATTGAAGGGTATGGGGGCGCGTTGAAGTCTCTTTAGCCACTAATAAAGAATAAATTGAGAGACTGGTCAGCGTTGTTTACGGGAAAACCTTGTGATCACCTTTCTATTTCAGTTTCTCTTAAAGAATTCACAAAAAGATTGATTTGGCGGAGACCGTGTAATTGTCCTAGACGTAGGTTTGTAAAGTAGTTTTCCTCTCCTCAGCACATCTCCACCGTTGGCTCAGGCTGCACCATCGGCGATTGAGAAGCGCTGCTGCGACATGCTATCACTCTGTTAGTAAGCAGCGTGCTAATGCAGAGCAGATGTCTGGCCACAGAGCGCGCTTGTTGTTCCAGCCCGGCTAATATCTGCATCTCGCCTGCAAAATCGCACATGACGGACTTTTGTCAGGCCCGTGCATCAATGCGCTTTTGTTGCGTGCATTTTCCCCGGAGAAATGGAACAGTCTGGACCATTGTAGCCGATGAAGTTTCTATTGAGTCATGCGGCTACCTCTCAGGAGACGACTGCATTCGTTTCTGTCCTGACATGTTGCAAACTTACTGTCTCCCTGAGGGTTTGTGCTTCATGATAAACGACCGGGCTCAGAACCCTGACGGTGCGGCTGGCAACGCTGAAATACATTGTTGGACACCTCGTGACACACACACGTTTATTTTGCTGATAGCAAAACAGCTGTTCATTAGATTCTAAAACTGTCTGAATGTGAGGTTGCTGAAGCGATGTCTTGAACAGCTATTTGACTATTTGAGATTTTGTATTTGGCTCATTTTCTAGCAGCAATACCCAAAAGTGCTTTAGAAGTGAATTAGCTTCTTTGATCATTTGTGTGACTTAGATCGAATACTTATAATTCCTCAGGTTCTCTTGCAAATTTGCAACATCTGCTTCATTTTTCTTGGATGCACTCATTCTCTAAACGATTGAGGTCCCGTCATTCTACTTTCCACAAGGGATGCACCGATACCAGTATCGGTATCGGTCCAATACCACGCTCATGTACATGTACTCCTAATGACACACCGATACCAATGACCGATACCTCACGTGACATACATGGAGCACTATGATTTCCGCAATGTGGAAAACGCGGACGGAATCGAGGAATCCAGGCATAAAAACTGAATTTGCTGTACAACACAGAATGGCACGAACACATAAACAAACACCATTTGCGCAATCCGTCAAAATAAGAGTCCGGTTAACTTAAACAAACGCTCTTTGCGGCCTCCCATCAAAATGAAAGTCTGGTTGACGTGAACAAGTTATCATACACTCACATTTTACCACACCACCCCCTTGAATTTTATATAATTCGACCACAGAGTATATTGTTTACTTTAGCAAACTGCTAGTAAAATTGTGCTACTTATCATATTTTTTTTACTTCATTTAAAAATAGTACTAAAATTTAATTAGACCTGAATACGAAAGAAAAAAATGTACCAGGAAGATACTGGTTTATTAACATAATTGTACATTATACAGTTATTGGTAATGGGTATCGGCTCGTACTCGGTCTTTAAAAAATGGTATCGGTGCATCCCTACTCTCCAGTGTAACAGCAGGCTGACGCACCGCTAATATGCTTGATTTTTGGTTCTTTCATGCACGGGTGTTTTTCTATTTCGTGTGGGTGCGTTGGCTGCGAGTCTGTCACATGCTATTCTTCCACGTAAACTGAAAGCACATGCACACACGTGTTGTATTACATTTATTTTTACCAGCTCTGGCAGCAGCGTAGCGGCCATCTGTGAATGCATGAGCAGTTCGGTACGTGCGCCCGGTCGGCAAGGATTGTTTTGCTATGCTTTGGCTTTATTCAGCTGTGGCTGTTCTGTTTTTCTTGCATGTGGTTTTGCTCGCGTCTCTGCCACGCCAGACCCCATTGTCCTTGCGCGACGAGTCAAGGATGCCCCTCTCTTTTCAGTCTCTCCGATTTCTCCCTGTTGCAGTTCAGATAGGACCTTAGATTGCAACGTCTTTAAAGCTAGCGGTGATGAATTGACCCCAGATGCGGGAGACGAGCGTAAGACTGCTTCGAGTCAAACCAGGGCAGTAATCGTAAATAAGTCAGTCGGTGTTTGTCTGGACTCAAGTTCAACGCACTCGATTAGAGGGATGCGCCTCTGTTATTGCACTGGTATCTGCAGTTTTGTGCAGCTTTTAAAGATGCGCTCACCACATCATAACAATGAGCCTTTTAATGATCCATCTTGGTCACGGGTGCAACTGCACGTTTGTCTTTAGCAACTGCATGTAATAAATCAGCCTCTATTTGGCCATTTTTGGATTATCAATGTGGCAACGATAAACATCCTGAAGTTAATAAACTACCACAGCAAACAAAAATATACTTTGCTAACATTTCATTAAGTTATGAAAACATTATATCTGAATGTTTTATCCACTAACCAAGAATAACGTTTTAATACTAACATTTTTAGAATTCTTTGGAATGACGTTTAGTGGATGAAATGCTTCCTCCAAGTAAGTTTTTTGATAACTTTGAGACAACCATTAGAAATATTTCATGTTAGCTTGCGTCAATGTATTAGCGTATTAGATACTGTATATTAAAATATCCCTTATGAGGACTAATGTAAATGTAGTACTGCAAATCAATCTCTTCCTACACATTTTGTCATTTGGCACAGCTTTCTTGTGTAGAAACCCATGAATAGGGTTCACCTGAACCCACTGACCTCAGGAGCTGTTTTGTTGTGAAGGCATGATTTAAAACTGACTCACGCTCTCAGACGTCATCTGCATGCATGCGGCGCCTGAGATGGCTCGTCTTTGTAGCGCGTTCAGTTTGAGTGCTGCAGTCCAACAGACTGGCTGTTTCTCTCCTGCACACACAAACACACACACACACACAGAGTGAAATCTTCCCTCTATTGGACTCCACTTCCTCCTCACCTGTTTCCTCTGACTGAACACACAATCCCTCCTTGGGCACTTTGTGATTTTTGGCACCACTTTGACTGAATCAAAACTCTTTTTTTCTTCACCTTCTGCATTTGTTTATAAAGAAATTGTTTTATAACCGAAGCTAATTGAGACCGCATGCTGCTCACCGACGTTGCCATACGTTTCCCTCACAGCTTTAATTTGATTCCCACATGCACACCTTCTTTATTTCAAAGGCCCTTTTTTTCAAATACAGCATGTGTATGATGGACAATTGTATTGTCACAATTCACCCCAAAATTAAAAGCAATCATATTTTGCATTTTGAAATGTAATGAGATCCAGACAAAACATCCTCTCGACGTGGGAGGAACATGCACTTAATTGTTCCACAATGCCAAAACGACATTGTAGTCCTGCAAAATAGATTTTCTTTCTTTTACTGTTGGGGCAAATTATTTTTTCAGGAGGATTATGTGCAGCCACTTGATTGTCTTCTAGATGGAGGTAACAGATTGTTATCCTGACGGTGAGGCGAGGTGGACGCCCAGGCCTGGCGTTTTTCACCCTCCCTTCATTCTCTACAGGAAAGGTTTTTTCTCTCCTTTTTTTTCTGACTTCTAGAGTGTTTCCTCGCGAGTTCCTGCCAGTCTCCTGGGGGAAATGCCCCCGCTGCTTATCGCGGTCACTCAGCACGCCGGGTGAATACAGCCCAGAGCTGCGGGCCAAAAAGAGGCCACCTGGCTCAGGTCAAGTCATGCCAAGTCTCTGCGACTCAGAGCTCACCGGATGACCAGGCAGCTGCCAGTTCCTGTATTGCGTCTGTTGTAGTTCAGACTCGCGTAAATATACCGCAAGTCCCTCAAAGCATCAAGGTCTCAGCGTGGTATTTCATGTGTCAACATGGTGCAGCGTCACAGTATAAGCCGAACGCCTTTGTTAGATTATGTGGGCGGCTCTTAACTGTAAAGATTTGTGTTTGTGTCTGTCTATCTAAGGATGACTAACATGTCACCGAACAACTGAGATTGGATAGGGAACATTTTTTTAAATTACACTCATGTTGTTTAAACATAAACAACATATATGACTCTTTGTTCTGTGTAGCACTAAAGAAGATATTTTGAGAAATGTCTTGGTGGTTTTGTGTTCATACAATGGAAGTTAACGTGTTTGGTTAACCAACATTCTTCAAGATACCTTCTTTTGTGTTCTTCAGAAGAAGACGTGTGAGAGTGAATGATGAAAGCATGTTCATTTCTGACATCTCTGATTTAAACACTGTTCCTCTCTCTCCCAACAGGCCGGTGCGGGCAACAACAACGCTGCTCGGAACGAGCACGCCATCATCGTCTGGATGAACGACTTCATTGAACAGCTAATGCAGATTTTCCTCCGAAGAAGAAGATGAATGACACATTCAACACCCAGTAGACATGTAGCAACAAATCAACCCCCCCCCTCCCCTCCTGACTGTATATATGTAAATAATAAGGGAAAACAGCAGTGCTGGGTGTCCCTTGGTTTGGACCTGTCGACCCTCCCTAGGTCAACTCACAGCGAGTTTCCTGCGTTCGTGTGGAAAGCTGAGCCATTAGATGCTGTGTTCACATGACTGACGTCGGCTCTTTGTGGAAAACGTGCCTTCGTTGTCTGTTCGCCCCGTCACGTCTTTCGTTTTTGGCTTTTATCGTTTCCCATCCCTGCGTTTCTTCGCTCGCTTGACTTTATATTTATTTTCACTGTATTTAAGTTGTAAGTTTTGTGTACTTTTTTTAATGATCGTGGACGTTAGTCGGTCGAGCGGTGAAGTTATCAGTTCTGCCTGTCCCAGTTTGCACTTGCGTAGTCTATACACATCATATGAAATAAAGCAAATCATCCCATTACAGAGGTCAGACATAAACAGTTGCAGTTGATAAATGAAAACATGTGTTGGAATTTAAACACAAACTACTTGCGTGATGAATTTACCGTCTTTTGCAAATCTTTCATGAAATTTTCACATTGGCTTCCAAACTAGAAACAGATCTGCACTGGTTTCGTGTATTTTCTTGGTTTGAAGGCAACTGAATGAACGTCCTTTCACACGACTCGACGAACAGGTGAACTGCGGTTGTGGCTTGACAGGATCAACGACAGCAGGAAGTGATGCAAAATCTCGCCATACAATTACGATAAATTACATTAGTTAACCCTTACACCTACCCCACCCTTTAACCTAACTTTTCAATAATAAAAAAACAGTAATTAACTGTTGTCAGCGTGACATAAAGTATGCGGGATTGAAGTGCGCATGCCCAGTAGAGGTACCCCTTCCAGCAACAACCGTGAACTGCTTAACGCAACAGGATCACCTCAGAGCACTGAGCGCAACATACAACGTGAGGCTTTGCCCGTGAATATAAATAACACGCCACGTCTGTCCATCTTATCTCCCTTACCAAAAGCAAGCGAAAACTCGTTATCTAGGCGCTGGAGTTGAGCTGTGTTCGACTAAATGCGCCGCTGCTGAAACCGTTTGGTGTATGATCCCAAAGTATCGCGATAGTGTTTGAAAAGCTGCTCTTTTGTCTCGCGATTCTTTGGTTCCAGTATGCGCAGGGCTACGTGAGGTCCGTTGGCGGAGGCTTCCGCTGGGTCTTAAAGCCCGCCTATTCGTCACCGCTTTCAATTATTTGCGTGTTTATGCAGCCAAGGAAATTGAAAGTCGTAAAATAGAATGAATATTTTGCCTAAACATTCCGAGTTTTAAAGTTTCTACCTTTTACATGTCCCAAACTTTATTAACCATGATTTTATAATAGTAAAAAAACCTATTTTGGCAGATTTGTCACCATTTTTATTATGATGACCATTGTTTTACAACAAATTCTACGTTTAAATGGTCACTGTACTAAAGCAATGGTAAATTTGTGGTTATTAACTATGGTTTTACCATTAATACCATAGTTAAACCATATTTACTGTAGTAAAGCCACGGTTACTTTTCATAAGGGTATGTTTCTGTGTGAGCGGTGTCATAATAATAGCAAGACTTTTATCTGCTTTTAGAAACATTAACTTTGTACATCTGCTTTAATTATTAAGTAAAATCGCCCTTTATTGTGACACTATATCTCCATGCACTTGAGGCCTGCTGAGAGCCGTGTTGAAGCCAGCATCGTGTCGTGTGAAAGGTCTTCAGAAAGGTCTTGAGGAACAACAACAACTTAAGAATTCAATGTGAAAACATTATTTTACACCGAGAACAATTTATCAAATGAAATGGGACAGCTAAAGGTAGTAAGTTCATGTAATCACTGTTGAAATGTTGTTACTTTGGACATTGTAAACGTTCCAGATTAGATCTTTTGGTTTGTTGAAATGTTTTATTTGGTTTGTTTCCTTATTAGGGATGAGAAATAAGATCAAAAGTGACATTTTGGGCATACGATTCATAATTCCATTGATGTTCCAACTGCATGTTCTTTGGCCCAGGTTTGTTCGTCAAGATAAATTACATTTTATAATTTAGTTTTTTCCAGAATAGCTCAGAAGGAAATTCCAAATGGTTTTAAGTGCCTTGCCCAAGGGCCCAAAGGAAAATCAGGATTTTATATTCAGAAACTCTGGTTTGGACATTTTGATGACAATTAATTCAACCCCCTTGCCTATATCCACTTATGTAGGTGGTGTTAAGGACCATTATCACACGTTATAACCACTGTTTAGCACCAGCCGTACCCAAATCTCAAAAACTGACCTTGCAGAAGTTGCCTTCGACAGGCCTCAGGGACCGTAGGAAATATACCTGTGGAGATTTCTTGAACAAACCCGTCTTCCAAACGTACTTCAGCTCATCGCATCTCAATTTGTGACTTTTCCTGTTTATATTACCGTTAAACTCAGTATTTCATTTCTCAATGCACAGTATGTTGGTTTAGAAATGTCACGTTTAATAGTAGCGAAGACTCAAGTAAGTAAAGACTGATGTATTGACCATCTACCTTGAACGGTATTGCTGAATATTTAGAAAATCTAAATTTAGATAAAACGGTGTGTGTAAGGATTCGTCAGTTTGACGAAAGGCCCTGTGTTATAATAGTGTGTGTTTTTATATGTATTTCAGTTACAATGTTTCAGTTTGCCAAAATGATGGTTGTTTTGGTTAGTTTTAGCGTTGCAAGTTTACCACTTGACACCACCAAAGACCTCCTGTTTCAATACTGTTGGTATCGTACATGCATTGATCTCATCTCCCATGTGTCCGGACGCCTTCCAACAGCGTTCTCATTCTGTATCCCTGTGATTCCCGAACAAACCTTTATTTCTGAGGGAAACCATGAATTTCAGGCCAACCTGTGTATTTCTCACTGGACCTCTGACTGAATCTCTTCAGTTTAGTTGCACTGAACGCCCGCTTTACCCGACCTGACGCCACCCAGGACCCAGTACATTTGTAGCAAATTGACCATTTTTGTTTGTTTGTTTGTTTTACGTTAAATGGATCTTTTTGTATTTTGCACTGAATACTTCTGTGCTAATTTGTGCAATACTGCTTTAAATAAAGACGCTTTTTTCAACTTTCTAAATATGGACTCGTCTCTGTTAATAAGCAATTCCCATATCTGAATTAAATGAAACTTGAAGAAATGAGATTGACTTTTATTAATTCCCTGAAAGAAAATGAATACTTCAAACATCAATCACAGTAGCGGTCAGAACAGACCCTTTATGTAACAAAAAATTAAATGTATAATAAAACTATGAAACGCTGCACAGTGTGCTATAAGTAAGGGATAATCCTTCAATGCAAAGCTAGCCATGGATTATCCCGCTTATACAACGGTTATTTGCCAAGTTAAAGCTTTTATCGATGTTTACATTGTCATTTTAGATCAAACAGATGAAAATTATGGATATTTTGTCAGTTAATTTTAAATGTAATCAAACCGACTGGAGCTAACCGTGCCTTAAAGGATTTTAATGCACACCTTCCAGCCAATCAGAATCCAGTATTCAAAAAGAACATGCTATAAATTACATGATTGCTTAATGAACACTGTAAAAAATAGTTGAGTCAACTAAAAATAATAAAGCAACCTATCACAAGCATGTTTTTAGTTAACTCAACAACAGAGACTGAAGTTCACCCAACTAAAAAATGTATGTTGAAGTCATTAGTTGTCATAACATAGTCAAGTTTACCTAATAAACAACAGAACAAAATATCTTTTGTTGGCTGAACATAAATAAGAGAATATAGATTGTTAATTTGAAAATGAACAAATGTATTTGTCTTTTACTACAATTGGACATGTTTTCTGGCTCAAACAGACCAAAACTTTGATCAAATAACTGTGTAACAGAGTGCATTAATACCAGCTTTGCTGTTGTGTCATGCACTTACACCTCAACATTAAACACAAATTTCAATGATGGTAACAATAAAAAACCATAATTCATAAAAAAACTCTAAACACAACATTAACAACAATATTCAAGCCTAAATTAAGTAAAACACTAATCTTTACGAAAAACAAATAAGAAACAGAATTGAACATGCTGGGAAACCTTTCTGATGTATTTTAGCCAAACAAAACAAAATAATCTTTATTAGAAATGTGTTTAGGCTAATTTTGTTCAGTATATGGAAAAAAATAATTTGACTCCTTTAACTAAACATTCTATGTTCAAGTTATTTATTTATCTTTGTAGGGAGAACATTTTGCAAGCTGGATTTTTCTACATTTACATTTACATTTATGCATTTGGCAGATGCTTTATCCAAAGCGACTTACGTTGCATTTTTCTAAACATTTGTTTCTAAGTATGTGCAATCCCCTGCGATCGAACCAACGACTTGGCGTTATTAGCGCCATGCTCTTACCACAGAGTTAGACGAAAGCTTTTACAGTGGATATATAAAAAGAATATGAGTTAATATAACCACAAAAACATGTTACTGTAAAAACTCAAAATATTCTCTTGATAAATATAATGTACTTAAAATTAAAATACGTATTACCATTCCAGTTCAAAGTGTATCATGAAAAACGGTGTCTCATTGTTTTGCAACAATTACAGGCAAAAATATTTTCATTAAATGTATTTTATGTGGTGTCAGCAAAATTAACAGGTGAAAAGAATCACACAATGTGTTGAATTAAATCAGTTAAAGTAATTTGAAGTGTCAGGTCAGCAAAAAACATCCAACAACTGCACAGTTACCCACACCCATCACACAATCCTCTTAGTCAACATTGAGACACATTGAGAGATTGAAAACAACAAATTCATTTGTTTCGCATGAGAACTGGAAACTCTCTCTTCCTCCAAATGACGGCTCATCTGTAGATGGAAAGTACGGTACCTTTCACAGCCTGGCAAAGTTCTCAGTCATAATTCCATATCTTTGCATTCAGCCATTCAGCGTGTGCTCACGTGACTGCATTTATACCTGGAAGGGAGGTTTTTAAAGCCATGTGTTTACATGACTCAGCTAGCCATGCTGGGACATGAACTGGAGAAGTCTGGGGAAATGAAAACACTCATTATGTCATCGTATGATTTATGTCATACCATCCCATCTGACCAATAGATGAGATGGCAGTCGTTGCACTTGCAGAATATTCTTTCTCATTGGTTTACATTGATCCAGTACAAATCAAGTTGTTGGGGGAACATTTGAAGAGTTTATTTCCAAAAACAGATAACTCGGTTTTAAGAAAATTTCAAAAATTGTATTTTTTTTATTGTGTATTTCAATTATCAAACTGCAGTTGGCATGTCCAGCCAACTAACACAATAAAACATGACAAAAACATGATAACATAATAAAAACATGATTTAGGACATATAAAAAACCTTTTTGGAAATAATCTCTTCATTTACTAACTGAATTGCATAATTAATAGTCAAACCCAAACTATGATCTCCCTTATCTTAAATCTTCTTTCAAAGTCAAAATCATTTTCTTGTTTTGTTTTTGTGAATACTGCCGGTATGAGGAAGTACTTGTGAGGATTACAGTAAAATTCCCCTTAAACTCACAATACGTCAGACGCTTCATTTCACTTGATCTCATTATGATTGTTAAAAGGCTTCTGAGCCCTCAAGTGTGGCGTAGTTTAAAGCGAAGGATGCAAATGCTGTTTTCTTTGAAATCCATCCCAATTTTAAACTCAGTACATCGTCGTGGTTTCCAAACAGCCGGCTACGTCTAGATGCGTAAAGCCACATCATTCAGGAAATTAGCAGCCTTCATTAGAAGAGCACACACACACACAGGTGTTTGACTGTACACAACTAACCCTTGCGCACATGAGAGCCTGTATGCTCAGGATATTGTGGTTAAGACCCCAGACAAATGTCTTCCTCTATTGAGTTCATTCACACTGAGAATTTCCAGTAAGCCAACATCTCGACATGTGCTTATCAGCTCACCTGGGAGTACGCTTTGGCACCAGTACACCGCGTGTCATGTGGTCGACCTGACCCGAGCAATGCCATTTTCTTCTCTCTCTGGGCTTTGTGAAACCCACCGTGATAGAGAACACTGCAGACAGATACAATAACAACATTCTGCAGATGTTCATGAATCACCTACATATACAACACTGCAAAACGTTGCTGTATTTTTGCCGCAGGTTTGCCAGTAACCTACCGTGGATTTGATTACTACTTCATATTTTCCTATGAATACTGTTTTTTGACTTTATTTTAATAAAAAAAACTTTGACTTCTGAAATTCAAAATGAGCAAGAAGAGACCTGTCTCATTTCTGGCATTAAAACGGTAACACTGTAGAAAAAGTGACATTCTTCCTAAGCGTTCTCGTCTCGATTTTTAGTCAAAATATTTGAAAATTCTTAAATTGTGATTGGTTTACATAACAAGAAAATATGTTTCGTCCTGTTTTACGAAAGAAAATATAAGAGGTTTATGTTTGAAACTAAATTGTAAATTAAATCTACAGTAAGTTACTGGCCAACCCGCTGCAGACCTACAGCAAAGTTTTACACTGAACATGTTATGATCACAGATCTTTAGCCACAGGCACAAACCACCCTATAAATACAAAATAAAGTATATTTACGCATGTGGCAGATGCTTTTATCCAAAGTGATTTACAGTGCTATACCGTTTTCAGTATGTGTACCCGTAAATCGCAGTTGATTTATTCTTCATGACACAGCACAATCTCAGCCAAAAGTATCCGGTGTTTTCTTTGACTGTCCAACATAAATAGACAAAATGCAATTATGGTTTTGTCCCAAATGGCACGCTTGATTTATACGAGTGGTCTTGTGGTCTCTACTGTGCATGTGTCATTTATGAATCATAACGCTCGCAAGTCCCCCCCGCCACAGCTGTACAGCCTCAATATTTATTCGCCCTACCACGTTCTAAACCTGAAGTAGATATTAGACATTAGCAAAGCTATCGCGTTACAATCCTCGGGTGCAGACTGTATTGTACATCACTTTTGAAAAGATTGTCAACCAAATGCATGAAGTAGATTTAAATGTCTATCTAGATGTCTTACTCACCATTTAAGTGTGTCAGTCAATTTGTTGTTTTTCTGTTCCCTGAAAGAGACAATCACGAGCTATTATGAGTTTGCAATGACCTGACAGTGGCAGCTGATGACAACATATTCCTTTTTTAAGTGAACTGTCCTTTACCCTGAAAGACGTTTGTTTAACATTGCTTTTAGTGTACTTCTATTTAACTAAAATTCAGAAATACACTTCAAATTACACATAAGTATACTTGACTAGTATATCTAAATGTAAACTTTTGATTAAGATTATTTTATTTTACTACTGTTATAATCTTTCGTTTCATTTGTATACAGACTCGCACATTTGTAAGCAGCCCCGCTGCAACGGCTTTGGCAATACGAATGAACATTTTGTCATGTCAAATTCTATTTTCATAAACTTAAAAGTGTGCTTGAGTATATTTACTTATAAGTTCACTTTTAGCATTTGCAGTAAAATTGAGAAACGTAGTAGTACATTTAAACTTCAGTCATTATTTTAATACATTTACATTTATACTGACCACATAAATGTGTTAAAAAAAGTGTTTGTGTGTGTGTGTAGTTGTGAATGAGTGTTGTTTGTAGATGTGAGTGTATGTGTGAGAGAGTGCTTGTTATGCATGTGTGTAAGTGTGTTTGTGTGTCGTGTTGTAGGTGTGAGTGTGTGTGTGTGTGTGTGTGTGTGTGTGTGAGAGAGTGTTTGTGTGGCGTGTTGTAGGTGTGTGTGTGTGTGTGTGTGTGTGTGAGAGAGAGTGCTTGTGTGCATGTGCGTGTAAGTATGTTTGTGTGTCGTGTTGTAGGTGTGAGTGTGAGTGTGTGAGGGGCAGTAAAAGGGTTTTGCAATAGTTCTATATGAGATATAAGAACATACTGACGTTCTTCTCGCACATCTTTTATCTCCTCGTGTTTGAAGTGGAAGCCTGTTTCTCTGTCTTCACGACACTGAAAGAGATAAATCCACATTCAACTGCCGTGTAAACGTATTGATGGGTGAAAAAAGCACTTTACAGTCAGACAGATAGACAGAATATGTGAATAAATGTATCATCACATGTAGGAAAACATTGATCATAAAGCATATACTGTTTAAATATGTCTAATAATAAAGAGTATGAGATAATAAGGAATAAAGAGGATTTTTGCTTATGGGTTTAAATCTGGCCTGGTCAGTGGCGTATGTTTCGTGAGTCTAAAAGTGTGTGACTTATAGATTCAGAGATGTTCATCTTAAAATTATAATATATATAATATAATTCATTCTTTCAGTCGTCTTAATGTTACTCAAACCTGTTTGACTTTCCATTTTCACATTTGAAAGGCGTGTAGAGAGCAAGATGTAGAGTGAATAAAGTCTCTGACGGAGCGATGGTACGGTTCCAGAAGAGTCTTGGAACCATTACGATGCTTTTCTAGTGCTTTGCTGTCCTCTCTGCAGGTTAACAGCCACATAACACAGAAAGACTTTACAACAACATGAGTGTGAGAAATGACTTCCAGTTTTTTCATTTTGGAGTGAAGTGTTCAATAAAAGAATAGAGTTTTTTGGTGGCCCATCTTTTAAACCACAAGCCAGACGGCTAATTTCAGGCAACGGTTTTAGCTCGGGAGTGTTTCTGTTGCGAACGCTGTCAGAACCTCGTAGCAGTCCAGCATCTCTCAGGTTTCTAATGTGAAAAACACAGTTGTGAGATGCACGTCTAATAGCAGCAGGGCTCACGCTACCAGCTGATGTTTCTGAGACTAATCTTATGGGTTTAGTCTGTTCTTTCACATACATCTTTTCTTGTCGTGCACGTGTTGTATTATTCCACAGTATTGTACAGGTGATAAACTATCGGAGCATGCTGGGCTAGTAAACACTGAGAGATTATGAGCTCTTAAGAAAGAGTTTATATTGACCTGTTGCCAGCGGTTAAACTTCTCCTAAAATAAAATTCTGTCATCATTTACTCACCTTCCAGTTGTTCCAAATGTGTATAAATGTATTTGTTCTGATGAACGCAGAGAAAGATATTTGGAAGAATGCTTATAACTAAATAGATCTTGACCCCCATTTGACTCCCATAGCAGGAAAAATACTTTATCATTTTGTTCTTCTGTTGAACACAAAAGAAGATATTTTGAAGAATGTACGACAGCAAACAGTTCTGGGGAACTTTCGACCTTTCTTTTTAACTTTTTAACTTTTTAACAAACCAACCGATAGGACAGACATTAAAGAAATGCTCAAAATCATTGTTTATGTTGTTGTTTTCCCAACAGAATGATTTCACTTCCTGAAGGATGTTATGAGGGTATATCACAAAAAAATTGGTATTTTTGGCATTAAATAAAAATATCCCCCAGCACAGGAATGAGCCAGTGCATGAAGACTACAATAACAAGATTTTCCTGACGCTTGCTTACGTAGAACAGATCTAAATATTGACTTGAACGCAATTGTTCTTGAGTACATTCCATTTATCATTGTCACACATCTCTCATGTTATCGTGCATTATGTGTTTTGCCCATTTTTTTGAACAAACAAACAAACAAATAAAGTAGTTCGCCATTCACCAGAAGTGTTGTTATTTACATGAACCCATGAAAGCCCCTCACATAAGCCCTGCACGTCATCCAGACTTTACTGCATCAATCTGACCGGCAGGTTTGAGCTCTGACCGATCAAAACACTTGAAGAGAACGCCATAATATTAAAAACAAGGCAAGTAATTGTGCAGACAACGAAAGTGTGACAGTGAAAGTCAGCATGCAAAAATGCTGCCGTACGAGTTTTGGGAGATTTACTGTGTTCTTTATTCAGGGTGTTGATGAACTGATGGCTCAGCTTGCGTGTTTGATTAAATGTTGGACATAAAGATCAAATTTTACAGTTACTGACACCTGCATTCATGAGTCACGACAACTGTTTACAAGACAGAACCGAAACTACAATAATTGAATATAACAGTTACCTGACAGCACGCACAGGCTCATAAAACCAAACACAACATCAACATCTGAGCACAAATCTGGATTATTTTAGTTGGTATAAAAAAGTGTTAATCAGTGACTAATTTTTTAGGTGTCAACCGAATAAAATGAATGTAGTTTGTAGAGGTCAAATAATCTTTCGATGAATAAAGTTTGAGGTCATATTGAGATCTTCAATCATATTGACTTTTGATTGTAGACTTGAGAAATCTGAGCTCAATATGACGGATTTTTTGACATCTCTTCTCAAACTCTCATGACAGACACATTTGTCAGATTTCTGACACTTTTCTCAGTAGAAATATCTAGATGGGTTTCCTTTTGCTCTCGATTTCATGTCACTGATGTCTCTAAGAAATAATAAAGACATTCAAGAGATCTCATCTGTGATTTTCTTTTCGAGATGGGATGATGTTCGAGGTCAATGTTCGTGCGTCACTGTAGACAGAATCAACTTATCAACTCAAAACATCAGCAACACCTGAAATATCCAAAACGACAGTGAAAGGTTCTGGGATACTTTGTTGTTGTCAAACACGTACACAGTTCACAGTAGACACCTGTGGTTACGCTGCGAGGGCACATGAGAGGAACTGACTTCATACAGCCAGTAAATCTCACATCCACACCAGTAAACCTTAAAACGACTGGCAGTCAGTTCTGAGGAAATCACTTGTTTGCAGAAGTCACCTGCTGTAATATTGTGTTATCTAATGCAGTGATGTTCAAACATTCGTAAGAGTCCAAATACTGTTGGGACCACATGTTGATGGTATCTTTTGCAAATGTCAAACCCCCAAAATGTCAAACGTTGCACAACGCGGTTCTCTGTCTTCTCTGATCGATCTTTCCTCGCACATAAAAACAAAAAAACATCTCAGATCTCCTCTGAGATTCAATGGGTTGTATAACAGAAAAATTAAAGTCAAACGTGTCAGCTGTTGGGGAAAAAAACTAGACAAAGACAAGCAGAAGCACATAATTGCTGTTGTTATTATCTCCCGCACTTCCTTGTAAAAATGAAAACCACCCAACACAGACACAATATAGTGTGTGGATACAGAATGCGTCTAAACAGCGATGTGTTGGCCTCTATCCGACAGGGGACTTCTCACAGTAAAGTGGGAAGAGAAACTTCGCGCTGCTGGTAATCTAGACCAAAACCACACATCCAGCCCCAAACTTTATAGCCTTCCTTCTCTTCTCTGTGTCTTTCTCTCTCCTCGCAGCTGTTTCCAGGAAGGGGGCAGGGGCAGTGTAGACCAAGCTCAGCTTCTCTCTGTACAGGACGAGCACATGAGCTGGACCTCAGAGTCATGGAAAAAGTGTGTCACCCAAATCCTCGAGAAGAATAAACACACAGCTTTGATCACCAGCGTTATTGGACGGCCTGATTGGAAACATCTCTATTTCCCGTGCGGCTGCGGTAAATCTGCCTGCTTTGGAAGATGCCACCTGCTAGAATGTTAAAGGGATAGTTTACGCAAAAATGAAAGTTCTGTCATTGTTTATTCACCTCCGAGTCTGTATACATTTCTTTGTCCTGATCAACGCAGAGAGAGATATTTGGAAGAATGCATATAACCAGACAGATTTTGCCCCCCGTTGACTCCCACAGTTGGAAAAATTACTATGAGTGGCTCAGAACGGATTGTTGTCCTACATTCTTCAAAATATCTTCTTTTATGTTCAACAGAATTTCCCTACTATGGGAGTCAAGATCTGTTTGGGTATACTCATTCTTCTAAATATTTTTCTCTGTGTTCATCAAAACAAAGACATTGTAGTACCTGAGACGGATCAGACACGCATAACTACTTAAATTTCTTAAATATTACAACAACACCCCTCACCCCACCAGCACGCTAGTCGCTTGGGGGTCAACCCCCAATCTGCAACTTACACCAAGGGCAGGACAAGATCTCTGGTGACCATAGCAACTCACACCAATTCATCAAGATAGAGTATTTTACGACCCATTGGAATGTAAGGAGCTGAACTCTCTTTACTCACTTTGGGGATAGACCTACATTATAAATGCATTTATATGGAAATGTACACATTCATTTATAACATTTCCATGTATTAATGTTCATGTTGTTATGTCTGTTTTAACATTAATCCAACGTATCCATGAATGTGTGTTTAACTACTGGAATTATTAGATTTGTAGTAACTCATTTAACCAAGATGATATTTAGATCATGTTTGGTGTCTATGAGCTACATTTGTGATGTCCTTCGCGTTGATGTTTGTTGTGTTTTGGTAACTCTTTTCTTATTAGTTTTATCAAACTCTTAGTAGTCTTCTAGTGAACATCCAATCAGCTTTCACATGCAAAACACCATCTGAAAGACAAAAACAGTTAACTTTCCCTCCAAAGTTGCCATCTCCTGATTGGAACAGTCACGTCTGTAGGATGTGACATCCTCACAGTTTAAAAGAGACCACGAGAAGATTCTTTCTCTCTCTTCCTCGCGCTTCCTTTTCTCTTGGTTTTTGCTCTTCTTTCTCTCGATGCGTTCTGCATCTCCAAAGGATGGACTAGAAGAAGACTTCACCTTTAACCCATAAGTTTGTGCCAGGCTGCGGCCTCGTCTTTCCAGATACAGATCCTCTGCATAAAACTGGTTCTCTCTGATCACTTTCAGCCAAGATCAACTGGAGCCTTAACAACCTGCATCAGGACTCTTTCTTTCTTTGATGGGCAAGACGTGCAAGTATCAAACTTAGTCTTATTAATGGATGCATAGGGCATCATTAATCCTTTTAACAAAGGTCCTTTACAAGAAGAAACTGATGTTTAGTTCAGGCTATTGATCTTCTGAATATCATATACTGCCATAATCCATGCTCTGTTCTTCTCTCTGCTTCAACTTCAACCATCTTCTAATGCTTAACTGTATGTGTGTGTATGTTAGATTAGTATGTGTCTTGTCTAGATAATAAAGTCCTGTTTTATTTCACACGTGATGTTGTTTGTAGTTCATGCTCATAATCCGGAGTCCCTAAACATGCCGATTCTTGCTACCTGCTCGTAATGCTAAGTGATTTCCCCAAATCATGAATTTGATCCAGATAATAATAATTGATCATTATTAATTAAATTCATCCCAATTTGGATTGATATTTGTTTCCCTTACAAAGGGTGGTGGAGAAAATATTACTTATAATTGGGATCAAAGCTCATGATAATTCTTACATATTTGATGAAGAATAGTGTTTAAATAATTCTGTTCCTCATTGAATTCACTACATAATTGGTGGAGAATGCGGGCATGATTAAACAAAAGTTATGAGCTTAAACTACTGTCAGCCTAAGTGTGTTTTAAATCAAGACGTTATGATGCAACATGCTATACACATGTATGTTGCTATTTGCGGCTTGTTTAATGTAGATAGTGATAGATTGATTTGGTAGTTCTGCTATGAATTAGAAAAGTCTTAACATAGATTAAATGGTATCAGTGTAAGGTAAATCTGATTTGGCGAAGAAATCCCAATTTCAGTATTTAATCAATGCATAAGTCTATTCTGACGAAGGAATCTCAGATAAGCTGCATGTGAAACTGTTCCAGAATCAATATGCTTTGGCGAAGAAATCCCAATTGCAATATTGTTTAACCTGTTTTCTGACGAAGGAATCTCAGTACAGTGTTATGTAAAGGTAGATTTGAGTGATGCTCCTCTTTCTGCGTTGTAAGGACCTTTAAATTATAGTCAGAACTATGCCAGTCATCTAAACTTTGACTCTGCATATACAAGTTTAGCTAAATGGTGATCAGTACTGTGTTACAATTGCCGAATGAAAATAGTGTGTTTCTCAATTCTTCAGTATTTGTGTGTAAGGCACAAACAGCTGTATGTATGTAAATGAGTGTAAACCTACAGTGAATGTGTAAGTACTCCTTAAAGAAGGACAGGAAACCTGTTTAAAGTACTTGTTTACAGAGAAGCGAAAGCATACATAATAAGAATTAGTGAATGCATCTATATTTGCATTTAGGCTTGCTAAAGAAAAGCGTTGAATTGATTTAAGTGTAAGGGCCATGTTGTAACCAACTGTGTACCGCTTTTATTATTTGAGATTGTTTGAACGGTGCAGACACTCTTTGAGAACTAAAGTGCCCTGGGGTGCACTGGTTCCCATGACAACGACTTGTCAACCAGTTTGACTCCACCTACCATAGGTGTCATTGACTGGTGCCATATTGTAAACAATCTATATTTGTTCAAAAAAAAAAAAAAAAAATCTGTATTTGTTCGCTAAGCTAAGCTAACATGACCTAGCGGCCTTAGACGAGCTTACTAATACCTAACTTCAATAGTTAGTGGTTAGCATAGCATATGTAATTGAAGTCATTAAGTAGTGCTTGCGTGTATTGCAGTGTAAAGTGATTTAAACTATTCCCTCTTAACAAAATCTCTATTTTCTGATTTCCACTCTCTTTCCTTAATTCTTCTCAGACTCACTTTAACTAACTTCAGGTGCATTCCTTCCTGAACATTGTTGCTCAGTTACTCATTTAATTGAACTTAATTAAATTTTAACTGCCTACTCAGAGAATAATTCTTATAGGTATTGGGGATTTTGAATAGAACATTGACCCTAAAGTGCACACACATGTAATGGCATAGGCATGGGAGCTGAACACGCAGCAGCCTTAGCCAACAATGGAGTGATGCCCAACACTGACCTATATGGTTAAATGTCAGTACTATTAATTATTCCCAGTACTAGATCACTTCCCTTCTATTTTATTTTTTTTACTGGTTAATTTTACTATTAGCAGTCATCTATTTTTTTATTTTATTTATCTATGTCCAATCTCTTTTTCTTGATTTTGCTTATTTTAAATATGTGCTCCAGAAATATGACTCCTATTGCTACACAATCTAGATGATTAATAAGGCATAAGTATAATTCTGAGCACCACTAATTGACATAATCAGAATCGGGAAGGCTCTCTTCTCTCTCTCTCTACTTCCTGTTCTTCAATATTCAGAGATCAAACCTGTTAAGAACCATCAGTATGTTTTGAGTTTTGATTAAATGATTTAGACTAGTCTTACATCATTGTTAAATCTCTGGTTGCATACAAATCTTGGCTTCCTGCCATAGGCAGTTAAGATAATAATAGTGTACACACTTCACTAGCTACCTAAAGCAGTTAACCACACGTGGTAAAACCTAGCTGCACAATATACACATAGCTTTATTTCTAAATCTTTTATATGGTCTTGCATTAGTCTCTTGCCCTAACTCTCAGAACAAGTTTGCCCCAATGTCTCAGATGGAAGATCTAATGGCCTGGCAAGGCATGGTGATGGACGCCCTACCACCTAGAACTGCTGATGACCTTCCTCACCAGAGACAGGTGCAACTGGACAAAGAGGGAAGAAGACAAATGACACATGGTCCAAGCCAGAGTTATGACCACAAGGAGCTGACCAGCATAATCCTCTCCTTAGCCCACAACCTCACAGACCTGAGAAATGAGGTGAACGACCTAAAGCTGCATGCAACAGAGTCCCAAGAGGAACTTAAGCATCCTCAAAGTCGCATAGCCCAACTGGAAGGTGAGACCCAGACGACACGAAATAAGTCTGGTAAGATGGAACAACAGGAGGAGGTTAACAGACTTCAGATAGCTCTCTCAGCTGCTGAGCAAAGAAAACTACTGGAAAAAGCAGCCAAAGAAGAGCTGGAAAAAGAACTGTTTGATGCAAAGTCATTATTAGTAACAGCCCATTTTGAACTATCAGATAGAGATGCCAAAATTGAATCTCTGACACAGCAGCTGGACAACACAAGAGACAAGCTTGACAGGGTCCAAAGAGAACTCGAACACTCATACAAGCTGCAATGGGAACCACAGTGGAAGACACATCCCCCACTGTCACAGCAGGTAAGCAGAGCAAACTCCCTCAGCCCAGTTCAAAGATACAAAGGGGGGGGGCTGACCTCTCTGCTTAACACCTCACCAGCCAGCATCCTAAAAACATCTGAAGCCACAGAAGGGAAGGGATTTCTCCAGATAATCCCTGAAACGGTACATGGAGCGACCCTTAAAGACCTCAACAAACTGGCTAGAGTCATCAAGTGCTTCATTCCAAATTCTGCAGGAGACCTCGATGTCCATGCCTACCTGCGGGATATAGACTTTCACCTGCATATTATGCCGAATGTGACCACACAGAAGAGACTCCACCTGCTTTGGATAACTTCTGGTACAGAGGTAAAGAGCTTTCTAGAACGGCAGCCTGACGCTGTCAAATCCGACTACCACCGGCTGAAACAAGCTCTTATACAAGAATTCTCAGACCCAGAAACAGAATATGGACTGGTCGCTGCCCTGGACCTCAAACAGGGAAGACAGGAAACTCCCCGAGTTTACCTTAACAGACTCAGACAAGCTTATTTTGGAGCTCGCAATGAATCCGAGATGGAGGAGGATATCAGCTTCAAGAGCCTGTTCCTCAGAAATCTACATCCAATTGTTAGCCACCATTTAGGCATCATGGCCTGCCCTCATACGATGACCATTCATCATTTGCGGGACCTGGCACAGAAGGCCTTTAATAAACATAAGGCCACATCTGAAAGAAAGGCCTCTACGGCACCATTGAGTCTGAACTGTAACATTCAAAAGTTTGCACCAGAAGGCAGACATTGTCACTACAACACAATGTCCTTCAACGATATGCCAGGAAAGCTTCCAGCCAGAAGACAAAACCGTCACCATCGTAATAGGCCCAGATACCAGACCAACCACTGGAAGAAACCATGGAGACGGCAAAATTCTTCTTTGGAAACACCACTGGCTGTCCAACAGCCACTGACAGCATCATCCGATGCAACACACAGGTGCCGATCTGAGTCCTCACAAAGAGAGCCGGACTTACCTACGCCTGAGTCACAGGAGCTGCTGAAACTAGTAAGAGAGCTCTTCACACAGCTCTCACCCAACATCTGATGATGTCTTGACACCTGCTGTCCCACCTCTCCAGGAAGCACCGATGGCCAAGGAGTCCACCCGAGCTACCTGCAGTGCGTGCGGGACACGTCTGATCATCATGTACATCTTAATTGTCGCTCGTTGTTGTCTATTAGGTCAGACAAAAACGTGCGAAAGGGGGGATTTGTAGTACCTGAGACGGATCAGACACGCATAACTACTTAAATTTCTTAAATATTACAACAACACCCCTCACCCCACCAGCACGCTAGTCGCTTGGGGGTCAACCCCCAATCTGCAACTTACACCAAGGGCAGGACAAGATCTCTGGTGACCATAGCAACTCACACCAATTCATCAAGATAGAGTATTTTACGACCCATTGGAATGTAAGGAGCTGAACTCTCTTTACTCACTTTGGGGATAGACCTACATTATAAATGCATTTATATGGAAATGTACACATTCATTTATAACATTTCCATGTATTAATGTTCATGTTGTTATGTCTGTTTTAACATTAATCCAACGTATCCATGAATGTGTGTTTAACTACTGGAATTATTAGATTTGTAGTAACTCATTTAACCAAGATGATATTTAGATCATGTTTGGTGTCTATGAGCTACATTTGTGATGTCCTTCGCGTTGATGTTTGTTGTGTTTTGGTAACTCTTTTCTTATTAGTTTTATCAAACTCTTAGTAGTCTTCTAGTGAACATCCAATCAGCTTTCACATGCAAAACACCATCTGAAAGACAAAAACAGTTAACTTTCCCTCCAAAGTTGCCATCTCCTGATTGGAACAGTCACGTCTGTAGGATGTGACATCCTCACAGTTTAAAAGAGACCACGAGAAGATTCTTTCTCTCTCTTCCTCGCGCTTCCTTTTCTCTTGGTTTTTGCTCTTCTTTCTCTCGATGCGTTCTGCATCTCCAAAGGATGGACTAGAAGAAGACTTCACCTTTAACCCATAAGTTTGTGCCAGGCTGCGGCCTCGTCTTTCCAGATACAGATCCTCTGCATAAAACTGGTTCTCTCTGATCACTTTCAGCCAAGATCAACTGGAGCCTTAACAACCTGCATCAGGACTCTTTCTTTCTTTGATGGGCAAGACGTGCAAGTATCAAACTTAGTCTTATTAATGGATGCATAGGGCATCATTAATCCTTTTAACAAAGGTCCTTTACAAGAAGAAACTGATGTTTAGTTCAGGCTATTGATCTTCTGAATATCATATACTGCCATAATCCATGCTCTGTTCTTCTCTCTGCTTCAACTTCAACCATCTTCTAATGCTTAACTGTATGTGTGTGTATGTTAGATTAGTATGTGTCTTGTCTAGATAATAAAGTCCTGTTTTATTTCACACGTGATGTTGTTTGTAGTTCATGCTCATAATCCGGAGTCCCTAAACATGCCGATTCTTGCTACCTGCTCGTAATGCTAAGTGATTTCCCCAAATCATGAATTTGATCCAGATAATAATAATTGATCATTATTAATTAAATTCATCCCAATTTGGATTGATATTTGTTTCCCTTACAAAGGGTGGTGGAGAAAATATTACTTATAATTGGGATCAAAGCTCATGATAATTCTTACATATTTGATGAAGAATAGTGTTTAAATAATTCTGTTCCTCATTGAATTCACTACAACATTTATACACATTTGAACTCGAAGGTGAGTCAATGATGACAGCATTTTCATTTTTTGGTGAAGTATCCCTCTAAAGAGCTGTCTTGCAAAATCCAAAGATAGTTTAGTAAAAATACTTGGTCTTATGTGCTCACTGTCATGTCTTTTTAAACTCCTATTATCTTCTTTCTTTTGCGCAACACAAAAGCAAGTTACAAATAGTTCTAGCACAACATATTCGGTCTTGTGAGGAACACACCTGAATTTGTTTTGTTGTCAGATGCTTTGGTTGATACTTACACTGAGCACATAAATATGGGTTTGGTCGAATTTGTGCATCTTACAGTGCAATTAAGGTTCACATTAATGTGGGATTTGACATTGCAAGTATGATGCTGAACCAGTTGAGCAGCAGGAATACAAAACATTGATCTTTTGTAATGAAAAAATGTAAATGTTTCCAAAATTCAAACACCAAGCCATCAAAATGTTTAAAGAATGAAATAGCAATAGTACACTTTTATGGTCTATTTTCAATCACATACATTGTTTTATTGCAAAGTGTTCGACAGCAGAAATATAAACACGCAGGATTGGAATCACATGATGAGTAAATGACATCATTTTGGGCGTTTCTTAGCTGTATTTGCTGACCAAACACTGACCGTGAAACCTCTTAAAGGTTCAGGAAGCCGTCCAAAGGCATCCACATGTGCCATTATGCAGATTTTCTTGTGCAAATATATTTCCCCAAATCTCCAGCTGTAACCTCTATCGGTAAACACCCAGAACCCGCTCCCCTTCCCCGATATGGATACTTCCAGGCCGAGATTCCTGCCACACCTACGTTAACCCCCCTCCAGAAGATCTGTGTACTTTCCAGGGGGAGTTAGTCATCTCACAGGCCTTTTCACTGAAGAATTCCCCCTCAGGAAGTATAAACATGAATGGTGCGCTCGAGGGCGGTTCAGACACAACAACATCGTCTTTACCGCCACATTTACAGGAGGATGACATACAGTTTATTATAGCGCGAAAGTTTCTCCCTCATTTAACTAGACTCTCCTGAAAGCCATCGCCTGTTGTTTTGAAGAACAGTTTTTCTGCATAGAAATACCTCAAAATTGATGAAAGTTACAACGTAACTATTTCTAAATATGTATCATTAAATTACTATACATGATGATTACGAGAACGTTGTTTTGTTTTTTCAATATGGTCTATTTCTGTTGTATACTATTTGATAGCTTTTGCAATATTGTAAAGTTTGCAATGCTTATAATGTTGAAGGCAAGAGATCAATTTGGAAAAATAAATATTTCAAGAAAATAAATAATGAAATGAAATCCAAAATATTCTCTACAGTGTAATAATAGTTTCAGTGTCTTGTTAGTGTTTATTGCTGTATGCTATACTTTTCTAAATCACAGTATTAAATGATACATCTGTGTTTGAAGTGCGAATGAAGTGTCGAGCGTGAACTTGTGTGCGTGTGTGTCTGTCTCACGCGGGTGTGAGTCATGAGGTGTGGCCCGGCGAACTGGGCAGAGTTATTTTCAGCAGGTATAAAGTAAAGCGCAGGTGAAACTATACAGCTGAGAGAGATGAAGCTCCTCTGACGAGTATATCACATGCCACTTACTCCGAGAGAGAGAGAGAGAGAGAGAGAGAGAGAGAGAGAGAGAGAGAGAGAACCCTGTAACCCCACTGACCCACATCCACTTAAACACTAAACTTATTCCTTTTTACTGACATCTTCATTTAAGTCGCACTTAAAATGAATAAGAAATGTTGTTGAACTAATTATCAAAGCAAACAAAAAACAACACAAAATCAACAGTATTAGGGGTGCAATGATTCACACAGCTCACAATTCAATAAAATACACGATACTGGGTCCAATGTTAATTAAAAAACAAAACTATTTAAAACTAACTTTCACTAACTTTAACTAATTTTATCCATTATATATCTATTATTTAATATACCATGCCCTTGTGTGACATAGCAAAAAGGTACAAAACAAAACATATTATTTTACATTATTAATATTTATTATATAAAATAACAATAAATATATAACTCTCTTACGTTTTTTCTCAATCTTTGCCATCACACCATATGGACACATCTACATATTTATTTGTCAACTATACCCACACCCACAGAAAATAATAAAAATTAAATAAGTCTAAAATTGAACTTTTCACTACTATACGAAAAAAAATCCCCATAGCACGACAATACACTTTGATAAAATCTGATAAAATCAGTATTGCAATATATAATTACACCCTTAATATATATCTAACAGTCTCTTCTGTTTTATTTCACAATATGCTGTTTGTTTTGCTTTAAAAGTGCGCTTGTGCCATCTTTAAAGTTGAATAAGTTGCAGTCTAATGTAATGACATTCATACATTATAAAGTGTCTTGATCTGTTTTGAGGCCACTGAATAATAAACACATCCATATGTATGATAGATGTGTTTTCTGTTTCATCTTAAACAGGCCATGAAATTAATATTCTTTATGTAAAGAGCTACACCTAAGTCTTAATAATAGGAGGAGAGTGATTTTAGAAGATAATTGTAGTTGAGCGGTTGGTAAGGGACAGTATGAAGCCTCCGGCATGAGTCATCACGATCTGTTAACAGCCTGATTTCATAGGAGCCGCCATGTTTCAACACTCTGACATTTCTCTTCTCTTTTAAAAAACATAGAGCTTTCTTAAGCACGGTTGTGCCAAGTTTTAAACAAATATATGTTAAGAGTCACTGTACTGAATGATTTTAAAAACATTTGGCGATGGCGGATGTTTGAATGTTTGGAAATAGTGAAGTAAAATATAACTGTGCCAGCATTTAAATGTTTTTCATTACAAAAAGATCGATACAATATTGTTGGAGGAAATCTCAGAGCTCAGAATAGATGATGGATGAATAACGCTAAACTTTTGATAGATTATTTTTTGATATATATAAAACTGTATTCATATAGAAAATGATTATATATTGCGAGTGTTAACAAAGGTCAAATTAACACTGGCAGTGTATATATAATACACACAATCCAAGTGTAGATTATATATACACTGTGAGAGTTAATTTGACCTCTATTAACACTGAAGATTTTGCTGAGATGTATACTGTAAATATATATATATAAATATATATATATTATAATATATAATAATATATTATAAACTCTTACAAAAATCCTGCAGGATTAAATCAATGAATTAGTAAATTGAAAAAAGATTAACTGACCTGATTTATATTTTCCGGAAATCACCTAGTCACATTAAACAATGCAATATTTCCGTCTTTAAATAGATACCATCAAAAAGAGTGTAAATCACTGATACTATTGTGATTGTCTTTCGGCTCCGCTGACCATTTGCTCCTCAAGAACGAGTCAAAGTGTCTGATAAGACCCATAAACCTGCAGCAAAACCAGTCCGGAAAAAAAACAGACAGAACACACAGTGTCTGTCTAAACCACCATCAGAACAACAAAATAACCTGCATCACAAACCTCTTCATCCACGACCGGCCGTTCACTCGTGACTCTCAGGCCTCCCCGGAGTCCTCACGTCTCACAGCGGCCTCACGTTCTGAGCTCAATGAACCTTTACAAACATCCTCAACATCATGTCTAATGCCAGAGGAGTTTGACCTCCGTTTACATGATCCCGGATCAACATCGTCGCTGGTCAAGGAACATTACTGAGAATCAGGCAGTCAGATGACAGTGATATACTGTATGTTAGGGACTCTCCTCTGGATTTAAGGGTGTTTACCAGGCTTGTAAACACACTATATGAGTGCCTAGACGTTTGAAAGGGACCGAATAAAAGTTAAGAATTGATTTCCAATTCCAGAGAACAAATGTTTACCAGTAATGGTTTTAAACATTCATCTGTGTCCTGAAAACAATCCAGAGGGAAAGACTATAGATTCAAAGCGTAGGTGATGTGGTCTTTGGAAATGTTGATGTTTGAGATTAAAACTATTAAAAACTGTTTTATTGAAGAAAAAACATGAGATTACAAATCTCTACATGTGCTCTCCATTAAATCCCATCCGTGACCTATAGAAAAAATGAAAGACCCGCTGAAGTGACTTGAAAAGAACATCTTTGTTTGATGTGAACAGGACATAATGAATGGCTCCTCCCCATTTTCAAACAGCCAATAGTGTTCAGTTTACTTCAGTCGGGAGTGAGATGAAAAGCTAAAGTGCAGAATGACATCATAAAAGTTTAAAATGCTTAAATCTTCTAAATG
Source organism: Triplophysa tibetana (assembly GCA_008369825.1). Taxonomy (NCBI): domain Eukaryota; kingdom Metazoa; phylum Chordata; class Actinopteri; order Cypriniformes; family Nemacheilidae; genus Triplophysa; species Triplophysa tibetana. Next base: position 23,245,521 of record CM017900.1, on the reverse strand, counting down.
CATTGTTTTATATTGCAGTACTCTACACTAAGTCTTGACATTTATACTAAAAGCCCCCCGAAATATCACGTTTGGACAAAGGCTGACATTCGGTAAGAAGTTAAACAATCCCTAATATCAGCAAGGTTATGCTTCTGCACACATCTGACGCCCTTCGGTCTGATCTCAGCATCTGATTCACAATTTTTGTTTACACACTGCCGGACAAAGAACAGCGGGGTATACGAGGGTGCCGGAGATGGACGTGTCAGGGCTGGTCCCTGCGAGGGCGCACACACATACAGCTCAGCGGGACCCAGACACACAAACGTCTCTGTCAGTGCCATAACTACACACCAATAAACAAAAGACAGACTGCCGTCTGGAGATAATGAGCGCACCTCAGACTCGTAAAGAGATGTCATTGTGTTCTGGGTGATTATAACCGTATGTGCCAATGCTAATATCCCTTTGTCAGGTACAATCCGTAACAGACCGTTTAAGTGGAGGATTAAGAAACACAAACACACGGTCCACCTGTGCCACAACATCAAACTTGACACGTAAACGAAGTTTCAAATCGACAGAGAGCACGAAAATACCTCTCCGTGGTATTCTACTTACATGCGAAATGCAGTGATACCTGGGAAGAGTGTCAAAAAATGGTTTATTATAAAACAATATTTGTCGTTTATATATTTGTATATCAGAAATTTATTTTCTTCACTCACCCAAAAATGTTACTATTTACGACGGTTGAATAAAACAAATTCATTCGTACGATCTCATTTGTGCATTTTTGTACGATCTGCGTCAGTGGCGTTTGGTTTAGGGGCGGGGCTTCAGTGTTGCTTTTTTTAGTACGCTTTTGTACGAATTCCCGATACATCCGATTGTATAATTCAAACTATTCTTATCAACTATGAAAGTTTTATTTTTTTATAAAAAAATCTAAATCTGACCAACTTTGGCCATTTTTAAATATTTACAAACATTGTCTGTGTGTTTTTAATCACTTTCAGTGGCATTTAAAAACACAAGAAACAAAAATCATTGCAAATGGTTTGTTTTGATGAAGAATTAATGTAATTACGTATTTTGTGAAGTCATGAACGCACATCGCAGAACAGAGCAAGGTGAGCATTTGTGTTTATAAAGCTAATAAACTTTTTTTTCGAACGATGGTTTCTCTAGATAAGACCTTTATTCATGGTCTGGTGTGGTTTAAAGCCCTTTGAAGCTGCACTGAAACTGTCATTTTGACCTTCAAGCATTTGGAGTCCATTGAAGTCACTATATGGAGAAAAATCCTGGAATGTTTTCATTATAAACCTTCATTTCTATTCCACTAAAGAAACAAACACATAAATATCTTGGATGACATGAGGGGAGTAAATGATCATTACATTTTTTTGAAATTGAACAACTCCTTTAACTCTCTCTTCATATTTCTCACAAATGTCATTAGATTTTGAGAAGTGATGTCAACAACATGTGAAACTGAGCTCAGATTTGTCAAATCTGCAATTGAAAGTCAATATTATTGAAGTCAATATCAATATCATCAATCTACATTCATTTCACACCTCCAGACTCTTCATGCGTTTCAACAAATACACTCTCATTTGTTTCTGTTTTCTGACACTAAACGGATGAAACCAAGCACAACGGAGAGCTCCTGAGCTATGAAAGCTCGACTTCTGAGCACTAAAATCTTCCTCTGGGAAGACAGAAAGGCATTTAAACGCGGCCGCTGGTTGTTCCGACAGCTAAGGGCGCCGATGGGTGACTTACAGCGCCTGTCAAAAGGGAGAAAGATCCGTCCCCGACTGCCCTGAGTCAACTCAATCCTTTGTGTCTGTAAATAGATATCCATCATATCTGTATCACGGGCGCTGTGGCTCCCACATCTCCGTCAAGCCCTGTCATGAGTCTCGTCTTCTCTTCTTCTGGACCTCTCGTCTCTGGAGAGGAGGAAGATAATGAAGGTCATCTCTCTCACATTGTGTTTGCTTGACTTGCGTTTGTGGGATAAGAACATTTAAGCAAAGGTGTTTCTGAAAAGATTTACTGTAGCTTGCTTAAAAAAAGGGGAAGAGTTAGCAAGCAAACCTCATATAATGTGTCAACTTCCCGTATTTTGAGCTGAGTCACATTAGGGTGTGGCCGTGGTCAACAGGACCAAACTCAACAGGAGCCAAAAGATTTGTTTTCCTTCTCTTTATAAACCCTTTAAGGCTGGTAGATGATTAATAAAGATTAATCGCATCCATAATAAAAGTTTGGGTAACACTTTCCATTAAGTGTGTATGTGTAACGCATTATAAAAGTAGTTTTAAAGTGTTATAATGCAGCTTTTAATGCATTGTAATGTCTTATAAATAAGTGTTATTACAGTTAATACATTATCACACTAACAGCAATTCATTGTTACACTACAAATTTTAAATAGGTTATAATTCTTTACAACTAAATATAATGCATTAAAGCACACATTATGAAGAATTATAATGTATTTTGCTCTTTAATAACTCTTTATAATGCATTATACATACACGCTTCAAGGAAAGTGTTACCAAAGTTTGCATTTACATAATATATGTCTGTGTACTGTGAAAATTGTTTTTAAATATAAATATATACATCTTAATATTTTCTTGATATGTATACATGCATGTATGTTAATAAATACGAAATTAATATGCAAGGTATACAGACATCTATTATGTAAACACAAATTTTATTATGGATTCGATTAATCGTGATGAATCATTTGACAGCCTAATCCATTACAAATATACGATTTTATTCGATCATCAGATTCCACTATGACAACAGAAATATATAAAATTGTTGTATAATTTAGTTAAAATTAAAAGACGGATTCAGACTATCCAGGGGAAAATGATTTGGCTCAAATGTTGTTGTTTTTAAAGCTCGGGAGATTTGATAAAGTTCTCAGGTGTTTATGAGTTACAGTAAGTAAGAACTTAGTATTATGTGTGTCTTCTAAAACTGTTTCAGGGGAGATAAAACAAAAACATATAAAGAGATCTCATCTGTGATTTTGAGTATAAGCATAACTTATTATTTAGCAACTAATTTCAGGTTATATCATTTTTAAAGGTTTTAAAAATACAGCACCGTTACTGATAGAAAAGTCAACTTCCTGTTAACAGCGTCATAGAGAGAAGATTCATCATCTTAAATATAACTTTTGGTAACACATGACAGTCTGTTCAAGGGGTTCGTTGGAATTTTCTCATACGTTGCAAATTTTGCCCACTGAGAGATCCCTTTTACCCACGCGTCTAAAAAAACACCAGCTTCCTCATTTCATCGTTTTATTCAAGTTTCATAACAAATTTCACATGCACCTGAGTTAAATAAAAGCACTATAAATGTTATCCATTAGAAAAGACAACAATAAACTGTGTTTTTTTTAGCTGTGTGTCATTCATCTGTGACCTAACAGTAAAGAATTAGCATCCTACAAAAGACTCGACCTTCAGGAATAATATCACAGCTGTGTGATTTCTGCCTCTCGATGTAAAATCCGTCGTGCACCTGGACGTGAGGATATTAAGAGCGTCTCAACAAAACACCGACAGAAATAAAGTGCAGACGCAGGGCTGCCCACAGGATGTTTGTGTCTTACACATTCACTCATTTCCTCGTACGACTCAAATAATCACCATCTCTCCCTCGTATCCACTACCACACTGTTTGTGCGCTTTAAACATGATCTCTGACATACACAACAATCGTTTAGAAGTGAGCACAGTTATTTGTGTGAAACGCATTAATATCATGCTGAAGACAGCACTGATAGCAATCTACAAAATCCTCTCAGACTCATTTCTGTACCTCACTGATAAAGCTGAGCGTGACAAATGCAAAGGTTGTGGGTTCGAATCACATACCAACTCACATGATGAGGAAAGGATTGCTTCAATTACAAATCACTTTGCACATGCACGCTGAAAAAAGTGTATACACAAATATTTGACCAAATATATTATTTTAGTTGTGCGTTTGTATTATAATAGTGTGTGGTTGTTGTGTAGCTTTGTTTGGAGTGTAAATCGAAGCTAAGCTAAGGTTTGGCAAACATATTGTATGCTTTTTTTTAGAATAACAGATTATGAATGCATTCAAATAGTATAAAGTAAAAGGTAATATAAAACCCATAATCCTCAATTTTCTGTGGTTTAAAATGTTGTCAAATAAATACCATAACCAAGTTTAGTTGTTCTCCATTTTGTGCCATTTTGCATAACATCTGCATAGTATTTACATTCGGATAATATATTGCATAATCTATTGCATTTCTAACCCTGTTTGATGGTTTTACTGAATGCCGGAGGGGCATAGATTATGCAATATATATGCAATTGCAAATACTATGTGGATGTGATGCAAAAATGCCTCCTGAACCTCACTTATGGCAGCGAATGTATATTTAGGAGACTATTTTTTATTAGAAGGATTATCTTTTAAAATCATTTGCTGATGAAGAAGAATTCAGCATGAAGGCCTGATTTGTGTCAAATTATTATCATAACACTTTAAATGATATGTTAAAGACGGATGAGTTGTGTGTTTGCTGATGTTGAGTGGCACCTGAAGCACTCTTAGCTTTAGATAAACAGTCACGTATCCACAGCATCATGTGACTCCAATCAAGTTAGTAGGTCATGATCCTGGCACCAACCCAAACCTTCGACCTGAAATGACCCTTAAAGTGACCCGAGCTAAACCCACCAGCTTTCTGCACATCGGTTCTGCCCGACCAACAAACTTCTTATCATTTAACAACATCAGTGTTTTGACATTTATTTGAAATGTCAACATCAGCTATATTGTAGGATACTGAGACATTATGACAACATGAAGCAACCAAAAAAAAAGTTATGTTATAATTTTCAATAGCCTGAGTATTATTTGCTTTTTAAATTAAATTCAGTACAAAACACAATAAACTTGGGGAAAAAATATTTATCATTTATGACACCTTAAAAGCTTTGCAAGAGAGAAAGTTTTAGGTTTTAAACTAAAAATCATTCACATTATAGTTTTTTAATATTCATAAAAACTGTATGAAAACTGAACTGAACAAGACTTCCAGCACTTCACGGATTAAAAGACTATTATGAAAGAGATCATCTACATTTGCTTTTTTTCTATACCTGCACAGATGAATATACTTATATATATTTTTCTTTTAAAAATCATTGATAAAGACACGATGAAAGTCACTCAACCTTACGCACGTTTACTTATTTAACCAACAGTGACTCACTGTGAAATCGTTACTTGTCATTACAAATATTCAGGTGAACTTAAATGACCCAACACTCTGTTTCTGACTTTAAACAAACCGCTCAGTTAACCCACGCCTGTGAGTCTTATTAATGGAATATGTGAATGCAACATCCCTGCAAATCTGTTTATCGAAACTCAACACTCGCATTTACAGGAGAGATGTGCAAATTATTACTTTTGATCAATGTGTCTGCTTGAAAAATAAATGTACATACTTAACTTATATATAATATATGAACGAACGTGTAAATTGAATTAAAAATTAACCTGAAACATTTTGCACTTACACTTACAGGGATTATAGATTCAGTGATTGTTATATAATGTGCCAACAATTATTTAAGATTCATTGCACGATTAATTTTTAATAAATTCAATGCATTATGCATAGATAAATAATACTTGAATTGTATTATAGTATATAATAAAGACAAAACAAAATAACTATAAACGAAAGCCTTTTTCATAAAGATTTGATGTACATGCACACACCAAGAAATGGAAGTAATCTCCATTTAATTTGATACATGATGCTATCTAAATGTTCGATGTCAACACATCTCATGTCGTTTGTGAGTGACATTTAAGAACCTCACGTGTCCTCACACACACACACACACACACTGGGAATGAAGTACTAACATGTTAACCACAGATGAAACACTCAGCTCACGACTGGCAGACACATCGTAGGAGGACAGATCAACGTAAACACGCCGTTAAAACAAACAGTCACAGTCTGACCACAGAAACAGACAAATGTCAAACGGATGATGTTTATCAGGGAAACATTTATTGCCAATGATAAGCATTCAGCAATAGTGATGCTCGGGTACAGCTGGCCTGCTGTTAGCCTTTACAAACCCAAAGATATTTAGACAATAAACAAAATTATAATCAAACAATGATGTGAGTTCAGTAATGACTATTCGAGCACCCCATTGGTGCTGTGCGTTTCCATTGGGGGTGTCAGGTGGTTTTCTTTGGCACTACACACAAAACAAAAAGCACCCGATATCTACTTTACCACAGTAAAATCAATGGCCATGCACGGCTTCAAGTGAATCAGTGAATTCACAAATGAATATTCAATAAACAATGAAAAGCATTCATAGTAATAATAGGAAGCTGTTGCATTTTTAGAATAGCAATGTGGCAACTAAACACAATCACGGTGCATGAAAAGTGCTCCAACAGCAGGGTTGAGGGATATCTAGTGAATATTAAATATTATGAAGAATTGTGCGGAAAATATAAAATTACAGCAAACTAAATATCGTTTAAAATTGAGATAAATGGCCAAAAATAACCCAAATAAGCAATTTCACTTATTTACAATTACAACAAAATAACATGATTACTACATTTGAAGAGTTCAGATGCAAAAGTGTATTTTGAGTGTTTTTATTAGACACCTATATGTTTAGGTTTAGTGATTTCACTGTAATAGGAAAGAATATGTCCTCTTTGTCATTAAAGTGAAATATAGTTTGATATAAACACCAGAGCCTGATCAAAACAATCATTTTAGAAGAAAAGTAGAAAAGTCAGATCCACTTTTGCATCGTTCTTTGTTTTGTCACTAAATGTTTTAACAATGAGATATTTATGACCCTGCCTATGAAAACCCAGCTCAAGTCAATTTTTGTTTGTGATTTACTGTTTTCTACATAAAATCATCATGTAAAGAACATTTAGAGAAAATAAAGACGGTTTCAAAGAAACAACGTGAACAAATGTTACTGCGCATGCTCGTTTCAGTGGCCCAAACTTAACACATCCACAAAGAATATTTGATGATTATTTCTGCAAGGAACAAGTCAATGACATTAGCTAGCAAGATATAAACATGTCTAGCCGGTCTAGTCCAAGTCAACAAATTGTTTATCTAATCAAATTAATATATGATCAAATTCAACAAAGAGTTCATGCAATATAAATATTTTAAAACAAAGCATTGGTATAAATTAATATTAATCTATTAAACTATAGTTATATTTTTTGTCCCACCAGATCGATCAACAAACACAGAGCGGAAGTGAAGGTGAAAGTTCACCCAAAGAAGAAAATTTCGTCATCATTTGCTCAGCCTCATGTCATTTCATATCTGTATAAATTAGAAAGATATTTGGAAGAATGTTAGCAATTCTGTGACATCATTGACTGCCATAGTTTTAAGTAAATTCTTACTTTGTGTTCAACAGAACAAAAAAACATAATAATAATAAAAAAATTGTAGTAGATAATATCACAGAACTTGCTAGCATTCTTACAAACATATTTCTTTGTGTTTAACAGAACAAATACATGTTTATTGGTTTGAAACAACCTGAGGGTGAGTAAATGATGACAGAATTTTTATTTTTGGGTGAACTGTCCCTTTATAACTTCAACCAGGGACCGATGAAACAGTCTATAATCTTGATATGTTTAATAGCCTTTTGACCGAGTAAGGTCATGTTTAAAAACTGAAAAAACATTGAGAAATTAATGCTTGAAATCGAAAAATTGACGCTCTTAATCTCAAAACTAGTGTCATGGTTTTCACAAACTGGGTCACATGATGATTTTCTTTCCAAAAAGACATAACTCTGTTTTTAAGAGTTTTCAAAAATCATATTTTTTTATTGTGCATTCCAATGAATATCAAACAAACAAGAGTTGGATTGTTTTGATTTAAGCCATAATGACTAAATAAACATGATAACATAATAAAAAACATGATTTTTGAACTCATTTAAAAACCGAGTTATCTCATTTTGAAAACAAACTCTCCACATATATAATTCATTGTCAAAATGTTTAATTTAAAACGAAATCGAGATATCAAATTGAACGTGTACATCCAGCCCTACGTGACAGGTGAGTCTCCATCAGCTCGTTCAAGTCTGACAAAGGCAACTTTCGATACAAAGCATTTAAACACATCACAACAACCCATCTTTCACTACTTCTCAAAAGTCCTTGTCCATATTTTTCCACCCACAATATATTTTCGTCACTTCTCATGAGGATTTGAAGGCAGCATAAAAACTTTCAGCTCACGGACATCACGCGCGCGTCAATCTCCACGTCAGATGTCACAGATGCGGGAACGGGAGTCATCGTTAACGGTCTCCTCCAGGGTGACCTGCACACACGGGACACAAACTTTAGTTAATGGGGCTCAAGAAGCTTTCAGAAGGGCAGGTATTATGAAGAGAGACCCGGGGGCCGTGACACCTGCGTTACGCAGCGTTACGCAGCGCTCTGCGCACACGCAACTAATAGCAGGTCTGAGGTTTCAGAGCCCGAGGCCGTGCCCTCAACAGCCCGTTCCTCTGCTTCTCTCGTCTTTTCCTTTCCACCCCTCCACCCTCATCTATACAGCCAGAGAGAAATCTCTTTGTTTCCAGAGCGAGACGGCCCGACTTCATTACACCACGGACGACGAAAGTTTCCTCTTTTAGATTCGCTCTTGTTTGCTTTCAAGTTCTAATAACTCGACTGAGGATTTTACAAATGCATTGAGATCGATTAAGAGGTGCGCATGCAGTCTAAGCAACACGATATCCTTAAACATAGTGCGTCATGAAAGCATGGACAGAAACACCGACAAACAATAAAACAGAATAAAATTCAATCCACAAAACATGTTGTGTTCTCAATTGATGTGGTGAAAAAAAGTTGTTCATTAGTTTGTCTACATCCCAAAATTCTCAATGATATCGAAATAATAAAAGGTTCATTTAATGTGGAGTTGGTATTGAGACCACTCATTTTTATCCAAACCTCTATTATTACATCTCTGTAAACCTGAGCACAGTTTGAGAAGTTGTTAAGACAGTCTAAGAGAAAAACATGTGAGTTTACACAAGTTTTGTTTATCTCAGAGCCTTTATCTGAGAAACCGAAAACCAAAGTCAACATCAAAATGTTTGCTTTGCATTTTATCTCACTGCTTTTCAGATAAACAGAGATGTTAAAGTCATCTCTCTTTTTTTTCTTACAAATAGACCCTAAACGCAGTCTGATCACATTTGCATTAAAACGTTATTCAAAAATCACATCAGACGTTTTGCAACAAGCAATGTGCCGAAAACAAACGGAGTGTTGCGGTGTTCGGCGCCATTCAAATGAAAATCAGCGGTGCGACCTGTGCTAGAAAATGATGTGAAAACAAATACGTATATACCCACACATTCCTAAATTTGCATTCTGCATGGCTACACGCCGGTCGTCTACCTCTCGACCTAAACCACAGGGTCTTCTGTCAATCCCCCTCATTGATACAGAACGCTTTATAGTCTAATGGTTGAGAAACGTCTAGCAGCCCACATCCTCCATAACAGATTTCACAGGAAGAGTTGAGGACATCTACAGTACATGCTATGCAAATACTTAAACATTCATATCAAGCCATCTGAAAAAGAAAAATAGATAGTTTTGTGTCTCTTAGAAAGCAATGAGATTAAATTAGATTATCAGATTATTTTACTTTGAAACACACTCGTTTGACGGGAGATTATCTCAACTGTCTCAAACTGTGCTCAGACCTGAAACTTGCGATATATCGACTTGACTTAAACATTTCTAATTTATGTTTTCCAAGACAAATTTATCTAGATATTGATTTTAAACATTTCATACCGAATTGCTTCATTGCATGTGTTTAATTTACATTTCTCTAAACGTAAGGAAATGTTAAAACTTTAAGGTAGAACCGCAAAATAGGGTTGAGCGGTGTACCGGTGCTACGGTAGCATCACGATGCTAAAGCTTAAAAATTCCCGTGATGCCGCTCGGTTTTTTAAACGGTTGTCTCGTAGTGGCGTGACTAATACTGCGCATGCGCGTTAACGTTCAATTGAACGATCATCTGTCTTTTTGCTGTGTTTCTGTCCTAATAGAAACCGTGTTTTAAACGATTTGGACGAGATAATGACGCACTGACACAAATAAATTGCCGACACCGACTGGCCGATTTGGTCACCTTTAAAGTAAGCCCCAGGCTTTCTTTTATAACCATTGCTATAAATGTAATTTTGGCACGTTCATTGAATTAGTTCCGATGTTAAAAAAATGTATTTGGTAGTAACGTTGCTAAAACTACTAGATACAAGTGTTTTTAATCATATCACAGTAAATATTACAGTATAGTACAGTATTTGCTAAAACGTATCCAATTATTAGAGTTAATACTGCACACTACAATATTTGCAGTATTGACTCTAATAATTGGACACAGTTTACTAAATACAACATTTCATTTAGATCAGTGTTTAAGGAACTTTGGTGTGTTTTGTAGATTTCAATCATGAACATGAGACAGCACCGCAATACTACTTGTTATTGTGATATTTCATAAGGTATAATGTCATAAGATATGTTACTGGTAACGTGACAACATACCGCAAACTTTGGATAAATAACAATACCTATAGAAAATCAATACGAACTAGATATTATGCAGATTCATAACCATTAGATACAAACTTTTATTCAATAATGAATTGTTGTAGAATAAGTGACGAATAAGGCGAGTGTGTGTGTGTGTGTGTTGTTGGATTAATGTCGAGTGTCTTTGACAGGGCTGGAGGGGCCGCGATGCTCGTGACTGAAGAGATAAGAGATAATAGATAGAGAGAGAAGGAGGGAGAGAGAGAGAGAGAGAGAGAGGCTCTCAGGGGTCTGATGTGAAACCTAACACTACACAAACACACACAAGTTTGTGAGCCCACATAAAGACAATGTACACGTCAAACCAAACCGAAAACACAATATTCAGAACTTCAAAAACTATTGTTTATATAATACATACATTTTCTTTCTTCATTTCTACAGGGACTTGATAAGCTGTAGTAAATACTGTAGTATACTTTGATATTTATTCACTAAGGTAAGTTGTGGTAAATTGTAGAATGTATGCAAACTAGTAGTATTCTATAGCAGATTACAGTGATTACCTCAATTTGTTAATGTAAACTTAGGAAAGTAACAATATTATCAATATCGTTTTATCGCAAAAGCAAAATTGTATGAAACGATAGGTCTTCTGGGCCTATAATAGATTGACCTTTGTCAAGGTCAATTTGGTGCAATTATTTTCTTTATTAAAAGATATTTCTAAGTCATTTGACTCATCTCATTCCTCTAAGCAACAGTTATGACGAGAGGATAAAGAAAAGAGGATCTTACAGCACGTTTCCAAGTCATCATTTGAAATATTGCAATAAATAGCGTATCGTGGACGTCACACCGAGGTATTATAGTACATTGATATTTTTACATCCCTAATAATACTGTATTCTGTAGTATTAACAAGAATGAATTGATCAGAAGCTAAAAACTATTTACATCAGTAGCCTGTATGAGTCAATTATGTACTGTTGTATATCTGTTATAAAACGTCTGTTATCATCTCTGTAAAACACAAATGCAGATCATCACATGAATAGTCTGCTTAAGAACAAAGGACATTACTGTTATATACAAATGGATTTAATAAAGGCAGAACATTTTTTAGTTTACACATTTTATTTTTGTTCCGTGTTGTCCATTTTTTATGATAGAATAGTATTAACTAGTGCATAATAATACTGTAGTATACTGTAGTATAAACTAGGCTTATAGGATCTGCAGTAAAAATAACTCTATGCCGCCGGGAAACAAGTTTTAATCGCAAAATAGACTAAAACTAAGTAACAAGATCCAACCTTACAATAGTGTTTTTTCATGTGGGTGGAAAAAAAACGTATATAAAAAAGTTTTATATCATTTACCGTTCAACTGACGGTAGGCGTAAAACAAAAACACAACAGTCAGAACTGTTGGAATGATATGAAAAGTATTATTCGTATAAAATATAAATTTAATTTCTCATGGCGCAATAGACTAAACAATCAAAATTCTCTTATGATGCTTAAATGTGCTTATTGAATTAATATCACATTACAAAAAACGCAGACTGCACTTTCTTTATTCAAAATATGCCTTTTCTATTTTTAGTTCATTTAACATAACATTCACATCAACATAACAAGATGTTTTTGTAAAAGAGTTGCAATGCTAACCACGGACATTATATCAAGCAAATTTAACAGGACGTTAGACATTATGTCATCATTTATTCACCCTCAAGTGGTTCAAAACCTGTATGTGACGCTTTCTTTTGTGGAACACAAAAGAAGATATTTCGAGAAATGTCTCGGTGGTTTTGTGGTCATAAGGAGGAAGTCAACGGGGTTAGATGTTGTTGGGTATCCGACATTCTTCAAAATATCCTATTGTGTTCTGCAGAAGAAAGAAAGTCATACAGGTTTGGAAAGACATGAATAAATGATGACAGTCTTCACATTTGCTGCACGAAAAAGCAAAACAATGAAGACGCATCACAGTCACCGCTGATTAGTAAATACACGGCAGAGAAAATAAACGAGACTTGTGCTTTCAGAAGCAAAGGGCTTAGCAGCGCGCCGTCTCTCCTACACAACACGTATACATCAGGTCATCTCAGGCTCCTCCACGCAGACACAGTGAATGATTCACGATTGAAAGGGCGAGTCAATGCACGTGACAAAAAGAGACTCAGTGAGTGCTTCTTCAAACGTCTCCGCTTACAGGCTGACACACTTTAAAGATCTTTAAAGAATAACTGTGACTGTCATCTCTCTTATCAATTAACAAGACTCTCCGGCCAGTGACAGGCCGACACTCGTGAATATTTCATGAAGAAAGAGAGGCGTGAGGAGTTCTCTCCTATCCTGACGGGTTTGTTGTGGGACGCGTTTGCATCGTGGTAATACTGCAGTTTACTGTGGTAAACCACTTTAAGGAAATTCAAGGCTGTAAAGTATCACGTTTTGTTCCATTTTTGGTAATATGGTGTATTTCAGCACAGCTGGAACATAGTGATGAAGAAAATACTGCCGTATACTTCAATATTACTGTAGTGAACTGTAGTAAATGATTCTATAGTACATCACCACATTTGGTTTAATGTTTACTTCAGTATTCCTACTAGTGAACTCTGGGAAACACTTCAATATTTACTATAGTAAGATAAGGTAAATCCTAGTATACTGTAGTAAATTACAGTGTTTACCACACTTTGTTGATGCATACTACTGAGTATTGACCAAAAAAAGAGTTGATCACCATCCAACCAGCTGAAAAATACTGTGGTGTACATTTGGGTGTTTACTATAGTAAACTGTTGTATATTTTACTGTAGTACTTTCCTTGATATTATTAATGTATACCACAGTATTCTTACTAGTGAGCTGATAAACTGTAGCAAAAACTGCAGCATACTTTTAAATTTTATTTAATATAGTAAGGTTTAGTATTTCAAAGTATATTGAAGTATATTACCCTGAAAGCACGCATACATCTGGCTTACGTCTATTTGACGTCTGCATTTACATCTTAGAGACATCTACAATACATAGTTTGCTTATCCGCAATACGTCTCGGAGATGTCTGCTGTCAAACGTTACATAGACATCTTGAAGACGTCTGTAAGATGTTTATGATTTAGAATGGATGTAAATCTGCTCTTTCTTAGATGTTTAGCAGATGTGTTTACGCAGCAAATCTCAAGATCTTTAGCAGATGTATTTCAGACATTCAAACATCTCCGAGACGTATTTGAGATGAGGAAACTACGTATTGCAGATGTCTGTAAGATGTAAATGCAGACGTCAAATAGACATAAGCCAGATGGATTGTGCTATCTGGGTACAGTGATTACCATACTTTATTAATGCATACTACTGAGTATTAACAAAATGGAATTACACAATCCAACCACCTGAAAAAATACTGTAGTTTACATTTTACTGCAGAACATTACTAGATATTATTAATGTGTAATACAGTATTCTAATTAGTGAACTGATAAACTTTCGCTAACACTGTAGCATACTTAAAAAATGTATTTACTATAGTAAGGTTTTGTATATCATAGTATACTGTAGTATATTACAGTGATTACCACACTTTGTTAATGCATACTACTGAGTATTATTAGCACCCAACCACTCGATCAAATACTGTGGTATACATGATACTGCGGTACATTACTACATATTATTAATGTAAACTACATCATTCTAACCAGTGAACTAAACTGTAAACTGTAAACTGTAGTAAGCACTCTAGTAGACTTCCAAATTTAATTTACTATAGTAAGGTTTGGTATAAAAAAAATCAAATTTACTTTAGTAAGGTTTAATATATCATAGTATATTTAAATATTACAGTGATGACCACACTTTGTTCATTCATACTATTGAGTATTGACCAAAAGAATTGATCAGCATCCAACCAGCTGAAAAATACTGTGGTGTACATTTAAGTGTTAACTATAGTAAACTGTAGTAGATTTTACTGTAGTAAATTACTACATATTAATGTATACTACAGTATTCTAACTAGTGAATTGATCAACTGTAGCAAACACTGTAACATTCTTTAAAAATAATTTTACTATAGTAAGGTTTTGTATATCATAGTATACTGTAGTATATTACAGCCATTACCACACTTTATTAATGCATACTATTGTATTCTGTATTAACACCAGTGAACTGATCAGCATCTGACCACATAATAATACTGTAGTATACTTCAGTATTTACAATATCTGTGTAAGTATATACTGTAGTATACTGACTGCTAAATGACTATAGTATAGTATATAACTACATTTTTATGTATACTATAGTTATCAATAGTATTTGCTTTAGTGAATTGATAGGCTGTAGTAAAAACACTAAAGTAAATATACAACATGTAGGTGGAAACAGAGCGCATATAAAACAAATGTATGCATCACTTTAATAAACTGCTTTTACATTGTAAGTTGCTTATAAAGAATCACAACATCATTATAATATTAAAATGATTAGTTAGTTTTGAATAGTTTGAATAAAAAGGAAACTATAAGGATGAGAGATTGTAATTTTTGTAAAAAAAATTCTTATAATAAACGAGCATCAGTTGAGCAAATGGTGGCGCAGGGCGACTGCTCCATGTGTTCATACAGCTGTTTCTACAGAAGTGCCAGTCCTGTAGGTGGCTAGTGGGTGAAGAATTTCTTCATGTGCAAAGGTTCCAGCGAGATATCGATCACAATGTGCGCTTACTCATTTGGATAATTCAGACGCCTGGAGGTTATGACAAGCGTTTCTCATGAAGGACGCTTGTCAGTTTACACTAAACTTAAAATATCTGAATTAAGTCACCACAAAACAGTACAGGAGTTAGTCAGACAAACAGAGAGAGTACTTGCGCGGTTTCTCACAGCCAAATCTAGCCAAACTATTGTCTTTCTTCACAGCGTACGGGCAAATACAAAAGAATTATTGTGTAGACAGCTTTAGAGTTGATGGGGAACCCGTGACATTTCATGTCAGCCAGTGTGTGTGTCAAAATGAGATCAAAGCTTATCAGTCAGCTTGTGAAATGACTTTAATTCAAAGCAACAAATATACGAACAGTTAGAGAAATAGGACGCAAGAAACTACTTGAAGGGCCGCTGGTGTCGGGGTTAAAAATAGCACCTTCCAATGGTAAACAAAACTTTGAACAGGAAGTGACAGACTAATATCTGCGTGTTGTTTACAGCCACTTCACCATCAAAACACACAATGCACGAATGTCATTTATTAACTTTGCCAGTCACGACAATTCATTTTGAAAACGGCGGTGACCTTATGGGCGAGGAAAGGTCACGCCCCACCAGAGCCTGAGAAATATTTAGCTGTGAAATGAGTAAATCTAATTTATTTATAACACACATGAAGTGATGTGTGGAAATAAACTCTGTGTCACTGTTAGTAGAGTTAAAATGATTTCTTACATTAAAGGTCAGACAAGTAAATATTTTGCAAGTAAGTCCGAATTAAATATACTTCGTCCACTAATGCATACAGCACTAGATAAACCAGATCACAAAGAACTGATGTGTTGTATTGATTCAGCTGAACCACAGCAACAAAAAATAAATCATATCCTCAAAAACAAAAAGATCAAAAGTGCTCAATTAAATCACACAGCAACTAACAAACACGCAAATAAACAGACAAAGGACTTCCAAATCTACACCACAAATCCAACCTCAATCCTCTCAAATCATTTCCTCGATCCAGGTCGAATTGTGAGCATTGAATTGAAACGTCTCACGGTTCTTACATGAAGTGATTTTTCACCAAATAATTATTTAAGGGTTTCAGACTGAAAACTGAGTCATAACACAAATGAATATCGCAAAGGATTCGTGGCCTCAAAAACAGCTCGATGTCGCAGTTGTTTCTGACAGGCATTTGTTGTCGCTGAAAAGGTTAAAGATTTTTCCTTCGAAACTTGAGTGGGTTGAGAGAGAACATGTTCAACAGGCAAATTCCCCTGACTTTATAATATCACCCAAACCATCAGTTTCAAAATGACTAGAAGATTTATTTATATAAAAACAACTACAAGACAAATATGTCAAATATGTGTCTGCGCATTAATTCTAAAACAATCACTTATATGTGAATTCTAGGAAGCTTGCAAATGTCCAGAGAATGTCTAAAGTTTACTTGTTTAAATGTTACATGCCACATTTTACTAAAAAACATCTTCAGATTATTTTTTGACAACAGCCGATGAAATAATAATTGAGAAACAATTGAAGTGGATTTAAGTGTGTTTAAAATGTGCAAGACTAACCAAAGCATCAAAAACTTTCAATCCTCGAATCTTTCAACCGGGTCTTAATTTCCACATAATGTCAAATTACACATTTCAAACAAACACCTGACAACGGTGTAAAGATGACTCGAACGCACGGTTTACGTCGCATTTCTGACTCGATAAGAATTAGTCATTTGAGGCGTTGAAGAGAGCAGAGATGTGTTCGATGAGACTCCGTGGTTAAGCAATGACAGCCGTGGGTAGAACGCTAAAGTCTCTCCTTGTCTTTCCTGTCCTCCATCGCACAAAGAAAATAATGATTACAAAAATATAACAGACTAAAAGAATGTGACCGACTGCTGCCAGAAAATCACATTTTACTGCTGTGCGTGCAAATGTAAATGTGTGGTTAAATCTTCCTCATTTAGATCAACACAATCTTGGCCATTCTTTTCAATCTTTCCAATCTTTAGTTTTTTTTATCATGGAATGAATCAAACAATTTAATGCTTTAATTCAGCACAAAAACATCTCATGCACACACATGCGCTTGGATGCTATTCTTTGGAGACACATGTTTACATCCACATGTGACACAACAGCTACAGTTTTTACTAAAACACGGCTTGAAAAACGCGTCGCGGCGAACGCTTGAAATGAAAGGCAAACGATGCCAATTCTAATAAGTATAGTTTGAGTAAAAACACACGGTGTGTTTTTCGACTTCTGATAACAAGTTACACCTACACACGCTGACAATTAATACTGAAACTTTCACAGTCAACAGAGTCGAGCCCTCGACACATCTCGTGTGCCCACTGCAGTTCTGAAATAAATCCAGAATTATTCTTGAATATTACTCACGTCTGACCCGTCTGAAAGGTCGACTGAAATACCTGCATCATAACGCCTCGAACCAACTTGGCGACGCATCATTTCCATGATATAATCACGTGTGCTTCGAATAGCATAAAATAATGTTTTCTGTGGCTCACAACGATTAATTTAACTGTATAAAGGTCATCAGGTGAAAGAATGGGGATTGTGTAAACATGGAAACTTTTGATTTCTTCACATCTGCACATGTCCTTGAGCAAACACAGAGTCTCAACTGTGACACCCATAAAAAAGTGCATTAACACGAACAAACAATTTCAACTAAATGCAAAAAAGCACCCAAGTGTCCATCTCGTGCAGCTGGGTATTTTTTCTTCTTTTTTGCTTTTTCGTGGGAGCGTACATGAGCCGTTAAAACGTCTGCAGACCTCCTACTGTCTGAGCAAAACAGAACACACAACCACAGGTGGGAGTAAACACACACACACACATTTAACAATACACACGCAGAGATCACACACTCGACACGACACACTCGAATACACACAAAACCTCCAGGGTGATTTTTGAAGTTTAGAGATGATGTCGGATGAATTGATGACAAATATGTCAGAAGGTATAAATGCTGTGATATTCATCCACACACACACACACACACACGACTTAATCTCCAAACCTGTTTTGAGGCTGTGACCTGTTTTTGCATCAGAGATGGCCGTCACATTTATAGCTTTTATCAAGTCTTTGCAAAATCATAGTCTCCAGAAATAAATAAAAAAGTCCCAAACAAACTGCATTATGATTTATCCAAAGATAATAATTGTATTGTAGAAAAGATTACACAATAAATATGTCTTTCTGTTGTCAACACCACTGATTCTGGGTCATTGGTAATTTCTATCTAAATCTCATGAATTAAATTATAATCACAATATTATAGTTACGCAATTACACGCAATTTAGCTTAACTCGACTCCAATTCAAATAGGGAAAATACAAAACAGGCACATTTTGAAATAAAAGCATTGCAACCTTAAAATCATACAAATGTCTGAAAAATGTTCAAGAACTAAAACCTAAAGTTCACAAATAAAATCGTCGTTTTAAATGTGCAAGCAGAAATGTGTTTTCAATGTAAAGTTATTTGTATAACAATACTCGCACAACATTGAAACCTCAAACAATAAAAGGAATGACACAGAAGAATGGCCTGTAAACCGATAGCCGTGACGTAACGTTGGACGCGTGTTACAGAACCCAACACAAAGCCGGGACTCGCGACGGGCTTTCTGAAGAACGCTGCGAATGTTCGCTGGAGGTTCCTGGAATGTTCGTCTTAACACGAAGATGATAAACTTCACGATAAACCAAATTGCGCCTGAAAAACAAAACTGAAAAAGGCTTGTGGTTTTCACCCAAAAAAGAGAGAGAGAGATAGAGAGAGAAATGAAAATGTCACAATTTATTTAGGCCGGCACACAATATTTTGTGGAGGATATGGTATTTTAGGCTGACATTTAAACATCCTATGCTTTTGCTTGGTGCCATCTGTGCATTCAAAACCAACCCACGCAGCCCAACTCTCTTTCTCTCTCTCCCTCTCTCCCTCCCTCCCTCTCTCTCTCTCTCTCTCTACTTCCTCACTCTTGAGTCGATTTCAGAACAGAGTGTGCCTGCATTACAACAGCCCATGATTTCTTCTCTTCTAATGGATTCCTGAATGCACGTGTTAATATCGTGTGAATCAATAAAATGGCACTGCAGCTTTGTGCAAACACGAAGAACGGGCGCTTCTGCGCAAAATACGACGGCAATATTCCTGCGCTGCGCGACGGCAAGACTACTGCAGCTGCTCTTTGGAGGAAACGAATCATAGGTTAAAGGTCACGGGTGAAACAGGTCGTGCTTCCCAACAGTTTTCAGCGAGGGAATTAAGAGAACATCAACGGCAAACAGAAACACACAAACAGATGCCGACACAACAATGCAGCATTTAAAAAGACAACTCACGATGTGATACACAATATTGAGTTCACGCCATGATATCGAACACCATTTTTAAAATGCAACGCTGTGAAAAACAAAACAAGCCATTAGGATATTCTAACGGTTTCCATTAAGATACCATTATGAACCATTTGCTTTTCAATTAAAAACATTTGAGGATTAATCTCCCTTCTGAAAAAAAAAACTATAGAAACCACTAAAGAAGTTGGAATGGGAATTGTATTGGTTTTAATGGAAACTGCATTTGTGTCTAATGGTATGTGATCAATTCTAATGGTGACACATCAAATCCTACTGAAATAACACACTACAAAAGGAGTTTTGTAATGGTTTTAATGGAAAAAGCTATTGGGTTGTAAGGGTTTTCTGATGGAAAGTTTGGAAAACATTGGAATTTCTGTGATGGTTTCTATTAGGTTTCCATGACCTGCTGAAAAAAACATAGAAACTCAACAGAAAACATCAAAGAAATTCTGATGGTTTCCATTAGAATACCATTCAACCCAATAGATACAAATTCTTTTTTGTAGTTTGTTTTGGGAATTATTCCAGTAGGATTTAAGATCCCACCAATAAAATCCATCACATACCAGTAGACACCATTACACCTTCCATTAAAACCGATACAAAGCCCTCTAAAACCATCAAAACCATTACAACTGCAATAATGGTTTCTATTGTTTTTTTTATTCAGCAGGGAAACAATTGAAGATGTTTTAATGGTTTTAAGGACATTTGTACTGGCTTTAATGGAAAATGTAATGGTTCTACTGGTATGTGATGATTTCTATTGGTGGGATGTTTAATCCTAGTGGAATAATAACCAAAACACACTACAAAAAAATATTTTGTAATGGTTTTAATGGAAAAGCTAATGGTTCATAATATCACTTTAATGGAAACCATTGGAATTTCTGTAATGGTTTCAGTTGGGTTTCTATAGTTTGATTTTCCTCAGGGGACAATTTTCAAGAGCACTTTTTTTTGTCGTACAGAATGGAAAACATTGAATCTTCTGTGTGTAGGAATAAAAATGAAACGGTGTGTCACTGAAAGATAAAACTGAATTTGAAAATAAAATGAATTTAACGAACATCTAAAAGCAATAAAAGCACTACATTCAACGAACAGGATGAAACAGACATCATATTTAGTATACAGTGTGTGACCCTACCTGTCATAACCAGGCTCCAAATCTATATATTACAAGCATGATATCAAGACATATTTTGACGGAATATTTACAGTAAATCACAAAAATGACTTCAGCTGGTTTACTGTGTATTGTAGACAGAGAAATAAACTACACGCAAAAATAAACGTGCACAGTTCACACGATCAAGACATCTGCAGTCGGTGTGACTTTCACAGACTGCTGGGAGAAACATTACGTATTTCCCCGATGCTGTATTAAATCAGTGGCCTTGCTCAATTTCCTCGGTCGAAGCAGAACAATTGTGCCATCAGGCTGCTTTCAAATAACTAATGTGGAAGTCCGCTCCAGTTTCACTTTGTCTCGGCCGTGTGCGATTTGACAATGGTCCTCTTACAGCGTCTCGCCTTACGGCCGCTGAGATCGGCTATTATCTGCTGCTGTGTCATCTTTGTTTTCTCTCGCTGTCACACTCAAACTTTTGGGAGCCTGTGGCAATTTGGATTTTGTGGAAGGAGGAGACGGTCACGTCTGTCTGGTATAAGGCCGGAAGGCCTGAATCAATGTCATCCATTTAACAAAGCTGGCAAGCCAGAGAGAAACGCACATTAACGTAAACGATAGAGCCGGTTTCCTTATATGATGGATGGCAGGGTTGGGAAGGAGAGCAGTATAGGATAGAAAATGATAATCACATAAATACTAGGAGATTTCTATCTTTTCTTTCTGTTCTTTTATTTTAAGGGCATTCTGTCATGATTTATTCACCATCAAGTTGTTCTAGATCTGTATACATTTCTTATTTCTGATGAACACAGAGGGAGATATTTGGAAGAATGTTAAATACCAAACAGATTTAGTTGACTCCCATAGTAGGAAAAATACTTTTTTTCATTTTTTCAGAAGACATTTGGAATCTAGGACAGGACGTTCGTGGGGCACTTATTGTGTTTTTTCCTACTATGGGAGTCAACGGGGGCAAAAACTCTCTCTGTGTTTATCAGAACAAAGACATTTATACACATTTGGAACAACTCGAAGGCGAGTAAATGATGACAGAATTTTCATTTTTGGGTGAACCGTCCCTTTAAGTGTCTATGTCACTACAGACATTGTAGCGGTACCATAAACGTGAATAAAGGACAACATGTGCATGAGATGAACTGGTTTAAAGAAAGAAAGGCCATGACGTCTTGCTGGTGACTCATTCATGCAGTGCATCACGCGTCTCTCCACAAAGAGATGAAAACCAAGGTCAAATGCCAATCATCAAACGCAACTGATCAGATAATCGTAAGACCACAAAATAAATCGACTTTAATAAAAGTAGAGAAATGACTTCCTGTATCTTTCGACGTAGACATCAAAGACATGACAACATGGAAAAGTTGCATGACATGCCCTCATTCCCAGAAACCGTGAGCAAAACCATGCGAGGCAAAAATAAATACGACCCAGACAATATTAAATACGGGTTTACTCCCAAATGTTTGAGTGCGGACAAACACGGATTGGTATACAATTTGTGTTGGGCGTTTAAAAACCAAAACCAATCTTTCTATGTCAATAAGCGTGAATATTGTTGGCCGGCCCTCTTCAAAATAAAGGTGCTTCAAAGGTTCTTCACAACTATGCCACAGAAGAACCATCTCTTTCTTACTTTTCTATAATCTGGAGAACCTTTTTTCACCACAAAGAACCTTAAGTGAAACAGAAAGTTCGGATGTTAAAGGCTCTTTATGGAACCATTCAGACAAGATGTCTTCCATAGCATCAAAGAACCTTTTGAAGCACATTTATGTGTGTTCATGACAAAATGAAGACATTCAAAGAACATTATTTTGGTACTTGGTTCAAATACGCAGTCATATCTTATACAATACAATATACACCTTTACTTATACAGCACGATTTAAAACGACCGATGTTAAACATATAAGTGACGGTGAAGCACAGCTTTACAGACAAGAAACCAGAATGAGTCAAATCCATGTTTTGGCAATAAATCAGAGCAATGAGAACGTCTGTCAAAGCGCTTCCTTTAAACTCAACATGCACACAAACCATGTGTGTCCACACACCCTAACATAAACACTCAACACACACCGACCCTACACACACAAATCTTAACGCACGCCTCTCCAAACTCAACTTTCCTCTCCAGCATCCCTAAATTCATCCATCAAAGAAGTCAAAGAAGAGCAGAAACGCAAAACAACTCACCAGCTATAGACACAAATGTGAAAACACCTTATACAACACAGGCACCAGACAGTGTCTGTAAATCTTCCATAAGACAGACGGACACAATGAGAAGCAGACAGACTTACAAACCCGGCCTCCGTTTCCACTGAGTAAAACCGAAATAGTCGATGTGATACTCATCTCCTATCAAACTATGGTGTTTTCTAAATCTCGCTCACATATTGAAATATTTATACAGCCCTTCTTGAACGGGACACTACGCCCTTGATGTCTGCAATGGCACATTACACATTATTATCTTTGTCTACCCACAGTGTGTGAACTAGAATTCCCTTTTCAAAGGCTACAGCCTACACGCACAACATGCACTTGAAAACAGAAACCTTTCACAATCCCATGATTTCAAGTAAATAATGAGCGAAGATCAAATGAGACAAAAGAACACACTTCACCGGGTGTGATGACAAACATGAAAACAGCACACGGCACATGTGCGTGAACAAAGAAAGGTACATTTATCTAATTTAATCTCATTTAATTTCACATGTACATCAAATCAGATTTTTTAAGACAAAATAGCAGATTGCAAAATGCAGTCCATTACATCAATATATATAATATGGTGGAAATGCAAATAAACTCAATTCTGATGTGACTGTATTCGATCTGATTGGTAACTCTTTTACACGTGTGTGTGTGTGTGTGTGTGTGTGCATGTTTATGCTGAAATGATTAAGGATCTTGAAACCGTTTCTGACGCCCAATGTGTGTGAAAGTTAGAAATGTCAGTGAGGTCATTCTCATGCTTATAAAAAAACATCGACCGGTGCTTTGAAAATGTTTGTTTTTCTAAATTAGGCACATGCACACATGTTTAGACCCTTTATAATTTTATAAAATGACAGAATTTATAATCTGTATTTGTTATCTCTTTACACTACTTTAGGAACATTTTCAGAAGTAAATATTGTTTATTCAGCACCTGATGCAGACAAAACTGTCTGTTCAAAAAACATATTTATGAATCATCGCATAATTAACATTTTCACAAACGTATAAAATTGTCCTTCTTTTTTTTTAAACAGTATTTATTTTGCATCAAACGTTGAATCTTTTAATCATTTACTTAGGTGTCCAGTCTGTGGCAGATACATTAAAGACATTGAGGTGAATTTAAGAGGATTTGAATGAGAAAACAAACACTGATCATGAAAATAAATCATATACAGTATTAGTCTTTAATTATATTATATTACATTATGTCAGATCAGGAACTAAAGTGCTAAATGTAAAAACTGCACATTTTCACATCTTTTTAAAAAGCAACTAAAGATCTGTCTTTTTATTTTAAAACCTTCTTTAAATAAAACATCTCTGTATTAGAATTTATTCTATTTGTATTTATGATATTGTGCTGTAAAAAAGTTAATATGACAAGTTGTGAAAATACACCACAATTGTTTTGTTATTAATTTACACAAGTTGCCTAAATCTAAGCCAAACAATCACATGGTGTTCGTGTTTAAAAATAGCCCAATACTTTGAAGTTTTTCAAATAAAACACTGGCATAATTTTATTACAAAATATTAAAATCCAATGAGATGCAAAGTCATCAAATATCCTTTATTAATAAAATGAGGTGAGGAGCCTAACTTACAGTTCAATTTATTGCAGTTCTTATGAAGCAACAGCTCTTATCAATGGCAAATTAATTCTTTAAACATCGACCTTATTGAAATCCCACAGAAAACATCAAACTATTCGGATTTTATGAGTAACTTGCAATGAAAGTCATGAGTTATGGAAACATTGCGTTTATTCACCGCACATCTCCGTGTGTTTATGACCATTATCACGTCGCAATTTCAGAGATTTTTTGAAGTGGTTAAGGTTGGACTTTTGGAAATGAAACTATAATATTAAGAGAGTTTTCTTTGTTTCAAAATGACGAGAAATGACTCATCTGTGTCAATGCGGAGAGCGACCTTTACGTTAAAACAGAGCAGCAGCTTCAGCGTGCGTTTGCCGCCCCCTGTCGGCAAAGTTCTATTACTACTGCCGTTCAAACGTCACATCATCTGACACCAGCTCTCTTTACACACTTGTGTAATCAAAACTAAGCAAATCTGGCTTTCATGAAAGCAAATAAATTCTAAATTAATAGTCATTTCAAATTACTCATCATATTGGTCTTTCATCATCTGCTCGGCTCATCCATCTCTCCGCCTCCACACACATATATTATTCTCTATATTTACCAAGCTAACAACCCCTAAACATCTTTAGTTTATTAGAATGTTAACATAAATGAATGAGTTCAAGAGAACACTGATTTGAAGAGTAAAAGTGACGGTTCATTACTTCTCATAAAAGTCTTGTATTCTGAGTGATCAGCATCTGTCATTGGTTTCTTGTTTTAGTCACGTCTGATTTTAAGCCTGAAGACTTTTGTAAATGTGTGTGGTGGTCACTGTTTGAGTCAAACCTATCGGCCAATCAAAGAAGCAATTTTCACTCTGAGCAAGACAGCCCCCTCGAGTGAGTCGAGATAGACATTCATCTCTGTAATGTACAATAATAACAAATACTACAAAATAATTTAAGCACTTTTAGAGCACATCTGCCAGACTCACAGTTTACGACCGACTTAATAAGGCCATGACAACTTCAATCAAACGACATGATATCACTTACTTATCCCTGATCGATTCCTTACATAAACACATGCACATACGAATATCATCGTGACAAACAGGAGCACGGGTAAATATATAATATGCAATAAATAATGCAAAGAATAAAGACTAAATGTCTAAAGGCTCTTTGTAATATTTTGAGAAAGGTCTGCTTCTCATCATGTTTGTTTTAAGGGATTTTACTCCAAAAATGATTCAGTCATCCTTTATTCAATCGAATGCCAATCCTGTACGACTTCATTTCTTCCACGATAGAAAAAATATTGCAGAACATCAGAGCTGCCAAGCTACAAAAATGACAAAAGTTATCCACACAATTTGTGTGCTTTCCATGTGACATTCATCAGACACTTAATATTTTATACTATTACAGATTTGACTGCACTGACACTGTATTGGACACGAAACTGAATTGATCAGGCAAATAATGACGTTGTTAAATTGTTTTTTATAATTTTATAATTGTGTCACGTCTCCCGTTTATTACAGTGAAGCTGCTTTGAAAAAAATACATAAAATGTATAAAGTGCTATATAAATGTCATCCTTAGGACACCTTCGTGACACCAAATGAAGGTAAAATCCCTAAAACTAACTAAAACTATAATTAATATTAATAGTTAATATTATAATATTAAACTAATCTTGTTTTATTTCTATCAATCATAAGTTTATTGTAAGATTCACAATTTATATGAATTATCCACCTTGTGAAATAGTTTTGTATTCTTGTGAGATGAGGCCTAAAAATCCCAGTTCGAGAGCATTCAGACTTTATTAGGAAACAAAACATGTTCAAGGTTCTGTCCTAAACAACTCCTTTTGTGTTTAATAAAAGAAACTAAATCATACAGATTTTTGGCAAGTAAATGACTTTCATTTTTTGGATGAACTTCAATTTAACCATGATGAGAATAAACGACATGGTTTTGTTCGTTACTCTGTAGTCTATTTCTAGTGAAAGCTAATAAGCCGCAAACCTAAAAAAAAGATGCAGTGATATGCATTTATAATCTGCAATCTTGTAAATGTGCAGAGCTGACTAAAAGCAGTAAAGTCAGAGGACCGTGCACATCTCTACTGAGCATCTGACATCACGCGGCCCTGAAAAAAAATGTGCTGAATCTTACTACTAAAGGAGACACCTGTTAAAATGACTACACCATTTCACAAACACTGCACGATTCGTAATTCGGTTAGTTGGGTATGACGGTAAATCGAAGCGAAACCAAGCTCGGATGATCAAATAGGCAATTTGAGAGTCATTTGACACCTGATTCTACTCAAACAACTGATACTCGTCCTTTTCCTGTGACATTAACGCCAGCTCAACGTCACCTTTACCAGAAATCATAACAACTCCAAAACTATATTAAAAAAAGTTTAAAACGTCACCTTACAATAAAACCTCAGCAGATTCTGACAATGTCATTATGTGTAAGAAAAAATGATTACATAAGAAAATAAATGTCAACTGTGGCTATCAAATATATTTTTTAAAGGATAATCCACACAGACACGCAAATTTTGTCAAGTTCTGATGAACACTAGAAAGAAATTTGGAAGAATGTACCAGCTAACATTTCAGGGCCCCATTGACTCTCATAGTAGGACAAATCAAAATGGAAGTCAAAGCTGCACCAGAACTGTTTGCTTTCCTACATTTCTCAAAATATCTTAACAGAACAGAAAAATGATACAATGATGTCCCAGAAATATCAGTTGCCAACTTTCTTCCAAATATCTTTATTTGTGTTCGTCAGAACTCGAGGGTGAGTAAATAATGACAGAATTCGTCTTTCTCTGTGATTTGATTGGTTGTGCAAAAACAGATCTTGCATTTGAAATGAGTTTGAAGGGGAGGAGTTTACCGATGCTCCGCCCTAGCCGTCTAACATACGTCATTTGAGATGGAGAATCATTTCAGGGCGGAAGTGCGTTTTAAAAATGTAATTAAAGGTAATGAGGGCACACCATTTCTAAAAAGAGAGTGACCCACATTGATCAACTATTAACAATAAACGCTGAAATATTACATGAAAATGAATTGCAAATTTTTATTTCACTTTTAGAGATTATTTTACATTTAATTTGAATAATTGAGTCCTTATTTTGTGTGATATTGAACAGAAATCGTCATAGTATAATATCAAAAGTTACTCAATTATGGTCACCAAATGACGTGTGCATCATCTAGAATGTGAGGTCGATGAAAAAAATGACGTGGTCCTTTATCTCGAGTGAAAACACAAATACACTTACACCCTAACATTTATACTAAAGTCATCTTTATCTATCATTTCTTCTTCAGTATTTACATCAGCAAACATGACAACATAAAAGTAAATAAGTTCAAGTCACACATACAGCACTACTTTCGAGAATGCAAGATGCGCCGCAGAGAACGAAAAATGGCGCGTATCATTTTTCATGACAAATGTTAAGCATTAATTTCAGAAAGTACACCTGCATTAACACCTCCACCACCACTGAGAAACAACAACAGTGCTACATCATCTCAAAAGATGTAAAGACAACCCTGCATACATGTCAATGCATACATCAAAATATATATCTTACCCCCTCGGCCATTCGGTCAGAAAAACAAAAATGCATTCAACAAAAGCTGCTTCTCACTACACAGTTGAAACTCTATTGTTTAACTCTGTCAGGCTTTAAGAAAGTTACCGCGCTCTAGATCAAGATTAACAACTAATTACATTTTTCTAGTTTCTTTTTTTTTGCTGGGTAAGATTGCTGAGTCATATATGTCATAGCAGCCCACACACACCCCCACGCAATGCCTCGCTGCATCATGGTCCCTGGAGCCGGCGGTTTACGCCATCACATGTGACGTTCTGCACTTACTGTAAATGGTTCACTAGTGTGGGGTACATGCCTTCATAAAGGGCTTATTTTACCACGCTGATATGAAAACAAAACCTTCTCGCATGTCTGCAACACGGCATGTGTTTGGTGGAACTAGTTACTAATTATTTACAGTAATTTAATCACATTTCTCTTGAAAAAGTAAAGTGAGGGATTATTTTCATTTTTTCTGTGGTTCAATTACTTTTGATGTAATTCATCTAAATACTTTGTGTAATATATGTGTGTCAATAGTGGAATTGGCATTTTAATCTGTGTTTTAATGTGTAATTCTCAGATTTGTAATACTTTGGTCAGTTATTAAGACTATAGTTTTACACAATTTATTTGAATTAATTTAATGGGCTGTTTTGTGTCTATGCTTGATTAACTCAACTAATCAAGGTTGATAGGATGTAGAAAGTAATAAGTAATTAAATACTTTTTGGAGAGAGTCATTTGTACCGTAATCTCATTACACTATTGAATATGTCATTAGTAACTAAGTAAGTTGCCCAACACTGCTCACGACTCATTGTATGTGAGTGACAGACAGTTCTTGACTCTCTTTTTGATGCGAACGTTCTTAGACATCTTTAGAGAAGCTCATTTTAACTGGAAGATTTAAAGTCAAAAATCATTTGGATATTAAGTAAAGATCATGTTCCATGAAGATATTTTGTACATTTCCTACCTTAAATATATAAAAACTTTATTTTTTGAGTTGATGGCTCACTACAGTGTCTATGATAAACAACTTCAAAGGCAATTTTCTCATTATTTTGATTCTTCCACACCCTCAGATTCCAGAGTTTTAAACAGTTGTATCTCCGTCAGATATGATCATATCCTAACAACCCCATAGATAGCTTACATATTCAGCCTTCAGATGATGTCAAATCTAAATAAAAAAAGACCCATAAGACAGATTTTGTTGTCCAGGGTCACAATTGTGGTTTTAATACAAACACTACAGTTAAACTACGGTAACAGTAGTAAAACCATAATAAGGGAATTATTTGGATATAAATAATATTGGCCCTGTTGAAAAAAACAGCATATGCTGGTTTGGTTGGTTTTGATGCTGGTTTGCTGCTCTTTGCTGGTTTAAGCTGATCTGTGCTGGTTTAAACTGGTCATGTGCTGGTTTAAACTGGTCATGTGCTGGTTTAAACTGGTCATGTGCTGGTTTAAACTGGTCATGCGCTGGTTTAAACTGGTCATGTGCTGGTTTAAGCTGGTCATGTGCTGGTTTAAGCTGGTCATGTGCTGGTTTAAGCTGGTCTGTGCTGGTTTAAGCTGGTCATGTGCTGGCTTAAACTGGTCTGTGCTGGTTTAAGCTTGTCTGTGCTGGTGATGTGCTGGTCCAAAACATACCCAACACAGCATATGCTGCTTTTTCAACAGGGGTGTTTGTATAAAGCAGGTTGTCAAACAAACAGTTTGCATGTTAGCGTTAGCTCCCAGCTAAAGGATTTTGCTTTTCTTTAATGTTCATACATTGGTGTGACAGCATTGGCACTTCCATTCATTTGAATGCGAATGATAAAAATCGAAATAGAAAAAGTATTCCGCAGTGCATAAGGTTGGGTAACAATGCCAAAAAGCATGCAAGAACGCAAACTGTTAAAGTATAGTTCACCCAACAATTAAAATGATGTCATGATTTACATGAACATTATTAAGGTTGTTTCAAATCTGTATAAATTACTTTATTCTGTTGGACATAAAGAAAGATATTTGGAGAAATGTTCCGTTTTCAATTCTCGAACATCATTCACTACCATAGTTGGTTCTGTTTAACACAAAATTAGATCATTTGACGAATTTGGGGAAACAAACAGTTCTGGGGGACCTTTGACTACCATTTCATTTTTCCTCCTATGGTAGTTGATGAGGTCGCAGAACTGAAAACTGCTTCCAAATATCTTCCAAAAAAAGTCACTTATATAGGTTAGAAAGACATGACGGTGCGTAAATGATGAAAGAATTTTTGGGTGAACTGTCCCTTTAAAACCCAGCGGAGATGAATATTCCGCATGAGCACATCTGGCACACTTTGTGATGCATTGAGTCTAATCCTGTGGATGGTTTAGAACAGACAGCGTGTGAACTGGTATGCGGCCAGCGTGAGCATGCGCTCCTGCCTACAGTCAAGCTAAGCATAGAGCAGAAGGGGCTGTTTATTCCCACGCTAGATCTGAAGGGTCTCTGGGAAAAACAGGAGGTCACATTGATTTCCTTTTTCATCCCGGAGACAATTAACTCCAGGACGTACAACACTGACTCATCAAGGCTAGCAAGAGGATAAACGTACACTGTTTTTACACCACCAAGTTCACACTTATAAAATGAAGTGAAGTATTAATAAAGCACGACTCCACAGTATCCCAGTTTTTGGGCTGATTATCATTTATACAATTGTTAAACTTACAGCTACTGTGGTGAGGTCATGGTACATTTGTGGTGTCAAACATATCACCTATTTTTTCTACTATAGTTAAACCAAAGTTCATTTTTCTAAGGGATGAGTCGAACCAGAAAATGCTGTTATTCCTAAAATGTCATTTTATTTGCAGTGCAATGAACTCAATCATTCAGAACCATACGCCACAAAATAAAATGCTGTCGATAAATGATTCAAGCAAAATCAGATTAGAAGTTGTAACGTCAACCAGAAGCGAATATCACAAACACACTGTGATTCTTGATCATAACAACTATCGTAATGAAATCATTGTTTCGATGACACAAATAGAAGCGTCGCTCTGATTTGGCCCGTATTGAAAGCAAATATTGGAACATATGTGTTCATATCAGCAAAAAGTATTTTACTACACCAAAGTGTTTTGATGTATGAATTCAAAAAGATTTATCAATCCTAAATATCCATTTGGGTAGATATCCTCCTGGATAAAAGTAATTTCGTCCGTCGATCTTTCAGGCACAATGTATCAGGTTATAGATCAAACAAGATGCAGAACACATTCAAAGTGATGTCACACAGAGCCCATCACCTGACCCAACATTCTTCTGCACCACACCAGCAGCTGTACGTCATCTGCTTCTCCCATTCAAAGCCCACCGGCACGCCGTAAATATTGATCAGATATTGACTTACCATTCACCGGCTCTCCTGACGGCCGCCCGCTCAGCACTGAACAATACCAGAACAGCAGAAAGAAAGGAAAGCAATACTTTCCTCCCCCTCACAAACACACCCATCTCACAGGCTCACAGGGATGCAGATGACTCAAAGAGCCGAGGAGAACCAAAGGCCAACGGTACGGAACGTTTCATGACGCTGAGTCACCAAACCACAACTTCCTCTCCCCCGCATGCCTCTATGGGCTGCTCAGATGACTGGTCAAGTTCCCATAGAGCCGCACAGGAGGGTGGAGAGGGGGACGCACGCTGACCCCTGAGAGATAGCCAAGAATGTGTGTGTGTGTGTGGGGGAGAGATAAAACGAAATGAAACCAATGTGTGTCACAGATGCTTCAATTTTACATAAAGAAATAGTTACGGCTGATTTTAAGGTCGGGGGTCTGTGGGGTGGTGAGGGTCTCCACTTCAACACCATGTTCAGTGTTCTAAACAATGTTGTCTTTTAACTTTTCTTAAATATGCCAAAGCAGTTGAAACTGACAGATTAGCAGGTAAACTGTCAGCTTTATAAAGTACAAACTATCACATTGCATTTGAAAAATATGGTTTCCCTATTTAAAATAATTGAGCATCAATGATCCCCATCAAAACATACTACAGTATAGTATACTTTGGCATTCACTAAGGCAAACTTCAGTGTAATACATTTTATTATTGTATACTATGGCATAAGTATAATTAAAGCGTGTCTTTCTTCAAAAAAATGGCCGCACAAATCATTGTGAAGGGTTTTTATGATCTAGTTACATTTTAAGGTAAAGTACCCTTTTGATTTTGTTAATATTTTAAATTAGCTTTTTTTATGTGTTAATTTTAGTTAAAGTTTTAGCAATCTGGGTATATGATTTTGTCATTTTTTTGGTTAATTTTTAATGTTGCTAAATAAGATTAATTAATTTGTATTTTATTTTTATTTTAGTTTATAGTTATTAATTTTACTGCTTTAAAATTAATTCAGTTTATTTTTGATGCAACATTTAAGTTTTTCCCCCCAAAAAGGAGGTCAATATTTTATTTGATTTCAATTCAGGAACGTTTTTAAAGTTTTAATTTTAGTAGACCAAAATAACGTCATTTATATGCAATGTCTAAACTTTAAACACGGCTCCTTAACCCCATTGTTCCGAAATTCAATTTGCTAAATTAGCTTTTACATGTATGGTTTTGGCAGATGGTTTTGGAAACCATTGCATAATAACTGTAGTATAAATAGCTATATTATTAGACATCTGCCGAACACAAACCGATGAGTAGAAATGATGTCTCCTTTTAAAGGGGATGGGCTGCTGTGACCCCCCAGATCACTCTTTCACATCACCTGTGCCACCGTCCAAAGGGGAAACATGCTAGCTTCACCTTATCAACCGTTTAGCAGCTTCCTGGCAACCGCCAAAATAATTCAGTATCGCTCCAGTGACTTTTGCACAGACAAGTACTAATCTATACTAAACACATATTAAACCTTTTGAGCTCTGAAGATAACCTACATATGACATCAAAAACATTAAACAAATACTGTAGTGTATATATTATCATTTTTACTATGATAAAAAGCAGTATTACAACTGTAATTACTTGTGATGAATAAATAAACTGTAGAGTTGTAAATACTGTAGTGTACTGTTGTATTAACATAGTAGAGTTCAAAACCTTACTTTACAACAGGAAGATTTAAAGCACCGCAGTGTTTGGTTTGGAAAAGAACCTCAATTTACTAAAGTTAGGTTTAAAACACTTAAGTTTCACTACAATTTACAACAGTAAACACTAAAGTACACTTTGCTGTGGTTTTGCATAAAACTACTTTCCAATAATTAAAGTTTTCCATTATTTTAATCCAAATTAAAACACTTTGACTTTTGTGAGACTCAAAATGAGCAAGAAGAGACTGTCATTAGCACAGCAACACTACAAAAAATGACATTCTTCCTTCACATATTTGTCTTGTTTTCTAGTAAAAATATTTAAAACGTTTTAAATTACGATTCATTTACATAACAAGAATAGTGACTAAAGATATCTAGTCTTGTTTTATAAAAGAAAATATATGAACTAGGCAAGTTAATGCTTAAAACTAAATTATAGACAGTAAGTTACTAGCAAAGCTGCAGAGAAATTACAGCAATGTTTTACCTAACATTCCACAGTATTTTCTCATGCAGGTAATGCAAATATATTTGATGCATCACAACAAACGTTAGAAAAGTACCCAAGTATGCAACTTCTACAGTACTTCTGATTTGGCACTGGATCTACAGTATTTCAAGCTAATTCAATACAAAACTACTTTATAAACCAAACCGACACAAGTTCAAACATTTCTTCTGAAGTGAAATCTGCACCTGAAGTGAACCACGTCAGAGAAAAGAAAAGTAGTCCTGATAAAGGTCTTCTATATATGAACATGCACATTTTGAGCTTTGCAATAGCGAATACTGTATGACTCATTATGATGTGGATTCTTCGCCCCCTCGATGAGTAGATCATCTCTGTTTCAGTTTTACATCATCACCAAGTGACACGCCAGAGTCATTTAGGGTCATATGTGAACTTTTACAGAACACATTTGCATCACTCCATCGTGCCACAAGACTACAAACTGGATTTAACAACCTGTCAGTGTTCTGAAGGACAGATCATCAAAGAGAAGATGCCTTCATGTCATTTCAAACCCTTCTTCTGCAGAACACAAATAAAGAGATCTTGAAGAACGCGAACAACATTGAGCCCCATTGACTTCCATTGTGTGAACACAAAACCAAAGAGACATTTCTCAAAATACCTTCTTTTGTGTTCCACTGAACAAGGAGTTAATATACAGGGTAAGAATGACACGATGGTGAATACACGGCGCACTATTTCCAGCCAATTAATTTTTTTAACATAAATAGAAAGATGTAAAATCATCGTAAAAAAACACTTGATTTTGACTTGTTTTAGCCTCTGTCTTATCATTTGAATTCATTTAAAGGAGAAGTTCACTTTCAAAATACATTCGAATGATAATTTACTCACCCTCATGTCATCCAAGATGTTTATGTGTTTGTTTCTTTAGTGGAAAAGAAATGAAGGTTTTTGATGAAAACATTCTAGTTTTTTTCTCCATATAGTGACTTTAATGGACTCTAAACGGTTGAAGGTCAAAATGACAGTTTCAGTGCAGATCAAAGGACTTCAAACCATACCAGACCATGAATAAAGGTCTTATCTAGAGAAACCATCGGTCCTTTTCTAAAAACAAAAGTGTTTGCTTTATAAACACAAATACTTCCCCTGCTCTGTTCTGCAATGCACGTTCATGAATTCACAATATACGTAATTACGTTGAGAAGGTCACGCTTGACTTAGGCGGAAGTACAGAGTCAGTGTTTACAAGTTGAACGTGCAAGTTTTCAACGTTATTACGCATTACGTGAAGTCATGAACGCACATCGCAGAACACAGCAAGGTGAGAATTTGTGTTTATAAAGCAAATCATTTTTTATTTTTAATGAGCGATGGTTTCTCTAGATAAGACCTTTATTCATGGTCTGGTATGGTTTAAAGCCCTTTGAAGGTGCACTGAAACTGTCATTCAACCATTTGGAGTCCATTGAAGTCACTATATGGAGAGAAAACCTAGAATGTTTTCAACAAAAACCTTCATTTCTTTTCCACTAAAGAAACAAACACATAAATGGTGGGTGAGTAAAGTATCATGAGGGTGAGTCAAGTATCATGAACATCTATTGTGAAAGTGAACTTCTCCTTTAAGTCACCTTGAGGCCCTGTGAAAGTTTTTGTCGAGGCCCTCTAGTGGTTAACAGACACAGCCCAATGAAAAGAAGATGAGCCGATACATCTAAAGTGAGTCGTTTCTGAGGCACTTGAATAACAAATGACACACTTCCCCTTCACCAAACACATACTACAGGAGGACGGCATCTTTCCAGAAAGTGTTTAGCATTTCACACTTCAGACGTCACACCTGCGCTAAACACCCAACAACCAACCTCTCACAGCTTAGCTGCTAAATGCTTTTAAAAGTTCGAAAAATGAAACTGGAACGTGTTGTGGTGAATATACAGAGCGGCAGGAACCCAACACCATTTGCATCACAAAACAGGGTGAGAAGGTGAGATTGAATTTTACTGTTCCTCCTCGTCTCTCTGCACGGCCCGAGACAGCGTCACCTGCCTCCATCACGCAAATCATTTGCATGCAGAAAAATGCCTGGAAAGCCATCTTCATTTTTATTGAAAGTCACGCCCCCTTGTTCCGCGTGCAGCTGCGTCTCTGTGAGAACTCTCTCCGCACGCATTCTCACTGGATGTGATCCGTCACCCTCACAAAACACCTGATCAATATTCTCCTGTTACACGCTCACTGGGGACAGGGCATCCCATCAACGCCTGAGAGCAGCCTGTCAAACACAAAAGACCTTTAAAGACGTTGAATAATCATTTGAGAAAGCTCACACGACCGGTGCGTTTAATCCTGCGCATTTCTATAGACTGAAGGGAAGGCTTGTCGCTATTGTTTGACACGCCGAGATGATGATTCCTGGAGTTTGTATTCTGCCCTGTTAAGAAAATAGTAAAAGTTTGATAGTAAAAGGTTCTTGGCAGACTGATAATCATTCGTATTGCCATACTAGATGCACTAAATTATTGCTATTTTGGTTAAACCATGGTTGCTTAATATGTTTGACGAGAAATAGTAAAGATTAACTTAAACGTAGGTTAACCCACATCAAAAAAAATTTGTATACTTTAGTATTTACTATAAAGTAATTACTACGGAAATTTAAGTGTGCTTTTAATCTACACTACAGTATGCTGAAGCTGTGCATTGTAGTAAATACTAGTATAGGCTACTTTAATCTTTAATACGATAAGGTTTAAAACACTTTGACATCTGGGAAGCTCTTATCATGTCAAACCTGTATGAGTTTCTTTCTTACGCAGAACACAAAAGAAGATATTTTGAAAAATGTTGTCAACCAAACCGTGATGGCAGCCATTCACTTGTATTGGTTTTGTGTCCATACAATAGAAGTCGATGGGTGGCACCGCTGTTCGGTTATAGACATTCCTCAAAATATCTTCTGTTTTATTCTGCAGAAGAAAGAAAACCATACCGGTTGAAAGAGGATGAGTAAATGAGAACCAAATTCTCCTTTTTGGGTGAACCGTCACTTTAAATAAAAATTATGTTCATTGAAAAAAAAAACATTGTAGCCAGCACAATGATATCTACTCTATACTTCTCAGCCGATTTCAAAGGTTAAGAAGACAACACACAAGAAGAGATTTAATGATCCACAAACATCCACATTTCACTTACTTTAAATATATTACTTTAAGAGTGTCTCCACAACTGTTAACCTTAAACTAATTTGTATCTTGTTAAGCCTACTATTCTTAATAAAAGTGGATAGCATGGGAACTATTGAGAATACAAATAACTATACGAAGGTTTTAGTACTAAAGGTTGAGGCTACACCACTGAAATTGATAGAAAATTTGAAAACGTTCAGCATTTACCAAAGAAAAAAACGCAGGTCGCCGATTACCATTGTGTATATAGCGCAGTCTTGCCCGGTCCAATATGGCGGCGCACTTGCTTGACACGTCGTACAAGTTAAGCTCATTTATTACTTGTCATTTAAGTCTTATTTTAAATAATTAGGTATTTTTTAATGTTACTACAGAAACATTGTTCAGTCTGTAGATGACTTGCTTAAACAATAAACACTTGGGAACTGACACGTATTCCTCAGTATAAATACACATCACAGGCAGTTTAAAAACTCATGAAATGAACACTCACTGCGAACACTTTGATCAAGAAGTGAATTATGAACTGAAGAATGAACTGATAACATACAACAATGCATTTAAAGCGCCATCTGAAGGATTGATTAGAAAGGAACTCGTTTCTAATGACGCCATTTGACTCGCAGGTCAGGTGGGTTAAAGGTCACCATCCTGAATGCCGTACATCAGTAATGTTGGAAATGCTGCCACCTTGTGGATCAATGAAAAATCACCAGATAGCTCCTGTAGGACTAATCCACGCAACACTGATGTTATTTGTTGGACAAAATCACTAGACAATATATATATATATATATCCATTTTTGTTTGGGCATTAATTTAAAACACATATTTTAACAAAATAACTACATGTATGTATAAAAACTACAAACGGAACTAACAAGATTAGATGAAAAATGAAAAATAATGCAGGACATTCAATCTTAATGCAGAAAAATGTAATGTTGCATGTAATATATTACTCCAATCTCTAATCCTTTTTCTAATGTACGTAGGATACTGTGTTTATAAATTAAACTTTTTACACAACTTACTCAGGTTTGGCGAATCTGTCAAAAAGATGGTGGTTTAACTCCACTGATTTTGTTTTTAGACAATGTAATTTTGACAGTAAATGGTGTAAATTAATGAATTCTCCCCCTCAGATAAAGTATGAATCAGTGTATTTAAAATGTCCACTAGATGGCACACTAGGCTAAGAGAAACACGTGGCCAAGTTCACAGCACATTACGGCTGTTATTTTACTCACCGCATCGGTTTCTCATATTTATCCATCGCTAAGTATCGTTTTATAGTATTTCCTTATCTTTCCGAGTCTAACAGATCATAAAGACAAATCATGCCTAGTGATTTTGTGGTTTCGCTCTCACACAGTCAAACATGGAGCTAAAGATGAATCTCATCAAAGTTTGAATTACAAGGCGTTATGTGAATCCATGTAACCACCAGAATACTGCAAAATGTCTCCTATCTGAGTACAGTCATTTCAAACCCATCTAAAGCAGAACAATAGAGTAGACACGGACTTTTTATCAATGTAAGTTTCAATGTCACCACTTCCGTCTCTCTACGGCCACCAGTAACAGGTTTTACTGGAAACCAAAGTTGCCTAACTAAAACTAGAAGTGGGGGCAGCGTAAAAGACAAATGTGAACATGGTGCCTTCCATCCCCATAAATAACTGGATTTTCTTCGCTTCAGACAATAAGCAGCATAACAAAAACACAGAGTCACCTTAATGGCCTACTTGGAAATGGAGACACATTGGTGCTGTTTACTGAATTTTAACTTGCCTAAATTAACATGGTTGTCTAAATAGATCATGTTTCCAAAAATCCATCCTAAAACTACAAGCATGTTAGTGTTTAATAGTGGTCCACTCATTATTTGTGTTTCAAAACTTTGTGCGGTCCTTCCTGGTAGTCACACTGTTAACTACAATGAATTGAACAACTGTAGTCTATACTTTAGTCAATTTTGATATTTGGGGGTCATGTGTGTTAAAAACAATAGAAATCAACTGCTAGGACTTTATTTTACGGTCCTGTTTTACACCGGTGTGTACTTCCAAGACCCACAGCCTACCAGGCCTGTGTGGTTGGCAGACTGTGCAGCATAAGTACACTTAAAAGTGCACACATGCTGTACAAAAAGTGCATACAATCTCCTCTATAGTCATAAACTTGTCTACATTTTAACTGTTCACGTGCATGAAAACAAAAAAGGTTAAAGTTAAAAAATAGTTGATATCTAGTTCGTAAAAACCAAGTGGGCGTTCATACAGGACGCGTCACATCGCGAGGCGCTCCGCTGACGGGATCTGCGTCTGTCATCAAAACATCGCGAGATCGACGTACTTCAACGTCACAGTCCGATGGTGTCTGCGCATCGCAGCGCCGAGCGCAGTTGTCGAACACACCTCCTTACTACGTGACTCTACACAGACGCTGGTAACCGCAGCACGAGCCTCTCATAACGGGTCAAACGCGAATGCTCGGATCGGAAATGCTCTTTATTTTTAAACAGGGAACAAAAATGACGTTTGATGCGAAGCGTTTATATTATTTCTTCTGCTTCGCTCCACACGGCGCATATCACGCAGTACGCTCGTGCGTTGCCATATGCAGATCTCTACGCAACCCGCGCGCACACATATATTCCAATTAAGTGTCTTTTCTGAAGAGGAACAGGAAGTGAGAAGCACTATCTCATGCTTCCACCGCAGGCTTCCTCTTATCTTCACCGAGCGCCCAATACGATTAAAAATGACCCGTAAGAGCTCATCTAACGCGTTTCTTTGCTTTTCAGTGAATGACAGTGTGATGTTTCGCGTAATATGCAGAGAGTGAATGCGCAGAGTACAGATCTAATACTGAGGTCTCGCGCTTCAGCTGTCCGTTCAAATTGTGACTCATTTCTATACGAGAGCAGATGAGTGCGCCTCACAGTAAGAGTTTCAGACATTAAATAGAATGCAAAGTTATGCCAAAGCAAGCTATTATGACATATTAAAAATATAAATGCTTCATGTTGACAACAGTGCATTTCAAGCGCAGTTTTAGTGTGACTTACCCAGAGACTCGAGCTGCGCTTGTGCGCAAGTTACCAAGGGACTTTGGAGAGTCTGCGCAAATGCGCACGGGCAAGTTCCTCTGTGAATATTCAAAAAGCGCCCTTCTTTATCGCTTTCCCTCCTTTGAAATCACGCACGTTCTTCACTTGACTCATTCATGTGGAGTCACAGGTCCGCAGACAGACTTTCTCTTGAGCTCTCTTGGCGACGCCCACTTCATCCGAAACGCGATTCAAATGCTCTCTGCAGATTGTGAATGAACGGTCGCAGTCAACGCCTTGACAACAGTGACTTCAGTTTCCTGACTCCTATCATCGGTTTGAAAACTCCACGGCGCGTTTGAAGTCAATGAGCGCATTGTGGTGTGCGCCAGACAGTGCGCAGTTTCGGGGTTAAGTGTCCTGCATTAAACTTTCAAAGACTTTTCAAATATAAACAAGAGGAAATGCACACCAGCATTGGTTAAGTCAACAGTGGATGGGTGAATCATTGACAGCTCGATCTAGAACATTTTTAGATTTGTGGGATTCGGCTCGAGCAAAAAGATCTTTATAAGAAAAAGCTACCGGTCTGATCATCTACAATGACTTGATCTCGAAGTTAAACATTCCCAGGTCTGCTTTTGTTCAGTATTATTCTCAACCAGGTGGGAGGAAAATGATTTCAAAGAATTTGGGTGTGTATGGGAATCTCAAGCGCGGCTCTCCAGGGAAGGCCTGTTCCTGCTTGCTTTGAACGCTTGTCAATTAAAGTCAAGGTCACGGGGGAGAATGACCTACACGGTTGAACGTGACTGCATTGTGATGTCACAGCAGAACAAAGAGAAGTCCTTGAAACGCTCGCCGTCCTGATATGACTAATCGAGCCAAATATAGACGTGGGTTTGTAGATCTGGGGGATGTCCGATGGCGTTTGAACAGGGCATGTTTCGTTGCGTCAGACGTGACTCGTGGCGAACACACAAAAATGTCAAATATGAAACTTGTTTCGAAGCTAAACACGATGGAGATCTGACCGCCCTTTTCCTCATAGTTGCACGACATCATTGTTCACATTCCAAACATTCTCATATCCGCTCTCTGCGACATACCAAAGTATAGGTACTACGAGCATATGAGGTATTATGAGCGACAGTCATAATAATACACAACCTGAGCACCACTGAAGAAAGTGTGCAGATCCTTTTGATAACAAAATGAATCTTCTTGTGACGTCTACGGCTGCACAGATGGTTAACAGATCTAATGGCGTAATGAGAAGCGTCAGCCGACAGGAATGTCCAGACATGTGAGCAGAGGTTATTTCAGGTCACTTTCTTCTGTCGGAGCGGTACGTCTTTATACACGGCCTCCCAGCGGTCCCGTGTTTATCTGGAGCGATGGTTAACTGTGGTGTAACTATACCACACACAAAGTTTGATGCGATCAAACAGCACGGCCAGAATCAGATCAAAAGTGTTTGGAAACATGAACATGTCCGAATGTAACTGCACCGAGAACAGAATAATTCAACAAATTCAATTTTGACTCATGATGCGAGTCCATCAGTTTTCCTCGTACACTTTCTAAACCTGGTCGACTTTCATTCCTCAGCAGCACACAAAAGAACACACCGTGAAGAACGCTGATAACCAAACTGCACATGAACACAAGACATTTCTCAAAATGTGCTCCAAAGAGGAAAACCACGCGAGGGGAACAAATTAAGACAAGTTTCATTTTTGGCTGAACTGTCAGAAAAAACCCTCGTGATTTTCACGTATGTCGACTTGACAAAGTTCATATCACTTCAGATTTTGAAATCGCACAACAGAACTTTCACTTCAGTGTGGTTTGGTTCACTAAAATAGTCACAGGAATAGAAAGCCGTATTCAAAGCGCAGAACATCGACGTGGCTATTCAAATAGTGTGGTATGTGAGAGGGTGTGTGTCTGTGTGCGCTCGTGTTTTCCTGGCAAAGGGATGGTATTCATTTATAGAGGAATGCTCGAGTGATCCTTGTTTTGCTGAACTACAGTAAATAAAGCAACGGACAGTGAGAGAAAATGCCAGCGATGTCTGATGATGTTTCGGGAGTTTGTTAGGGCGTTATCTTTAATGCCTTCCTCGAAAATCGAGACAATAAATGAAGACACATTTTTTTATCAAAACATTCCTCAGGTTACATTTATTGACTGCATTATCATAAGTACAAATATAGATACAAACTATTTACATTTGAGCGGTGATCCGTCCAAAGAGCGGCATCCCGTTTCACTTCGTAGCTTCCAAAGATCCCAGATCTGATGATTATTTTACGTAATACATCTTAAAATTCGATAGAAAGGGAGGTCACACCAGGCGAGAGCAAGACGCAGCGCTGACCACGGCGTGCCCGATCAGAAGAGATCCGTCTGAACTCCAGACCCGTGATTCTGCAGAAGCAGCGGACTCAAACGCAGCAGAGCACGTACAGGAACACCCAACTGACTGCTCTTCAGGAGCAACTCTGGGAAACAAGAACATCCTGAACACAGGAGGGAGAAAAACCACGTCAGGAGAGAACGTTCAGGACAGAAGATGCTGATTTTTTTTTTTTTTAGACTTCTGCTTTATATAGATTTGCATAAATGTTGTTTGAGATCACGACACAAGTTTGTAAGGCTGTTAAAAACCAGCGATTGTACCTTCAAGATCAGAGGTCATAATATTTCTGAGGCTGGGGATGGAATGATAGACCAGGAAGCAGGCCAGCATGTTGACATCGCTGCCGTCGTTTATCGGCTCTCCTCTCAAGTATGCCTGCAGAACC
Source organism: Triplophysa tibetana (assembly GCA_008369825.1). Classification (NCBI taxonomy): domain Eukaryota; kingdom Metazoa; phylum Chordata; class Actinopteri; order Cypriniformes; family Nemacheilidae; genus Triplophysa; species Triplophysa tibetana. The sequence continues at coordinate 23,202,442 of CM017900.1, read as the reverse complement.
TGACTGTTCTCTGTGTGTGAAAGAGACAACACGACACGTCAAAGTTGATTTCAACTTTTTAGATAAACACAGACGGTGTGCACAAGTGACCAAAAGTGATGTCATAGATGTCTTCACCCTGTCGTTAAACATGTTTAGAAAGATGTTTTATGCTGTTGTGTAGTGAAGATCAAGTTGATATGGCGAAAAATAACAAATCTTAAGGAGTCAGAATTGTACTCGATGTTTGCGCACGACTCTTTAGAAATATTTATAGACCAGCATGTAGAAATCATTGGATTGCTGATGTTGTGTCTCACCACAGATCCAGCGGTCCAGAGCTCGGTCCGCGGCGCTCTTCATGACGGGCAGAAACTCGGACGTGAGCAGCAGACCGCGGCCGTGAGCGTCTCGGAGCCTCTGCTGTAGAACTCTGCTCTCACACACTTCCAGAACCAGCTTCATCTGCCAAAGACTGAAGGTCTCCAACAGATCGGCCCGTTCCAGGGTGTGCACGGCCTACGGACACATGCATGAATGTTCATTCCACTGAAATAAAATCGTATTCATAGTTTGTTTTTAGTGTCGCTGTAGGGACTGTGGTTAGGTTTGGTGTGTTCACAAGATGTTTATAAAGATACTTGTTCCAAACCTGGGCGTGCTGCCTACCTCATATTTACTCTTTAAACAGCAGCACAACAGACTTTATAAACTGATGGTGGTCAGAAAAATGTGTGACTGGGGATTTTTTAGTGTTGGGTCGGTTTCTTTGCTCTGTTTGTGCCAAAAGCTTCACAATGTTGGTGGTGTGAATCCGAGACTATTCCAAAGAAACGTGTTACGCTGTGTCTATACCGGACGCACCACGACATTTTTTATTATTATAATGAGTTCTAGTGCGTTTTATAATCCTTTGTCGCGGCACGATTCAAGTGTAGACACGGTGTTAGCATTAGCGTTAAAACCCGTGTGCGATTTAAAAGAATGGTTCATCCAAATATGGAAACGTCAAAAAAATTCACTCATGTGGATTTAAACCTGTATCTCTGACTCTTTCGGAAGACAAAAGAAGATATTTTGAGAAATGTCTCTGTGGTTTTGTGTTCATACATTGGAAGTCAATGGGGTTCAGTGTTGCTTGGTTGTCAACATTCTTCAAAATATCTTCTATTGTGTTTTGCTAAAAAAAAAGCCATTCAGGTTTGGAATGAACGTTTTTGAGTGATCTCTGCTTGGACAGCACCTCAAAAGAGAGAGCACCTCAGACATGACGTATTTTGTATGCAAACCCTTGAAGCGAGTTAGCATTTAAGCACTTCCCATCGCCCCAAAGTCTATGCGTTTTTTAAAGGGTTTCTGGTAAATAGCCTGAAATAAGACCTGTGATTAACAAAACCCCTATTGTTTTCAGGTTTTAATCTATGACATGAAACACACCGGTTAAAACCTGCTCATGATTTTTATCACAACTTAAAAACGGCGGATGCTAACAAGTTGCTAAAAGCGACTACAACCTTTGGCGGGGACGTAAGACATCATCGCGCAAATAAAGCTCACAAATAATGCAACATGGACACAAATCTTACCAGGGAACACATTTTTAATATAGTTTGAAAAAGTTTGAGTCTTGATGGTGGTGAAGTTGATATCAAGCGACCATAGTGTAGTCTGTATATAGTATAGCCTCATGTTAGCTTTTAACGTTTGGCGATAACAACAAATGTGAAATAACAAATGGTGTGTCCATTTGTAAAGATTATCTTGATAGACACAACGTGTGAACATCATGAAGAGTTGTTAATCGCAGATCTTATATTTTGCGAACTTTCAAAAGTCTATGGGAAAAATGTACAGGCTTCGGTCTAGGGAACCAACACTGTACTAACCTATGGGCTGGCCTACAAAAATACGTCATGTCTGCACCAATCCCTCGAGTCAAGGGTTTGAAAAAGAGCAAAAGAATCTGTGACGTGCTTTATTGTAACACACCTGGTCAATAGAGATGTGCGTTGGCAACATCTCTGGGTTTTCCTGTGTTACACATTCATACAGAATTGCTGAAAATAAGGCCACCGTCTCCGGCTTCTGTAAAAAAAAAAAAGTGTCAGAAAAATGTTCAAGCATGTGAAAGTGAGACACCAGTGAGAATGTGTGAATGAATGAACGCCCCCATCTGTGGCGACCGCTAAAGACAATAGTGTTCCAGCTAACGCGTTTACTGTAAATACACACAAAATAAAAGCTTAGCAGGGAGTGATGCACGGGATATTTATAAATGCTCGATGTGAACAGCACTTCATGGAGAGTTTCACTGGTTTCCTTGCACAGATAGTTAGTGAATAAAAAACTTTCAGTTCAGTTTAAGTGTTTAACTTTTAAAGCAGTTATTGCAACACTTGCGTTGTTCTGCCTGATGTTCTTTCATTAAAATGCATTGCTTAAAGGGACAGTTCACCCAAAGATGAAAATCCTGTCATCATTTCCTCACCTTCGGGTTGTTCCAAATCTGTATAATTACTTTGTATTGATGAACAGAGAAAGATATTTGGAAGAATGCTTATAACCAGACAGATCTTGCCCCCCATTGACTCCCATAGTAGAAAAAAATGCAATGAGTGTCCCAGAACTGTTTGCTGTCCTACATTCTTTTAAATGTCTTCTATTGTGTTGAACAGAACAAAACGACAAAGTTATTTTTTCTACTATGGGCGACAATGGGGGGCGTGATCATTCCTTAGCTTGTGAGATTCATCTACATCTATGCTGTCTTTAAGTGCATCTGAGAAACTCGCACCTCAGAGTCGGGCATTTGTTATTACAACATTTAACACGTTCAAATAAACATGGGGAAATCTATGGGGAAGTAAACCGTGTTTCAGCGTGGACTTACTTCAGGCTTGAATGAAAATGTCCCCATGTTTTACTCGCCCTCAAGGCATACTAAGTGAATGTGACTTTCTTTTTAAAGAATAATGCCGTCGGAGTTATAATACCACATATACATTGACTTCAAAGAGGTAAAATGGGAGGCAATTTTTGAAGCTCATAAAAATAATGGTTGTTCACCTGAAGCGAATGTTAAGAGATTATCGTTAAAAGCGTTGTCAATATGGATATTTCTCTTAAACAAACACATTGATTCGCTTCAGAAGACCTTTGGTTAAGACCACGGAGCCGTGTCAAGCCATTCTTTGATCTTTTTGGAGCTTAAAAAAATTGCCCCATTCACTACCATTCTACCTCTTGGAAGTAAACGTATACGTGGTATTACAACTCCGCATTATTCTTCAAGAAGAAAGTCAAACATAGGGAAATTTTGACACAAGCCTGAAGTATCCCTTTAATAATTGTATGCATGACACATCAGTTTATCTAACTTTAAGGAGCCTAGACATGAAGCATGTTGTAAGTCACTTTTTTGATCACATATCAAATGAAAATGTCCACAAGGCACTGTGCAAATTTTTTCCTAGCCATTGACCACAGACTTGCTTTATGTTGGAAATCGGCAAACCCTGTACAAAGTCCCTACTCGGCAAGTCAGAGTTTCCCGCATATGTAATATTAATAAATGGTATATAGAATAATAATAAACCGAATGACATTTAGTTGAGATAAGCGCTTGGAAACTTTGGTGACATTGTGTAACGGACAAACTACTTTTTCGCAGCCCAACAAGACTATTCCGTTTCTTCTTCCAACACGAGCTCACTCTTTCCACCCGTCTGCGGTTTAACAAGTCCACAAAGAAAACATCAAGCGTTGCAACTGATACTCAAGGGATTTTTAAATGCCTTTCTACCTCCGACTATCTATTCAAATATATTTGCTTATGAATGCACAAAGTCCTGACTTCAGTCCTGTAAGAAACACACGATGAGCGCTTTGCTCTTAAATCAACATCTTTATGATCTCACGTGTTTCATGTTTTCCGAGGCTCTGCAAAAGTATTCGGCGAAGGAGACCAACGCCGCGTCTGAGGTGAAGGTTGAGATGGCCTCGGGCTAAAGAGAGAGGGAAAAACAGCTCGTTGACATGAAAACAACATTCTTTACTAGTGGTTTGAGTTTGAAAGAACACATTATGCTCCATTAAAGCAGCCAGGAACATAAATCTCTTCAAACAGAAACACTCAGAAATATTCTTACATGTTTAACTGCTGGATTTAAGAAGAAAGTCTGAACGAAACACATGATGTGTATTTGAGCTTTACAACCCGATAACTCTATTTGAACGGATTGATGACAGCCAAGCCTTAGCAAATATTGACAAATATGTCATCCCAGAGAAGAAAAAAATCATTGGTCGGATGTTTCTCTTTCATAGTTCAGGAGATTTGATGGACTAAGTATCGACTTCGTCACAGATGTTAAAAACAGAATAAAGACAAAAACAAATGAACAAATGAGAGTGTAATTGTTGAAATGCGGTGTGAAATGAACAAATATGTGTGTGATTTTTCCTCTCAAATGGGTTAATATTGCTCATGAACACACAGACCTTGAACGTATGAGCTTCAGGGCTTCTGTTGTTGAGGTTGGGCGCTAGCAGACTCTTCCAGCCGTGAGGATCATCTTTGTACGGGAGCTGTCCTGCCCGAAGCTTCACGTACAGAACGCCATCTCTGGAGAGAATTGATCTACAAAAAAATAACATATCACATATAACGGCTGTTTCTCAATATGCGGTCTACCGTGATCTCGCATCTTCGTGTTCTCGCTCTACATCCTCATCAACCCTCAAAAGTCTGTTTCTAGTACTCAGGAACACAGACTTGCTAGTACCGAAATCGTCACTGCAGCGCGTCCATCCGAGTTCATTCTCCCTAGCCTGCTTTGCACGACCGCAAGTTCATTCCTTTATTTATTATATGCGTTTTATTTATTAAATAAAAGAACTGTTGTACATATAAATTAGTTTATTAGTATTTCACATTTTTGCATTTTCTGGGAAAAAGAGTTTAAAAAGTCTCGGAGATTAAAAGTATCTCAAATATGGCGACGCCAGTCTATCAGCCGGCTTAAGTGAAGCTTGCACTTAACATCAAGGAAAGCAATGCAAACTTTATCGGGTTATCCTTGACGAACGAGTGTCTTTTAATTCTTCTGTGTAACAAATCGAATGAAATCAAATCAAATGTCACATATGAATGAATGGCGCTCCTAAAAAGGATTGCTGAACGCTTTTATCCAAAAGTAAATATTTAAGTAAATATAAACCCAGGCTAACATGATACATCATCAAGTTTTCTTGTCATTCTCAAGAGTCTATCCACATTTATTTTCATTATGTGGAAAAGAGCAGATGGAAAGGCAGACAAAGTCAAAGTCGAGGGAAAGAAGGTTTTGATTTTAGTGTGAACTTCTTTCAGCTACACGCGGACTTACTGCAGATGTTGTGTCCCTTTGCTGAGGTCGATGTTTAGCTCCCAATATCTTGGACCCTTCACCTTAATCTGGACACAGACACAAACAGAAGTTTGATCATCTGAGCGTTCATGAGTTAACCAAGTTTCCAAACGAAAGCAATGTCAAGGTCATGAGTTTGATTCTCAGCAAACACTCATAGAGATCAAATGTGAACCTTTGTTTTGTTTATTTGTTACCCGTTTAAGAAGATGTAATTCAGGCAGCATAGTGGGAGCCATCAACTCTACGGTGGTCTCATCGTACCACTGCGTCTCCTATTAAACACACACACAAACACACACACAGATTAGAAAGCTAACAACCGTGAATCACGACGTATGCGTTCACCGTGTGATTGCATGTCTGCGTAAGCAGGGGCGTCTTTGTAATTGCAGGGAACAGCTTGTTCTCTTCTTTGGCTGTCGGCGTTTAATTGAAAAGATGAATCCTCTTCAAAGCACCGAAGGGGGGAGCGGTCAACATTCAACAGCCTGCACTGCGTTTATCACATAAGAATGTGCATAAAAACACACGCTTCTTTCATCACTGTGGTTTCAGGACTTCAAAAGATAGCATGTGTGTGTACTTGAGTTTGCTAAATTCCTCATTCAGGAGGTGCGATCATTATAACGTCAGCGTGAAACAATCTCACATATTTGTCTTCCGCAGCACCTCCGACTTAACATCAAATAAAGTGTTTAAATGCTCGGTATGCAAAAGGCTGTAATGCATAACATCTACGAATTAAAACAATAAAAGTATTTTAAAGCGCCAAACCCAGGAAGCCACCCATGGCGTTGTGTGCCTTGGATAAGGCAGTCGACCTGAAAAGCCACATCAAAGCTGAGTAACACACACCTTATAGGTGACATCTAGCAGAGCATAGCAGGGTTTAATCGTGTCCACGTCCACAGGCACCAAGAGACGGGGTTCTGCCGCCAGCACAGCCAGGTGACGCAAAGCCTGGAGGTGATACCTACAGAGAACACCACAAACATCTGTTTAAAAACCCACGAAATAAATCACATCCTATCTGAGTCCCAAACATATCCACCAGACACCTGTCATGTGCGTTTCGTCTTTACAAATTAATCTGACTCGGCGATCAGTTCATTCATTTTTTATAATGATTTGTGTTCAGCATGCTTCTAATAAAGTGTCTGAATGTATTTCTAAAGGCGCTGTGCAAGACAAACCAAAAATGAAAATTCTGTCATCATTTACTCACCTTCGAGTTGTTCCAAATCTATATAAACGTCTTTGTTCTGATGAACCCAGAGAAAGATATTTGGAAGAATGCTTATGACCAGACAGATTTTGACCCCCTTTGACTCCCAAAGCCTGAAAAAGTACTTATTTGTTCTTTTTTTTTTGATCTGTTGAACACAAAAGAAGATATTTTGAAGAATGTAGGACAGCAAACAGTTCTGGGGAACTTTTGACTACCATTTTTTTTCCTACAATGGGAGTCAATTTGTCTGGTTCTAAGCATTCTTCCAAATATCTTTCTCTGTGTTCATAAGAACAAAGACGTTTATACAGATCTGGAACAACTCGAAGGCGAATTAATGATGACAGACATTTCATTTTTGGGTGAACTTTCCCTTTAAGATGTTTGTCTTGTTCAGTGGCCTCAGAAATACATTCGGACACTTTATTAGAAGCATGCTGAACATAAAGCATTGATGAACAAATTAAGAAATGAAGAAACCGATCGACGAGTCACACGTGACAGGTTTTGGGGTGAACTATCCCTTCAACATCACATCGATCAGAAACAAGCCTGATTCTGAGTAACAAGTCTCATTTCCAGTCATAGTGAAAGTGCTTTTCCCCAGAAGTGAGCATGATGACTGGAAGATTGAGAGATTAGTGTGTTTACCTGTTATCTGTACTGTGAGCAGGAAAATGAGGATAAAGTGCACAAAGTAGAGCAGCAATCGCCGAGTTGGAAGTGCTGAGGGTGTACCTGTACAAACACAGTCAACATTCATCTATCAAAAACACACGTCACCACAACAGCTGCTGTATCTCCAATTGGGATCAGCTCTCCTGCGATGAACAATGGAGGAGAGCCGACGTCAGAAATTTAGCACTAATTAAACAAAGAACACACACAGAAGATATTCAATTGTCTAGCGAGGGAGAAAATTGGTCATCTATTGTTCAACGGCGCAATATGCGCTCTTCGAAAGGCCTCACTCGAAATAACAGGCGAGCTGAAGAGTCTACTCGACCGCTTCTGATGGAAAGAAGAGGCTCTCGCTGTGACTTTCATTGACCTGACGGAAGGTCACTTCAGTTGATGTTAAACCCACCCGCTGCTCATTTTACCACACTTGTTATGTTGCATTTTTTCGTATCTACCGTGGTTTTATAAACAAAATTCTTTACTAGGGTGGCGTCCCCCATTTGCAGGACTGAATGCGTGTGTGGTCATTGAAATACATACTGAAGCACAAACAGAGCGAGGGGTCAAGATAAAGGCGCAAGTTTGGCAGTAAAGCCCGTAGCACAGGAAAGGTGTTACAAAGGCTCTTAGAATGTCCTAAAATAAATCAAGACAATGGATAAAAGTGGCTTTAAATAGCATTAACTGAACTGGCTTTTTCTCATGATTCGTATGGCCATATGCTGATGTATAACTTCAAATCAGATGAGCTAAACAAAGCTGAAATAAGCTTAAATGCATAATTGTCAAATGGTATAAAGCATATCATGTATTATATAATAAACTGCATTTTATAATTCTCATGTTTTTATTTTTATAAACACAGTGTTCAGCCGGGGTAAAAATAATTATAGACAAGATCATTTTTCTTGTTTTTTCTTTTTTTTCAAGTCCCGTGAATCGGAAGTTGCGATCGTTTTTAACCCGTATTTTGAAGCATTTCCAAGTCAAATGGTATTTTTCTGCGATTTGACTGGATGTTAATAAAAGCCGTTGCATTTTGAAATGGAACTGGAGAGAGGGGGTGGAGTTAACGGATGCTCCGCCCAAGCAGTCTAACATATTATGAGGGCACACACATTTTAAAAAGAGAATGACCCACATTAATAAACAATTTACAATAAACACTTCAATATTTTTTTCTGGGACTTTAATGTACTATTTCTTGGTGTGTGTTTTGGTTAATGATCATTTTTGCTTCATTCTATGAACTTGTAACAATATTTCTCCCACATTTCAAATAAAATATTGTTTCTGTTTGCATTTATTTGCAGGAAATGAAAACTGGAGAAACAGGTGAAAATAACAATAAAGACGCTCAGTATTTTTTCAGACCTCAAATGCTGCAAAGAAAACAAGTTCAGATTCACTTTAAAGCAATACAACAGTCATATTTCTTTTTTAATGAAATAACCTGGATTTTGATGACAGTTTTCATGAGTCTTGTCATGCTGTCAATATTCCAGACCTTATATCACTGCTGACGTTTGATTTTGTTTAATTTCAACAGAAATTGGACTGGAATGACCACAATACATCTAGAAATTATGATCATAATTTTTTCTGAGGCTGTATATTCTTTCCTATTTCAATTAACAATAATATATTTAGTTACTGTCTATTACTTGAAGCTTTTATTTGGACAATTAATGAAGGTCAAAACCATGCATAAATCCACTTATAAACAACTAATAAAACTGCAATTTAAAAATGCAATAAACAAAAAAAAGAATTTAAAGCAAGATTCTCCTTCGTTTTGAATTATATGCAGACGATCGACAAATAACAATTTGTTCGAATAAGTGTCTTATTTTAAGTGACAAATTGTTATTTGTCGTTTCGCAACACATTTATTCATTGGCTGGTGTAGTTTAAAGCCCTTTGAAGCTGCGAAGAAACGGAAATTTGGACATTAACCAACAGCCCCCCGTTTAAGTGCATTATATGGTGAAGACCCTTGGAAAGCTTTCCTCAAAAGCCTCAATTTGTTTTCGACAGAAGAAATAAACACACGGACAGATGAATGCAGATGAAACTTACCTCCCACCACCCAGGAAGAGCAGACCCAGAGCCATGTGATGGGCCATGTGGAAGCCGTAGTTCATCTCGCCGAAGGTGCGCTTGTGGAGGTAACGACACAGCTGCAACACTTTCAAGTCACCCGAACCGGCCATGACCATGGAAATGGCCAGAAGGACCATACTCAGACACGTCTGCAGGTTGTACGGGCCCGTCTGGACGTCACCAAACACATGAAACAAAGTTGTGTGAGCATACATTCATGAGGTGGTTTTTAATAAGACTGGAACTGCTTACCACTGTAACTGTAGAGGTGGTCAGACACTGCATGAAGTTACGGGCGAATATGTACTAAAAATATCAGTGGCGGAGGAAAAATAAAATTAAATCATTTACTATAGTGCAGAAAATGTTCTCATGTTTACAAATCAATAACTCCTCTTGCGTTCTCTTACCAGGCATTCGAAAGCGTCTGAATTTGCAGACCCAGCAAACCGGAAGCCAACAGCCAGACACCCACCAGCGATTATATAATCATGAGCTTGTCTGCAGAAAAAACATTTGATGTTTCACTTAAATCGAACATATCCCAAAAAAACTATCTACTGAAATTAATTTAAGAAGGAGATTGTAAGAAGACAGTGTGACTTACACTAAGGTCTCCAAGTTGAGATCTTCAGAGACGGCCGTCTGCTCCTGGTTTCTGATGTTTTCTTGTATTATCTGAAAACATAACACAGCACTAATCACAATAGTTCAGTTGTGTATCTACATTAAAACTAAAAGAATTGTGTACGTTCAAGAATGTCATGTCATCTTTGAATAGGCAATTTTCTCAAGATTTACAAGTAGTTCGAAACATTTGACATATTTTAATAACTCAGCAGAACAAAATATATAACACTAAAATAAGTGATTTTTGGATATTTTACTGCAAAATTGTTACAAACTTCACCATTAAATTAATATTAAGCCTTAAAATTATGTTTAGATATGTTGACTGACATGCACCTCAAATCCACCCACATTAACGATTAATTAACGGCCGGCTCCGCCCACTTCAAGCTTCAAAATTGCTCTTCACAAACCTACGGGTGACGTCACGGACACTACGTACATGTTTGTATCTAAACCACAAGGGTCTATGAGCTCAACGTATAAATCAGTATTATAAGCTTACCTCTCTGTGACTGAATCAGGGTACAGTAAGGAGACAGATTTTTTATGTACTTGATCTGATTTTAGTTTAAACCCAAAAAGGTTACAATGCATCACACTTCTCATTCCACGGGACGTGAACTAGGGCACTTCCTACAGGAACACATCACAGACAGTTTGTGATGTTCTTATCACATCGACTTTTTAAATATAATTAAAACTCGAACCGACATATTTCACCAGGTTGTCTCGAGTCTATATCACACATTCAATCTGGGTCATTTTGCAAGCGAACTGGAATAAACTGCTCATAAAACAACCGGAACAGAGTCAATTGAAAGACATCACCACGACTGCTGCAGTGAGCAAACCCAGTTCCTTTTCTTGCAACAGTACTATTGCTAAATGCCTGACAGCCTTATGAACTTTACGGGGTAGAGAGGAAACGAGATGATGACCTGAGGCTACACGGCCAGCTTCCTCTATTGAAAAGCCAAACAGTAACAGAATGCAACAGTGAGTGTAAAGTTCAACGAGTCCCTGCGGCGTACCTGAGGAACGTTACTTTTCACCCATTCTGTACTGGGAAAGATCTCATCCCACATGATCAGACATCTGGCCAGCGTCTGGAGAAACAACAAAAACACTTTTACACATCAATAAACATGTGATGTTGATTTATCCAAAGAAAAATGTTTGCAAGGAATTTTGTAAAGTTTGATTCTATCACACTGCTCCTAACTCTATGTTCACACAGCCGCAGTCGATCGCGTCAAAAAACGCTCTGGCCACCCTCCCAACAACCCTGTAGAAAGACTCATGGAGGCTCTGGCGCTAGTTTACAGGGCTGCGTTCTCTGGGACCCTCTCAAACGGTGGACTTCTACTTTCCGATTGGTTTCTGCCAAACCGCGTCATAGCTCATTACCATAAGGTGACCTTCAACTCTCCTCGACGCCCTCAAGGGCCACGCCGCTGCCGGTTCATATTGAAAATGAATGACTTCCGGCCACTTTAACGCTCTCGACGGTAGCGGTGTGAACGTTCAAGCAACTGTTAAACAGAAGTAAAAAGTCGGCAATAAAATAATAAGAACAAAGAAACAAATCACAAGCACCAAAACAAGGAGAATAAATAAAGATTTCTAAGCGCAGCATCAAGTATATCTAGAAAACTATAAATACTGTCTACGTGAGCATAGTCCGTTGGCCAAAAAAATAACTTTGGTTCCTATTAGCTAACAAAATACATTAAAGTTGTCCTGTAATGACCCCATGTGGCCTTTAAAGCCCTCGTTAACCATAAGCACATCCCGCAACCTCGCTGGGTACAGAGTGTGACTGAACCCAAAACGAGGTGTTAATGTGCAAGTCCTTGTAAGCCCCGAGGTCAGATCGACCTTCTGCCGGCCCTCTCACCCTCAACAGCAGAAACTCAGGTTTGATGAAGTCCAGCAGGAACATGGTGTCAGGAGCTTTTAGCCAATCAGCTATAGACCTGCAAGAGTCCAGAGAGACAGGTGTGAAGGTCAGAACAGGTGAATGAAGTGTTGCACAGATGAGATGATCTTCTCCAGAGACTTGCAGCATATGCAATGTGTTATTTTTGAATTCTTACACAGTGTGCTGACCAGACGAGCGAATTTTACTGGTTCAGAACCTATAATTTCGTATTTTAAGGTACAGAGAGTCTAATGCTTTTCTTTCCGGGAAAGAATTTGAATCATGCATGCTGGTCATAAATGTAGTTTTAAAATGAAATAAACATAAGCAAGTTGCATTGAATAAGAAGTTGCAGCATTCTTCATTCTTCTTCGATATTGTGACACCCTATTGCCAACCTCATAAAACTGTTTGACAAGCATCACTTTCCATCAAGTTTTCTCATGTAGGGGCTACTGAAAGAGGAAGTTGGTCCATGACATTAAAGGCTCTCTTCCTGTTTTAACAGCTATTTCGTAACATTCAAGAGAAATTCATGCCACTTGCAAGTATTAGTTGGTGACAGGTGAAGGGACATTTGTGCTGTTATAGCATGGTGAATTATCAGTAAGGCTGTTGTGTGTTGGCCATGTGAAACTGAACAGAAAGTGTTATAAATACAACACCTCACCTGTTATTAGTTTTCAGGTAGATCATGGCCAGGGCGAGCGTTGCACCAGGACAGGTCACATCCACGTTGATAGTGTCACCTTCCTTCAAAGACATCACACATGATGTTAGAAATCACACATTTTTTTGAGTCACACATTTCGTGTCAGATATTTCTCAATAAGGTTCAGTGATGAAAGCTGTGTGACATGCAAAGGACAGGTGAGGTTTTCCACCTTGATCTGATAGCTGGGAGACTTGTGCTTCTCTCTGTTGATGCCTGCATGAGCGCGGCGGTGTCCTCCCACCATATACTGATAAAGCTGCTCGGGAACGTTGAGGTCGGTCATCCCGATCAGGTTACTGCCGTGCTGGAAGACAGAAAACAGCAGGATCAGCGTGGGAATTACTCTGACACCTGCTTCTCACCAAAGACAAAAACAGTATATCACACGCCAGCAGAGGATAAATGAGTTCTGATTTACACTTCAAACATTAAAACAGTCTTTCCAGAGGTTGCACATTGAACAGATCGCATTGCGTGCATGTGACAAAAAAAAGTAAGTATACGTGTAAAGAGATATGGGTCAAAACAAGAAAAGTAAGTTTTTATTTAAAGTACTAATAACATTAAAGAAAACATAAAATGACCTGCTATGGTGCGGAAAACACAACAACCTTCAGAAAACATACACACACAAAAATAATCTCACCCCAAGGCAGACCATGCCGAGTGCCAACCCCGCAGCTAGAGAGTAAGACTCTCTGTCTGTACAATACTCCATCTCAGGGCCCGGTGGACGGCCTAGACAACAACACACACATACGGTTACAGACTCTATAAAACACAATAAATGCACATATTTAATTCAACATTAAAAGGACAGCATTTGTTTACTGGAATAAAAACTAATATTCGTATAATATATGTGGGTCAAAGTGTAATACTGCTGTAAATTGTTATTGTTAAAAAAAGGAAAAGTTTTCTGTGTAATTAAATTGCATTTTTGTTTTTGTTTTTCTGAGCAAAACATAAATATCATAAATCTTGTCCTGGTTAACAGAAGACGCTCAATTATGTCATTCGGTGTGACAATCTTGTCAGGCATATTTTCTAAAAAATGCATTTATGAAATATTAATTACCTTCACCCAAAATGCTTTCATGTACTTTTTGAGATTTGCCACTATCCTAGGTTTTGTCAATAATAGTTTTTACTCATTTAAAGCGCTATAAAATGTAATATGCTCACTTATTCTTTTATATATTTTAATATGTACAAGTCAGAATACGCATGTTGTTTGAATTTGTATATAAATATTGTTTTACACTGAATGACGATGTAACACTATTACAACCAAATTTGGACATTTTATACTCCAAAAACTTGATTGGAACCATAAAGTAGACATTTTACTAACATTTAATGTGCTTTCTGTGGAAATAAAATCATCTTTGTAAATTTAGTTTGATGAGGACATCTTTGACACGTCTACATTTCCATTACACAGGTTTAAAAATACTGTATAACAAAAGAAGCCCGTTTGAAATGTTCTTATCTTTCCTCGATTCCCAAAAGTAAGCTTATACTAATGATTCATAATTTAAGCAGTCCTGTAAGATTTCACCAAAAAAGTTCTTAAAAAAGAAGAGATAAGTCCTATAGATAAGTAACTTGCAATTTCAGGTTTCAAACAAAGATGGCGATAGAGATGAAAAGTTAGCAATTGCAGGTTTACATTTACATTTACATTTAGTCATTTGGCAGACGCTTTTATCCACAGCGACTTACATTGCTTTATCCTATACATTTTACATAGGTATTTGCAATCCCCTGGGATCGAACCCACAACCTTGCGTTGTTAACGCAATGCTCTTACCACTGAGCTACAGGAAAGCTTTAAAACATGAAAATGTCAGTATGTACTATGAATGATCCTCAAGTTCAACTTAACTTTAATTCTAATGCAAAATCTGAGTCAAGGGAGGGATCTATGAGATCAATTCAGGCATTAAATCAGAGTGCAAAAACACACACAAAAAAAACTCAACTAAAAAAGAAAAGAACTCAGAATAGTTAAGGAAAGTCAAATGCAAATCTTTTCATTCCCATCCAACACCGCAGACAAAACTAACCGATCTCAGCCAGCAGAACCTCAGCGTTGTGTCGGTGACCGGTGCCCTGGTAAACCAGACCGATGCCGACCACAGCGGCCACCTGAACGCTGTGCGGCACGTCCAGCTCGGTGGAAGTGGGCGGCAACAGCGCAGGGATGTGGATGCTCAGCAGGCGGGTGATGGACATGTCCATGGTGCCCAGTTTGGCAGCCGATACACCTAGCAGCAGCCCGATGCTGGTCATCTCGTGACCCTAACACAGACAATATAGAAGTATAAGAATGGCTCTTCAACACTTATAATAAGTAGACAAACACTTTAAATGACTTGTATTACGCCTCCAATTTGAATGTGATTTTTTTTGTGGTTAGAAAGTGCAAAAAGAACCAATATGTTCACTGATCATACCTGGATTTTAACCATTCCTTCTGAAGTGCATAAAAGCTTAATTCATTCAATAAACCCCCTCATTCATTCATTTTGTGTTCGCATGAAGTGAAACAGGATGTTTTTCTATCCGATTCTTGTAAAAACGGCACAAGCTCTACGAGAGGCCGCAGATGTGAGTGTGGGAGAGGCCAGTGTAAACACCACGCTATCTGAAGGCTCGATATAGTTTATAGTTTATAGATTACAGATACGCTAAGCGACCACAGAAAGTCTCAACAAAGCCTGACCTGACTGGAAATGAGAGAGCAGCGCACTTTACTGCCCTGTGAACTGTCAGAGTGAAACTCAGCTCTACGTTTGTCTTTCATGTGAGAAAAACAACAGGATGAGAGCAGAAAACCCAAGAAAAACATGCAAACCTGACAACTCCAGAGCTACCAATGGAGAGATAAGAGGAGGAGGAGGAAGCCATCCTCACCGCTCTCCTGGTCAAAAATTCACTCTTGAAGAAGAGCCGCCATGTTGGACTTAAAAATTTTGATTCAAACTACAAACTTCAAGTGTGCCTCAAGTCTTTGCTTAAAAGTAAAATAAAATGTAAATTCTTTTTGACTTCGATATTCGTTTAATAGACAATTTCAGTGGCATAGACCAAAGTTGGTTTCTGTAGGTGAAATAATAAAAAATCAAAATGTAATTTTTAGAAAATATTGTGTAAATATAATCTAAAATAAATAAAAGTGTTTTGCAGAAATATCAAGTTAAACTAAAAATGTAAATTATTAAAAATCTTTATCAAAAAACTCCTATCGAGTGTTCACAATAGAACCTGCATTAAATTCATTTCCATTATTACACAGAAAACGTGTCGGTCATTGTGAGCACTTACTGCAAAAACGAAAATGTGTTTAACCACAAGAGAACGTGAGTGTCTTGGAACTGACATCTTGGCTGAAAATGAAACAGAAGAAACTCTTCTTCCTGAGAAATCGTCGGAGGCTCTGGCAAAACTCACCAGCATGATTCTCGTGTGATTCTGTAAACAGTCGTCAGTGGGTTGCTAAGGTGTTCTGTGTGGTTGATTACTGTCAAAGAGTCCCTCCCCCACCACTGGTTTCTATGTATGACTTCTAGATATGACCGCCGATAACTCACCTTGGTGAGGTAGTCGTGGATGTTAAGTGTTGCCAGTTTGGTGAGGTGGCCATTGAGACCCAGAGCCATGAGGAATCCTGCGTACTCATTGGCCAGGTCAGCGCTTTTGGGTTTGTTGTAAGCGATCCACGCAGATTCCACCTGAGAGGCAGGAGCGATTTTCAGCCCGGCCGCGACGCCGTTATGAAAGCTTGGCCAGCTGGTCATGTTGGGCGGCACGTCGATGTTGCCACTGTTCAGGTCCACCATGGTGTTCCTGGGTGGAGCCCGACCTCATAAAGACAAACAAAAGGACAGCTTAAATGAAACGAACGAAAAGACTAAAGCTAGCATAAAGGCGTGTTAGCCAAAATCTCAGTTTGGTTACGTTCTTACATTTAAAATCATTTTTATTGAACTATTATTAAACATAACTTAATTAAACATCAATATGTCTATCTTTGAAATGTAAAAAGTTCTTGACTGACTGAAACCCGTGTCAAACAATTAAAAATACACAACAATGTCAAAGTGGAAGCGATACATGATGTTTCTTTACATCAAAGCAACATTTTCATATTTATATTATGGTGCAGATTACAAAATACTACAAAACCTAAGTTTATCAAAGCGAAAAAGTTGAATATAAAAGAATCTCTACAGGAGCGTCACGAGGGAAACTCTGAGCACACGTCGTATATTGTAGGATGCAGTTGAAGAGTGAGAGACGTGTGGTGGGATCGGCCTGAGGTTTGTGTCTTCTGGGCACAATTACTGCCTTTAGAAATCCAAGAAAGCTCTTAAAAACTGCTTTGCTAACTCGGTAAAGCTATTCATTAGGGAACTTCAAAGAATGGGCGGTGGTTGATGACAGTACCAGTCAGATTGAGTTTGGGCACCGGGAGGGGTTCGGTTGGCACAGGGTGGTATGAGAAGAGAGTGAAGAGCCCTCGCCCGACGGGAAGAGCCATGGTGCGCTGACACAACTGCAACAGCCTGCAATCAATTAAATCAATCAAAAGTGTTACGGCAGATGGCATTTGGCTTTTATCCAAAGCGACTTACATTGCATTCGACTATGCATTTGTTTTCAAGTATGTGCAATCCCTGGGTTTGAAACCATGACCTTGGAGTTGCTAGCGCCAAGCTCTAACCACTGAGCCACAGGAAAGCACTATTACTTCCCTGTTTCTATTGATATCTTGACTAATCCTAAAATGCGATTCATGCGACACTCACAAAATAAAGAAATCTGCATACAGGCCTGAGGCCACTCACTTGTTCTCTTTCTCCTCGATGTACTCGTGGTCACTGACTTCAGGCAGATGGGTCACGTTGACCCGTACAGGTCTGGAGCTCTGAAGCAGACGTCTGACCTCCTGCACCCTCAGATCCTGACTCCAGATCAAACCCATCACATCTGTGTCCAGATCCGTCATGCCGTCCTCTTCCTCATCTGCTTCGGTGGTGACGGGCGGCTCTAACATCACATTCAGACCAACCGTCTACATAAAACACAAACCTCCAATGTTAACGCATAATTCAGTTGCGTTTGGTGCTGTGGGATACCGTGTGGTGTGTATCTGATGTGTACAGCTAATTTTTTGTGGTTGTTTATCTGCATATTTTCAACACTAGGCACAGCACACATAGTGCCGAAAAGTCTATATATGCATGTCCACTATAATCCAGTGGTTATTCCATTCCTCACCGATTTACGATTGGATAGCGTAACTTTGTGAGCTTGCTTGGTCAGGTCCTGTCGTCCAATCAGAGCGCACACCTCCTCGGACCAATCAGAGCTGGGGTGTTCTCGGCACTGGTAGATGGCGTCTCTGATCGGCAGAGCCACACCGAACGGAACTGTCTCAAGATCCTTCAATGTGAATCCTGTGTGTAAATCAAACGCATGTAAACACATTGCAGTCACATGCCCTTTGTGATGTTTTGGGAGAGGGCCATCTAGCAAACTGATACACCCCAACCCTTGCCTCAACCCGCCCCCCGATGTCATCATCCATCGCAATGTTTAACTATGTTTCGCCCAACTCTAACAGGAACACACAAATGCGTAAGAACGACTATGAACTACAGGCTTGCCGATTCCTGGCACCTTCATTTACATGTGCCAAGTCCTGAAAGGTGAAAAGAACGTTGATTTCGGAGTGATTCTGACCTGCAGACGTCAACCACAGCACCAGTTTCTCAGCTAAACAGCTGGGCGATGTACCGGTCTTTACGCAGTTCTGCCTATGGAGCACAAAACAAACACACGCAGGAAAACACAGTAAGGCAACACTTAAGATAAACAAACACAGGTCACATGACGAACAAAAATAATGCACATGACAATAGTTATAAAGCTCTGTTACCTGCTCAGAAAAGACTCACTCAAGTTTTTCTTCTGCCCTGCAAAAACAACAGACCAAAGAAAATATGTAAGAAACAGAAATGTGTGTCACGTAATAGGTTTGCAATGAAATCAATCAAAACGGTTCCAGGAAATTTCATTGACCTTTGGGATGCTAACATAATGCTCCGCCAACGGACACTACATTTACAAAACAATCATAATTTACGCGTTTACTCTCCGTCTTAGTTTTTTGTAGCATACTTAAAAAAAAAAGTCTAGTCACACACACACAGCATTTCTCACCGAGCCCACCTGCTGACAGCTTGGAGAGGTACTTGGACACATTGGTCGAGATTGCATCCTCATCTCCGACCACATAAAGGGCGTAGCTCTGAGAAACAGACAGAGGAAGTTTAAAAAAACTGAAATAATATGAGTATTAGCAGCGGGGCAGCACCTGTGTGGCTTTGGTTTGATGCGAGGGGGAACGAACACATTTCATCATGATGTGACGCAGGAACAGGATCATTAACCACACACATGATTGCATGCATCTTAACCTCAACACATTGGTTAAATAGTGCGCATGGGGCGCTGGGGACATACAGCACAAAAAGACCATTTCTTTAGTAAAACCACAGCTCCATTGTTACCATAGCGGTTGCTAATGTGTTTGTGGTTTTTAATGCTGCAATTTATTACTTTTTTTGGTTTAAAATAGACTCAAAAAGTACATGAAAATGTAATAGGAATAATCATTCAAATAATGATTGATAAGGGGAGCTGGTGTGTATGATTTCTCAGGATCCACGTAAAGAGAGAAAAGTGTAAAATCATAGCATACAATGGGAATGTACGTGAGCGGTTTTCATCCCACATTTTGGGATTTATAACAGTCAAATAGCTTGGTTTCTTGTACATCATTTTTTTTGTTCTTTCCAAATCTATGTTTTCATATATTTTAGCATATTGTAGGGCTGCAACAACGAATCGATTAAATCGATAAAAAACGATTACTAAAAGAGTTGGCAACGAATTTCATAATCGATTCGTTGTGTCGCGCGACGCGGAGATGTTTGATTATTATAAAAAAACTTTATTTGAGCGCGGAGCGGAGTGAACACACTCGGTCTCTCTCGCGCACTGGAGCAAAAATAAAACCAGCGGAGGAAAGATACATGGCGGAGGCAGAGAAATCCGCGCGAACCAAGTCATCCAAGGTGCGGGAGCATTTCACACTAAATAAACAGAAAAAGTGTGTTAACTGCAAAATATGCAAAAGCGACATGGCATTGCACGGGAGCAACACTGCAATGATCCAGCACCTGAAACACAAACATGTTGGACTCTTTGATGAGGAGGAAGTGAGTTCAACAGCAGGTTAAGTCACCACAGAATCCTACTTTTGTTCAGTTTTAAAGTGAGGAACGTTATGTCCCTGGTGCGGGTGTTTACTCGTTATCCATCTTAACAAGCATGACAAGTTAGCGTTAGCTCGTTTACTCGTTATCCAGCTTGACAAGCATGACAAGTTAGCGTTAGCTCGTTTACTCGTTATCCAGCTTGACAAGCGTGACAAGTTAGCGTTAGCTCGTTAATAACACTAGTAAAGCAGGGTTGATATAGTTACTGTGCAGTTTGCATTGCAAGACTAAAGTCACGTTTTTATTCACTCGCCTTTTTTGGACCATTCATTTTTCAATCTGTTTAGCAACACTGGAAACACTGGGCTTTTCTAATTATTCATTTTGTCTCGTTTCAAGTCCAAATATCTAAAAAATCTTAAGTCAAGATTACTGGACAAGAAAAATGGCATGAGAAAATTAAGTGATGCTTAAACCTCTGTTTGAGATTTCTCACCCCATTGGCAGATAATTTTGCTTGTTATAAAGAAAAGAATCACTAAATTTTGCGGTGTTTTTTTCAGAAAATAAGACATAATATCTTATGCTATTTCATGTTTCTAGTAAATGTATCTTGATTTAAGATTTTTTTGATATTTGAACTGTCAACAGGACAAAACTACTAAATTAGAAAAGCAATTTATGCAGTTTATATTCTGTGCTTTGTCTCATATAGGTTATTATTGACAAATATATTTGTACTTTTTAATTTAATTTTAAAGTTATTTTATAGCACTTGGTCATCTTAAGCTGTGTTTAAATGTGGTGTATAAATGAACCTTGCACTTACTTCAATGATGGTAATAATTTAATGAATAAGCTTCAATTGAACTTGATAGAGAGAGTGTGTGTGTGTGTGTCAGTGTGAGCGTGTGTGCGTCTGAGAGTGTGTGCGTCTGCAGTGTAGTGTAGAGAACAAGTTCTGACATTCAAACAAATCCTGTTAAATTTTCTTATTTGTATTGTTCTTTATTTTATAAATGATTTATTGTTCTGGCAGCTCAGGTGGCAGTTTATTTAAAAAAAACCTCCATTTATTTGGCATATGTAAAGCATACATGTGTATGTTTTTCTGTTAGTCCATTTTTATTTTATTATTATTATAACAGCTCAGGGATATTCAAGGATCAAAATGTTTGTGTACTTTCTTTCTCTATTTTAGCTCTGTTTTTTAAATGAAGGTTTGGAAATTAATGCTTTTTTTATCCGATTCATCGATTAATCGATGATTAATCGATTATTAAAATAAACGTTAGTTGCAGCCCTAGCATATTGTACTACTTTACTTTGTACATTTTTTTCTACATAAAAAATACATGTAAAAAATTAAGAGATCATTTCAAAACTATTTTGAGTTTTTCTTGATTCACTATTTACAGATATGTGTTTAGGTAAAATTTAATTCTTTGAACTACTAATAACATTTCTCCCAAATTTCGAATAAAATATTGCTTTAATTTGCATTTATTTGCAGACAATGAAAACTGGTGTAACTTTGTATTAAAATGGGGTGGGGACAGAGATGACAAAAATAGGGAAGCACAAATATGTAAATTCCAGCCGATAACGATAACAGATCATTTCTGAACATCAGAAACTGATATATTGGTCGATAAACAGTATCTTAATAGCAATATAACATTTTCTGAGACTGAAAATTATTCTTTAACTTTGAAACTTTCCTGGTATAATGTTTATTTAATAAAACAAATTAAAGATGTTCTTCCAGAGCAATCCAGAAAGGTGTTCTCAATAGCCACAAGTCTAACAGGTCTCAAGACAGAAAGCATTCAGACAGCAGTCGGCTTCAAACACTATCTTTTTGTTCCTATAATTTACACATTCATAAATATCATGACAGAATGACAGTACTGTACTGGATTTTAACTGTGAGCAGAGTGCACCTGAAGAAGTTTAATCAGAGGAAATGATTCATAATTTATCGGCTATAATATATCGGCCTAAGTTTTGTTGTTGGCCTATTTTGATAACATAAAAAATTGACATTTATCCTCCGATACCGATCTGGCCGATAATCAATTGTGCATCCCTAGACAAAATAAAAACTTAAATAAATTGTTTCTGAAATAACTCGTTTGGAAAATGTATTATATATAGTAGACGGTCCGTCCATTGGCTATTCCGCTTTTTGACTCCAGCTCGCACAGTATGTGGTTCCCAAACTGTCATTTGGAAAAGTACACTTGGCTGTTGCCTTGCATCCCAAAGTAGGGGTCGGGACCCCCGGGGGGAGTCCCTCGGCCACAAGGGTGCAGTCGCAAGATGATTTCCAGAATTGTTTTATTATTAGGAATAGCCAATTTAATCAATAAGTGTAACAAAATATAAAAATAGGGACATGTCCCACCCGCAAATTACACCAATGGGTGAATAATAACAATAAAGACGATCTGTATTTTTTCCGACCTCAAATACGACAAAGAAAACAAGTTCAGATTCACTTTTAAATATACAACAATCATATTTGTACATGTATTTAAGGAAAGCAAAAAAAAAAAAATGTATGTGATGACCTCGATTTTGATCACAGTTTTCATGCGTCTTGTCAGTTGTCTGTCATTTCTATCACTTCTTAGGTTTGATTTTGTTGAAATTCATTTAGAAATGCTGATGAAATGTATATTTAAAATGGCCTCATAATTTTTTCAACGGTTGTACATTACTTTTTGTATGTAAACACAATTCACACTACTTACACGTAGCTTTGACTACACAAAGGTTCAGTTTCTGTTTGGCCAATAAAAAACACTTAATCTGAAAATTGAAATTGAAAGGGAGAGAGAGACAGGTAGAGAGGGAGACAGAGAGAGAAAGAGAGTTGGTGCTGAGGGTTAAATGGATGCCCTAATGTTCTGGACTCTAATCTATGGGACGGGAGCAACGGGGAAAACGCAGCCCATAATTGCGTAACGGCTTGTCAGAAGCTCGCCGGGGTTGTGCGTCACTTCGACCTGCCTGATGGAAAGAAGTGAAAAGCCAACACACGCATCATGCCACCCATGACCCCTCCCAACACCCTGACGAGTGATTCAATCCAACACTTCCATGGAATAATTGAGGTGGGGCATCTTTCTTGCACGCACACACAGGAAGTTGAGTCCGCCCGGGGAGAACTTGGCGATGGTAAAATGTCATTACGATTAGCTTTCAGCGTTTTGCCATATAACTGCCTGACATTTCCACAGAACATGTGTGCCAGCTGAGGACATGAAACCCACTTTCTCTGCTCACTGTTAGCGCCCCCTGTTGGACACTGTGGCAATCTTTTCTCTATTTTTTTGTGCATACAGGATTATGAGTGAGCCCTAAACAAAGCCATAAAGATGACATTTTTCACAGGTGCCTTTTTGGCTCTTACCAGCACCAGTAGTTTGGTCCTCTCGCAGATTCCGGGCAGGTAGGGAAAAGGTGGAACATTCTGCCCTCTCAGGCAACGACTGAGCCAGCCGAACACACACGGAGCTTCTCCATTTAGGAACACCGGCCAAGTCATCAACCCCATCTGGTCTAAGCACGCACAGATGATATGACATCAGGTTAAAGAGTGACGGTAGTCTCCTGCGCTTCAAATCATCTCCAAATAATGCACAATTGTCAGTCGCCTCAACACAACCCCACCAAATCACTTAAAATGACAAATCAAATGCCAAAAATAGCCACGACACGCACAACTGGTCCCTAACAAGTCAGCAATGTGTGCTAAATGGATAAAAATGCCTTTGGCTGCTAATGACTATCGATCTGCTCATACCTTGATCAATCACGCAGGCCTCCTTGAAGGTTTTGATGAATGAGGGGTAATCGCGCCAGTACAGATCAATGTATTCGTCCAGCTGTAGGTCCCTAATGAAACCAGAGAAAGAAATGATTAGCGGCTAACAGAGTCATCAGATGGTCAATATACACCACTACAATATACACTGATACCAAACTCATGACGCATAGTTGCATACACACCGACTCTACTTCTGATTAACAAGAAAATCTGTGGACAGACGTTCGCCAAGTCTAATTATCAATGCTAACTTGGTAACGTACAGAGTAACTGTTATGCATCTTTTTTGTTCATGAAATAAAATGAATTGATATCAATATACAGGACTTTTTTTGTGGTAGAGCATCGTATTATTACGACACAACGTGTTCATTGTTTTAGTCACACCGTTCCAAACAGCTCCTGGTTAAACCGTCGTTGTCAACATGACGGAAAAACACTTGACATTTCATGAATCAATGAAGTAGACATTACAGCCATCTACACAAAACAAACCTGGTCAACCAGACACACACTAACAACTGTGAAGTGGCTGACATTATTTTGGCAGCAC
Source organism: Triplophysa tibetana (assembly GCA_008369825.1). Taxonomy (NCBI): domain Eukaryota; kingdom Metazoa; phylum Chordata; class Actinopteri; order Cypriniformes; family Nemacheilidae; genus Triplophysa; species Triplophysa tibetana. The sequence goes on along the minus strand of CM017900.1, from coordinate 23,178,091 downwards.
ATGCGTCATCGTATGCTTATTTTTTCCATTTCTGTCGCCCTTCTACTCCCGCATAATCTACTCTCTCAACTATACTATTAATAAAAGGGGGCTAAAGAGACAAGAGATTAATACTTTGCCAGCTGCTGCAGAAGGCCGACCAGAGCTCTCGCCCCGCTCCGCTGCAGCTCGTCCAGTTTCAGATCTTCATATAGCAGATGCAGCACATAGAAGAGAACCGGGATGTGTGGAAAGAGCAGCGCAGAGGACTCCAGGCCCAGAGTGGACTCGTGCTTCTCCACCCCAGCAGGTGGCGAAACCGCATCCACGCCCTGAATGGCAACCACAGGTCGCATGGAAACCTGCCAATGGTAGTCGGAGCAACGGAGGTATCCCCAATCCTATTGACGTCAGAACAGACATATCAAGTCACATCTTTCAAACATTCTTTATCAAAATTCAGCAAACCAGGGACTTGTTTTGATTTATTACATCCAATCAGAAGAAAACACCCCTATGCCCTACTGACTCCAAAGGTCAGGTTCTTTGAAGTAGGAAATATGACAATTGTGACTCTTAATGTGGCATCAGGAGGAGCATTTGGCTATAGGAGCAACAGAATGTCATTTAGAAAGACCCTACATGTGGTTCCCCCTACAGCAGTGCCCTTGCTGCTTTATACACTCGTTATGGCAAAAATGAACGGTCCAATTGTATACGACTTCCTTGTGACATGGTGCATTATCCTGGTGGAAGTAGCCGTCAGAGGATGGGTACATGGTGGTCTTAAAGGGATGGACATGGTCAGAAACAATGCTCAGGTAGGCCTCATTTAAACGATGCCCAATTGGCACTAAGGGGCCTAAAGTGTGCCAAGAAAACATCCCCCACACCATTACACCACCACCATAATTGCATTAATGAGACATGGAACAGGTGTTCCTAATAATCCTTTAGGTGAGTGTATACCGTGTATGGTCATTCACGTCACAATGGCACCTTCTAATCTACTTTCTGACTAACATTTTTTTATCTACTTATTTACTTTTTCTCACACACTGTACGATAAACAGGAGTCTAGGTCACGGAAGGATCTCTGAACCCGACCTTTGCCTCTGACATCTGTAAGGACACTCACCTCATCAGAACCCGTTTCTGCAGGACGGGCCTTCTTAGGGGCAATTACTGGTGAGAGAGGCACTTCAAAATGAAGCTGCGTAAATAAAGTGTTAATGATAATAGTTGTAGACATACAAGTACAGAACAATTGGACACTTCAATGCACCCATTTCAAATGAAATGTCCAAATTTGTATTAGTCATTTTGTGTGTGTGTGTATGTGTACGTGTACCGTCATTCATCATTGTGTGGGGACGAAATGTCCCCACAAAGATATTTATACCAGTAGATTTTGACCTTTTGGGGACATTCTGTAGGTCCCCATGAGGGAAAACGGATGGTAAATAATACAGAATGATATTAAATAAAAAATTAAAAAATGCAGAAAGGTTTGTGTGATTATTAGGTTAAGGTGTTGGGGTAGGGGATAGAATATGTCATATGCCTGATATAAAATCAATGGAAGTCTATGTAATGTCCCCATTTAACATGGAGACCACTGTGTTAGTGTGTATTTTTGGTGTTCTAGAGTAAAGCATAAAGAAGTCTTACGTTGCGAGTCCATGTTAGTCGCTCCGTGTTGTAACCCATCATTGTCATCAAACACGTTACAAACAGGTTCCATTCCAGGTGCATGCTGGGACCTCCAGGGGCGTTGTAACTGTTGTACCACTTGAGCAGCACTTTCATGGCGGTGTCCTTGGGAAGAATAAACCTGATGGCCCGCAAGCACCGTCTGACTGTAGAGACGAGAGAAGAACAATGATAAGGTTTTGTGTTTAATCTCCAAAAGACAGCAGTACAAACTCTTGCCTTAATCACTGTGAATAAAATGTAGTTATATCGACCTCTACCTCTAAATAAACAAATACCATAGTATTATATTTCCATGAGTAAAAATGACAACCCCCTTGAACATCATTTTTAGGCCATATCGCCCACCCCCATGTGTACATCAAAGTGTTAGCGTGTTGTTGAAGCGAGGGGGTGATGATAATGGAGATGAACGCTCCACGCGGAGGTGATCCTATAGAACGGTGTGCACGGAGGGGGCCGGCACTTCAAAAGACACAGCCGGAGCTGGAACTCGAATCTGTGCGAGGGGGCGGCAACATGGAGGAGAATGGAGAAAGGACCACTACACACAGATGACTGTTTGCCAAAGTGTGTGACACGGGCTGATGAAGAGACGGAGAGATGTTGAGGAGAATACATGAGGGTGGAGGGACACATGGGGTTTCATTTTTTCGGTTGGGTTTTTACAGTAAGATATGAAACGAATATTTAGGACTTTATCTTCTAAAAGTTCAGAGGTGGACAAAATTTTGGATGCGACTCAGTAAAGCCCAGTCATTTCTTGACACTGTATGAATCATGTGCAAAAAACGTAGCCGTGTTTTAAATAAAGTGGAATTCAAATATCGGTTTTGTAATCTAAATCAAACCTCAGGAGTGACATAAAATCATCCAACAGCAATGTGAAAGACAGACAGCATGACATACTTAAAAATGAAAAAAGTGAAATTGCTTAAATGTGTATCTGAACTTGTTTTCTTCGTTGTATTTGAGGTCTGTAAAAATACAGAGCATCTTTATACAGAGAGTTATTTTCACCTGTTTAAATCCAAATAGAAACAATATTCTATTTGAAATTTTGGAGAAATATTGTTAGAAGTTCAAAGAATGACACAAAAATTTTCATTTGACCAAAAAACACATAAATTGTCAATTCAGAAAAAAATATTAATTTTATCACTTAGTTTTTTATGTGGCGTTACATGCTTTTATCTTACATTGTGAAAAATATAAAACCTTTACAGAAAATAAAGATAGTACAATTATCACAAGCACATTTTGCACATCAACTTCTATGACGTGAATCAGGAATATGTGAAGACATTTCCTGCTCATATTGTCCCTAAGAAAAACACTCCATCACGCTCTCGATGACGCCTGCGGCTTCATTAGCAAACAAACAGTGAAAGGTCAGGACAGAGCTGAAGAAAATGCCACTTTATTAGCGGCAGAAAGACCACTTCTTTTGAACTACATCATTCATTAACAGGAGACTGCCCTTAATTCAGAAGAACTGTAAAGAAATCTGGAAAATATCATCACATATTTCTTACAAACTAGAAAGGAAAAAACTGAATTGTTTCTTGGCCATACAAAAGTTGCCACCATGATGACGGGGGGTTGTTAAAGAAATAGTTTTTTACAAATAAAAATTCTCACATAGTAATTTACTCAACCTCATGCCATCCCAGATGTATATAACTTCCTTTCTTCAACTGAACACAAAGGAATTTTTTATTTTCTTCTTACCAAGCTCTGAAGTTGCCAGCTCAGGAATGGTGATTCTTAACATGGAGCCGGTGCTTAATTCCTGAACGACAGAAAAACGAGAGGCAGATATTAAACAAGCAACACCAGCACAGACAATTTCAAAAAAGATTAAACCAACGACATTGCAGTATTGAGTACTGCTTCAACACAAAAGTCATGGGTTTCATTTGCAGGGTACACGTACATGATAAAACATACGCCGTCTGACAAATGCATAAATGTAAAAATCCAATGATCTGAAAAAATATAAACCTTTATAGACGACGTTTGCTATTTTTAAAACCGTTCCTAAGAAGCATATAATCCTACATAAGTTTGTCGAGGCGAAATAGCTTTGACAGGCCTGCGAGGGGATTTTTGCTGGCAGGAATTCATGGTTCAGTGGGGAATGACAACACCGGCCCTGTGGATAGAGGGCTCGACTGCAGGGGACCAGACCTTATTGAGTTGTGTCAAAACAATGAAGGCCTCCTGGTGCTCATGTCTGAAGCCACACACTGCCATGACGGTCGTGTCCCATGGCTGGAACAGCACTCAATTACAGAGCGGCTGCCGTATGACACAAGCAATTACCAGCAACCCCTACAGCAGTGCTGGACACAGCAAACATGGACGCTGTATTCTTCGTCCTGTTTGGCCACGGCAACTTTGCGAATCTCTCATATTCCATTGTTAAACATTTTGACAAACTTAGTTCATTCGACTTATTGTTGTTGTTTTGAAAAACAGAAAATGGTAAGAATGAAGTCATCAAAATGATCAAATAAAATCAAAACCAATCAACCAATCGTCTGATATATCAGCTTCTGTTTTCTTTTAAAAAGAAAATAAACGTTAACATCTTATATTTCCTAAATAATGCAAACTTTTTTATGACTAGTTTCAAATAACATTGCATTAGATTGTAATTGAACAAAGAAACTTTGCACATTAGCCAGGTTTGCACATTTAAATATTTTCATCTTAATTCATCTATAACAAATGCTAACTTTCCAAGAGGAAAGAAGATTTTCTAGCAGGTTTAACAAAAACACGAACATGAAATTTTGTTGATATTTTTTAATATAATTTTACTAATTAATCTTCTGGAATAAGCCACAAACCTCTAGATCATAGTAATCTTTATTCTATTTTTGTCTTTTTATTATAGCTTTATGACACCATAATGACACCAGCACCTCATTAATGAACTATAACTACTGCGCCGTACTGACCAGCGTGAGTCGATTGCCGACGGCATCTCGCAGCGTGTGGACGAGTGGAACAGCCTGCTGGAACGGCGAGTCCTCCAGCCACGATGACTCGTGGTGCTTCGTCGAGCTACGGACCTCTAACACAGGGGATGGCATGCCCACCTGAGTGCGATGAAAGTGACACAGAGGACAGATCAGTACAGTTCGTATCAGCCAGCAGCCTTGTTCAGAGCAAACAGAATTATACATTTAGTCTGACATTGTAAACAAATCACATCTGAATCCTAATGATTAACTAAAATGTGATATTGGCATGAAATGTTTCTCAAAGCATCATGGGAAGCATGCTGGGGAAGTGAGAAGCTTGTCATCTGCAACGTGCATATTCGAATCTGGATATATTTCTGTGTACTCTGCATTTTACTTTGAGTAACACGGTATTTCCTGCTAATGCCAAACCACTCTCTATTACTTCCCTTTTAAACATTCAATATCCAATCAAAGAAAAGGCATGAAAAGCCACAAAAATATGATATATTAGTTTTACTTTATTACTATTATTGTATTAAATTACTCAAATTGGTCAAAAAAAAGAACAAACTGCGTTTCCAAAATGTTTTCCGGTACGTAAATCAGCTGCTCTTAATGCAGCTCTCAGGATGTGAAGTCAATAAAATGCTGTTTGTGTTTTTTTTAAGAGATGTTTTTATGAAGGCTCCAGTAGTTCATGTTAAATGGCGGCTCTAAAAGGGTTTACTCTTGTAATCCCATATCTATTAATGCACTCGATTGACAATGATAAAAAATTTACTAAGCTCACAATCAATCGTATGTTTGATTTAAGACCTTAGCTTCATGAAATTAGATTATCAAACCAGCCGTTGATCAACTTGATGTGTTTGTTGTCAAAGAAAATAAATGGAGTTGTGCGTAACTTTGCGATTCAATATAGATATTGATCAAACCACGAAAAAACCTAAATAAAAGGCTATTAGTGTTTGGCCTCCCTTAAATATTATCTTCTTAAGTATACAGAGAAGCGTACCTCATCAAGTCTGCTTATGTGCTGAACCGTAGCCCTTGCAGGAGTGCTCACATTCTCCAGAGGGGTGTTTAACAGGGGCTGATGGTTCTGAATACTGAAGGTAGGAGACAGAAGACCTGGGACAAACACTTTGCTGACCTAGAGGTATAATAGACATGATGACATAGGTAAGGGATGATGTACTTCCAGACGGTTGTTATCACAAAATAAACCTAAATCCGAAAATAAATCTTAAATATGAATAAATAAATAGTGTAGACAGAAATGCCTTTGCCTCTGTAAACAATCGCCACAATTCCTCCAGAACGCCTGAATCTCTCAGTATGATATTGGTGACTCACCTACGGCCAATTTTCAAATCTCTGGTGATTGGTGAGGAACATAAAGGATGTGATGCACTCAAGTCAAAAACACGCTGTGAGCAATGACTCTAATGTACTGCCTCTGGCTTTTTTAATAAAAAAGAAGTATGCGCACAGAATACACGAAATGCTTCGGTACAGACACCGATCTTACAGCAAGACCTGATTGTGGATAAATGATGCGGTGCAGCAATAACATCAGAAATCAGGGCTCACCCGTGTGACTCCTGTGTACAGGACCAGACTCCCGCTGGCCTCCAGCACCAGCATGCCATGAATACCCTTCAAGAAAAAGGAAATTAAGTTAAAGTCCAGACGACGACGTAGAGGACGACACTTACAGATGATGAACCAGATGTATTTCAACCGCTAATATAGTATAGAGCAACAATTTGAAAAAAATATATAAATTGTGTCATTATTTATAGACCTTTACAAATAAGTAAAATAGTTGTATTGGGTTATGTTGTTGTAACACATTTTAAATAGTAGATTAATATTCTTCACAGTAAGACAAGACATGTGCATTTTCAAATAGGGTCGATATTGACTTGATCGTCTGATTGAAAAATAGCTCAACAAATTGACAAAATACTTTCATAAATTTGTGTTTATTATTTTAGGTGTTATAAAACTATAGGTCTTATTCACTAAGCATGCGTACACACAACTGGCATCACTCATGAAACATGCGAAGAATGATTTTTTGTGTAAATCTTTCGTAAAATCGCTCTGATACAAATCTTCGGATTCATGAAAATTTCCGTATTTTCAAGATGTAGTTGGTTCGAAACAAATGTACGCCTGCTCCAAACCACTTTTAAATAGTGCGTAAAGCCACACGTAACGTTTTGAATTCTTTTGGACTGTGTTTTGATGCACTATGTATCATAATGATATTTCACGAGCATTTTTAGCCGTTCTTATTTCATTTCTAACTCTTTAACTTTTGGTAAAACACAGAGCTCATCACTGTCCTGTTTTACCCAGCCGTCCGATCACAGTGGAGGAGAGGTTGCCGGAGTTAATATTATTGGTTACTGAATTTTATGTTCAGAAATATTCTTCAAAACAAGCTAATAGTAACGTGTAACTGCTGTGAATATTCCAAATTACAGCAACCAACCTATGGAAAAGCGCCTAGTGCCTGCAAAGCCTTCTCAAGCGCCACCGGCTGGTCGTTTTCAGAAGAGCACCAGGTATCATTTCAGATGGCTAAAAAGGCTTTGGTGGCCACAGGTAAATTGATATTTTTTTTGTTAGGCTTATAGCCTCTTAAGCATGTATGGAATATAATGTAGCCAAACCTGAGAATGCTAATTGTGAACGCGCGTGCATGCGCGCCATGTTTATGAGTGATTTGAATTCATTGAAACACACATATAACTACCAAATCTGACGTTTACAGCGTACTTGTGAATCCGGAGGAAAGTTTTCGGGAAGGTGCGTTTTACCCACATATTACTTGGAATTTATAATTGTCTCATGAATGCGGCCCAATCTCATTCTAAAAACTGTAAAACCTATTTGAACTATGTGCAATTCTGCAAGTTTAAATAGGGTTATAAAGTATGAATAATGTACAGTTATTAGAAAATGAGACACATTGACCAGTCCACCTCTCACCTCTAGTGGCACAGCATCTTTCGCACCGATGACAGTCACTGTTGCAAAAATCAACTGAGATGTTTCGTTGCTCTCCAGAAATTTGATGCACCTAGGAACGGCATTTAAACGAGAATAAATCATCGGTTTTGACCGTTCCACTTTATGATCTGAGCTTCGCCTTCGATGACACTCAGAAATCAACACAAACTTCGCTAAATCACTAAAGATGAAGTAAAAGGTAAGAAGAGCGTGTGCACCTGAGCTGCTGGTGAGACTCGACCAGGAAGCACAGGTACCTGTTCTCACACAGGTCAGAGGTGATGAAGACTTTAGACGCCTGACAACCCTTCTCCCTGTCCAAAGACAACATTCATGATTACATCACAAACAACACGTGCGCTCTCACACTGAAACATCTGTAAACATAGAACATTCGCAGACCTGGAGGTAGCGCCGGTCTCTGTCCACAGCTGCTCAATGCACAGGTCTGGAAGAATGGGCTCCATCTCAGGCATCAGGCCGGTTTCGTTAAGGGTGCTGTTAGGTGATGCCAGGATGCTGTGCCCGCGCGGGGACGGGGTGTGGAACGACATGTTGAAGCGCTGAGCACCAGAAAAGGAGGGTGCTGCGATGCCAGGGGAGTGAGCCCGACTGATCGTCAAACGCAAATTAAGATGCGTTACACAACAATGAGCTTGCCGTTGATTTCGTTCCAAATACATCTACCTATTTCAGAATGAACTTTTCACATGAAAAGGAAAATTAAATGGGACCAAATAATTTCCCGCATGGACGCACCTGAGAGCAGCCATGTTAGAAATGCTGGGCGAGTGAACCCGAGAGTGCAGGCCGGGTGAGGCAGGGATTCGACTTTGGTTGTGTAGGGCGTGGCAGTGCAAGGGCGATGCGGGCAAGTCCAGCCGGGTCACGTTTCTCAGGTGGGAGCCGAGGAGGCTGTGGGTTGCGACCGGTGTGTGAACACCGGGCTGCTCGGGACACTTGAGCACTGTGGTCTGTTCCTGTAAAAGACATCAAGTGTAAATAGGCTTAAGTTTGGTTTTACTCCTCTATAAAGTAAAAACAATATAACGTGTATTCTAATCAACTCAAAATAACTACTTTCAGAAGACACTGATGTCTGTTCACTGAAACAAACCAAGAGGAAACAAAGGTATGTATTGCTTTGGAAGTACCTCAGGGGAGACTATGCGCAGAGCCCAGACGGTGTGCGTACACTGCTGCGTGTCGTACGTCATCATGAGGGAGGGCTCGAGGCAGGTGAACAAAACCCTCATAGCGCTATCTGAAACATACTGAAGCCGTGGCTCAAACAAACCTGAGAGATCAAAGAGAAGCATCAACAATACAAGAAATTAAGAGGAGTTAATCATCACACAACTTGGGTTTCACAGGTAAATAAATCTGGCGTGTCATTTTTTAAGAAGCTAAAACATATATGGTCAGAAAAAGTCATTTTTACACCACAAAAATATGTTTTCTTCATAAGATACAGAATTGACAACAGGTCTTACCGGCAGATTTACAAACAACAGGAGCGATTTCATCTAAAGGATGCAGCATGCTGAACAGAGTCGGAAATGGTTCCCTAATAATGACATAAGAAATGACTGCATGCTGATATCATATCCTCCATACATTCATAGATTCCGTATGAGGATGTACATACCCGCTGGGGCTCATGTGGCCATCAGATGGGATGTTTTTGCGCTCTAAAAGCAGACCAAACTTGGTTGACCAGAGAGTAGAGACCTACAACCAGACATGACAAAACAGTGAGTGAATGGAAAAGGACAGCTTACGAACTTTTGTTACTGGAAAATAACATTTAACAGTCATATTGTGAGAAAATGCATTTTTCTTGATCTTTTCAAATAAAATCGTTTGATTTACTGTATACACATAATGTAACTCAAAACATTTTCCCAATTCAAACAAAGCGCAAAAGTCTCAAAATTCTCACACAAAAATGACATTTTGACTTCCATTTTTTGGTGCAAACTATCTTCACTAACATTATAGGTGGACCATGAGGAGCATACAGGGTTCAGCATTACCATTTTAACCTTAACCTTAATGACAGATTTAACGAAAACATTTGTAATTTTGTTCGAGAATTGACAACATTCAAGGTTTATTTAGAGCTTCTGGTTGTGAATTATTAAAAACTGAATAACAGCAGAACATTACCATGTCCTTATAATTTCATATTACAATGCTATTTAAGAGTAATATTTTTGTGCATTTAGTAAGTGAAAACATTAGGCTTCTATTACACACATTGTGCATATCGCGCAGGTCTAACTTGTGTTCCCGAAAAAGCCCCTGAGACATCAGAAATACATCAGCGGAGAATGCTTATGAAATATAACCAGACTGAGCCAAAACAGTAAATTGTGTTGTCCAAATACTGGCAGTTCTTTAACGCAAAAGCATTCCTGTCGGCAAGCCAAATAACCCATTACATCTCATGGAATAGACACAGCATCAGTCACTGAGCTAAAGACAGTCAGGCTGCTTCAATCCCTGATGGCACTAACTATCGTTCTGCTGTGACAATGTCTCTCCTGGAAGAGAGCATCCAAACCAAAGTTGATACGTCAGATGAACCTTGAGTCATCGTTAGTCTTGTCTTACGAGAAACTAAACCCACAGAATAGGTGAAATGTTCTGACCTGAAAGGGGAGTGGAGATATGAAGTCTTTCCCACTCATGCTGTGGACATTAACACAGGTGCTCTGGACGATACACACAGTCTTTTCCACCACGTCCTTTGCTGGATATAAAAAAGACATCACTCAAGACATGATAAAGTTAAACGTATGACGAAAATAAAAAGTTTTGCAACTGAATAATGGCAGTGGAATGATAAAAAACCAAGACCGCAATAAAACACGAAATGTGTCAAATGCTTACCATCCTTTTTAGACTGTGGGACAGTGAAATTACACCAGAGTGCCTATAAAAAATATGACATTTTAATTAAAATGTTAGGAAAGACAACGCAATGTCTTTGACAGATGAGTCTGTTGCTATCACCTGCTGAACGAGGCTGTCGACGGTGAAAGCCTTGTAAACATTAGAGGCTTGAGTCTTACTGCCACGGCTCCATATGACCATGTTCCCGGCCACGTACAACTCCTCCTCATAATCGACCTCATCAGGAGCTGTTCCCTTCCTCAGCTGCCAGTGCTCCTGTCCATCAGAAAAATATCAAACGTACAACAGCGCATCTGAGTCTTGGAGTATTTCTTGTCATGCCATAGCCATCACTGAGCAAAGACGTTTTAAGATTAGGTTGAGTGTCCCTCTGTGATCCCCATAATATACCCCTAGATAGCAGAGTCTAAGCTGAAGTAGACTACATCGTGATCTACTAGCTTCACGTATATGCAGCTTAAAAACAATAAAGTGTGCTCGGAAGAGGACTTCAGTGGTGGCATCTCGGTATTCACGCTATGGTGTAAAGATGGACAGCTACCTTTTGTCGCTCCTGCAAAGTGACCTCCTGAAGAGACCCCACGAGTCCAGCGGCCCCATCAGAGGACCAGAGCTCAGAGGCCGGCTGCAGCTGCCGCAGCTGGAGGTTGACGGCATTCGGGTGATTCCTGCAGTGCTCACGACCGAATGGGACAAACGACTGCAACTCGCCTGCGGCTATCATTGTTGCTCTCTTTTCATAGACGTGCGACATGAGTTCCCAATATCAGCATTATTTCTGTGGACACACCATATACATGTTTCAGCAGATCTATGCATCTTCTGTTTCACACACAGTCGTTACATTATGCTTATTATTGTTATTAATCTAAGTGTCACTATTTTGTATGTACCTAGACAAACTTTGTCAAAATTATTTGTTGTCATAAGGAATTATGGACGTACGTATGAGTTTATATTACAGTCTTGACATAATGACCTTTCCTGTGGCGCTTTATGCAGCATTTATTTATGTATGTCTATGTGTCCCTTTACGTGTATGCATTTGGCAGACGCTTTTATCCAAAGCGACATACATTGCATGATATTAAACATTTGTGTCTGAGGACGTGCAATCCCTGGGCTCGAACCCATGACATCAGCGTTGCTAGCGCCAAGCTCTAACCACTGAGTTACAGGAAAGCTTTGCTGTACATTTCTTGCATCAGACATTCGGTTGTTAATTTAAGCACAACTACAAAACACACAACTACTGCATTCATTAACTATCTCAACCAGAATCGGTGACAGTTTTATTTAACGTTACATTAAGTTTGCGGTTTTACCTCAGCACGTCAATAAGCATTAGCAGCTGAGCTACGCTAACAACAACCCCTCAAATACACACCTGGTAATAACAAATAGTCAAGCTTTCTGTCCTGGTGTGCAGTTATTTCTTTTAACAGATGCCGTTCCCTCTTTATTCGGTTATTTGTTGAGCCCAACATACAAACAGAGAGAAGTACGCAGTGAAAAAGCGATCGAGCACACTTCACTATGCTGTTTCAAATGAGCGCGGACATATTGGAATCCCGTGACACACTGGCCGACCAATCACAGAGCGGCATTCCGGCGGAGGCGGCGCTTGTCTGTTTGCGCTAGTAATGATGTGAATGTGTAATAAGGATGTACTTCAAATAATACAACAGTTATATGATAAAATAACTTAAATTTGTAGTTTTTTGTTTGTGTTCAGGTAAGCACTCTTGTTGTAACGGTTTGTGTTAAGTTGCATTTTGTTGACTGAACGCACAGAATGTGTACTTAAGAATCCAAAGTTTTTTAATATTTTGCACATACTGCAATGAAAAGACAGCTATATTTAAATTCTTAGATCCATATTTTTACTATTATTGGCAAAGTTTAAAGTGTGAGAGTGTAACGACAAAACTGTTTCTATATTATTGTCTCACAATTTATACACATCATCTTTAAAGAGCCCATTAATGCACCACACTCAAGCATCAAATCAACATGTTAACTGAGAATGTTAATTATATTATTATATATTTAATAGTTTATTATAGCTATAAAATCAAGTACGTTAATAATGTTTTGGCAAATATTGGTCATTTCTCAATTAGTCCGACTAGAACAAAGTGATTGCATACCAATGGTGAAATCTATAAGTGCATTAGTTTAGAAACAGTTGCAGGACCACATTATGACAACAAAGTCACAGATTATTGATAATAAAGCTTTTCTACAGTATTTGTCTCTTCAAGGCTGACAGCTCATAATGAGTTTAATTGGAAGTATAAATGCCAAAGACGTTTTCCATTTCAGTTGGACTTAATTGTAATTGCTTCTTCAATATGAGATGTACACTTGTAAATGTAAAATTTGATGCAAGCATGATCCTGTATTTCATGCTAATACATTCATATTTTGGCAGATATTTGTGAAGCAATCAATAGCGAAATAGATTCTGTTGGACTGAAACCGCTCAACTGAGATTGTTGTGGGCGGTGGTGAATTTCACACATTTTATTCCCTATAAACTCTGACACACAGAAAATAGAGATAAATGGGCCCAGATCAATATGGATTCAGTAGAGTGATACACTTTTTCTATGGACTCACAGGAAATCTTAATGTGCACGGTATAGTGTGCGACCGGAAGAATGTGTCTCCGGTGTTGACATTTCACTCGATTATTTTTCAATAAAACTATCACCCATACGGCAAGAGTCACCACAATACTGTTTTTTCAGTCCTTCAAATTGTTCCATCTGAACAATACTAAACCCAGGTCTTTCTACTGCATACACGGCCTTTAGCTAAATTGCCAATATCGACTGAAGAACTCATGGCACAACAAAAGATTCTGCCATGAGTCAAAATATGCAACAATGCTGAGGAATTGCAGGATATTGATAAGTGTGAGATGAAGTACAAACAGAATTTGAATTTCTTGTCAGCGCGTGCCAAGTTGTAACTATTACTCATAGAATTTCTAACCTAGCGACTTTGAATATTGTTTATCTGCAACATTTCTTTTTACGTTTTGTGTGTACGCTTGCAAAGTTTTTCCATTGCAACAAAGATTTTACAATTGTATAACAAGATGATCAAGCACCTTATTGGAATTAAATGGATGCAAAATTGGATATGATTATGAAATTAATCATTTGTTGATTCGGACATTTGCACTTTCTGTAAATTTGGAGAATTGTATGATAAATGGATGAATGCGGAAACCATGCTTAATGCATTGGGAAATAAAATTGAGATCTAGCCTACATGTCAATAGATGAACAAAGCTAAAAGAATGAATATGAGTGGCTGTGTGGAGCTTTGGGAAGCATGATGTCAACAGCCTTGATTCCAAGCATATGGTGCCAGGATTACATTATTGACGCTAATGTCCTGTATGTGGAAAGATGAATGAATGTATTTACAGCTTTTGTTGCCATGCATTTAATAGTTTGCCTAACTGATCTGTCACATGGGCTTTTGGTGGTGGAATTGTCATGTGCTGTGATTTAGATCTCAATCTTCCTCTATGAATATCACACTCATCGTGAAAATGACAATAAGCAAAAACCTCAACATAGAAGGTCAACGAGGAATGTCATTTTTATGACAACATTTCTTCAAGACTTCGTCATTTGTCAGGGGCCAAATGATAATGGTGTTTAAAAGAATGTTTATTTTTTGATACATTATTGAAAGGAAAGAAAGGAAGGGAGGGATTAAGAAATGATGGGAGTCGGTTTTGAAATTGTATGCTGCGTACTGCACTTAAAGTGTGATATGTAACGTGTACTAACAAGACATGATTTCAGCATGTAGTCGATGTGAGACGGCTGTGTACAGAACTTACCGGCTGACTATCAGACTCTTTGTAAACTTGATTTATTGGCAACACTTCTGCTCTCTGCGTCTCTCATTAATCACTTTACCCACAAGCATCCAGGCCCCTAAAAAACATCACGGCAAATTAAATCATTAGAATGCTGTTAAGGTCACAGGGCATGTGCTAACTGTTCCTGCCGAGAAATGGGCTCCCCGTAAGCGCCAGGAAGAGTAAAGACCTAACGTAAACTGAGTTCACTCAAAAATTCAAATTCTGTAATCACTTACTCAACCTGTATGAATTTCTTTGTTCCGCTAAACCCAAAGGAAGATATCTGGAAGAATGTCAGTAACCGATCAGATCTCGCCCCCCTTTGACGGCCATAGTGGGGAAAATAAAACTATGGGATGAGATCTGCTCGGCTACTGACATTCTTCCAAATATCTTCCGTTGTGTGTAGCAGAACAGAGACGCTTATAGAGGTTTAAAACAATGTGAGGTGAGTAAATGATGAGAGAATTTTCATTTGTGGGTGATCTGTCCCTTTAAGAGCCAAATCATGTCCCCTTCGAGTTCTGAAATGAGAAAATTGCAAATTTACGATGACTTTCTTAAGGGGCGGGCTGCTTATTTGTAAGAATGTAAACATTTGCAGATGGTTTGAAGGACTGGCTGATGTCATGTTGACAACTAGCCATGTTTTCCATTATTTTGGCATTGTCGTATTTAACGCTGAACATGATTTTATTAGAAAAGTCTTTGAGGCAGGGTTAAGATGAGGGTAAAGCACAGCTGGTGAATATAATCATTTGGACATAACCCATTTATTAAATAACACACAACAGATTTCTCCAAATGAAAAATTCATTATTCTATCTGTCTGTACATTTAATTGTTTAACCATTCAGTAGATCTATTAATTAACTTCTAGTTTTTTCATGACCCTTTTTCATTAGGTTCCTTTGTAAACCAATTTATGATTGAAATTCCAACAAGTCCATTTGGATGCGATCCACTGTTTTGCGCATCTTCCGTCAAAAAACTTTTTAAAAAAAGGCCACCCATGCAAACAAATTACCACAGAATGAATCACCAGGAATGACAAAACATTTTGTGCAAGCAAACCTAATTTCTCCAATGTGTGTGTGTGTTGGCTTCGTGAACAGAGCATGCCATGCAGCCGACCAATGACGAACACATCCATCCCAGTGGGACTTTCTTCGTGACGTATTAACGCATATGAAATCTGCTTGCTTTCTGTCCGATGGAAAGTATTCAGCAATATAAAACGAGGTGAAGGGAGAGACTACTCAAAGAGACGCAACAGCAACCAAAGGAACGTAAATACATCAGCTGCTAACTTTTGACTGGAGCTGTTTCACCTGCACGGATCTGCACATCTCTATAGCACATGTGAGTTCCTTTGATCTTGTTTATTGCAATAAATATAACACATACTCCTTTTACATACATTTATCTATTTATATGCACGTTACATCCACAACATATATCCATAGGTACGTTAACAGTAATGCATTACCACGTTTAAAATTGTGTTGATCGGTATTGTTTCAATAAAACACCTTTACTAAATAAGACTTTATATTTACTCTGAACTCTTCTTATCACATTTTGTGCAAACTTGATTCATACTTAGTCTACTGAAATTGTCATTCGTGTAAATGTATGTCATTCCTTTCATGCACAGCGTGAACTTACTCGTGTGTTCGTGCGTGCGCAGGTTTAAAGCGATGCTCGTGAGGAACGGCTTTCAGCTTTTGCTCTTCATATCCCTTTGCAGTGTTTTTTATACCCGGACCTTAAGTTTACCCTACCCCTCCATGAGGTAAGACTTTAACTACCATTACACATGATTAAAACAAACTTTTGTTACGCTTTGTATGACGGGAGGAGCGCGCAATGGTAAGAGGGATGGATGCGCGAGCTCAGGTGCACCGCCTCAGAAAAAAGACAGAACGACAAAACATGGGGAAATAACTAATTAATAAAATCGGACGCATATTAGATTAAATCATAAGGACTAGATTTTAGATTTCGATTAATTAAATATGTTTTAAGTAGTAGTAGAAATAATTAATCAAGTATTGATTCATACATCGAATATATTCGTTTATAGGTCTTTTATACTGTATTGTATTATGAGGCAAAAATTATGTGTGTTTGTTATTAGTAAATGCTTCATTGTTTCAAAAATGCGAAAACTACCACAGAACCATAATTCTGGACGAACTACAGTGTTTACTAATATTATCAAATTGAAATAAATAAACGGTGAGAAATAATTTTTCTGTCTTTTTCTTTAATTTCTTGTTAATAATGACACAGGACCCAACACTACCTGAAGCACCTATGGTATATTGAAGTAATCTATGGTTACCATGGTGACGCTTTTGTATGGGTGACTGTGGACATTGCTGGCAGGCTTTAAAGCATTAAACAATTAAAGCAAGCAGCTTTTAGATCAAATGAAGTGTAAGAGCTACTGAAATAGCCAGCCTTTTTTTGGTTTGTTCGTATGGTTGTATAAGAGCTGGCTTTGTGTTTACGTGCAGAGATCCCAGACACGCAGACGGGCTCTTCACAAGTGGATACAGTAAACTTCTTGGTCAGTTATCGGCCAGACGGTATCTGGAGTCGTTGATTGGAAAGCGGGTCAGGTAAGTCATCACAAACCCTGACACCGTGTTCTGAATGAAAATTCTTAGACCAGCCGCATGTGGTTTGCTGGTGTTTTACTGGTTTCAAATGATCTAACTGACAAAGACCGAAAACCCTCAAAAACCAGTTCACCAGAAAGCCAACATTGGTGTCTACAGCTGTACTGTAGGTCAAGTAACGTCAGACTGGTTTCAGATGGTCTTTTAGCAGAGATCTGCTTGGGTGAGCGATGTGTTTTATGTGGATTATTCTAGTAGACTGTATATTGTAATACAAATTTGTTCAAACTACTCATGATTTTTTCCTATTCATATTTAAAAATATATATATTCAGATGAATTTATCTGGCTATTTATTTAAGATTCCATATAAAATGTAAGATTTTTTATTACGTGAGAACACTCTTGAATTGCTGTGTAATGCACTTTATAACATGAGATGCGAGATGTTTTCTGATGATAATGGACATGATGTTTTTCTTTAGTGATGATTTGCTGGAAGACCAGGCACCAATGAAGCGTCATTCAGACGCAATATTCACAGACAACTACAGCCGCTTTCGCAAGCAGATGGCGGTGAAGAAATATCTCAACTCGGTGCTCACGGGAAAGAGAAGGTATCAAACAAGAGCTTCACATTTAATATATAGACCACAAACCCGGGCTCAAAGATGTTACTGATTTAACTGGTTTACTTTAAAGTTTACCTAATTAATATTAAAAAGTAGTAGTTTAATGTAGTCTGTTTAATATTTGATCTGTGTTATCTCTCCCTTATCTTAAATGTGTGCTTTAAATGTTTTGCTTAGAGTCAATATGCTTTATGTACGGCTGCGTTGCGCTATATCAATAAAATAAAAGTTGATATTTTGTTTGCAATGTGTGTGAAGGACTGCATTGGTTTAAACAATCACCTTGTATTGTTTTCGGCGGAGATATTAAACCAGTTTTCTCTTTTTTCTTCAGTCAAGAAGACCCACCCAGCGTGCAGGAGGAGTTGACTGGTGGAGAGGCCACGTATCAGGAGAGCTACGATGACGTCACTGTAGATCGACTTCTGAATCATATACCATTGGTAAGTTAGATGGTGATGACCATACCGTGTGTGAAATATACGATTTGCAAGTAAATACACTTCATTTAAACATTCTGCTCTTTTCTCTTCCAGCGTCTCTGAAGCAGTTTGACCGCAACTCTCCACGACCATCATAGGTTTCCCATTTACACCGAATAGTTTAGGACATCAGCATATGACAAAAACAACATGTTAAACAAAAAAATGTGGTTACCTATGACGTAAATGTTGCACTGTACATAGAAAATAAACTTTGATGAAAGACGTTAGCTGGGAGATGTACATAATGTGCTTTGGCATCTGAGCCCACATCTTTGGCCTGTTTTCTGTAAATTGTAGATCAATAAAAGTGTGTTGAAACAAGTCCCGGACTGGTACAATAAGAGAACCGTGCATTCGGACCTGGAGACCGCCAATCGTGTGCACCAAATATAACACTCCAACATCGAACGGTCATGTTTCACCCTGCATTTTGTACATGGAATTATTTGTAAAAATGTTGCTGTTACGTCTAAAGGAGTCATTTTGGGGCTGTGAGGGTCGGGGCATTGGAAAACTTTATTTTTTGCCATTCAAAGTGTAATAAATTTTGAAGAGAGATAAACATTTTGACTGCGCTCAATTTCACTGTCACGGGCTTTCAGTAACATGTTACTTCAGCAGAAAACTTCGGAATCTTAAATCATTTCTGTATATGACTGTGTGCCGCCTGTTTTCTGCCACAAGAGGTGACCATTATTTTGAGTAATGCCTCAATTATATTTCTAAGGTGTATGGCTGCCATTTGATTCTCATCCCAGACAAATCCATATAAATCGCACCTTAGGACGGCAGAGTAAAACAAAAATAAAATTAAGTTGCATATCTAAAGGAAAGAAAAATGCCAGAAAGATCGACCGTGTAGGCCATCGTGTATGAGATGATGTGTGCAATGTGACGCAATCCAAAAACAGCTGGTGTGTTTTCAATAAAAAGAGGGTTAATCCTCTCGCCATAGATGAAATTACTCGAGCAAATGAAACAGAAACGGTGCGTGGTTCAATACACACATAATTCGCTCGTCCGACGCCTCATTTCGTTCGACATTAGGAAATGGTCATTAGTGTTAGCCGGCCTGTGACTAAGCGCGTGTACGACGTGTCGTAAGCAGCCCAGCAAATTTCGAATCATAAATGTCAGAGGATGCAGAATGCCAGACGTGCATTATATAAGACAATATTCACAGTGAGATGAGACTCGGGATGCCAAAATTAGTCATGTCTGTCAAGTTCTATTTCTACGTACTTGTCAGTTGGCCTGGAATAACGGTTTGCAAAAACAATCAAAACCGATATATATAACAAGACCACTGAACTTTATCCCAAGTCGAGGGCAAAGGTTAGTGTTACGCGTGTTCAACTTTGGCATCTTTAAAGGGAGAGTTCACACAAAAGTGAAAATTCTTCCTCGCCTCGTTCCAAACCTGCATCTTTCTTCCGCAGAACACAAACGAAGATATGTTAAAGCACGTTGGTCACCAAACAACATTGAACCCCACATGGACACAATGAGACATTTCTCAAAACGTCTTCTTTTGCGTTCCACTGGATTCTGGGTCTTCGATGGGCTTGTAAGTGATGAAGTGCTCTGCTCGGGTAACTGAAGAGCCTGTTACGTGCTCTCGTCTGGATCTTGTTCCTCTCATGCCTGTGTCATTTTGGCTTGTCATTTTTAATGACGGCCGCTTCCAAGAAAAGACAGAAATCACGGCGAATGGAAAAATAACAAACGATCAAACGAATGGAGAAAACGAGCGCTGATCATTTAGCATCGTGTGTCTGGTATGCATTTGTCATGTTGAATTTGTATCATCACGTCACTGGGAGCTAAACGGAGCAAAAAGCCAACATGACTAATAGAAAATCGCTCATGAAGCGAAAGGATTTGCATGATGTGCTGTATTTATCGCTGGCCGTTGCTTGTTAAGCGCACAAACGGGCTGAAACGTTAAACTGTGAGTGTTCATTAGTTCATGTCATCTGAAGCAATGGCACGGTTCTATGTGCTCAGTGTAAAACAGACATGTTGGGTGGCGGCAAACTATTCGGTTTTCATCTCTGATGTCTTCCAGGCTTCTGCAGGTATGATGTGAAGATACAATCCCTGGTGACCAAGCCTAATCTTTGCCTATTGAATTGTTGTGGCGCAAATCAGATGTTGTGTGATTTGTCCGGCTCTGTGTGGAGAGGTCCGGCTCATTTGCTCTCATTACTGGATGGCTAAATGGAACGGCTGACCAGAGCAGGTAAAAATAGACTCTACACTGCATGGTCCAGCTCTGATAATGGGTGCATTACCACTTAAAGTGATTCACCGTAGAAATGGCCGGCCGGGAACCACTTGTTTTCGGCATTAGCGTGTGTATGTGTGTGTTTTTGCATTGCGCTTTTTCCACGAGCCCTTTTGTTCTTCGCATCTCTCTCCTTTGTCCTGCACACGCTTTTGGTAAGCGAGGGAGAACATTAGCACGTGCATCGTGCTGTCACGCTGACAGTAAACAGTTCACATTTTAGTCTTTTTATGACCTTTCTTGACAAAGATGTGAAAACACACAGATGTGATTCTCTGGTCAAGTGCCTCTTCATGGAAAATAAAGTGGAACCTAACATGTTTTTTGCATGATCTTTCTCCACACATTGTAAAACTGATTTGTTCTTTCTCAAAAACTCAAAAAAAATAAGTTACCTGGTTGCCTTTTGAGTAAATTCAACTAAAAAATATTTGTTCAGACTATGAAACTCGACTAATATTTTTAAGTTGCATTAACTCAAGACAACCAGGCTTCTTATTTTTTAAAATTGAAACAACAAAAAACAACAAATAATTTTTAACCGTGCACAAATGAAGACAGGCGACTTGTTACATCATGTGATTTGTTGTCGTGTATATTTCTGTGTATGTTGTGTGCTCCAATTGGTGCACAAAGATCCGCCATCCTTTAAAAACAACCGATTGTTGTTCTCGTTCTGTATTCGCCGTTGTTGATCTTTCCTCTTTTCATTTAAATCGTCATGCCATTGTAACTAGGTTGTCAACTTTTCACTTTGTAAATACAGTAAAGACCTTTACTCTTTAACACAAAAGCGTAGGGGTTGAGTGCCATTTTTTTCACTGACCTACACATCTTCCACTCTTTCCTCTAGCTCAGTGGTAAGAGCATTGTGTTAACAACCCAAGGTTGTGGGGTTGTGGGTTCGCATAACTGGAGAAATCAATGATGTAGTCAAGACTTCACCTCCATCATCCGCACCACGCAGCTTCAGCAGTGTGGAAGTGTCGCCGATGACTGTGACGGGTGGGGTTTACACATCACAAGTGCCCAAAACCATTTTTGTTTGTTTTTCTTCTTCGGTGAAATGTTCAGAATTAAACTCCAGATCACTAGTAAAGAGTTAAAGACCAGTAACGTCTAAACACTCCGAAATGATCACATGACCATGACGGCTCTGATGATTGGCTCCACAACTGCATGCCCTGAGCCAATATGACACATTTCTTTTCATCCAAGGTGTCCTGGAATGAATGGGATGGTTTACAGGTTACTTAACCCTCCGCACTTGCGCAATGTGCATGATTGCAGCCTTCCTCCGGAGGAAAAGAACGGATTCCTTACAAAGAGGAGTCATCCGAGAGGCTTAATCCACAAACAGAATTATCCATCCGTGTCAGACTCGATACATTAATCCCTACATGTTCTGCCAATCAGTTTATGCTAATACACACATTCTCCGGGGGAGGAAGACAACCGCATGTGATAGTAAAACACGACACCTGTCATTGAAGGACGATTAAGATTTCATAAGGAAATGACTCATAATATCCCACATCAACATCTGCCTCACATACCCTTCTAACGTCTCAAAACCAGTGCACGTGATGGCCCGAATCGAGCCGTGGAGAGGGTGAAAACATCTCAGTGTTTCCTGTCTGATGTCCTTGGGGCCAATGACAGCGCTCGTTGAAGACCATCGCCGTGACAGCGACCTTTGGAACCCTGATGCACGGTCATGTGACAGATGCCAGTCATTCATAATAACCATCACACATGTGCCGCTCCTTTTTGAGTGAGGGACTTGAATGGGACATGGGTCTATTTAAGGAGACGTAAATGACAGGTGTAGAAAATGCATTTGATCAGAAATGAGGAATGTTCTCATGTAGACAAAAAACGATATAGGTGTAACATACAGTAAATATATCAATGTATATTATATTTGTGGTTGACATGTCTGTAAGGCACACCTTTAGTGCCATATCCATCTGAATTAAAGGAGAAGTTCACTTTCAAAATAAGTGTTCATGTAAATATACTCACCCCGCATGTCATTCAAGATGTTTCTGTATTTGTTTCTTTAGTGGAAAAGAAATAAAGTTTTGTTGAAAACATTCCAGGATTTTTCTCCATATAGTGGACTTTAATGTACTCTAAACGGTTGAATGTGAAAATGAGAGTTTAGAGAAGCCTCAAAGGGCTTTAAACCATACCAGACCATGAATAAAGGTCTTATCTAGAGAAACCATCGCTCATTAAAGAAAAGGTTATGCTTTATAAACACAAAAGCTCACCTTGCTCTGTTCTACGTTGTGCGTTCATGACTTCATGACACAAAATTTTCATCAAAAACCTTCATTTGTTTTCCACTAAAGAAAAAAAAACATCATGGATGACATGAGGGTGAGTAAATTATAATAAAAAATGATTTTAAAAGTGAACTACTCTTTTAAATGATGTGTATATAGCAAAATGACATTCACCGTGAAATATCACATAGTGTACGCATGCACAGAAAGGTTTGCATGTAGTCTGGAGGTTAATCCCAACAAATAGCTCACAAGCCAAAAATTAGATTTCTATTCCCATGCAGCGTGACTCATAATGGGATGTGTGTGTGTCTCAACCAGAGCGTACAAATTCCTGTTTTGCTCTCTATATCCCCCAGTGCTCTGGAGCTTCATTTGTATTGACCGTGGTTTAATAAATCAAATGAAAATACAATAATATACGGCCCCGGCGCTCTTCTCGTCTGCAAAGGTCAGCTGTAAGATTAATTATACCGCAAGGAAAGCCTTCAAGATGGACTATTTCCCAACTACACAAGCCTGCTTTTATTATCCAAATCGGTCCTTTATATTTTTCATGTTTTCACGTTTTTTCTTTCTAAATTTCTATCACTTTTCACTGCGAGACTGCAAAGAAAGACTGAAGCACAAATTGACATTTCTGCAGGAAAATAAAATGTTACTGGCTCCTCAATGTCTGACAGTTTTCCATCTGTTAATCGAATCTCTACATTTACTATCATTTAGCAGATCCTTTGGTTTAAAGCAAAACGTGGCGACAAGTTATTTGAAGCTAGAATTGCTAATAAATATATGGCAATGCTGTCAGAAGTGAAACTGCCGATATGAAAAAAGCGAGAGAAGACATTTCTTTGCACAGGTAAAATTCTCATTCCAATCCCGTGCCAACTGAAAGTGTGCTTGGGAAATAAGTTTCAATTTTAGTTCCTTTAAAGGCGAGAGGAAATTCACTTACGATGGAAAATCAATTGCAATTGTAATTAAAGGTTGATTGGTCTTTACCTGCAAGCAGTGCAGTGTTATATATTCATATCTCTTTACCCTACGAAAATTGAAATGGCTTATGCCTGCTGACGACTAGATTAACATCCTCTGTAGTACAACTGAATTATATTCAGGGTTTACAGTAACCAAACACATTTATCTGCATGTGACATGTCATCTGGATCATTGCAATGGCCGCTGATCACGTAGAGAATATTTATATTTAAACCGTTTAAGAACCAAAGGTAAAGGATCAACCTATTTGCTAAATGCATTCATTGTCATAAACCGGAAGATTTTTCTTAGAGGGACAACACTTCATTTTCAAGCTTGCTGCAACCCAAACATTTAACGCCTGAACTCAGATTTCTCTGTAAATCACATCAGAAACGTTTTTTCTTAGCACATTTGACTTCTGACCCTTCGTGTCGCTTGATATTTCAAGTGGAAAGAAAGCATCATCACATCAAGAGCTGTCTGTGATCCAATAAAATGCATTACTTTCAGCCTAAATTAAATTCTGTTAAAACGGCAACAAGTTACGATACAACAGTTCTCTGCTGCCATCTAGACACGAGTCAAAACCTAGACGAGGACTCCGTCACTACAGCAGTCAACAAACAAACATCTTCTGAAAAATATACACGGCTTTATTCAACCATTTAAATATTTACAAGTGTCCAAAGACAAACATAAACGGTTCATTTCATTGATAAAACATCTATAAAATCTTATAAAACATTCACATTTACAATCTTGAGAAGGCTGTTCAACCTCCCTTTGGAATACTTTTTTTTGGGCATACAAAATGATTGTAGTGTCTTTGTGCAGCGGCCACAAACGCAGCCAAATTCACTTCACATTCAAAAATGTGCAAAAGATTCATATTCTTCAAAACAATTAAGAGAAAGTTAATTTTTTCAAGTTCTTGGTAATGGAGACTCTCAAGGCACGGGTGCTTAGAGACGCCGGACGCTCCTTTTGCTTCGAGCGGATCCGGCGATGAGAGTGTTTCGGGACGAGGAGCAAGTCCGGACGGTGCTGCGGCACGGGGCAGAACCGTGATATGTTGATTGACACCGTGTGCAACATTCAAAAGCGCAGCTTTGGCGAGTGCAGATCGCCCGCTGCATGGCTCCGTCAAAGCGTGCCGGAGAGCCGCAGAGGACGCACGCCCGTAGAGATTCGTGCTGTTTAAGTGATTTAGCAACCTGGAAGAAAACAAAAATTGTTTAATGGAAAGTTTTGAACTGGTGATCAGATAAAAGTCGCATAGTTATGAGAGTGTACAACATCCAATTTTTGTCCATGAATTTGGTGTAAAGTTCAAGAGGAACCCAAGGTTTAATTCATATTCACTTATTTGCAGTCATGTCGTGTTACAAAAGGAAATTTTGTCCTTGAACATGAACAGCAGTTTTTACCTCATGAAACTGTAGGACGCGACTCGGTCTGGATGCGTTTTGACCTCCGCTCGTCTGGCACTGGGTCTTTTTAACAGCTTTGTGAATGGGTGTAGAGGCAACGCCCTGCATACAAGAGAACACCACCCTGCTTAAGGTGAAGTCCCGAGACAAAGATTCCACATCCCGTCCAGAATCCTGCGACAAAAACAATGCAGCACTATTAGAAATGAAACATTGACCATTACATTTCATCCCGAAACAAAAAGGTGAACGAGTGCATAATGCTAATTTAGGTAGGTCTTTCTTCTCACCCTTTGTGCTCTCTCAGCTTCTCTGCACCTCCGAAGGGCCATCTGATCCTGGCAGATGATTTTCCGCCACGACCGGCTCACTTTTTTACAGCTGCAACACAAGATGGAATCAACGGTCAGCCAATCTAACGGGTTCAACGTGCGCTTGGCACACAAACCACAGGAAGGGACACAGACACAAAAGCAACCAGAAGATAAATTTACCTTATCAAATCACGATCTCCCAGCAGGCCCAAGATCCTGGCAAGAATGTGCCGCATGTCTTTCCTCAACAGGCCAGAAAGAGCGTCCACAAACTCCAGTCCCATTTTCCCACCAATCACATTATGAAGCCCATAATTCTCAGCAACTCTACTGACGACCGTCCAATCGTAACTTCTGCTCTTTTTAAAGCTTCTAACCAGTTCCCTGCACACCTCCTCCTGGAACTTGAGCACAGGCAAACAGGGCGTAGAATGACACTCAATGTCCGAGGACTGAGAGGACACGCATTTCTCTTCACCCCTCTCCAATGAGTCCACACTGTCCACCTCCACGTGATCTACCCGGCTGTTTTGGAGGGAAAGGTATCCACTGTCCTCGCCGAAACTGCTCAGAACGACCTCATCGTCGGACGCCACCTCCTGCGTCGGACACTTGTCCCGGAAGTTCTCTTTATTGTGAGGGCCTTTACTTCTGCTCTCCAGAGGGGTGGAGATGTTGGAGGCTGCAGGGGAACGGGGGCCGGCTGATTTTCGTGGTGAAACGGTGTGACCCTTGACTTCATTGAGGTCTGTTTCAGGTTTCTCCATGTGGCTTAAAACTGTGGAATCTTCACTGTGTGCTGTACACTTCATATTTGGGCTCTAAGAGACGCAGCAAATGGCTGACCTAGAGGAAATGAGAAAGAAGACATGTTAAGTTTTACTAAGTGTGTAGGACAATCAGGGTACTTTTATTTAGTAGTCACTATTTAAACTATTACAAATAATTAGTAAGCATGATAATAGCATTCAAACAAATATACCCATAAAAAAAGCTGTAAAACGTATATCCATAAACTACACGTACTGAACAAAGATTAAACTATTTGACGTTTAAGACGTCATTATTTACATTACCATAACATACCAAAGTGTGTTAACATCTACAACCCACAACTTCGTCCACTTTAAGACTCAAATCTAAGTGTTGAGCAAATTTGCTTTCAGCATTTCAATATAAAATCATCTAGCTTGTTAACATGTCAGTATATCATCTTAAATATATTGTTATTTTATAAAAGGATGGCATTGATTTTAAGCCATTCTCCATTTTACGCGCCTAAGTGCACGTAGTCCTGACGTGGCCGCGCATGATGCTCACTACAAAGGGCTCATATTAGCCACAACACCACGAAACTGCTTTCAAATATGTGCACGTAAGGTTTTGATTGTTTAGGTCTTAAAATGCAATGCGCAAAGACTGTAGATTAAAATGTGACATATATGCAATAATAAAAGAACCACATAGAGGGAACTCAAACATGCTGGGTCATCTCTAGGGTCTATTTGCTTGAAAGCCCCTTAATCCTCACAAACTAAAGCAATATAAATAAAGAAACACTGTCTTACCTCAATAAGATAAAAGCACTTTTTAAAAAGCCCGCATATGTCCTTAAAAACGCTTTCTGTTCGCTGTTACAGGAGCAGCGTAAACATTTAAGCGGCAACACTGAACGCCAATTGTTAGTGAACTCGTAGAAATAGCGCCACTGGAAAACGCGTTTGAAATTTGGCGAACAAAATCTCCCGACCAATCAGAGCGCAGCGGAATACCTTTAAACGACGGGAAGCCAATAGAAACATTTGGGGGTGACGCGACGGACGTAGTGAGACAGAAAGCCGAGACGTCATCGCGGAATAAAGAGCGCCACCCAATGAGAAACGCGGCGTGAAAATGCGCCTTTTTAAATGCGTCAATGGAAATGTTTGCATATATTTCCAATGTTAAGATGATGCTTTTAAAAGTGCGAGTGAAAACGTTTTAAAAGTATAAGTCATTTAAAATATACAGATATTAGGCAGAATGTTTTAAATTTATCAATGAAAAAAATTGTTTTAAGAATACAAAAATATCCAGATTATGTTGAACTTTATATTTACTTTATAATTAATAAATACGCATGACAAAATGTTAAAAAAAAGTATTTTCACCATTGGTTTGAGGAGTTTGGATAAAACCATCTACTGTATAATGTTGATATAACACAGATTACCAGATTTACATTCGTGACCCTGGACAACAAAACCAGTTTTATTGGTCAATTTTTCGAAATTTAGATTTTTACATAATTTGAATACATATGAGTTCTATTGATGTATGACTTGTTAGAATAGGACAATATCTGGCTGAGACACAACCTTTTTGAACTCAGTAATCTGAATGTGCAAAAAAATCTAAATATAGAAAAAATTGCCTTTGAAGTTGTTATTTAGGGTCACTGTGTCAGGAGATCCACTCACAAAAAGTGTAAGTTTTTATATTTTTAAGGTGGGAAATTAACAAAAATCTTCATGGAACATGACTTTTATTTTATATCGTAATGTTCTTTGGCGTAAAAGAACTATTGATAATCTTGACCCATACAATGTATTTTTGGCTTTTCCTAAAAATATCGCCGTGCAACTCAAGACTGTTTTTTGATCCAGGGTCACAATTAGTCTTATAACAGACGCTTTTATCCAAAGCGACTGATAGCGAGTTCAGGGAGCTGTGATAATATACCGCAATTTATACATTTAAATGATAATGTACCGCAGTCTGTAATTGTTGTAAAATACAAGCTCATGCTATTAATGATATATAGTAAATACAATTGAGGAACTCTCCATTCCCATTTGTTTTAGGGTGCAGGACTCCCACTAAAGTATTTCACACTGTTGTGTTAAGATCTGGAGAAAGCCATCGAGTGTTTGTGGATCTACTCTGGATTGTGCTTATCCTCCGCCAAACAATTTGACACCTTCAAGACAAAACTTTAACGCATTTCTTTATTGCCACAAGTCACTGTTGGTTATAATCAGTGTCTTTGAGAATGTCCATGAGGGATTCTTGCTCTGAAAACTGTTGCAGATACTCAATCATCTCCTCCAGCAGTTCCTCTCCTTGTAAAAATCCATGGACGTCATGGATGGTCTTACCAATTCTGTGATCGGTGATTCTGTCCTGAGAGAAGTTATACGTTCGGATCTTCTCAGATCTTCCTTTGGTGCCAATCTGTCATAGGGAAGCATGCTCTGTGAGTTTATATCAGTTACTAAAATCGCAAAGAAAATACCAGTTACTATAGATTTATACTGTATGTACCTGGACTTTTCGAGCCTGGTATCTCTTACTGGTCTCCTCTTCCAGTCTTGCGCTGTAGAGTTTTGCTCGCAGTAGCGTCATGGCTTTCTCCTTGTTCTTTATCTGAGAACGCTCCTGCTGGCATTCAGAGACTATACCTGAAATGCCAAAACGTGACAGGTCAGTCTACCTCTGAATCATAAAGGATAGAGAAACAAGTGAACTGTGAAGTCCACTCATTAAAGATCTCAATTCATATAATCTAAAATTGAAAAGAAATCAAACCATATGCACATCTTAACGCAACCAATAGATATTATACTTTCTAAACATGAATACTACAATTGATTTGTAGACCTGTGGGCAGGTGAACGATCCTCACAGCGCTGTCAGTTGTGTTGACGTGTTGTCCTCCTGCTCCACTGGCTCTCTTTGTCTCTATTCTCAGATCTTTGGGGTTAACGGAAAATGAGATCTATGAAATATACAATAAGGAAAGAAAACAATACAAAATCACTACTAAACCCAACCAACCTTGAAAGCACAATAAGTCACTTTGAATAAAACTATCAGATGTAGAAATGTAAATGTTATACCTCAGTGGGTTGGGGAAGAATGGCCACTGTCATGGTGCTGGTGTGCATGCGACCTTGTTTCTCGGTTTTCGGCACTCTCTGCACACGATGGACACCCGCTTCAAACTTTAACTTCTTATAGCTTAGTGGACCACTGATGCTGGCGGTTGCGTTTCTTACACCCCCTAGACAAAGCCAAAAGATACACGCCACTCCAAATAAGAACTTTCTAGGTAGATTATAAATAAAATGCTAAACATCCCCCCAAAAAACCCAGATATAAAGAATACATATTTATTTACCTAGTTCACTAGACATGACCTCAAGTACATCAAAGCCCCAGCCATTAAAAGCAGCAAAGTTTTGATACATATCAAAGATCTCATCAGTGAAAAGCATCGCTTCTTGACCGCCCACCCCGGCAGTGACCTCCAGGACCAGATCACTCATGTCCGATTCCTCCTCCGGGATCAGAAAAGATAAAATCTGAAACATCGATAGAAACAAGCATTTTATTCACACATTTCATCAAGTATCCCAAATAGCATAACATTTGGTTTTCAACATGAAACAACAATGTTTTATCAATAAAAGTTTAACACATTACTTAAAAACGTCTGTGTCTTCTGTATGCACGACTGTTAATAGGGTAATGTTCTATGTTAATGAGAGCCATTCACACCTCACCTTGAGTTTTATGTCATGAATGGCTGCTAAACAATTCTGGCTCTCTGTCTCTGCAAGATCGTGCATGTCTGGATCATTATCTGAAGAGAGACAAATGCAAATTAAATGTCCTGCATTTAAATCCAAATGACTCTGTATGCTCTCTCAGGTATTACCTGTCAACAACTCTTGTGTGTCCTTCAAATCCTTCTGTTTGTCTTCCAGCTCTTTCATTTTTTGGACCAGAGGGGCTAGTACAGACAGATTATTCCTCTTTATTTTCATTTCTTCCTCATCCAGTGTTTGGTTATCAGTATTGAGAGCCTCCAAGCACGAGATATACTCCATTTCCTTCTTCTTTAGAAAGTCATGCAAGGACTTCTTGCTGAAGATCTCATCCACTGTCAGAATCTTTGTAACCATCGCAGGATGACTTGTATGAAAGGATCTTGGATTTGCATTTTCAAGCTCTTGTAATGTGCTCTTAACAGTCCTGTGAATGGCTGGACGCTTAATAAACAGCCGAATGTCTCTTGTGTGTGTTGTGAATGTTCTGAGTCTGCTTGCACATGAAAGGGATTTACGAAAGCACCCAACAACCATCTCCGCTAACGACTGTAATTTTATTAAGCATTAAGTTAAACGATTATTAAATACAATTCACAATTTAAAGAGTTTTAAACACAAACATATTCAATTCAGATGACAGCCATATTCACATGTACTGCAACCGTACGCTTCGTCCTCTTCCGGGTGAAACACCCTTCAAAATAAAAGTCTTTGATTATAATAGTTTCAGAAGGCTTTAATAAGAAGAATAAAATAGAATCACACAGGACTGAATAGCAACTGCGAGGTTAAAGGAAATGCTGAGCACGTCATTTTACAAAATTACACTGTATAATATATGAGGTGGAAAGACGTGTGTTTCAAGATAGGTTTCAGGAGGCAGGGCGGGGTGGAGTCTGATGGGGATAGATACTAGGAACAGAAGGAAAACGGGGGATAGAATAACAAAGAAAGCTTTATTTAAATTCCTTAATGATACAGGACTAATAAGCAAATTATAGGTACACTAAAAATGACATGATGTTACACACTCAATGCAGTAGGTGGCGGTATGCACCTACAAGTTGTTTGCAATCCGCCCTTAATTAAGAGAAGTAGAAGAAGACGTTTCATTAAGAAGCGATTCTTTTGTAAATATTATCCACACTGCCAAAGCATTAATAAACACAAATACAATTTTAATTTTATTACTTTAATTAATTGAATTAAAATAAATAAATTACGATACAAAGAAATAATGTGAAACTTGCAGATAATCGTTCTAATTGTATTTTTAAGTATTTATTTATTTAATATTTATAAAAATGTAAATTTATTTTGGTTTATTAATTATAATTTACAATATAAAGTAGAACCCATAATGAATCAAATCGAAACATAATTTAAGTAGCAAATTAAGGCGGATAATTCACTTCAGCCCTAGTTCAAAATTATCCCGATAGGTGGCAGTAAATGTCAATTTTTTTGCACTTGTGTTGCCATTATTACAGTCCAAGTTTTTAACGTGCCATATGCTCGAGAAGACGGGTGTGGCACAGTGAAATTGCAATGCTGTTCCATGCAATTTTCCATCTGGAGTGCATGTAGGGAACATCTGGTGCTAAATATCCCAAATAGGTCCTACACGGATGATTCTTCTTCAAACTAACAACATCAAGTTTTAACGGGTTACATTTGACCTCATTCTGAAAGAAGTTCACATAATATTTTTTTTTTACAAGAACTAAATGAACATATTGCAACTGGTTAGAATGATAAATCCAGTGTGATAAATTCTGCTTGGGGCTGTTGTCTTGACAAATATGAGTCTTGACATTCTTTCCAGCTGCGACCCACAAAGGTTAGTGAAGAAGGATTTAATCCTCTGCAAAGTCATGCAGATTACTTTGAGGAATCACAAGGATTTGAACCATATGCTTCGAAGAGCAAAGATGACAAAGGAGTGCTTTATATATACATCAAAGATGACAATGAAATTAACGTTATTCTTATATCAATTTTATAAGAGGTTCCAAATATTGATTTATAATACATTCTGCCAGAGAGAAACAATCGCAAACATTGTTTTCACAGGCTTGAAGGCACTTTGGGATCAGAAGTGCGGTTGTGCTATCTTTCTCTAAAATAAACGCTACTTGGTTTGATATTTTGTTGTGTGATATAAATCACATGTGTGAATGTCTCTTAGCTTAGTCCAAAATGTTGTTTTGGTGTAGGCTAACTGTAGCAGAGAACAGACACGTACTGATAAAAAGAACAATTGTCTCTTTAACCGAAATGGATCAAATTTAATGACGTGGATTCTAATCCAAACCGGAAAATGATGCAAAGCAAGCGGGGCTAAAATCTATTGAAAGAGAGCCATTATACAGAGGAATGTGGAGCAACCTCACGCTGTGAAACCGCACACAACCATCACGTTAAGTATGAAAGAGGACAGAGCAATACGAGAAAAAAACAGCCTAAAAAAACACGCAAAGCATGTGAGAAAATGTGAGGAACCCACCTGCCCCGTCCAGGAATGTGAGTAACTACAACTGCAACACTTTAACAAATTTCAACGTGACCCCTGAATTTTATTCATTTTTAAATTAAATATACTGATGCAGTGTTTATTTGATGTTTTCCAAGTAGTTCTGACCGTTTGTTTAACTAAATCATTTCATAATTCATGGATTAAAATATCAACATTACTCGACTGAACCTAATTCTAATAATCATGAAAAAAAACTCTTGATTATTCAGTAATAAGCAAAGAAACTCAAAAATACAACACAATATTGGCTGTAGTGTTAAGTCAGCGTTTAAATGTATCGAGTGCCAAAACAAAGAAGACTTTTGTGAGCTGAATGGAGCAGAATTTGTACGCAGCCCACATGCTGCTTCAGGTCAGAACACCACACAGGATCCCATGAGAAAGACCTAAATATCCCTCAGACCTCATGAATGCCGACACGTCGTTTCATTCAATGTATTCAAATGCAAAGACTGAGTTTAACACAGAAGATTTATTGACACCATAGTCCCCCAATCTCTTCTGCTACACGGTTTACATTCTCCTCTCGCTTGTCAGCACCAACCACTTATCAATTAATTCAACCTCTTCAGCTCCTGCATGTCTGCACAACCATCTTGTGCCTTGTCAGATTCTTTTAAAGTGTTTGCGTTACCGAGCAGAGAAGCCTGGATAGCTTATTCCTAAATAAAATGCATACGTCCTTCAGCCCAAGTGAAGTGTTGTTGGTCTTTATTCAAGTCGTATTTGTTCTACACTTAATATCACTACTGTCACATTCTCAAAGATACTTAGCTAATTCTTATGAATGCCCATAAAGATACGAAAGAATGTGAATCTGTTTCTTTGATTCGTAGAAGATGAGGGAGTGTTTTGAAGCATTCATTTGTAAAGTGCATTTGGTGCTGTCCATAAGAATCACAGATGAGATCTCTTTGATATCTCAGTTATTTCTCATAGACACAAATCAAGGGTATAGCGTTAGTTCAGGCGGATTATGTCAGTCAAGTTTGCATCAGCTGATCCTCATCTTCCTATAGAAATATATCTTAATTCTACACACGACAGACATATCTCAGTTATTTCTCAAAGATATTTACATTTACATTTTTGGCATTTGGCAGACGCTTTTATCCAAAGCGACTTACATTGTTTTATCCTATACATTTTACGTAGGTATTTGCAATCCCCTGGGATCGAACCCACAACCTTGCGTTGTTAGCGCAATGCTCTTACCACTGAGCTACAGGAAAGCTGTAAAGATATTTAAAGATATAAACCAAGCATGAGTTAGTCAGGTAGTATCAGGTGATCCTCATCTTCCTATAGAATTATGACGCAATCACATATTCCGTTTAAATTTCAATCAGCTGACAGCAGCTTAATGCGTTCTACAGGAGGAAACTACCCTCCTCCATCCCCAACTCCACCTGACATTTACAATCGGGACTCCACGTCTGTTATTCCTTTTTTAAAAGTCTGAATTACTTTACATTGTTAAATGTCATTAAGAACTAATGACATCTGCTCGTTCCGTTTACAAAAAAATCTTTTAGATGAGACATTTTAGAAATCTCTGTCAACAATGTGTGAAACTGAGCTCAGATTAGTCAAGTCTGCAATCAGAACTCAAACATCTCTCATTAAATTGACCAGATCCAGATTATTTGACCACAACAACCAATCTAAGATTCATTTTAGACCTTCATGCGTTTCAACAATATCACTCTTGTATGTTTCTGTTTCCTTTCTCCCATTTAAAGAGAAACATCTGAGGTTAAATTTGAGATTTGAAAGTAAGAGGTACCCGATCGGTTAGTCCTGGCTTATTCCCTATGATTCAGACGTGACCACCAGCCAACCTCAAAGTGAATCACCCGAACCAGACGCTGGCACAAACTTCATTAGAAGCATTCTTAACCTCCTCTGACCTCACAGTTACACCGCTCCACCCAATTCAGTGTTGAGAGGACCACACGTGGCTCGTGTCTTCTATGAGAACGAGCCAGAAGACCCCACGGCCTGGGCATACAGAAAGTCAAGTATTGTTCATCAAGGAATAACGATTGCTGGAAAAGCAAAAGTTAAACCCTGCAAATATTGAATGGCTATGAAATCTCATCCCTCTGCAATAATAACAAGCGCATGATATGTTTTGATGAATTAGATGAACAAATATGGTCCTCAGCTTTGAGGTTTCAGAGAGTCTGGAGTTGGAAAGTTCAGCGCAGAAGCTTAAGTCAGCGGACACAGCTGAATACGTTTTTATTTTGAAACGAAAATGTGAAGATGATCGAATCATTTTAAAACTCTAATTTAAGTATTACAGTTATCGCTCATGCTAACAGACTATGTAGCAATCTGCAAGGACTGAGTAGTTTGCAATAAGCAAAGGAATAAAGTCTGTACATCCATGCTTACAGAAAAAGCTCACAGAGAGAGAGAGATACCTGCTGTTTGTTTCCTATCACACACTGAGAGAGGTCATCAAAACATATGTGACAGAATGGGAAAACAACAGGGCGACTTCGAGTTCAGGGCCGTGTGAAGGAAGGATGAAAAAGCGTGAATTCCACAACTAGGCCTTTATCAAAACATCTGAGCGGTCCGGCAGAGACCCCAGATCAGTCAGCCTAAGAGAACGGAAGAACAGATGAAAAAACATTGTCATCCCTTATAGAGTATTGTGTCAGGAAAAGGTACGACCAACGTTTAGACAAACAAAATATTTAGTTTTACTTCAAACCTACTAACACAATAGGACAAAAACTTACAGCGGAAGAATCACACAAACTTTCAGCAACAGTTTATCTAGTGAGGTGCATCGAGCGTCGATCTGTAAGTCAAACAACACAGTTACTTGCAAAACCTAAAACTTGATTTGCTCTTGCACAGCAAAACAAATATAAACTTTTTTAAGGATAGTCGGGATTTAGTTTGAGCCACTTATAGTCACTAGTATACAAACATTAATGAAATATCCAGCAGAGTATATATATATATATATTTTTATAATAAATTACATTTTCGAGCACTTAAAGGGACAGATCACCCAAAAAGAACAATTCTGTCATAAATTCATCCTCACGTCATTCAAAACCTGTATGTGACTCTTTCTTCTGCATAAACAAAAGAAGAAATTTTGAGAAATGTCTCAGTGGTTTTGTGTTCGTGCAATGCAAGTCAATGGAGTTCAATGTTGTTTGGTTTTCAACATTCTTCAAAATATCTTCTTTGAGTTCTGCAGA
Source organism: Triplophysa tibetana (assembly GCA_008369825.1). Lineage (NCBI taxonomy): Eukaryota > Metazoa > Chordata > Actinopteri > Cypriniformes > Nemacheilidae > Triplophysa > Triplophysa tibetana. Next base: position 23,142,190 of record CM017900.1, on the reverse strand, counting down.
AGAAAAAAGTAAATGCTGAAAGAATGTTCATGTTTGTGTGAACTAGGCTATCCCTTTAAGTAGAGCTAACACACTGAAGCCAGACATCCCCTGAAGAACTATTTCTTGAAAGAATATCTGCAAGATTTTCCAAAGTTTGTTTAAGCATTCTTTTACTAATACCGTCTGGACTTTTCACTCACCAGTCACTCAGCAGGAATCTGGCCAGCAAAACAAGCAACATATGAATTAAAGTCTGACGTAAATGAAAAAATAATCTGCATGGTCAAGAGAAAAGAAATAATATTAGTGTAAACACAAAAGCTTTATATCTCTTTTTCTTAATAATATTGTGTTCATATTATTAGTGTATCAACATTCTCACATTATTGTCATTTAAATCAATCTTACTCTTATAAATACCCCTGATTAAGCATTTAGACCTTGTATGACCATTTTTCATGTTGATGGTTTCATCCTAACAACATAAACAAACGTTACTGCACATGCGCAGTTTTGCGAACCTAACTGAACTTCCGGCACACATTCACAAACAATAGAGTGCCTGGTGATTATTTCTGATAACAGTCAAAAGAAACCGAGAAGAAGCGTTACTTGGCTAAACTTCTCTCCAATATTTTGAATTTAGACTGCGATACCAAGCTCAACCGCTAAATGTCAATGTACAATGCGGTTTCTTTAAATGCGACCGTAGTACAGTACCCAATGAACAATTTGTTTATTTAATAAAATTAAAATGCAACAAAATTCAACAAATCGTTTATTTAATACAATTATTATACAATAAAATAATTATATGAACATAAATTAAATTAAACTAGAAACTAACCAAACACAAACCACGATAGTGGTTAGGCACGCATGCATCCGATTAAACGGTCTATAAAATATATAGATACTGAGAATTGGGAGGATTAAGCACCAATAATTCACACGAAATTGTAATGTGACTAAAAGTAAATTAAATTTAATGTTAAACAATCTTATAATGCTGAATTTAGGGTGAAATATGACATAGACAATTCATCATCCTCCTACCATGAATCAGATTTTCAATCCCTGGCAGTACAAATAAACTATAAAGAAGTGCTCTATAAATAAAATTGGTCACTGTCCTGATTAATACACACACATTTATCTTCCATGAGTAAGTATTTGTGGCCACATTGAACACCAGTGTTTCATTTACGACTTTGGCACAGCACACAAAAAACAGCATGTGCTTTCCATTTCACAGCATTTGTTTTCCTGTCATCTGTAACCTCTGTTACCCTTTATCATATTATTTACGAAGGTGTTTGGAAATATTTGTTAAAAAAATATGTTACGACATTGTTCTTTATTTCATGTTGAGCGACTCCAGAATCACTCGGCTGTGATCGTAACACTGGCACACATTCAACACTCCAGCACATCATCTATCTGCAGAGGACACAGCGGCACAGACATCTCAACTATGCCAACGCAAATGACACTACAGAGACCATCACATACTGTAAGTGCCAGCACTCACACACGTGATCTCCATGTTAACCCAACATGCTGTTGACCTTGTGTCAGAGATTTTGCAGAAACCTCTCTGTGTTCTGTGAAGGCTCATGTTTATTGGGTTCTCAAAGGTCAGTTTGATATATTTCTGCTGGTAAATGTAGCGTGAAGCATGTTTGATACTTTCTGGCAAGTCAAGGTCTGTTAGGTTTAAATGGAAGGTCATAAGACAAACCTCAGAAGAGTTGTACTATTGTGTTTCTCCCGAGAATAGCATTAGGAGACAAAAGTCATGTGATGTATCTACTTCGGACCCAAAGTTTGTCACGACTAATATGAAACTTGGTTGTGTTTGCGATGCAAAGGGATTTCTCATTCTACCATGGACCTCCCCATTGATATATTCATGTCTGTAACCCTCTAAACGGGCTGAAACCTTTGCTTGGACTGAGAGGACGATCATCTGTTGTTGATAAAGACATTCAGTCATTTCAGTTTTGGGCAACATGAAACTCATCCCACATGTCATCATTTATCTGAGCTCTCATGCCAAAGAATTCTTAAAGAGCTCTTTTGCAAGGCCATGCTGCAGAATAGAAACAAGTTGTGTTTGCTTTGTGGTGTTTGTGGGGTTCTAGATATACAGAATAATACTTCGTCAAGAACTAACTGTATTTTCAAAAGTCAGGTGCATTGAAAAAATGAAACAAAAACACCTGAAAACTAACTGAAATGAACGCGGTGGGTTTTAAGCTCGCATTTGGTCTCATTTCCTAGAGGTTTCGCATTTGTTATCTCTTTCAATTTGTTGGTGTGTGCAGGCTTGCTTTTGCATTACTGTCATGCAGCAGGTGTGCTGTTTACCTAGAATCCTGTGGCTTTCGGTAAAAGAGGCCCATGCAGTATCTAGCAACCCACATTTAAATCAAGAGTTTGGGCTTAAAGTCCCAGTGAAATAAAAAATTTCAATGCTAATTTTTTTCATGAAATATCGCAGCGTTTATTGTAAATAGTTTATCAATGTGGGTCATTCATCTATTAAAAAATCCTGTGCACTTATAAACTTCCGTTAAGCACTTCCGTCCTGTAATGACTATCCATCTTTGATGACGTATGTTAGACGGCTTGGGCGGAGCATCCGTTAACTCCTCCCCTTTAACTGCCTGCTGCCAGTTCCATTTCAGACTGCAACGGCTGTTTTTATACATCCAATCAAATTCGCAGCGTAAGACCACTTTAGCAAAAAAGCACCTTAGCAACGGGAGCATCATAACAGAGGATCAGTTTAGCATTCGCTTTTATAAAGATTGAAAGTTCTGCACATCGTGGGTCATCGGGGCTATTGAATCAGGTTTCCTCATTTTGTCTGTGGTTCCTGGAGCAGGTGATTGTGCCACGAGGACAATAGATCATTGGTGTGTTGTGAGTAGATGTCAGGATACTCCGCCCTCAGCAGGAAGACCCTGTTCATGTCTGCAGAAACAATCAGAAAAATACAGGAATGTTCAGGTCCATGTCGGAGTCCTTTTCCATTGCAAAACACTTTCTAATGAGAATAAAATGAAGAGTCTATTTCCAAAACGAGATAACTCTGTTTTTAAAAATGTTCAAAAATCATGTTTTTTATGTTTTTATTGTGTTTTATTGTGTAAGCTTGCTTTATTTTTAAGATATTATGGCTTAAATCAAAACAAACCAACTGCAGTATGATTGATATTCATTGGAATGCACAATAAAAAAATATGATTTTTGAAAAAAAAATGTAAACTGAGTTATCTCGTTTTGGAAACAAACACTTCAAATATGAAGATACATTGCAACAAAAATGAGAGAAGAAAGAGAATTCTTATTGTATGTTTTTGCTGTTTTCATGTGAAAAAATATCTAAACTATATGCTATTTACTATAAACTATATATAACATACATAACATTAATGGGAAGAAAAATTGTGTTACATATTATTGATTATTTTCGGAAAACATATTTTTATTCTTCCATGGTTCATGTATTCCAGACCTGTATGACTTTCTTTCTTTGTTTTCCAAAAAAAAAAAATCATGTCCATGTTTTAAACACTAAAAATTGCAGCATTTTTATTAACTGTCCTGTTAGGCTTTTGTTTCTCATATTGCTATAAAGTCATTTTTATCCAGGAAATGAATCAGAGAACCTTAGGAACTTTTGCTGAAAACTGAACATTATAACACAGATGAACACGGATAGACGGCCAAACATTAGTGTCATAACATCTGCGCAGACACAGTGGCAGAGCACAGCATTGACTGCGCAGATCTCATGTCACATGGAGTTTAAAGGTGTGTTCGACCTTTAGTACTGTTTGGGGGATCTCAAGGAGCTGCTTAAAAAATTGACCGACACATTTCTTCACTTTCTTTGCAGAGGTTCGCTGTCAAACCCTCGGCCCCTGTCCTGCCAGGTATGTCACATAATGAAAACAAATGAAGATTTGTTTCTTCGTAAAACGTATCTTTCGAAAAGTGATCTGTGTGCACTTACATGTGCTCCCAAACAAAACCTTGTGCCAAAGATGTTCTGTTTTTTTTTAACTGTGTGTTTCATATTGTGAATCTCATGGACCTTATTACACTTCAACTTAAAGGGACAGTACTCGCAAAAATAAAAATTCTGTCATCATTTACTTACCCTCCTTTACTGTATACATTTCTTTGTTCTGCATGTTTAAAGAGAGGTGTAAAAGAATGATGGAAAATGTAAGAACTTCATCCCAGGAGAGCAAAACTACAGCCAAAATCTAATCCTGATGGAAAATTTTACTCAATAGGGCTCAACTTTCCTTCGTTCATTTGTTGGATTTGATCGCTCACATTTACACTCAAAAATAAGTTTTTGTTTTCACATCAGTGACTTGTTTGAGCAGATTCGTTTCCTCTTCCAATCCTGCTTTATTCTTCATCATTCTGAGATTTTACCTAAGACTTGTTTTCCTCCACTCCCTTTCTCTGGATGTGTTGACTTGTAAAACTTCATGTGCATGGAGAGACTGTCTCACCCAAACCACGGCTGGTTTCTGACTAGACAAGGTGTGGGAGGAAGCTGGATGTACTGTGTGTCTAACCACATGGTTATATTTGAGGTCTTTTGAGAACACAACACTTTGCCAGTTCTATTTAAATTCACACGACACGCCGCCCGACCTAAAGCAGTAAATAAGAGCAACTCGTTAACACAACAGACTATTGTGCACGCAAAATAAAAATCCTGAGAAACTGTACAGACCACAACGTCCTTGAAAACACGAATTCTGCGATTCTTAGAGTGCAGCTGTGTTCCGATGACAGTTTGTGTTTTTGACATCAGGTCAGTTACAGACAGCAGACTCTTGTTCTTTGGGTGTGGAAGGCCCCACGCTAAAAAACAACACGGAAGATGTTTGTGAGTGTTAACACGCAGGGAAAAGTGCATTTTAGGAGACTAGCGTTAAATGTGACAGATTTTCGCATTTCATTACAAAGATCTTTGAGTAAAGTGTTAACTGTGAGGGAAAACACACACTTTTCAAAGGATAAAGGATATTTGAGTGAAATGTTTGTCTTGACCTTACAAAACCTTTGATTTGAAGTCATGTGCTTGAATGTCTTGAAATAATTTCCTAGACAAAACCTCACTGTTTACTTTAAAAACATTTTTTTTATAGAAAAGACACCCAATAAGAATCCAGAATAGATACTCTTTCAACTCCTTCGGTACCGTTTGGGTGAGATCTCAAGAAGCTGCTTAAAAAAATAAACACATTTCTGCACTTTCTAGAGGGCTTCAATTGTGTCCGGATTCATTTGGATCCGGTGTTGTGCCGAATTTTGAGTCCTTGTCAGATTATGACTCCCCTATTCCCCACTATCATTCGGTGTTAGGGTTCATTGTGGGGTTACAATTTAGGGTTAAATGTGGGGGAGGGGCTGGGATTAGCGAGTCTCCATCAAAATCTATGATGGGAGTCGTAATCTGGCGGGGGTGCAAATAATCTGCTGGTGTTGTGCCAAATTTGGACTCCCCGCCAGATTATGCATTCCCCTGGTTGATTTTGGTGGGGGATTAGCTAATTGGAGGAGTCATAATTTGGCAGGAGGTATTTTTTGGCACAACACTGGCAAAAAATACCTCCTGCCAAATTATGACTCCCCCAATTAGATAATCCCACGTCAAAATCAACCAGGGGAATGCGTAATCCGGTGGGGAGTCCAAATTTGGCACAACACCGGCAGATCCCGCTCCTCAAGCGCTAATGGAAATGTTCGTTCAGACCTCCTGTATTAAAATCACGTATTATAATAGTTATAATATCAGTAACCATTATATTTTGATAATGAACAGGCTGTAAAATTTGAAATGCTGGAATATTGTGTGTGTGCGTAAAGCGCGTAATCGCTTGACGGTAACAATTTAAAAAACTCTGTGATGATTTGTGGTCCAACGGATATGACTCAGGTCATGAGATACAGCAAAGTTAGTATGCCTAGCTAGTCGTGTACACACTTGCACTAAAAAGAGAACATGAAACTCTTGTAAAATAAAGAATGCGCTCTTTCATCTGCTTTCCTTGAATTTATTTGTGGAGCGCTGCCACCAAACTCAGCAGCATGTCACCGATTTTTCCCTTTTGTTTAATAATCTGTTAATAGTTAATATTCCACATGTATTTATTCGCATGTTTTGCATTATATATACTGAAGGGAACTTGTCGTGCTGGACAAATGCTGGGAAGAGACGCAGATGAAACACGGTTTGCGATCAAATGCTTGATATGTTACACGGCAGCCTCCACCTGCACCCGCAGGTGTAATTAAAGTTTGACGTTGAACTTCTGAATTCTACACAAATGTTGAGGGCTGTGCTTTATTTGTTTACATGCACAAATATTCACAACATCATCATTATGACAATATACTTTTTCCATCACATTAACGCGCATTTGAACTAAGGCAAACTCAAGCTCAAATCACGTGAAATGTCTTTGATTATTCTCAGATTATCTGCGCATGTCTGTTTCCATTTAGGCTTTCTGATGCAAATTTTTAAAACATTTTAATTATTATTATTTATACAGCCACGGGAAATTTATAGGTATGTGTTTATGGAAAATTACTAATTTTGTTTCCTTCTTTTAACTACTAAAAATATTTCTCCCAAATGTCAAAACAAAATATTGAAGAAAATGAAAATTTATATTAAATTATCACAAAATTGTGCTGTCAATCTCTCGCGTTTCTGTAGGATGACTTTGTCACTCCTGAGGTTTGATTTTGTTGAAATTCAACAGACACCGGACTGAAATGACCACAATACGAAATGATGATAAAAAACTGGAGCGGTCTCATCATTTTTCAATCTTAATTCATAGAAGTGAACTTTCTTATTTTCTTAGGTATTCTGATTATATATGAACTAATCAAGTTGTTGAAATTGGTAATACGAATGCTGAAATCCTATCGTGTAGAAGTGATCAATGATGTTAATAAAATAAACTTAAATCTTATTACCAAACTTTGTTTAACGGGACCCTAGATGGGGTGCGCGAGCACGTTTATCTCCTCAATAGCTCAAGTCATTTCTTCTAGTGCCCACATTTGTGTTGTTCCTCATTCTGTCCAGTTATACGATCTGCTCTACACTCCAAAAGTGAAGGTAGGATCAGACTTCTATGCGTTACTCACGTTACTATATACTGTATGTATGGTTACGTTATATGAATATGTGATTTTATGGATTTGTGTTTGAACTCTTTTGTGGTCTTTGTAATGCGATATTATGTACAACTCTATATCTAGTTAAGTTACACAGACAGAAAAGTTTAAGCAAACTGCGCTTACGTGCGTTTTGAATAAATAACTTGTGTATTTACCTCCAGATTTGGATGTTGTTTTTCTTAGAAATGTCAACAAAGCGCGCGACTGAAGGTTAAATTTAGCGCCGAATTAATGGCGATGTTATATTCACAGAAGGATTATGTCGCATCCTGACGACTTTCTTCTAAACGCTGTGAAGAGCAACATAACACGATATTTGTATCGGTTTGAATTGTGTTTTACCGGTGTGTGATTTTTCAACGTTGAGGTCCACGACCACGTGCTTCGCGTGCCAGCAGTAAAAGCACGCGGCATCTGCGGTCACACGACCGAATCATTTATATGATTTCTGATAATTGACCGTTAATCCGGGTAAAGTAAACGAAAAGGTTTTATATTCCTGTTCACTGTTTTGGTTTTGTTTACTTATGTGTTCTTTTCTTTTGTTTATTTCGTGTACCCATGCTGTATTCGTAATTCTTTGACAGGACAAAAAAGTGGCGTGCGTCATGAATCATGACGTCAGTATCATTTGTCATGGCATGTATATTTTTGATTAAAGATTGACTGGAGATTGTTGCTGGTTATTAACAAAAACAAAGAAGCTAAGCTTGACCGAAGATACTGAAAACATATTTGCATCACATTAGGATTTGAGGCCACTTCAGAACTGTATATGAAACTTAAGAACTACAAACTTTATTCCCAGTCAATGTTGTGATGGTTTGTGTGAACACTGTTTGTATCCCATGGACCGTAGATGAGATGCATGTGAGCTTTCTCATGGACGGAGAGCTCTCAGTACCATCACATGGTGTTTGTGGTGAACTCGCGTGGCATGCATCGAATTCTGTGCTAAAAACACAAGTCAAGACTTTGGTTCTTGTGGTGTAGCTGGCGAATGTACACGGAAATGTCTCAAGATGAGCATGTTGCTGCACAAATTAGAACATCCTCAATTGTGAAATGTGAAGAAATGAAGCCCTCGCGGTCAACTTTTATGTCTGAATTTCACTTTTTGATATCAAAATTGTGTGAACGTTATTTTTGTGTACTGTACGTAAAGGAAAATTGTGTCTGGAAGATTTCGAGTGCGTCTATACTTGGTGTCCTGCTCTTGTTTGAGAACGTGACATAAGTAGACGGACATATTGCGGTATTTAGTTTTGTCGGGTTTCTGCCCTGACTCAGGAACGTAGCAGAGAGTCAAAACCGTAATGCCTTAGTCGCTTACTCAAGTGTTTTTATAAGAGAATGAGAATGAGGCTGATTAAATGGGCCAATATTGAAATTCTTAACCTTGAAAAATGTGCAGAAGGGAAACCAGGCCTGACGTGCAGAGCAATACCTTTGAAATGAGATGAAGATGGGAGAGATGAAAGCCAGCCGCTCCTGCTGTTCATCTATTAAACTCTTTATTGAAGGTTCCTCAGCAGGTCTTTTTAAAGGGTGTTTGTTTAAGAGTTTTCTGGTGCTTATGGTTACAATTTCAAAAATCTGATAAAGTTTTTTTATTCTGTCTGACAGTTTGATTAGCGGATGCACATGGATTATCAATATCAGTTTGCTTTCCTGGAATACCCGGTGCGACAGGTTTGCCACCAAAATGAGACCCCAGACCTTTTTTGGCGTCTCTCTGTTTTACTCTTCGTTTTATTAAACCTTTTGAGAATGTTATAAAATTGGATAAAAACTCCCAAATAACTTGCAACTTGATGACGCTTTTTGAAACCAGGGATGTGCACGAATGCTTGAATATTCAATACCCAATAACTATTCGAAAATTAAAAATGCAATGCGAATATTCATATTTTTTATAAGAAAAACTACATCACTTAATAACAGGTGTGGAGGTATCAAGCCTCTGTATTTACCATCAACATTATAAACAATAAAGCCAGATATTCTTGTAATATCTGGGTTTTGTTACCACGAGTAAGTTGTTAACCGGCTGAGGAACTTAAGGTCTATGTGGGTGTTTTTCTCATCAAGAACACGTAAAACATAAAAACAAGATATATCACAGACTGTCAGTTTACATTTTTATGATCTCTTTTTGTATTATAGCGTTCACCGCAGGTTTAAATGCAGTTGTTGTGTATTGTTTTCCAAACGTTGCTAATTCTTTCGAGATTAAAAACCAACATACACGATATAATATTAATGCGTTACCAATGTTTAAAGATTATCATAAATTTGATTTGAAAATTTGACTTAATAAAAACTAATAAATGATGTAAGAATTTAAAAGAATTTAAAAATTCTTTGCATAAGTTGTTGCTGATTATTAAATGTTTTTTTTTCTTTTCTTTTTTTCTAAAACACCGTATGCAAGTCTGCATTGTTGTTTTTTAATTAATCCAGTTTGTCTGCGTTTTCAAATATTTCACCATGACGCACATATTTTCTAAAAGTAGTCAGTTTAGGGGCATGTGTTGTGTGCAGAGAGGCCAGTACAGTAGATGTGTTGTGAGCTTGTTCTCTGATTCGCTGTGATCGCCTGAGGTTACGAGTCTTGGATGGTCCGCTGAAGGGTTGACACCTCTATTTCGGGACCCTTCAGCTTTGTTGTCAAGTGTCGAACTCCAGAGACACATGATGGAAGCGCGATCAGAAGGGAGTCTGGGAACGTGGCCAGTATGGGGTTAAAATTTGTGTATTAAATAGGGTGAATGATTGTAGGTCACTGAGATTTACTTGTGAGGTGCGGCTGTGTGCTCCCTGACTCACGCACAGGATAAAAAGGGAGGATTTATGTACAGTGAGAGTGTTTGGCCAAAGTTGGCACTTGGGAGTGTTTTTGTGAATTGTAAATTCGAGAAGTTGTTGACACGGGTTTGGAAAAATGTCTGTAGGACATTTCCACAAGGTTACAACTTGAATTATATCATTCTTTCCAGTTTCCACCACACATTCATATTTGGTTGTTGTAGTTCACCCAAAAATGACTCATTCTGTCAGCATTTATTGTAGTTGTTAACCTGTATATGACTCAGTATTTTTTCTGCAGAAGACATTTCAAGAAATGCTATTCAAATGACATTTTAAGAAATGTCTGAGTGTTTTTGTGCTGTTCACACAACGGAAGTCAAGGAGGGCCAATGTTGTTTGGTCACCAACGTTCTTCCAAATGACTTTTTGTATTCTGCAGAAGAAAGAAAGTCATACATGTTTAAAATGAAATGAGGGTACATAAAATAATAATTTTCCTATTTATGTTATAGACCAAACTCTGTATAAACCGATACACAAATATATTTGGATGTAGTGGTATGACTAGTATTACCTTATCAGGGAGGTTTTGCCGTGTTCGTGTACACACTGGTACATCAGTCATTCCTGAAGTTCCACTGAATCTTTCAGGTGTGTTAAACCCTTGGGAATAAAGAGATAAGACCTGTCAAAGTGTGATATTTCATTAGGTTTGAGATGTTATCAGTTTCAGCACCACATATCATGTTCACCAAATGAACTCGGACTCATTAAATTTTGACGTTGAAGGGAAATATTCAGTGTTTTACTGAGGACACCTTGACCCCTGCTTTAAGTGCCATAAGTTTGCCTTGCGATGGGAACTTGTTGAGAAGAGAGGCTCGTATTCATGGCCCTAGACAATAGGATCAGTATTGTGAGTGATGATGGAGAAACGAAGACCGGAGTGACTCGAATTAGATTCTCTAAATGTGACCCTGGACAACAAAACCAGTCTTATGGGTCAGAAATAGAGATGTTTACATAATCTGAAAGCTGAATAAATAGGATTTCTATTGATGTATGAGTTGTTATAATTGGACAATATCTGTTTGAGCAACAAGCGTTTAAAACTCACGATTCTGAGGGTGCAAAAGAATCTAAATATTGAGAAAATCGCCTTTGAAGTCGTTAATCAGGGGCCGTGTGTGGCAGTCCATCCACTCAAAAAAATTAAGTTTTTATAAATTTTATGCTAGGAAATTTACAAAATATCTTAATGGAACATGATCTTTACTTAACATCCTAATGATTTTTGGCATAAAAGAAAAATCGATAATTTTGACCCACACAATGTTTTTTTTCTATTACTAAAAATGTTCCTGTGCGACTTAAGACTGGTTTTGTGCTCCAGGGTCACAAATGTGACTGAGATTTCCTGAAACTATAACACGATTTGGTTACTTTCATAGAAAGCCAGATTGAAGATGAACCTGATGTTCCAAATATGGTCAGAGGCGTTACATTTCTGTCACACGCTTGCAGTATTCCTCCAATCACTACACACTGGTGAACTTGCCAATCAGAGCACACCTCGCTTATCAGAGCCATGAGCTTTGTCAAAAATCTGCATGTTTCAGAGAGGGGGAGCACATAGGAGATGCACGTATGTGGAAAATACAGCGTTTTTAACCTTTGCGTTACATCTTAAACAAACAATAATATTAATTTAAGCGGTGTCATATGATTCCTTTTATGACTTATTTATAAAGAATCAGCAAATGTTTTTTAAGCGTAAAGACTGTTCAGGTGCTATAACGGAATCAAATTTTGTAAAGGTTTAACCATAATCCCCAAATGTTTTTGCAACAAAGTTGTAAATGCATCACGTCTGAAGCATTGTATTCGTCGGGCAGAATAAAGTGTTTTCTGTGTTGTGTAGCATGACAGTTGTTTGAATGACTCGAGTGCTTTGGTGCTGTGTGTTTACATCAAGCCTGAAATATGGATTTTATAGGACTGATGGGAGCTTGTTCTAGAAGAGACGGATGAATCCGAATAAAGGTTTTCATCTTGCGCATCTCTTACAGTGGCATCTGTTCTGCTTGTTTATGAGCCATAAACAGAATAAAAGCACTTCACTACAGTATACAACACAAACACATGCTCTTTGTATAGATTACTGTATTTTTGGCCACATAAACATAAACTGAGAGCCAAGAGACACAAGGGCATGAGAAGTGAACGTACTTTGGCGCCCAGTTTCATGAGATAAATCACAAACCCAAAGCATTCCCATTAGATAATGTATCATGCACGTCTTGGTTCAGTCTTAAGGCTGAAGTATAGTTCCCTTTTACCCGTACGCGAGGGACAGTGTACAGTGCGCAAATTTCGTCATCAGAATGGTACGTGGACTGCTGGAATTTTGTTGGCTCGTGTACAAAGTATGCGCAGGTCGAGTTCACTACCAGGTTGAAACCGTGTCCTGGGAGCATCGATTCAAGGTAGAAGAAAACCTGACCCCTGTAGGGCCCGAGAGGTATTACAATATGTCATAATGTGCATTTATTTATTTGACATTCTTTAAGAAAGCAGTTTAGCAAGAGCTTCGGTATTTATTTATTTCTGGACAAGATGAGGAATTTCTGCATGTTATTTGTTCCCTAATGTATAGATGAAAGTGATCAAAGGTCCAGTGTTAAAAATTTAGTGACATCTAGTGGTGAGGTTGTGAATTACACCCCTCGCTTTTGAAGCACTATGGTGGTGCTCTCAACACAGTTATGTTTATTATATTGCAATTATATCACTAATGACACACTGGACCTATAACTTGTCACAAATGCAAATACTACACGTGGTCACCCAGTGTGTGCTCTTTAGGAACACACAGAGAAGAGACATTACATATGCATTTAGTCATTTAGCAGATGCTTTTATCCAAAGCGACTTGCAGAGAGTTCAGGGAGCAATAAAGCGATAAGAGTTGTGCCGCATGCTCTGTGAGAGAGGGTCTAATCTTTCTGCATGACCACGTTGTCTTTGCAATGTGATCATTGGAGGACAGCTGTACATCAAATATGACTCCGAGGTTCCTGGCAGTTTTAGAAGGAGTGTTTGTGGTATTGCAAAGTTGGATGGTGAGACGTGTTGCACTGTGGGGTGCCCGAAACATAAGTAGCTCTTACTTGGCAGGGTTCAGCTGGAGGTTATGAGCTTTCATTTAAGCTGAGATGTCTTCTAGGCAGGCTGTAATGTGAGCTGCTACAGTGGTATCGTCTGGGTGAAATGAGATGTAGATCTGGGTGTCGTCAGCATAACCGTGATGGGAGATGCCGTGTATGATGGGTCCCAAGGATGTCGCGTAGATGGAGAAAAGGAGTGGTCCAAGCACCGATCCCTGAGGGACCCCAGTGATCATATGGTGAGCAGTGGAAAGCGAGCCCCTCCATGACACCCTGAAGGATCTGCCGGAGTGGTAGGATCTGAACCAGCTGAGAGGAGAGCCTGAGATTCCTATAGATGCTGGTTGTTAGCAGTATCTGGTGATTGACAGTGTCAAACACTGCAGATAAGTCAAGCAGAATCAGGACCGAGAATTAAGATTACACCTTGTCTGTAACCGATAGCAGTGCAGTCTCAGTGGAGTGGTTTGTTTTGAAGCCAGACTGCTTGTCTTCGAGTAGTTTATTCTGGGATAGGTAGGAAGACACCTGGTTGAAGATTCCTTTCAAGTGTTTTCGCAATAAACGGAAAGAGAAACAGGTCTGTAACTGTCGGTAATAGAGGGGTCCAATGTGGGTTTCCGATGTAGGGGTGTGACCTGGGCCTGTTTGAATGTGGATGGAAAAGTTCAGGTAAGCAGGGAGGTGTTGAGTGTGCTGCATATGCCCTAAAGGAGATGGAAGGGGATTCTGTCAAGGGGACAGGTGGTGTGGTGGCTGGAGAGAAGTCTGGTGACTTCTTTGCCAGTCAGTGGGGCGGAAGAGGATAGTTCAATGTTTGAAGTGAGGGTAGTGTGTACGAAGGTGCTGAGAATTGTTTACTGATGGATGATGTTTTTTAATGAAAATAGTCCTCCGCAGTCAGAGATGAAGGGGTTTATTGAGGAGCTGTGCAAAGAAGAGAGTTAAATAAGCACAACACATGGTAAAATAAGGACAAGTATACACTTTACATGACACGGAAAGCATGTATATTTTAAATATTTGATGTATATAAAATCTAATCCTGCTCTCTGGAATGCCCCGGCTGCAGACATGAGACCCAGATGAGAACATTTCTGTTTGTTTGGTTATTGTGTTTGTGTTAGACCTGCCAGAATATCCATTAGGAGAAGTATATTGTTGAATGAAATGCAATGATGACAGACGTTTGGACATTAAACAAGAAGACGATTTACATCTACAGTATCCAGCCACACTTAAACATTTCACAAGCAAGAGATTTCATAATGACTAAACCGCTTTGTTAAAAAAAAGAGACGTTTGATATTTTGAATCATGTCAAATAATGTGCATACATTTGTAAAGAGTGACTGAAAAGGATACTTCACCCAAAAATGAAAATTCTGTAATTTCCTCACCATCGAGTTTTTCCAAATCTGTATAAATGTTTATGTTCTGATGAACGCAGAGGGAGATATTTGGAAGAAAGCTTATAACCAGACAGATCTTGCTGCCCATTGACTCCCATAGTAGGAAAAAATGAAAAGGTGCTGTTTGCTTTCCTACATTCTTCAAAATGTCTTCTTTTGTGAAAAACTGAACAAAAACAATTATAAAGTAATTTTTCCTACTATGGGAATCAATGGGGGGCGAGATCAGTCTGGTTATAAGCATTCTTCCAAATAACTTTTTCCGTGTTTTGGAACAACTCGAAGGTTATTAAATGATGACAGAATTTTCCCTTTAAGTGCTACAACATTATGATTTTTACACACGCCTTTATTCAAAGCACCTTGAAACGTGTTTTCAAGCTGTATCCGTATGTGTGTTGGCAGGGATTCTCTGTGCTGCCGTAACGCAATGCTCTTACACTATTGAAATGACTAAGGTATTGTGGGTAAGCATTTAAATGACCTTGAACGTTTTTCCATATATATTGTATAGATTTGAAGCCAAATTCTGAAACCAAGTGACAGACAGACGACAGACAGACCGACAGGATGACGGCTAACGCTCCACGTGACAGGTGAGTGCACGTGACCTTTCTCTGACATCTCTCACATCATGATTTAACCACACACACCTAACATGAGATGTGTTTCAGGTATAATGCGGTGTGGATTATATTCTTCATTCTGGGGCTGGGGACTCTCCTACCGTGGAACTTCTTCATGACCGCCACCATGGTAAGAATTCTCCATTTGTCATATTAAAATTAACATTCAGTCGTGTTTCTGTTGGTTACAATTACACTTAAAATTTTTAGCGTGATGGATGTAGTTCATGTGTGATCAATGTATATAATGCTTTCAAAACATCATGTCTACATGTTTCAAATGTTGTGTCGTAGAAGCACACGATTGAAGAGAACTTTAAATAGTGAAGTGTTGTTCATGTCTGCCTTGTCACGGGTCTTCAGTACTTCACCAGTCGTCTGAAAGACCCAAACACCAAGCCAGAATTCAATCAGACGGCGAATAGTACGGTGGAGAGCGTCTCCCGTAACGTCCTGGAGTCAAAGTTCAACAACGTGATGACATTGTGTGCTATGGTGCCACTTCTCATCTTCACCTGCCTCAACTCCTTCATCCACCAGAGGTAAGATGAGCTGATGTCATGTGAAGATCTGATTGGTTAAAAAGAACTGGGAGCCTGTGGACACACGGACAGTGATCCAGACACGTAGCGCACAGAGCTTCAGGCGACCCGAGTTTGAGTCGTGGCTCCAGGTCCTTTCCCGATCCTGCCCTCTCTCCTCCCCATCGCTTCTGTCTGTCTTTACTGTCTTATCAAATATGTAAAAGCAAAAAAAAATTGTCACACCTCAGATGTGAACCAATGTGAAGTTTGAAACCACTTTGTGCTTTAAAAAAAAACTGCTATGTTGGTTTTTGTGTTTGATAAAAGACGACTGCTATAGTGTTTAAGAGTTCTTAATGCACATAATAAATATTTTAGGAATCGCATTAAAGGGACAGTTCACCTTAAAATGAACATTCCGGCATCATTTACTCACCCTCATGTGAGTCATCCTCATTTACCGCAGAACAAAAAAGAAGATATTTTGAAGAATGTGGATAACCGAACAGCGCTGACACCCATTGACTTCTATTGTATGGACACAAAACCAAAGCAAGTGAATGGCTGCCATCGCTGTTCGGTCAACAACATTTTTCTAAATATCTTCTGTGTTCTGCAAAGTAAAGAAAGTCGTACAGGTTTGATATGACGAGAGGGAGAATAATGACAGAATTTTAATTTTTGAGTAAACTACATATGGTTCAAAAGCAGTTCACAAGTCACGTTTTGAAAGTTCTTCGAGCATTGCAAAAGAAAAACAAACGCGTGAAGTGTAACATGTAAATGACATGTTTTACTCATAAATCTCATGAAAGTTTCTGAGGGAACACCTATGAGAATTTCTCTTGTTATCATCATCACATAAGAAGTATGTGTGAGACCGGAGAATGTTTGTTTAAATTAAAGGTGAAGATTATCTGGAATCTCTCTTAAAGCTCTTCAAACAGACGTTCTGGAAAGCCGATCTTCTGCTTATTTTCTCTGTCTGTCTCAGGATCCCTCAGAAGTGGAGGATCTCCGGCAGTCTCTCAGTCATTCTAGTGGTGTTTCTCGCCACTGCAGTGTTGGTGAAGGTGGAGATGGAGCCCCTGTCTTTCTTTACTTTCACCATGATCAAAATCATCTGCATCAACTGTGAGTGAACCCCCCACACCCTTCATCACCATCATCATCATCTGTCAGGATCTTGGGTTCTAATTTTGTTTATAAATCTTGATGAGAACCAGATGTCCACGCAGCGTTTGAGGCTGATATTAATATACACTCTGTTTTGAGACTCAAACTGGGACACTTGAAAGAGAAGATAAACGCTCTTGTTTCAGCGTTCGGGGCGATTCTGCAGGGGAGTCTGTTCGGTCTGGCTGGAAGGCTCCCGGCTTCATACACCACACCCATCATGAGCGGTCAGGGCTTGGCTGGGTTCTTCGCGGCCTGCTCCATGATCTGCGCTCTTGCCAGTATGTATTCGTCTTATACAAACAGACCCTTCGCCATGATCGTTCAGACTTAAATCACCAATCTTGTGTTTTCCAGCCGGCTCAGCGTTACAGGACAGCGCTTTCGGTTACTTCATCACTGCTTGTGTTGTGATTCTCCTGGCCATTGTTTCTTACTTCGCTCTGCCCAGATTGGTAAATAATCATACATTTAGATTTATTTATTAGCAAACACTTTTTAAGCGAGTTAAAGTCCCAGTGAAATAAAAATGATGATGCCTATTTATCATGAAATATTGAAGTGTTTATTGTAAATAGTTGTTCAACGTGAGTCATATCATAACCTCATTATCATCAGTTAAAATCTGAAAATGCACTTCCATCCTGTAATGACTATCCATCTGAAATGCTGTAAGTTAGACGGCTTGGGCGGAGCATCCGTTAACTCCTCCCCTTCAACTGTCAGTCAGCTGACAGTTCCATTTTAAAATGCAACGGCTGTTTTATATGTCCAATCAAATCACAGAGAAAGATGAAAGCCACGCCCGTTATGAAAACTTCCGGTTCACGGGGACTTTAAGAGTAACCATTTATAGGACCTTAACACTTAAAGGAATACTTCACCCAAAAATTAAAATTCTGTCTTCATTTACTCACCCTCAGATTGTTTCAAGCCTGTATACATTTCTTTGTTCTGCTGCTGAACACTAAGGAAGATATTTGGCAGAATGTCAGTAGCCGAACAGATCTCATCCCCATAGACTGCCATAGTAAGGAAAATAAACGCTATGGTAGTGAATGGAGGATGAAATCTGACATTCTTCCAAATATCTTCCTCTAGCTAAACAAAGAAATGTATACAGGCTTGAAACAAAGATTTTCATTTTAAGCTGAACTATCCCTTTAAGGCCCTTCACATCAAGAACAGTAACTATGTAATGAGAACAAGTCGCTTCTTATAACTGTTTTAATAGCCTTAATTCACTGATTGTTTTAAACGAGTTAAACGTGTGTTTGCATGATTTACATTAGAGCTGTTTTGATTTTCAGGAGTTTTTCCAGTTTTACTCTGAAAGCGATGGCAGCAGACCCGTCAGCGATGAGGAGAACAAGATGGACCTGCTGAAGCCGGGTAACATCCTGCGCTTTGCATCTGTCTTTGCGATGTTGCAATTCGTATTTCAGTTTATTACTGCTTTACATTTGAACGAATTTGGAAGATTTTACAGAATACTTGTACAATTGTATGTCTTGGTTCGACCTGCCTTAACCCCAGTGACGTTTCTGTTTAGGATGGGAACTTCAGACGTTTTTTCTAATATATCTGCATTTTTGCACTATTCGCAATTGGAGATCACCACCTCATAAAATCAGATTCTTGATCATATTTCAGCCTCCAGAAGTTTTCTGAAAATCTGTGCGTTAATATTCATGGGCTGAGGCATGACTGAAGTTATTTAATGTTATATAATCAGTGTTTTTTTAACATCCGTTCATAAATAAAAAACTTGTTACTTGTTCACCCGTCATTTTTTAAAATCTGCATATGACACATTTTTTCCTGCAGAACACAAAAGAAGATATTTTGAGAAATGTTTTGATAAATTCGTGTTTACACAATGGCAGTGAATAGGGAGAGGCGGAGATGATGTATTTTTGTATGCAGACCCTGGAAGTGAGTTAGCATTTTGTGACTTCATGGGTTTTTGGTAAACTGCCCGAAATATGATCGAAATATTTTCACGTTTCATTATGACTTAAAACTCACCAGCAATAACATGCTGGTGATCTTTTAAAGCCTTAGGCGGGGACGTTAAACGTCATTGCACATATAAATCTCACAAATAGTGCAACATGGGCACACATCTTTTAAAACTTAGATGTGGATTCATTCACGGAGCAATTACTCACCAGGGAACACATTTTTTATAAAGTTTGAGAAAGTTGTCGGAGAATTGATGACGTTGATATCCAGCGACCTTAAGTGTAGTCTGTTTATACCCTTTTGTCTTCTGCCGATTGTATTTCGGGTTCAAAGGTAACAAATGTTGTGTTCATTTGCTAAGAATATCCTGATAGACAAGTCATGTAGACATCATAAACCTTTGTTAATAAAAGAGCTTATTTTTAGCGATCTTCCTAAAGTCTCTAGGGAACTTGCATAGCCTTTCGGTCAAGGGAACCAATGCAGCGCTAACTTCCGGTTTAGCCTTCAATAACATGTCATCTCTGCTGCTCCCTATGGTGTTCAGTGTTGTTTGGTAATCAACGTTCTTCAAAATATCTTCTTTTGTGTTCTGCAGAAAGAGAGTCAGTCCGGCTCGACATGAGGACGAGTAAATAATGAAAGAAAGAATTCTCATTGATGAATGAACTGTCCCTTTAAAAGTCAGACAGACTGAACGATATGTAGTATAACTGACATTATTGTGCTTTATTTGTATTCTTCGGTCTCAGAGTAGCTCAGGATTGTTATTGTGTACAGTTGGTTATTGTGTCGTACTGCTGAGCAAGTAAAAGCTGCCTGTGACGCTCTCAGAAAAGATGTGAACTTTAAATTTCTCTTGACTTGTAGATGGTCCAGCCGAGAAGAGACCTGTTGTGAACCTGACGGATGAAGACACCAGACCCACAGTGTCGGTGTTTGCCATCTTCAAACAGGTGATAACTCGAACCAGTCTGATATCTGTATACCCACGTTCATTCAGATTAATAAGAGCGGTCGTCATGTTTCCTCTCCGCCGTAGATCTGGGTGATGGCTCTTTCCGTATGTTTAGTCTTCATGGTCACTATTGGCATCTTCCCAGCCGTCACGGTTGATGTCAAGTCCACTGTGGCAGACGGAGGTGCTTGGGGTAAGTGTGTTTGTATGATTCTTTATATTTATCTTCCTGCTTCTAGCCACCGAGATCAATAGCACAAACAGAGACCAGATATTTTAAATAGCGTGTTATAAGTCGTACAGAGATCTCACAGTTGGACTGCTGCTTTTCACAGAAACATATTTCATCCCCGTGTCCTGTTTCTTCCTGTTCAATGTGATGGACTGGGCCGGCCGGAGCCTGACTGCTGTTTGTATGTGGGTACGTATGCGACGACATTATGAACCAAGTGTGTGGTTTGCGTTTGTAAGCATCTCTTCCTGGGCCTTTCATAGAATTGCTGATATTGCTTCTGGACGGACACGGACTAAAAAGAGTGGAAATTACAGAAAGCAATGTTTAAGAAAGTCCTTCTTCAAAGGGACAACGTTAGTAATTCTGCTTTCTGTAGTTAAAGAAATAAAGAGAATTTCGTCTCGCTATCAGTCAGCCATCTCACTATCACGTGTTTTATTTAGCCGTTTATGCCGGTCAACGTCTCCCTCGTTTGTGTCCATTTAATTGAAAGAATTAGATTTGTGAAACAGCTGAGGATCATGGGAGAGATCATGGGGTGAAATGAACATGAGTAATTAAATTGGAAACGTCGTGACCGCGTGTCTGAGGTGCAGCTGGAAATTGATCCGCTTTACTAAGTTTTTAGGCCGAGCAAGTTTCACAAGGGCTCTCACATGACATCAGAGGTGATTTCAGCCCTGCAGGCGTGTTGTGCCTCTGTCACACGCTGGCAGATGTTTGACCATTATGTTTTATGGGTTTTTTAATGGTGGAAGGCTCCAGATGTCTTGGGAGCTGGGTGACCGATGACGTGGACAAAAATAAAGTTAGCATTTCAAAATTACTTGTTTCTGAAGTTACTATTTATAGGTATGCGTTAAGGTCAATTATCATTTGTTTTTTTCTGTGAACTACTGAAAATGTTTCTTCCGAATTATAAATAAAAACATCACATAATAAAAAATTAACAATAAAGACGCTCTGTATTTTTTATTAGACCTCAAATGTGACAAAGAAAACGAGTTCAGATTCACTTTTAAGCATACAACAGTCATATTTATACAAGAATTTAGGAAAAGTAAAAAAATAAAAAAATATGTGATGACCTGGGTCTTGTCATGCCGACAAAATACAATAGAAACCATTAAAGAAGTTGTAATGGTTTTGATGGTATTAAAGGGATTTTTATTGGTTTTATAACGGAAGGTGTAATGGTTCTACTGGTATGTGATGGATTCTATTGGGGGGATGTCTGAATCCTACTGAAATAATTTCCAAAACACAATACAAAAGGAAATTTGTGATGGTTGTACTGGAAAAAGCTACTGGTTTGTAGTGGTATTCTAATGGCAACCTTTAGAATTTATTTGATGTTTTCTATTAGGTTTCTATGTTTTTCTTCAGCATGTCACTCCTGTGGTTTGATTTTGTTGCATGTCAACAGACACTGAACTGAGATGAACACAATACATCTAGAAATGATCATTAAATTAACAGAAGATGATGATATAATATAAAATGATGTTCCTGATTGGTCAGTCGATGTTCAAATGTTTATATATAATATCAAATAATAAGATTATAAATACATTCTTCTAAACTCTGATCTCTTGTGTTTCTCCGTTCAGCCTGGTAAAGACAGCATCTGGTTGCCCGTCCTGGTCATAGCACGTGTGGTGTTTGTTCCCCTCTTCATCCTCTGCAACGTGGAGCCCAGATACAACCTGCCCGTGTGGTTCGCTCACGACGCCTGGTACATCATCTTCATGATCCTCTTCTCCTTCAGTAATGGATACTTGGCCAGTCTCTGCATGTGCTTCGGACCCAAGTGAGTTCATATATCATCATTCGCTATCATTATGGAAAGCTGCTCTTATTTTTAAATCTTCTTTAAAACGTCAAGCTTCGATCTGAACTGTTTGTCAAACAACCAGACTTTAAAAGTCCCAAAGAAATGCATGACAGCAGATGTGACTCAGTTGTTTTGTGTTCGTCTCGCAGGAAAGTGTCCCAGCATGAAGCAGAAACCGCAGGAGCTATCATGGCGTTCTTCCTCTCTCTCGGTTTGGCTCTGGGAGCCGGTTTATCCTTCGGCTTCCGGGCCATGATCTAAGACCTCTGTGCGATGAAGAAGACTTGATCTCCGTCACATACAGAAGCGAAATTGTTTTTGTATCTAACAGAGAGTCTGAGAGATTTTTTTTTTCTCTCTTCGCCTGAGATTCAAGCGTACTTTTATTACTTTTCTGTGTGGTCTTGAACAAGCTATTATAGAATGCCTTCCAGACATTATTCAGCAGTGAATGAAAGAGAGTTCCTCTTCATCAATATTACATGCACTCATGAGCCATCGCACACCAAAACCGGCAGCGCTTCTCTTTGTTCATTTTTTTTACATTTTGTTTGTGTGTACTGTTTTGTATATTATGCCAAATCATTTAAAAGCTTTTGTGTCCTTGTAGTTCAAGGTAACTCCAATAAGACTAAGGTGTGTATTTAGAATATGCTTGATGTAAATGACCTCATTTTTTTGTAGTTTAATGATTTCAGAGATATGCAGCTATTGTCTAGGTCAGTAGTTTTAGATAAACCGTACTGTACAACACCATAAAGGGTCCCATATTGAGTTTTGGGGAGTTAAACTGTAGTTCATTCTGAATGTATTTGACAGATTTGTTTTTGAAGTGTTTATCTTTACA
The DNA here is from genome assembly GCA_008369825.1 of Triplophysa tibetana. Lineage (NCBI taxonomy): Eukaryota > Metazoa > Chordata > Actinopteri > Cypriniformes > Nemacheilidae > Triplophysa > Triplophysa tibetana. The sequence goes on along the minus strand of CM017900.1, from coordinate 23,119,420 downwards.
GACCTAAAGAGGCAATTCAGCACGATAGCGTATTTTTCTAATTTTTCATGAAGTGGAGGGTCAAGGCCTGTTACTGTTACTGAACTTAACTTACTTTTATAGTGTTTGTTTTTTAAAAGCTGTTTGTATGATATATTTTTTAAATCAGCATGTTATATGTATGATGTATAGACATTTTAACAACTTTCTGTGGTGTTTATTGAATGAGTGATTTACAAAACAACAACAAAAATGACAATAGGGAGGTGTGAGAGACGAAGGAAGAAATAAACGCATTTCTGTTTGTATTTGTGTTGTGTTTGTACGGTGAGCGCTGCATGTTTGTCTTGTTTTAAGATGATTTCCGTCATTCCTGTGGAAAAAACAAGCAAAGTCTTTTCAAAGTCCAGTTTAACCACAGTTATCCTCCAGCTATGGAAAACAAATGCTTGTCATGAGAAAGCGGGTCAGGGTTACATTTCTCCTTATAATTAAATTCCACAGAAACCATAATTTCTGCCATAATAAAAGCTTTTCAGTCTCATGAGGATACGGTTACAGTCAGAATTTCCCTCATGAAAATATGATCATCTCAATTTCTGCAAGTGGTACTTTATATTTGTTACCAATAAAATAGAGTAATGTTTAATCTTTTTTTTTATTATTGCATAATTTATTGTTGTTTTTTAGCGAGAACAATTTATTACAACGACATTTTAGCAAAACACGTTTTAGTGTTTTTCAGGATGAGGATTAATATTATTTGTTCTCCAAACAGTAGCCGCAATTTCAGACAACGCTTTGTCTATTTTTAAAACAAATAAATTGTTTTAAAATATTTTGAAAGATTCTCCTCGCGCTACCTCCAATGGCCGCTAGATGGCGCTTCTCTTAGCACCACAGACAGTCTCTCTTACTGTGACGTCATGACGTATCGCCCGCTGCCATAGTGACCGGAGACGCGTCGGAAGTGCAGCCCAAAGGCCAGATTTAGACGGGAATAAGTATTATAGTTATACAAAACGTATTTTTGTTTAAATGTAAACAAAGAAAGTGACTAAAGAAAAGTGTTAAAAAATACGTGTTGTCAAGTAATTTGTTAAGGTGGTATTAACTAATAAAACTGGCTTAAAAGTGACGGATTAGTGAGCTCTGCTGGATAAAATCATACGGACGCGCGGCATTCGAGACGTAAATGGATCATAAAAGATCGATTTCGACTGTTCCGCGTTTGGATTTGTATAATTTTAACTCATCGGAGGCCGAAGAAAGCCGATTTGTTCTGACGAGTCCACGATCGCTCGAATCCTGCGCGAGACTGAGAGTAAAACCCGTTGATCTGCTGTTTAAACCCCTCACAGAGTTTATAGAAGAAAACCACGTGTCCTCTTTGGGAGCAGTGACTGAATTATTTGAGGAATATGAGAGAGGACGACGAGAACGCGTGCGCGTGTGTCGAGAAGAGAGAGAGAAACTCATCCAAGAGGAGAGAAATAACGTTAGAAAATCATCTGTTAAGCCATTTACATGCCTGGAAACTGTCCTGGAGGGTCAAAGCACGCAAGGGTCAACATTAAAACAGCCCAGCGAGTCAGGGATGACCCGCTTCAAGGCTGACCCTGTTCCATCTAACTCTGCCTTTTCTATTTCAGATGGGTTTCCTGAAGATAAAAGCACGTTTGGTCAGAAGTTCCCCGCAAGTTTCAGTCTGCGGGACCTCAGATGTTCTCCTGCGACCGAGAGAAAGATCAAGATGCTTTCGCAGGAGATCAATTGTAAACTGAACATCACCGTTCCCGAGAAAGACTGTAAGCTTGCTGCATTGATGCTGGCCAAACACGAACAGAATGAGTTTCGTCTACGACAGAGTGAGCTGGAGGAGCAGCATCGCGAGAACGAGCAGAAGCAGGAGGAGGTGCGGAGAGCCTCCTCGGAGGACAAAAGGAGAAAACAACTTCTGCGGCGTATCCGTCAATGGCAGGAGGACCTGGAGGCCCGCAGGAGGAGGCGAGAGGAGGAGGAGATGATGCTCGTGGAGCATCGTGAATGGGAGACGCTTAAGCAAGAGGAGCGCTGGAGGAGGCTCGCCGAGGAGAGCCAAACTCAACGCCGGAGCAAACAAGAGGAGGCGAGCAAGGAGGCGAAAGAACGCAAAGGATTCCAGGAGAGACTTCTGAAGGAAAGGCAGCGTGGCGAGGAGGCGCACAGAGAAAGAGAGCTACGTATGGCGTGGGAAAAGGAGCAGCGAGCCCTGACGAGAAAACAAGTTCAGGAGAAGAGAGCGAGGAGGAGACTCAAGATCGAAAACCAAAGAGAGTTACGCAAGCACGTCTCTCTAAAGAAGGAGCTGGAGGAGCAGCAGCGCACAGAGAAGGAGCTGAAGAGAGAAGAGCTGGAGGAAAAGCTGAGACGCTCAGAAGGGAATCACGCTCTGCTGGTGGAGGCGCGGATGCAGGAGGTGCGAGACCGCGGGGCCAGAGAGGAGGTGATGATGAGGAGGGCGCAGCAGCGGGCCGGGAGGGAGAACAGGGTTCGTATGGAGCAGAGACAGACGCATGCGCATCGGTGCCAACTGCGGACGAACCACGCCGTCATCCAGACGCAGGAGAAGCTCCGTCACAGAGCTCACAGCGCCAGGGAGGAAAACCAGGTGAAGGAGAACACCCATCGCACGCTGAGAGAGAAGGTCCTGGAGGAGGAGAAAGCGCAGTGGGAGCGGAGATGCAGGACTGTGGCGGATAAAGAGGAGCGGCGAGAGAAGCTGCAGAAGGAGAGGGAGGAGGCCCAGGAGACGAGGCGCAGGGTGGCGCTCGCATCCTGCTACATGAGGGAGAGGGTGAGAGAACAGACCTCACGTCGAACCTTTGACCAAATGGCACGAGAAGCAGAGCTGAGCGCTCACCTGGAACACCTGAAACTCTGAACACAATAAGAGCCGCGGCCGGGTGCTTCTGCTGTTGATATTATGACTGTTTCACAATACGAGTGTACTTTACACTTAGATATCTGAGAGATGCTGCTGCAGTATACACTGTTTGAACTGAACTCATGACCCCGGCGTTTCTCAGCCGTGCTTTTATAATTTAGCTACATGAGCTCATTTTCTATTGCTGAAGAACTCACTGGAGTGACAGAATGATCACAGATTAGCTTTGCAGTATAGCTCGGTTATATCCATATACAGTACAGTACAAAAAAAGAATGTTTAATGTACAGAGATCCAAAAATATATTTGGAGACTATTTGAAGTCACATTTATAATGTATGAATGTCAATGATGACAAAATATCAAGGCATTTTAAAGAGAGATCTGCATTTGCTGGGATTTAAGCTAAATTCTGTGCCATTTGTGTTTTCGGGCCACAAATTAAATTCTTTACTTGTCTGTCTTATCAGACCATACCATAAGTATTAAACATTTGACAACTTTACTTTAAACACTTAAAGGGGTACTTCATCCAAAATTTAAATTCTGTCATGAATTACTCTCTTTCTTGGTGGTTCCATTGACTACAATAGAAGGAAAAAATCTAATAGTATTCAAAAGTGCCCCAGAACTGTTTGCTGTCCTACATTCTTCAAAATGTCTTCTTTTGTGTTAAACAGAACAAAAAAAACTATAAGGTTGTTTTTCCTACATTGGGAGTCAAGGGGGGGGGCAAGATCTGGGGAACAAAGACATTTATACACATTTGGAAAAACTCGAAGGTGAGTACATGATGACAGAATTTTAATTTAAGTATCCCTTTAAATGTCAGGGTTTGTAGTTTTTATGAAGTGCGTTATTAACGATTTAGTTTGTTTTGTTATAGAATTGAGAAACATTTACAATATTAACAGCAGTATTATCAAAACCAATAAGCTTTTAGATAACATCAAGTCCAGGCCAAACGTGTATGAAGGATGTGTTTATTTATATTTATAATTTAAAAAGTATTTATTTAATATATTTTTATGAGCCAAATAATGACAATTTCCTTACATTAAAAAAACAGAAATTCTGAAAGATTTCAAAATATTTGTTGTTTCCATATTTAAAATAAACAATATTTATTGTTTGAAGCGGCTGTGCAATGGTGTTTCATGCATTCTGACTTTAACGTGCTGTCTTCAACGCATTACGTAGTATTTCTGTGCTCGATACACTCCCCCAGCGATCGTACAGGTTTCTGAACGTTGTTTTTCGAACGTTTTGTTTTGTAACAACTTTTCTTAGTCCCTTATTGGACAATTCTCCCAGAAAAACACGCGGCACGGCCAAACGGCAGTAATGAGAGTAGGAGATGGAGCATGCGCAGACGTCTCTTTCACTTGTAAGCAGGAGAGAGAGAGCATAAGTTCAGGTGTTTGTATGTTCACTGCATTTGGGTGATGAATGTTATATAAACGGTGGATATAACGCTGGATTTGGGGATCGTTTGTAACTGATATATGGAGCCGTCCCAGCGCTAAAATATGCCGGACATGAACCGCATGCAGTGAGTGAAACTAATGTCTGTGTTTTGTTGATAATGGGTGCGCATGTGCTTTGGTTCAATCTACCCCTCCCCCCGCCATAAGATTTCGGAAACAATCGTAAAGCTATCTATCTTTTATAAATGTGATCGAACTAAATACTCTTCGAAGATACGAAGTATGCAATAACCCGTATGTTACGCCCGCTTTAAGAAATCTTGTGTTTTGCGTAGTGATGCATGAATCAGGGAACCTAAAGATAATCTTACAATGGCTGGTATTAGTACTTTTCAGATTTAGCCGAAGAATTAATGCATTAAAATAACATATTTTAGGCACCTTTAGACAATCTTCTCTAAAAATGAATATTAACCGACAACAAATTCTTCCTGATCCATTGGTCATCAAATCAAACCATCATTTTTATCCACACATGTCACATAGATGATCTCAGAACCCAATGCACACAAAACACACACCAGCTTTAATATTTATTTTTAAACATAATGGATTCATGAGTTGTTGCTACATTTGAATCAACATGCATTGAAATTCTCTAAAAAAACATTTGTTGCTGTTGCCAGATACAAATACTAGGCCGTTCTTGATTCAATACTAACGTTTACAACAACAAACTTTGTCTAGATGAAATTAAAATCTATTGCACTTAAGATCTGCGGAAATAAAATAAATGATAGCACAATACGAGCCTGTATGTGTTCCAGATATGTGCGGCGTTCCTGATAGCGGAAATCTAAAAGAAACTTTCATCACAGCCAGGCCGAACACACACTTGACCCAGGTGCTCCGTGTCCTATGTAAATATTGCTGACATCACTGTTAAACTCGGCTGTCTAACAGGAAGTCTTTGAATGTGCACACGGCCCAAAAATACACAAGCTTCTTCCAGCCCCTTTAACAGGAAGTCCAAAGCACATAAACATTTCTAACCTAAAATACTTCATTGACAAAAAATCTGTACAATAACATCATGATATTTTTGGAAATGCACCTATTTAAAAAGTTGTTACAGTAACTAATAACAACACAATGGCATTCTTTGAAGTACATAGCCACTCTGGATACAATAGTAAATAAATAAATTATTCAGTATCATGGTATTACCAAAGGATACGATCGTGTTACCATGATTTCACCACAGACCATTTTTGGTTGTGTGTTTACTTTTGGACTGGAAATAAAACAAATGTACCTTCATATTTTGGTTGACAGCTTGACCAAACAAAAAACTTGTAAAAAAACAATAAAAATTGTTAAAGCGTAATGGATGAATCAATCCTCTGGCAGGCCGAGAGCCAGCAGCACAGGTAATGCAGTTCCCAGTATAAGAGTGAGGCTCTCCATTATTCCCAGTCCATGCTGCTGGTGTCCTGCTGCTTCTGTGTGATGATGAAGATGAGAGGAGCGCTGCTGCCCTCTGCTGCTGATTTCAGGTAAAACATGAACTGTGGCCACATACAAGAACGTTCCGGCGGAGAACAGCATCCCGATTCCTGTGGCACTCAAGCGGTTCTGAGAGGAGCTGTTACTCTGAGGAAAAGAGGAGTACAAAGAGGAAAATATTCGTATCTCACTGTTTATGCGAATCATAAATGGAGTTTGTTGAGAAATCTTATATAAAGGGGTTCAATTGGACTACGTTTAAGACAATGTTGGATGATTAGGGCTTTTCATAGTTCTGGTTTGGCAAACTGTGGTAAAGTCTCACCGCGCTCAAGATGAAGTAAGTGCTGATGGCCAGCAGAGGCGCTGCAGCAGAGAACACCAGTAAATGCTTCTGAATGGTCTTCCTCTCCAGACCAGCGTGCATGAGGAACGTGACCAGACCAAACGCTGCTGGAGCCTGAGACAAGAGAGACAGTTGGACGGACAGAGAGAGAGAATCACACACCGTACCGAATATAAGCTATGAGAAATAATGTAAAATATTTAATGCTCAAAAATATAGAAATAACAATCATAAGACATATTTTTGATAAAAAGGTCTAATTAAATGACAAATTTGGATTTTTTTGCTACTTTTTATTTTATCCGTTTCCAATGCTTAGTAATGAAATACTGAATTTTATTTATGGAATGCGAAATTCCACACGGTTTGAAACAAATCACGAATGAAGCAGTGCTGCGTAACATAAATGTTATGAGCCCGTGTCCACCGAAGTGTTTTTGAGCCGGTTGAAAACGCCGCTGCAGGCGCATATGAGCTGAGCACTCTGCCCCAAGTTGAGCATTTTTCTATTCTGGACGCCCCGTCGAACGCTGGCGCTGAGCTTGGTAAAAACGCTGAGTGCCGTCGCTGAGTAGGGGAAAAAATCACCAGCTGTTTCTGTTGGAAACAATTGAAAAAACACAGTGGACACACACCCCTATTCCAGAACTCTCACCTTGTGCAAAATGACAGCGAAAAACACGACCACCTGAACGGACACCTGCGAGGAGCCGGCAGCCGCCCCCAGAGCCACTCCATCAGCTGAAGGAGAAAAGACAAACAACACTGTCCCTTTCACTACACATGGCATGATTTCCAGTAAATCATTCTTTTAAAACACCTAAAGGAAACAGTGAAAGGTAAGAGGTGCAGCCGAGACAGACACAATGACTTCAATGTCTCGATGTTTCCTCTTTTCATCTTTCCAGACAGGAGATGCTGCGATAAACACTCTTTAGCATCTTCTTACGCTGTTGACTGTGATAAACCCATTGTTTACTTGAATAATCTTACTGAGAAAATGTTCCTGGCATGATTCAGTGTAATGTAATCTGTTTATCTGAGAATCACGGGAAACAAACAATGTGTCAGGAACATAAGAGAGAAAGTGAGAAGGCTTGTTACCGGCAGCGTGAATAACTAAACCCAGGGTGGCGGTGACACTGTAGCTACCAGACATGCGCACCTGAGATTCTGAGGAATAAAACAGAAGAGAAATGTTCTCGGGTGGAAATCAGAAACCAGTATGAGGAGGTTATGAACCTGTAACAAATGACAGTTATCCTTTAAATATCTTTAACTTTATTAAGCATACCTATAGGTAATGTAAAAGTAAACAGAAGAAAACTTGGTCACTTGTTAAACATTATAATGATATACAGTCTGAGATAATAGATAGCATGTTACGTTCTGCACGCATCCACGTCTGGAAGATCGATGTAGATAAAGATTCATGATTGTAATGAAAGAAGAGCAGGTACCGTGATAGGAGCAGTAGTTGGCAATCTGGTCCACCACAAACATGAGCACAAAGCCCATGACGAGAGACACGCCTATGATGAAGTGAGGACGCAGGGTTTTCTGGGCCTCCGGAAGAAGTGTTGAATTGGATTCGGAGATATTTGGACTCTGTCTCACAGAGGAGCAATACAAGTCTACAGGATGACCAAAAACATCTTTAATGCTCATCATAATCACAGTGATGTCACAGAGCAAATATCTTCTTATTTAAACAGTGAGCGGTCTGATGACGGATGTGTTGAAGTTTGTTGAAAGGGTGTGTGTGAATAAATAAACTGGTGAATGCTTATATATACACCTCACTCAATGAGAGTGTACAGATATTTAATATATAAATGACTATGATAAAAACTAAAAGAAAGCTCCATCCAAAGCATCTGTAGCCTGCAGCTGACTATATTTTACATTTAAGGCCATTGAATCCAACAAACCGCAAGTAAATATATAAACGACCTCACGTTGTGTCAATCACATTTACACACTGGGTTCGATTTTCTGCGTTTTTCCTCATCCATAGAAAGCATTTTGACAACTCAGAGACACCATACAAGCCAAATATGAAAACAGACATTCAAACATTTTGGACTGTATGTGCAAAGACCTTAAGACTTAAAATTATGTTTGTATCCCAAAGTACATTTTCATAGCCCGGGAGATTTGATGGAGTTAGTTGTGTTTCATGTAAGTATTAACTTTGACTCTTTTGTACGGAGATTATGGAGGTAAAACAATCTAGATTTGAGTAAATTTGATGAGAAATGTTTGCGTTCATATTGAGATTTTTGATAATAAATGACAATAAATGAAAGACAGCAGCTCTATGCAGTATGCGATGGTATATATTGATGACCTGATGGGTGGATGGATCAGTCTCACTCACCTTTCCATGACTCCTGCACAAGCTCCACCCCCTCGGGGATGATGATTGACAGAGCGGTGCCACATAGGAGCCCCGCCCCCAGCACAGTGATCAGCTGCAGCTTTTGCTGTTAAGAGTAAAATAGAAAATTTGTTTAAAATGTGTTGATTTTCAAATGAAAGACAATACAGAGAATAACTGATTTTTAGAGGCAATGTAAATGTAAAACCATTTGTCCATCAACCCATCAAAGTACTATAAGAGTAACGTTACGAAACATCCAATCCTGACTAGAGTTAAATTTTGTTGGGGACAACAAATTGCAGTTTTAAAAGATGAAATATCACAAGCAAACGTCGACATGAAAAACAGCGACGTGTCTGAAGTCAAATACACATGGAGAGAGAACAAAAGAATGTCAAATTCAACATGAAAACAGAGAATAAACACAGCATACAAGTAATTGATAGATTGTAGCATTGTGTACGCGGTATTTGATACAGTGATGCATTACCTGCAATAATGTTACAGTGTAACTGACGGATCAAGTTCTTAAAGCAACACGGACACTGTTAAGTCTCTCACCTCTGATAAATTGAACAACAGTGGAATAATCCCGAGCACGAAACAGCCCACGAACATAGCCAGAGAAATGAGAATAACACCCCAAACTCCGTCCATGACTCCTTCGGTTCTTCAGCTCTTCTGTTCAAAATCTTCAAACTTCTTCAGGACGTGAAACAACAGAACAAACTAAAGAAAGACACAAAGTCCTCTTTGGACACTCACTGAAAGCCATGTGTGAAGTTCTCCACGTACCAACACCATCCATATCGCCACAACCCGAAACTACACCCATGAGTCAGAGCCTGAGGAGGAGGAATGGGATTACATGATGCTCGGAGAACAGGGTTCGAGTCATTTGCAGAATCGATTCGTTCGGACAGTTCGTTTAAAACGAGTCATTCAAACGTTTACGTCTGACGTTTCTAGTACCTATTTGATTTAGAATTACAGTAACTGTATGTTGCTTTATAGTCTATGATTGATTCGCGAATCATTCAACAAACTGCTATAAAACGATTCATTCAAAACTCTAAGCGAACTTGTGACTTTGTTCCTGGTTTGTCCTTCTTTGGAGACACATCACAAGACCAAGCATGAGACAGAAAGGTCAAAGACTACAGTGAAAAAAGAAGAACTGACATAAACTAACATCAGAAGCCGTAAAAGGAGGAAAGATTTGTGTTTGGACAGTCTATGAGAGCTTGAATGGTGCAAAATCCTTTAAACACTGTTAAATGTACACAACTCAACCTCTCCAGGACAGAACTCCTGGTTACACCGGCCCACCCATCTATTAAACATACCATTCAGCTCGATCCTCAACTCTAACACCCACTGAGTCTGCGAGGAACCTGACGGTGATGCTGAAATTCACCTCCCACATCACACCCACCTCTCTAACTTCCACCTGTGTGCTCTACAACATCAGTAAAATCAGGCCGTTCCTGTCGGATCAAGCGTCTCAGATGCTGGTCCATACACTGGTCATATCTTGGACTACTGCAGTTCTCAACTGGCCCGCCTTCCAACCAATGCAGTCAAGGCCCTTGCAAATGATCCAGAATCCACCTGCGCGTCTCGTTTTTAATCAGCTTAAAAGAACCCATGTATCACCCCTCCTGAATTCACTTCACCGGCTGCCTTTACTCGTTGCCTTTACTCGTTGCCTTTACTCGTTGCCTTTACTCGTTGCCTTTACTCGTTGCCTTTACTCGTTGCCTTTACTCGTTGCCTTTACTCGTTGCCTTTACTCGTTGCCTTACTCGTTGCCTTTACTCGTTGCCTTACTCGTTGCCTTTACTCGTTGCCTTTACTCGTTGCCTTACTCGTTGCCTTTACTCGTTGCCTTACTCGTTGCCTTTACTCGTTGCCTTTACTCGTTGCCTTTACTCGTTGCCTTACTCGTTGCCTTTACTCGTTGCCTTTACTCGTTGCCTTTACTTTATGGTCTCCTACTCGTAGGTCGCTTTGGATAAAAGCGTCTGTCAAATGAATACATGAAAATGTGTGATAGGGTCAATGAAGATCTTTTTGCTTAGATCTGGTTGGTTGTTTTACTCATTGAGTGTCCTATCATTGGTCAGTTGGTATGTTGACACTAGTCACTCCCCTTGCTTCTGCATCATATTTAGGGCTAAAATACACTACAAGACGTTTGCCCATATTTGATGGACTTGTTGCAGAAAATCTGTGCCGGTCTGCAGATTTGATCAGTTAGTGTGTTTCTATCTGAGACTTTCAAAAAGTCTGCAAACTTTAGTTTATGTTCATACGTTTTCTTTAGAAAGGAACTTGAAGGAAACCTTGTGGCTGGAACTTGATAGACTTTGCCCCTCTGTAGGCAAGTGGAATGGTTGCGATGTGAGTCTGCTTTCTCTGTGTTCATCAGAACAAAGTAATTTATACAAATATCGAACAACACGAAGGTGAGTAAATGATGACAGGATTTTCATTTTTGTGTGAAGTATCCCTTTAAGCCAAGGCAAGTTTATTTATAAAGCACATTTTATACACAAGGTCATTCAAAGGGCTTTACGTAAAATTACTGACAAAGAAAAAATTAAATACACATTGCGTAAGACATCTTTAAAAAGCAGATTTTTTAAAATGACAAATAAATCTTTAGAATTTGAAAATAAAATAAAACTGAAATAAAATTGATTTAAAATGTATACTGTATATTAAAAGAAAAAAATAGAAATAGGAGTGCAGTTGATGTAATCCAGCACAGTGCTCAGGTTGTGAATGCACAGCTAAACAAGTGTGTTTTTAATCTGGATTTCAAATGTCCGCTGTTAGTGAACATCTGATGTCTTCTGGAAACAGATTCCAGCTACAGGTGGCGTGATGGCTAAACGCTGAGTCGCCCTGTTTTGAGTGAACCCTTGTTATCTCTAACTGACTTGATTCTTATGATCGGAGAAGTCTGTTTTGATCCTAGGCCTGATTGGAGTGAATTTGTGATTTGTAGACAATTAAAAATGCTTTAAAATGGATTCTGCATGTAACTGGCAGCCAGTCTAGAGACCTGAGAATTGGGGTGATATGCTCAGATGTGTTGGTTCTGGTCAGAGTCCTGGCAGCAGCGGTCTGTATGAGCTGCAGCTGTCTGATTGTCTTTTTGGGAACATTTACATTTAGCAGACGCTTTTATCCAAAGCGACTTACATTTCTTTACCCTATACGTTTTACATAGGTATTTGCAATCCCTTGGGATCGAACCCACAACCTTGCATTGTTAACGCAATGCTCTCACCACTGAGCTACAGGAAAGCTACAGGGAAGACGTGTAAGGAGTCCATTACAGTAATCCACCCTGCTGGTGATGAAAGCATGAACTAGTTTCTCTAAATCTTGGCTTGAGACAGAACATCTGATTCTGGATATATTGATTTGCTTATTGCATTGACATAACTGCTGAAACGTCACCATGACACAAAGATTTTTTCTTTACTTTGCGTCTTAAGTTCTATTAAATCAAGGTATGTGTTTACCTTGTTATCAAATACGATGACTTGAGTTTTCTCTTTATTTAACTGAAGGAAGTTTTAACACATCCAGCTCAATGCACCGCCAAAAAGAGTCAATAGGCCTGTAGTCATTGGTGAGAAATCCAAGTAGATGCGAGTGTCATCTGAATCAGAAAGAGCTTAATTGCCAAGTATGTTTGCACATACAAGGAATTTGTTTTGGTGACAGGAGCATCCGGTACACAGAATCAGCAACAACACAGAGACCATCAAACAATACAAAAACAGTTACACAGATTATTTAAATAAGTTTTAATAATGAATTAATAATTAATTAATACAATAATGATGTATTAAGAAATACAATACAATAAACATAAGAGTAAAGCTATAGAGAGTAAAGTTATGTGTGTATGTAAATATGTACCAGTAAAAAATAAGAATAGACTATTTCAGTAAAAGGTATGTGTTATATACAGCAAGATGAAATATAATTTACAGAAAAAGTTGTATAAACATCTAGATAGCTGTTGTAAGCAATTTGGTTCCTTTTCATTGTTTGGCCAAGTGGGAGCGTATACAGATTGAACAGGAGCTGTGTTACTTTGCATCTATGCTATGTTGTCTGATCTGTTTAAAGTCCCAGTAAAATAAAAAATGACGATGCCTATTTTTTCATGAAATTTTGCAGTGTTTATTGTAAACAGTTAATCAATGTGGGTCATTCTCTTTCTAAAATCCGTGTGCCCTCATAATCAGTTAAAATCTGAACATGCACTTCTTACTATCCATCTTAAATGATGTATGTTGGACGTCTAGGGCGGAGCATCCGTTAACTCCTCCCCTTCAGCTGTCAGTCTGCTGCCAGTTCATTTCAAAATGCAACAGCTGTTTTTATACATCAAATCAAATCACAAAGAAAGACGAAAGCCACGCCCACTCTTTTTCTCATTCCATTTCACTCTTATTGATTGTGAGCTACAGAGTTCATGTGGTGTTGTGGCTTTTCTGAGAATCCACTATAAATCCACTTTGTAAGGCTTGCAAGAGCTGTGTGCCTAAGGCGGGGTGGACTTTTAGTGGTGGTGTTTCCTTTGCAAGTGCTGCGTTGTGCGTGTGAGTGTTTTCTATGGAAGCATATTGGTTGTGGGTTTCAACTTGAAATGCAATACGCAAAATGGCAATGCAGTATGTAAAATGACAATGCAATTGTGTATTTAAATAAACATTTCAAATAAGATATGTCCAACATTAAGTGCAAAAGTTAATTAATTAAATTACATCAATTACATTTGTCAGTTCCTTCACTAGTTTTAATCTGTTATTTAAATGGTTATCTGACGCTGTAACGGGGAGGGGATGTGGCCAGCTCGAAATCTTCATTTAAATTCTCATTTTCAAGTCCACATTGAATTTTGCAACACCCAATGCGTGCGCTGTGTGTTAATGAAAATGCAACCCCAGATGTTCAACCTGTTAATGCATTTAGGGAAAAGAACATTTGAATTTTTCTGTGGAGGTTGTTGTGCCCAAATTCCCCTCTGTCAGGTTGCCCATGTTGTATTCGGTTTTCTCCACCTTCTGTTCTCCATTTAATTGTTTGAGTCTTTGCTCTTTTATGGTATTTTGGATATTTTAACTTCTAATAAAAGTATATTTATACCCACATCTCCATCAAAGCTCAGCTCATGGACAACAAGACCACCACTGGTTCGGTACCCCATATCTTCACTCGCTAATACAGACTTATGTAGCTACCAGATCCCTAGAAGCTCTGCAAACAGACGACAACGGACGACATCTTGTGGTGCCTTCCCAAATGGAAAAATCACTCGCACGTACCTGCTCTGGATAGGTTCCACATTTGTGGAATGATCTGCCCGCTGCTACAAGATCAGCAGATTCTGGGGCCATCTTTAAGAATCTTATCGATTACTACAGACTTCTATTTCTTCTCTACTCTTTCCATCCTTAAATGTTTTTTTATTGTATATGTACTGTAAACTGTGTTGGACTATATGATACCAGTTTTACTGCACTGCTTTTTGTTGTCCTTGCTTTCTCCAATAGCTTCCATTATTTACATCATTTGTAGCTCACTTTGGATAGAAGAGTCTGCTAAATGACTAATTGTAAATGTAAAAGCCCACGTATTCTGTGAATGTCCCTGGCGAAGTCCCAGGGTGGCGTAGTCGCTCTTTATTTAATTTTCTAAACTGTGCCTTTCTTAAATGTAAACCAAGTGGATCATAGAATAACGAAAAGAAAACGGAATTTGTGCAACGTAAACACTTTAAAACATTATTACCAGGCCGACCTTCAACAATGTGATCAAAAGGAGCCTGATTTACATAAACTTGCCCTGCTAAAAATGTGTGCCACATTACAAAAAGCTATTTAATGAAAACACTAAAAACGATTGCTTAACAGTTCACAGAATAGGTAAACGGCATTCTTTTCTTACCCATTCATCATTTACCAACACAACAAAACAACAGCTCGACACGCGATATTGTTTTGTCAGTAATTGTCTATTTAATTTTTTTAAAGACATGGAAGAGTTGAATAATGACACAGTACAAAAGATCATTTGTGGGGGGGTGGGGTGGGGGGGTTGAGATACAAAACTATTAAAAACAGCAAATCGCAAAGCATCGTACGATTAGATCTTCCTGACATGACTGCAAATCTGAATGGACCAAAGCAAACAGAACATTCATGAAGGACTGTACATTGATTCTAAGCCGGCTAAGCTGTACAAATGTAAATACAGTTTAGTGTTTCAAGAGCAGCGCAATGCTTCTATTTACAGAAATATTACAGTTTTAACCGCTTCACTCCAGTTCAACAGATGGAAAATAACAGACAAATGAAATAAATACAGTTGACAGTAGTTGTAACAGATGGGAAAAGCCTCTAAAGACGCATAAATAACTTATTGCCACTTCGTCATGCTCAAGGACAATGTTTTTTTGCAGAATGCGGTCCTACAGAATTCTCCCACAGTATTAAAGTCCCAATAGTTATATTGACAATGTTGTCCACGGAAGGCGAACAAAATGGCTTAATCTGGTTACATATACATCATGACAGTGATAGAGTTTTCACATGAAGTGCATAGCCTACAGTGTTCATTGCATTTTAAAACGACTAAGCTACTCGGTGATCAGTAGAATATAGTGCCATTTACACAAATTAAACCGAGAAATATATTACTGATTTACTTCCCAATGTCAGCGACAACTGTTTACATACACCTGACAGTTTTCGAGTCATTCAAGTCAACATTTGTTGCAGAAAATGACAGTTTCAACACTGCAATGCTATCCCTGTAAACAATAAATGAAAACATGAGAACTACACACACACACACACACAGAGATGATCAAATAATATGCAAAAGAGGGCAATGAAATACAACGGTTTTAAAATGTGAACTCAGGCACGGCCTTCATCTGCTCGCGTGATGCGTTTCATTTCTTAAACAAACCCGTCGAGAACCCACCCACCCCAAAATAACATTTATACTCATCGGTACCCAATGTACTTAATGCTGACGTTCATAACAGTGGTAAAAAAAGCTTTAAAATATGCCCTGACACAATGATTATTTTGTGGGAATTATTGTTTCGTAGTTATGAGAAACTTTCTTTAAGCGATTCGTTAGGGAAGAAAAACTTTCTTTAAATGATTTAGAAAAGTGTTTTTTAAAGTAAAGTGACATCGTGTTCGTCTCAACAATGTGACAAAAACGCAGTTGTTAAGAAAACTAAAAAACTGCAGCTTCATAACGGTCACAAAATAGTTGTAGTATTTTTGTAGGATTTTATCTACTAAATAAAGTCTGTTAAAGTCAATCCCACAATTGTAAGAATGAGCTAGAGAGAGTGAACATTCTGTCATTATTTATTCACACTCCTGTCATTTCAAACCTGTACGACTTGTTTTCTTTCACAGAACACAAAAAAAGATATTTTGAAAAATGTCGTTGACCGAACAGTGAATTGAGCCACTCATCCATTGCTTTGCATTCTTCAAAATATCTTCTTTTGTGTTCAGCAGAAGGAAGAAACCCAAACGGGCCCGAAATGACGAGGGCGAGTAAACGATGACGTTCATTTAACGCACATGGGTCATTCACTCTTGAGGAACCCATCATTATAGCATTAGAGACGGTCATATTAATCAATCATACGCTGGATCTCAGATGACAAAGCCAAATCGTCACAAATCCCGTAAACCCCATTTTTAGGAGATATTTCGAGTATTCCATGCAGGTTTATCAGTTTGTGTGCGGCCATGTCATGTGATCAAAGTTTGACATTCATTGTGAATGTCACATGTTAGCTTAAAAACATAAAAGAAAAGACAAATTGCCAATAAATGTTATTTCATATCCATGCATAAGAACTAAAGAAAAACATACTCACATAGGCAAATCCCCTCCCTAATGTCTGCGGAAGGAACTTGCTGTGCGTTTAAATGAGCGTTTGCTACAGTATCACCATCTACACCACATTCAACAGTAGAGTAACACGAGTCAAACCTGCTCCAGAAGATGTCGGATCGGGAAAACAGTGGCGTATTCCAACACGCAGCGCAGCGACACGGCACTAATGCAGAGCTTTACACAGAAACTCTTGAAACACTGAAGAGTTCAGAAGCGTTTGACCTTGATTTGAGAGTCAGCCGTGTCAGACAGAACGTCTGAGCAGTGACAGTTGATGTTCCACGTCCGTTTTTGATTCTTCAGCAGGCTGAGATTTCAGATTCAGTGTCGTTTACTCATACAAGGGGAACTTGAAATGACCTTCATCATACATACAGTCACTTTGGTTGGAAGTTGAACAAATTTGTTTATCCTAAATATACCGCCATCTTGTGCGAATTCAGCTGGGCCGCACAAAACTGATATTTATTTTTCAGTATTTAATCATGTAGAATGTGTTGGATGTGTATTCTTTGATTGAGGGGCTCTGCCATCTTTTCTTTTCATTGCGTATAATAATTGTTTCGTACCGGATTCCTCGCTCACGTTTTTTGAGATATTGACCACTGGGTTTCCTTTCCTGAAGGTCTGGTACACCCGCTAAACTAAAGCCCATCTAAAAAAGCACTTTAACAGTTTTTAGTTCACAACATCGACCTATTGAAATTTAAAATGGCAAACTTTCAGCAATCGTTTTTTGAAGCTTATTTAAGGACAAGAGCTAGCAACGGTACCTAGCAAACTTATTTTGATAAGCAATTTCTCCTACGGATATGGAGAATGGGGCTGATTGTGAGTGAGAGTCATATTTTCAGAGTCGCTCCACATTCTGGAGAAATGGCCATCCCGTCTCCATCCCCACCCATGCCGGAGTGTATCAGCTGTGATGGATTCACACACACGTTCAAGGTGTGGTGGATCTCTGTTCGCTGGGGTTGGAGACCTGCTCGCTTCACCCAGTCCAACACACGGTGCAGCTCGGGTCAATGCCGCACCTCGTTCTCAATAAGGCTGTCCTCTCCTGACTGGAAGTTGCCCTCGTTGATGACTTCTTCGTCCTGTGAGGAGCCCTGCCCCTCATCGCTGCCCGTCTCATCGGTGTCCTGCAGCACCTGTGCCACGTACGTCTGCTGAGGAAGAAACGAAGTGTCAATCATCATTATTTTATCTAACAAACTAAAGTTACAGGATCAAACACTTTGATCTACATTATAATAAAGCAATAAGCATTTTATAACAGCTAAGGGAGTTGTGGCATTTTATAACGGCTTAGAATTCAGGTCAACCAAACCGAATCAAGGACCACGACTGACTGTTTTGTAAGATGACATTGCAAGCAAGATCTTACCACAGACTTGACGGGTGGAGACGAGGCTGGTGCCCGTCCATTGTCCACACCATCCATGTCGACCTATGGAGAACATCAGAGGAAAGTGAGATTTTTGGGTCAGACTGTGAAAGCCAAAACATCCACACAGGCTCGTTTCTCACCTTGTAATTGTGCGCGCTGAGGTATTTGAAATGACCGAAGACGACGTGCGAGAGGCAGATGATGATGGTGATGATCAGAACCACGAAGGTAAACATCGAAGTTGGAGCAGAAAAATCTGAACAGGGAATTTAGTAAGATCAAGAGGCAAGGTTAAAACCTGAGATGTAGGCTATGTTCCTAATTATTTGATGCGAGAGGTCACGTGTCTCACTATAGTTTGTTGTTGTCTTACCTGTGCGGACAGTAGAGAAGAAGAGCAACCAGAAGAGGCAGAGGATGGGTGCGGCCACCACCTGGTTGACGGCTCCAGAGTGGATTTTCTTATCCAGTTTGGAGGGCAAGTAGGCATAATACATGTTATACCTGTCAACCAGGTGCTTCAGTAGCATGTACATCAGACCTGCAGACAGCATGACAACAATTAGGTTTAATGTGGACATTTATGGAGTCAGTAAACGGAGGATTTATCCCTTTCAAGAGAAAGACTGATATCAAACCCATGCAGCTATGCTAAGGATAAAAGTTTGAAGGCTTTATTCATTTCACTGCTTCTTAAATTCGCGCTCACCAAACGGTACAATAATGGGGCAGGTGATGCTGTATGTCATGACAACAGTGAAGACGTTCATCATCCAGGCGTAAGCCGCTCCAAACTGAAACTCGTACGCTTGATGCTGCGACACAACAAACATCTGATTGTAAATAATCACAACGAACAAAATAAACAAGTACGTTGAAAATACAATGTCTCCGAAATTTCTAAAGAACAGACCTTTTTAACGTTGCGTCTCTCAGCAGCCGAGCGCGCCAGACACAGACGGATCATGTACATAAGAAAGTAAGGAATGCGTAACAGGTCCATGGCGTTACCGATAAACGCAGACGCGATAACATAGTTGACAAAGAAAGCTCCGTTATCCGGCAGAAAGACGCACCTGAAAGACAAAAACAAAGAGTACGTGAACCCTCATGCTCTAAATCTGTAGGCTAATATATAATAACTTTTATATTGCTGGTTTGAACATTTCTCATAGACATACTCGAATCGTATTTTTCCCTCGTCCAGGAATTTATTGTCAAAGAGCCAGCGAAAGAAAAGATCCAAACTGCACGAAGGAAAAAAATAAGAAACAGTTCATTTCAACATGACAGAGCTGAGTAGACTACAAACAATTATTTAATTTTAAACCAAAATCCTAATTACTCATTATAATATTATAAACAGCTGCAGAAACATTCCACTGCAGTTTGGTCTTTAATCTGAATTTCTGCATGTACTGTGTTGAATTTGAACAGAAAGAAACCTCAGGAATGACAAAAAACTGAGAGAATGCAAAGATGCTTGAAAGTTGTGTAAATCACAGGCTTATTCCATCATAATCTCCATCACAACACATCAATATTTTCATTTGGAATTTGGGATTAACACTGTCACTACAACACAGAATAAATCAAAAAGTTTATTTTTACTTAATGGGATACTTCATAAAAAAATGAAAATTCTGTCATCGTTTCCTCACTTTACTCAATTGTTTCAAATCGGTCTAAATGTCTTTTTTCTGATGAACACAGAGAAAGATATTTGGAAGAATGTTTATAACCAGAGAGATTTTGCCCCCCATTGACTCCCATAGTAGGAAAAAATACAGTGGTAGTCAAAAGTGCCCCAGAACTATTTGCCGTCCTACATTCTTCAAAATATCTTCTTTTGTGTTCAACAGAACGCAAAAAATGATAATAAGTCATTTTGTCTACTATGGGAGTCAATGGGGGCCAAGATCTGTCTGGTTATAAGCATTCTTCAAATATCTTTCTCTGTGTTCATCATAACAAAGACATTTTTACAGATTTGGAACAACTCGAAGGTGAAGAAATGATGAAAGAACTTTTATTTTTGGATGAACTGTCCCTTTAACCATGCACCTATAAACAACAAATTCAGAAAAACTGAAAATAATTTGGGTGGTCTCTTATTTTTTCATATATACACATCTTTAGGGCAGGGCAGTGTGATGTTATATAAGGCTGTTACAAAATAAGATCTCAACCTTAATGGATTCTTCTATTCTGTGTGAACACGTAGTTACGATATTTAGTCAGACCACCAGGTGTGAGAATATACCTGCTGAGCCCCAGAGACGGCAACAGAAGAACCATGAAGATGAGGAAGGTGTAACATTTGTGCATGGTGGTCCTGTTCTCTCCAGATCTGACGGACAAAGATGGCATACACACTGACAGTCAGAACATCACAAAATTCATGAACTAAAACTAAATGGATACATAGTGATCTGTTTTTATTTTATTTCATCATCTTTCCTTTCGTAGAATTTATAACAATGTGTGCAAGTGTGTCTGAGAGAGGAAGTGTGCAAGAAGGGTCCTGTACCGCGTCCAGTGAGCCTCGAAGAAGGCGGAGTAGTAGACGATGGTGGGAAGGAGGGCCGAGAAGCACCACAACAGCAGGGTGGGGAAGAACTGGGTGACAATCGGACTCTGAAGGAGGAACAGACACAAGGAGGCGGAGCAAAGGCTCGTGAGTGACATGACCGTGACGCAACATTCTGTGGGTTGAACGGAACGCTTACGTTTAAGTACTCCACAGGCTTGGTGACGTTAAACTTGTCCATGGTGGAGATGATGATGGCGGGGGTGGTGAGGAAGAAGAGGAGGATGAAGAGCAGACAGTTGATGACTAAGCAGCGTAGCCACCAGTTCAGACCCCCGATGGACAGATGCTCCCTGTGAAGAACGAAACCACATTACGCATGCGTACACGTTACGGCCGATGTCAGATGGAGGGTGTCGGTGCCGTTACCAGTAGACGTTCTGAGGATCTGGAGCGTACGCGACGGTCCAGTTATAAGTGTTGAGGATACAGCTGAAAGGAGAGGACTTGGGCTCACGGCGACAGTGACAGCCGTGACACTGACACGCATTAAAGTCTTTCAGGATGCTTGAAACATCAACACACAGATTTTCACAGACAAGTACTGCGGTAAAACCCACTCAAATGCCATAGTACTAAACACTTGCTCTAAACATGTACAGAATATTCTTACAGAACTGAAACCTAGAAAGTGTACAATGGTAATACTACAGTACTAAGGAGTCTGTTGGACGTACAGTGCTGTCGTGGCTTCATTCTGGAAGGTAACGAAGGCCATGCCCAGAGGTTTAGTGTTGACCTTCTCTCTCTCTTTTCTGTAGTCCTCCCTCAGGTTGCCCTCCAGTTTAGTGTAATAGGAAACAGCCTCTTCCTGTAAAGAAAACGGTCGGCGTTACTAACACGCATTCTGTAAACAAAATCATACGAGATTGTCTTCTCTGCACGTGTTTTAGCGTTAAGAGCTTTGTGAGCTGATCCACGGATGCAAAATATACAGGACTACATTGAGGATCTCAGTCTCACTAAAAATGATCGAGTTCTTCTGAGGAACACAAAAAACAAACAACATCAAACCCCTCTTATTTCCTTGAACGCAAAATCACTGTGACATTTCACAAAATATCTTCTCTTGTGTTCCACTGAAGAAACAGGTCTAAAGGGGTTTTCAACGTGACTCTAGACACATGCTGGCGCTCTCATGAGTCTCGGCGTCGTCTCTGACCTGCTCACAGCCCTTGATGATGCAGCAACAGAGGTGACCGCAGGGTTTGGGGTTGATCATAGTGGGCACGTGCTCTTTGTCCATCAGGTCCGTGTAGAACTTCTTGCTGCGTTCAGCTTTTTTCCTGTAGGAGACGAAGTCAAGCAAAACGTTTGATTCATCCTGAATTCAAAGCCCACTTCATTTTAAATGCAAGCGATTTCTTTCTGAGATTCCCTAACAAAACATTTCGTCGACTTTCAACAGTTAGCAGAAACTCTCAAAACGCTGTTGGATAACCTCGAATGATCAAACCAAATATCATTTAAGAGAGAAGAGGTTGTAATATCTCAAAGGAATCTTTCTAGTTAAATAAAGGATATGGGTAACACATGGTAGTTCTAACACATACGACATGCAGCATTTGTGCGCTTTAAAATACATCACAGGACCTGAACTTGGTGCCTGTCAGCAGAAAATACTTTGTGTACCTTTCAGACTCCAGGGACATGAGCTTGGCAACGTCATAACACATGCGCGCATCCAGAACAACACAGTTTTCATACGCCTGCCTGTGTATTCATAAGAAAAAGTGGAGAAAAAGTTAGGATTTGTGTAATAGACAAAGAGAAACTGATATTAAAAGACAAGGCTGATCGTATCACAGAAGTCAAACTTATTGTCGTCATAAAACAAACACACAAAGGAAGATATTTGGAAGAATGTCAGTAAACAAGCAGATCTTGTCCCTCATAGACTGCCATAGTAGGGAAAATGATCTGCTCGGTTAGCCCGTGTTTACACTTGACTTCATTTTTGAAGCAGCTAGCGTCTGTTATGCATTAAAATCCTAGCGAGTAAACAGAGTTTCCTGAGCGCCTTTTCTAAACGCCGGCGTCTTTTTCTGCAGCTCTGAGCATCCTTTGAACTTTTGTTAAAAAAACGACTACATCAAGCACCCTTTTCCCCAGCTAACCAATGTATCCTGTCGTTTCCATAACAACATGTGAGGAACGTGATTGGTCAAGAAGGCTCGAGCTCGAAAAAACAAAATGGCGGTCGAAACCCCGTTGGAACATAGTTTTTTAAAAATGTTAGTTTAATTTTCACTTTCAATAATGTCTGATTGCAATGAATCAGTCTTGTAGATTTTAAATATGTGATTGGTTATTGGGAAGACGTTCTCCGTTTATAATTCAAATAGTTTATTTTAAGCGCCATTGTCAATTTCTTCTTGTCAAAAGAGAAGTCAAGTGTGAACACGGCCTTACTGACATCTCCAAAATATACAAATAAATGTACACATCTTTGGAGCAATCTGATGGAGAGTAAATGATGACAGAATTACAATTTTTGGGTGAAGTATCCCTTTAAGAGATGTAAACACAAGCAGCAGTGCAAATGATGGTGGACGGTCTGTGGTCTGTAAGTTTGCAGACTGAAAACTGTTTTGAGACGCCAGTGAGAATAAAAACTTTCCCTTAATGTTTGCTCTAAACATTCACTGCCCTCACTGTTTCTTCTCCTGACGTCTTATCCTAGAAATCTAAAAATGCTTTTGTTGTTTCCACACACAAACACACAGCAAACAAAATAATAGATCATATTTAATAAATATTCAGAACGTTCTGGACGGCAATAAGACTTAAGGCTATTTCACTATAACATCCAGAGAGAACAGAAATGAGACATCAGAAGTCTTATGAGGAATGAAATGACGCCACCAGACGAATGTTTTCAGCAAGCTGAAGAATCTTACTCGAAATGTTGCTTGATCTGGCTCTCGTCTGCATACTTCACAATCCCGTTGATGAACAAAGTACGCTTCACCTGTGAACGGATTCAATGAGGAGACGTCACGGAACAGCAAATCATTTCCATCATAAAATAAATTGAGGTTCACTGCTGACCCCCATTAGCCGAGAAATATTGTGCAGCATTAAAACTATAGATCTTAGCTGTAAGACACTCACCAGGTCGTCCTCTTTGTAGTGCATCTTTGATGTGTGTCTCCTCATGCTGTACACAGTCATTAACAGATATAAGAAGGCAAATACCGTGTGTAGCCATAAAAGTTCATTTCTGAAAGACAAAAACAAAACAACAGAGACACGGTTAATGAACACAATCACACACTGTTACTGTAGAACGGGAATGACACAGATGACGATTCATTCAGTTTCAGAGTTGTTCTTCAGTGTTGTAAACGTGACGCAGGCTTACCCAGGGTTTATGTTGCCTATTGTGGTTCTCCCAAAACTGTAGGCATTACTTCCTACAAACAGAAAACAGGTCTCAGGTGAGTCTAACAGGGACATTCACATGTGTAATACTGGATGACTCGCTGACTCACCTAATAAATCTCCTGAGAAGTTGACGGGCAGGACGATACCCACGGAGAGCACGCCCACCACCACCAACAGACCAATGATGTGCCGCTGGAACGAAAGGTAGTGGACCGCGTCCTCGCCGCACTTCTCCCTGATCTCATCATCTCTGAGAGAAAAACAAAGAGTGTATAGAAGAATCTAGGAGCTTATGAAGACCTTTATCATACATTTTTAGACCTCAGCGCCACTTCAAGTATTAACCTGTTACAATTATTTTACACAGTTTGGCGACACACTTACTATAGTTTGTGATAATTCCTTATTAATGCAACATAATTCAGAAGGGTGGGTTCGAAGCACAAGAAAATTCATTGAGTGACTAGCCGACTGCAAGGTTTATTAGAAAGAGAAATCAGATACCTTGAATACCTTGGAAAATGGCATTAAAGGCGTTTTAATACTTTTTAAGGGCCTTAAATTTCTCTAAAATTAATTCTAACTTATTTTCACTTTGATTTCCATTTTCAATTTCTTTTGATTTTATTCTTTTTTTATATACATATACAGACATTTTAAATCAATTTTATTTCAGTATTATTGTCTTTCGAAATCTGAGGTTCTGCTTTTTAAAGATGCGTTTTATTTTTCCTATGTCAATCATTTTATGTAAAGCACTTTGAATGACCTTGTGTATGAAATGTTCTTTATAAATAAACATGCCTCGCCTAAATTGATTGATCGACCTTTAATATTTTTAAAGACCCTGCGGACACCCTGAAAATAACACCCCAAATCAGACGCAGTACACAAAATTATGCGTAAATACATTTACATTTACGCATTTAGTTGACGCTTTTATCCAAAGTGACTTACGTTGCATAATCCTATACATTTTGTTTCTAAGTTTGTCAATCCCCTGGGATCGAACCCACAACTTTGTCATTGTTAACGCAATGCTCTAACCACTGATCTACAGGAAAGCTATCATAAATCAGAAAATATGTGTGTGATTGATGTTTTGTGTTCTTGTTGTCATATTGCCACAGAGAATCATGGGAAATGTAGTTTAGCCACATAAAAATGTTGCATTCCTAATCCTGGACCTCAAAATAACACGAATTTTAATTAAATTTTAAACAAAGGTAGATTTCTTTATGGCAAATAATATATTTTGTGTGATGTTTGTGCCTCTCATCTTGTAGCTTCCACTTAAAGGCATCATTGATTTTTCTAAATGAAACTTCATCAGTCTGTGCAAAGTGTAGCAGAAGTACAGGTCACTCACTTTATCCTGAAGATCGCGGTCAGCCAGGAACAGAAGCCCTATAACACAGACACAGATCATCACATTTATAATGTGTCGATCATGTCAATCATTCAGAGAGCTTCAGTCTCTCGTACACTTTTAGAAGTTTGCTAAAGATGTAAACAAACGGCTGGCAAAGCCCAAGCATCAAACTGAGATCTTTAGTATGTGTACTTAAAAACACACATGTGACAGAAGAGAGCGAGAGAAACACTCTCTCTCTGAGTATGTTCAAAACATGTGATATGTGTTTTGTACACACACATAGAACCAGAGTGCACACAATACTCTATCCCACAATGCAATGCCTTTTTACATGAAACTGGATGACAAATGCAAAACAACCTTTATCAGACACATTGAATTATACATGTAACACAGAGAGCTCATGTGACAGCAATTCTGCACCACTGTTAAAAATGATTCTGGGTCGTAGTAGATTTTATTAAACTAATTGAGTAAACTTTACTTCAAATAATTGTGTTCTTTTTCTTGGACCAATATTGAAGGTAAAATTATAGATAAAAAAAATCTCTGAATTCTAAATATGCAAATTATTGAGTGAATACAACTTAATTTGATCATGTCCAACCCACTTAAACTTGTAAAAGGATCTTTACTTAATTATTTAGTGGTGAGACTACATTAATACGTTAAGTTAATTTCACTAACTGAGCAGTGGATTTAGAGTTCCCAGCATGCATTGCATGCAACATTTTCTTGTGAAAAGTGCTATTTTATGTGCTTTACAATAAAATGAAAGACTTGATAGTGTTTGTTGTTAAGTTGTCTTTTAGAAAAGATTATGTTTGTATATTTTGCTAATGCCAGTACGGAGACAACTCTAAGATTACTTGTACATCATATATGTTGTATACAATAATAGAAGTTAACTCCAATGCTCAAAATAATATTGAGTTTATAATGTGACATGTGATTAAATAATTTAGGTAATTTTATTTATTGTTGTCTGTATTATTTTGTGTAATATTGTTACCATCATTTTTTTTAAGGAAATATCCGTGTAATATTTTACAGTGTGCACTTTTAATATTGCGCTGTTTCACATCCTATTTCTAAGAACCCATAAGCAGTTTAAGTATGAACGCAGCCATTGGCTGACACACCATCACTGATCGTGAGAGCTACTTACGTTGTCTCTTTGGTCAAAGTCGACCGAGCTGGACACGGAGGTGAGGCGCTCGTAGCGAGAGTCGGCGGGCGTCTGCGTGGCGGAAGCCACACTAAACACAAACACACAATGTCAAACACACGGCCTCTCAGAGCCACACTTGTGTAAGCGTACAGTCATTTTATGACATGCCAGTTAAAACAGAGCTATATGAACATGTTACAGATCACTTCCTTTGAAATATTAGTAGCATTTTAATTTGCATGCTTAAAGTCCCAGTGAAATAAAAATGACGATGCCTATTTTTCATGAAATATTTCAGCGTATATTGTAAATAGTTTATCAATGTGGGTCATTCTCTTTCTAAAAATCGTGTGCCCTCATAATCTGTAGTTAAAATCTGAAAATACACTTCCGTCCTTTCATGACTATGCATCTAAGATGACTTGGGCGGAGCATCCGTTAACTCCTCCCCTTCAACGGTCAATCTGCTGCCAGTTCCAATTCAAAATGCGACTTCTGTTTTTATACAACCAATCAAATCACAAGAGCCACGCCCACTATGTTTCTCATCGAACTTCCATTTCTCTTGGAAATGCGGCAAAACGATCGCAAATTCCACTTCACGGGGACTTTAAGCAACGTTTTTGTATAAATAATATGAGCAGTGTCGTTCGGTTGCACTTGCTCAGCTCAGGCCTAAACAAAAAATGACTGCGCACGTACACATTCAAACACAGAGTTGGCATGAGAGACTAGCAGACACATCACACACAGATTATTCACAAACAGACAGCAGGAAACCTAGAAAACACATGACACAAAGACAAGGGAGTAAGTTCAGAATGATTAGAAGCAGAGAGAATTGAGCAGAGAAAGACCCGTTCCCTGAGAGCCCGGAGACTACGTGTTACCGTACAGCGGCCAAAAAAAACACTTTAGACACATATACATGTATTAAATGTATGAACGTCACAATGTAAATACATCTTAAAGCCATCAGATTTGTCATTCTCTACAAAACCTCAGAGCTCAAAAATATCCACACAAATTTGGAGGGATTTAATAGAACTTTGGTTCTTCGGACATGAGTGTCTACGATTCACAACATCAGTATACCACACAGGTCATCATTACACAGGTGTGTTCTATCCTACACAATTTACCTCTCTGTGTACGCCTCTTCCCTGTAGGACCTATAAGGGGCTAAAACCCCAGCCAGAAAATGTGTGCTTAAAAAGGAACCCAAGACATATTTCTCATTCAAAGGTGAAGTGAATGCTTTGTGCAAAATTACAATGCTTTGCAGAGAAGAAATTGAACCACGAACGGACCCAGAAGAAGAGGTCTGAGTACGGTTCGCTTTGGGGGCCTTTTAGGGGGGTCCGAGATCAATAGGACTGTTAAACACTTATTTTTTTTGTTTGAATGACCCAACGTGCCAACTTCACGATAGAGGAGAGACTCTTGATTGTTGGGAGGTGGGGTTTTTGACAATTTTATAAGTTCGGCGTCACAATCGGTGCAAAAATGACACCTTTAAAGACACATATCCAAATGATGCAAACACTTGAAGGGATAGTTCATCCAAAAATGAAAAATCTGTCATCATTTACTCACCCCTTTGAGTATAAAGTATATGAGTATAAATTTCTTTGATGCAATGAACTCTGAGAAAGATATTTCGAAGAATGTAAAACGATTTTCAGTTCTGGGACATCATCCGCTACCATAGTAGGACAAAAATATTGTATTTCTTTTGTTCTGTTGAACCCATAATGAGATATTTTGAAGAATTTAGGAAAACAAAGAGTTCTCGGGCACCTTTGACAACCTTTTACTTCTTCCTACTATGGTAGTCAATGATGTCCCGGAACTGAAATTGACTAACATTCTTCCAAATATGTTTCTTTGTGTTCATCAGAACAAAGTAATTTATTCAGGTATGAAATTACACAAGGGTGAGTAAATGATGACAGAATTTTCCTTTTTGGATGAACTGTCCCTTTAAATGAGACCCAGTCTGTGAAATCAAGACCTCAACGTCTTAATCTAGTTAGAAGTCTCGAAATCTAATTTGGTTAAAAGTTTGATGTCAAGAATTAGTTTAACTGATTCCTCACCATGGCCGTACGCAGTCAATAATAAAAATATCAAGGTTATATCTCAGAATGTACATCTTGTAGGATGGAAAACAGTGAATCGCTACAAATGACATTAGCTGGGTTTCACAGAAAGCTTGGTCACGGATGTATTAGCTCAGATAAAACACGATGATGAATAGCGCTTCCCTGGGAAAGAAGAAAGTGTGAAAGATGTTTGAAAAAAACCCAAAAGAGTAGAAAGTGTGTAACCAGAAAACCCAGACAACACAGAAGTCAGCCCCAATCCAGCCGACAGATCATACAGCAGAGAGGAAAGAGCTGAGGCATAAAAACAAAACATACTATTCCTCTTCCAGGCGCTGGTACACCTTGCTCCTCCTACTAAAAATGAGAAGATGCATGCTTGATCAGAATCTTTGACAGTTTACGACAAATACCTGAAATCGTTCATTCAAATCAACACACGCATGCCGTTGTAAGCAGTTTGTGAATGTGAGTGAAATGTGAGGTCAGATTACTAATGGAATGAGACTCACTGGCTGAGCTTTTGGGAAAGCAGCCGCATCTGATCTGAAAACCAATCCATTAGCTAAAGCCATTACACAGCACTGCCAGAGCACGCTGCGTCCTGCCTACATCTCACAACACACACATTCCTATAGAGAGAGATCCGCATCAGGACACATGAATCGATTATACTCGAGCATATATTTAGTCTCGGAGAGTATTACTCAATGCAGGAGAGTCCAGAGTTTGTTCGGGGTCGAGAGCGACAGGCGTTGAGTGCGTGACTGGAGCGGGCGTGCTGTGCTAC
Source organism: Triplophysa tibetana (assembly GCA_008369825.1). Classification (NCBI taxonomy): domain Eukaryota; kingdom Metazoa; phylum Chordata; class Actinopteri; order Cypriniformes; family Nemacheilidae; genus Triplophysa; species Triplophysa tibetana. The sequence goes on along the minus strand of CM017900.1, from coordinate 23,090,083 downwards.
TGCAGCCAACTGAGGCAACGATATGTGTGAAAGGACACGTGTGGAATCAGGTGTATCGCGCTGCTGCGTCACTACATGAGAAGACGTTTGTAAAATACTGAGCTGTTGATTATGGCTGATTAGACAAAAAAGTAGTTGTGTCAGTAGAACAAGAACATCATGTCGGAAGTTGTACATACACATTCCAGTAGATTATTCACAATAGCACGATGAATGCAGGACTCCAGACTGCGCCTACAACGGATGCTATATAAATTTTACACACAATAGAGTGACATTTGGAGCTGCAGTTGCCGCATTACGCCACATTGGAGGCGCCGTTTCGTTATCAGCACAGTGAGGAGCTGAAGAGTTGTACTAAAGGGATACTTCAGAGGCAAGACAAAATAATTATTCCTTAGATCCAACAGTGGTCATAAATTCCGATGTTGAACGCAACATTTTACGTTTTGTTCCAACAGGATTCCATCTCTGTGCGGTTTCTTTTGTCACCTCATTTGCTAAAAAAAGGCCTACATAAAATTAAGCTAATGTTATGTGGCTCTTAAAAAACTATTTGGAGCCTGTTTTCCCTTATAGAATCCAATGGCTCATTAACTGATTTTTTTTTTGTCTGGAGCCCTGGAATGTGTATAATAAACTTAAAGAGGGTCGTTTTAAATCCATATAATTTTGTTTTTGTACGGAATTTTAATGTTTACCTGTCAGCATCAGAAACCAACGCCAGACGGCCGTAATCCCACGCCACCTTTCTCAACAATGAGAACACACATAGCAACACCTGACGGGCACAGAAAATATAACTTCATAAAAAAATAGATCAAAACTCTTTATTGCTCATTATTGCATATTTGTCTTATAGATAAATACAAACCCATAAAATGGATTATAAAAGATGCTATTATTACACATTTACTTAAATGAAACCTAAATTCAAGTTTAATTAATATTAAGAATTTCAATAAACACTTACACTTCATTATATAGTCAGAACGTTAAGGCCTGTACACACCGGCGGCAGAGTTTTTTTCAAGATGTTTTTCCACATTTATACCAAACCATTTTCACTCCCGATGAGCTGAGTGAACTTGCAAATTCACTCTCTGACATAGATGGCACTAAATGAAAAACAGAAATACCCCGGTCCACGATGTGGCCGCGCGCAACTTTATGATTCTGACACTCGCATGTTACACAGAAGAAGAATTCATCTTGCTTACGTCCTCTTCATCGTTGGAATCAATGTGTGCTCGGTAAGACGTGCTTTACTGTAACTTCAGTAGGCACGTGAACAAAAGCACCAATCTCATTGGTCGGCTGGTTTTTAACGTGGCGCGTCAAATCAAAAGAAACGCACCTGAGGTGTTTAAGAAAAAAAATATGCTTTTACATCAGCTGTTTTGCGCGTCCGTCTGCACACTGACATTGGCGACCTTTGTTTAGTCAGGAGGCGATACCCCGCCGGCAATTATCATCCCGGTGTGAACAAGCCTTCAGAAAAATCTTATCCATTCTATTCTACAGGACTCCCAGCTAACAGTGAGCTAAATGACATGTGACAAATACTCAAGTGAAAATCTTGTGTAGCTCACCAGGAAGCACATAAAGTCGAGAGCGAGTACAGTGGGCACTCCTCCGAAGGGCAGACCCTTGAGTACGGTGCTGGTGATCCGGCCCGTGTAGCAAAAGTCCTTGGAGCCATTATTGGGCTGGGAGGTCACCGCTCCTCCGGTCGCAGCCATCGTGAGCACTGCAAAAACCATCCTCAGCACTCCTGCATCCTTACACAGCACCTGTTAGAACACAAGACAATCAGAGCAAATCTTACATACGTGTACATTTCAAACTTCAATGCCTGTAAAAATCCAACATAAATGCACTAAGTGGCTTTGTATAGAAGCGTCTGCCGAATGTCACTTTGTTTTTGTGATTGGCCTGAGGTGATTCGCTGGCATATTTACATACTGAATCAACACGTGAACACTGACTTCTTTCTTGTGAAATTAAAGAGAACGGATTTGAAAAACATTACAGGCTAAACCGGTTCTGGAGGTAACAAACGAGAGAATGCCTGAGGGGGACAAACCGACGGTCAATAACATAAATCTGTCTTGCTTCTGTACACCCACACAGCACTCCGCTGGGACAATAGTGTGTAAGGTGTGACTTTATATAACAGCATGAAAACCCTTTAGAAAGCCGTGAAACACTCATCTCTGTTAACACCTCACAGGCTATAGATTCCTCACCATTATGTCATTCCAAACCGGTGCGACTTCTTTTCATCCACGAAACACCAAATTATGACAGCCGTGTCATTTTTGGGAGAACTGCTCCTTTAAGAGATTTGGAGTCTTGCGAGACGTTTTCTTTTCAACACCGCACGCTGGGCTCTGGCCCATCAGTCACATCTACAGTCCTCCTACAGAGAGATCCGCCACGGGACGGCTTGACAATGAACAAACAGAGGTCAGCGAGTTTGGCCTCTCTACAGCAAAATGTGTCAACTGTGCCACGTTCTTCCACACATGTAAAACTGACAGACGGCATTGTCTTAGAGAGTTCTTCCAAAAATACAAATTCTGTCATCGTTTACTCATCTTCGAGTTGTCACAAATCTGTAATAAATGTGTTTGTTCTGATAATAAAGGATATTTGGACGAATCGGGCTGGGACGATATATCGTGCAATTCTTATGCTCAGGTTCCTCAATGAATTACGGTTAAATAACATCTAAGAGCCAGAGGGCGCTCTCGCCCAGAAACTCCAAATCTGGGACACAGAAGAAGAACGATTTACACACGCAAGCGCTGTCTACGAAATCACAAACTGTGACAGTAAGTACTGAATTTAAATAAGTACCTACCTATCGGCCGTTACAGTACGTTCTATATTGTATGAGCACATTTCGGACATACTGCGTCCGGCATGTTTTATGGTCATGTGACCCGTATGTTCTTTGAAATATGACGCATTATCAAAAACCTACACGTAAGCCTCGATAAAAAACATAATTTAGTACGAGAAATTCATTCATTGGCGCTTACATTAAAAAGGGACGTCTGCCTCAAAGTTTTACGCTATATTTATTTGATTTACTTTTGAAATGTGACCGTTGCTCAGCTCCCGAGGCATCATGGGATAAAAAAAAGTGTCCAACCAGATCCACACTCAGGAATCTAGGCAGGAAGTAGTAGACCATCCGGGTTTTTCTTACATACTGTTTTTGCATTCAGAGTTTTGGGCCATACTACTCATGACTCATTTTCGCCTACTAAATAGTATGGAAGCAAGCGATTTCGGACGCAGCAGAGGGCTGTGTCCAAAATAGCCACCTATACACTTAGGATTTGGGACGCACAGCTACTCCATTTTGTAGAATAAATAGTGTGAGTAATGCGTTCACATAATCTATGTCTTGTTTTGGAAGGTCTCATTTGAAGCCTGCTACATCATGAGTCTGCCTCGTTTCAAAAAGCAGGAAGGACACTCCGTATTCTAACTTCTAATGCGACAGTATTTCACAAGAATTTGGAGGACACATGAGGTGTATACTTCGTTGCTTGAGATAACCCACAATTCTTTGCATCGGTCAACGTCTGTTATCTGAATAAAATGGGCAGCTGCACATTCTATTAATATGTGGTGTTTAAACATCAACAGTTTGCGATTTTTGTGTCACGTTTTTTTTTTATCTTAGCATGCATTTGTAGAACATACACAAATTTAGTGATTTTTCAACTTTAAAACAGTAAGGCAACTTTTTAAGCATTGTTTAGGTCAATGTTTTTTACCCTAAACTAAATAACAAGCTTATTACCTCTTAAAATCATGCAGAAATACTTTTAATGGACTTTTAATTAATTTGACAGGTGTGCGAGTGCAACGTATTAACATAGCAACATGGTACTTCCTGTTTCCTTCTCTGCCAGAATGTCCTACGAAGGACTTCTCGTTTAATTCTAAGTTGAGGATCCTCCATATACCCCATCCTTTGAGGATGAGACCTCGAAGCCTTATGAAACGAGACAAAGCTATTGAAAATAAAAATAAAAGAAGTGCCCGGATGATGCACTTTTTAAACTGAAAATTTGAAGTGTAGAACTGTGGACACTTCACCTACTCAATTTTTGCAGTCTCGCTTACGTATCGGAAGGGAGGCGGGGCTATCAGACGCTGTTCGATCAAAACTCTCCTGCAGAGTGATAACGCTTGATAATGCTGATAAGTATTGTTGGGCAAAACAGACGAAAACTACATTAAAAGTACTATGCACAAATGTTTTTTTATTCACACGTATTGTGCTGTGTGATTGACGTCATTGGCACTCGTCTGGGAAACAGATATACTTCTGGTTAGTATAAAACCGTTAAGTATTCCATTTGGGATGGTACTACTCCAAAATCCATACACTACATGGTTGAGTGCATAGTGGATAGTTTAAGTGCTTAGTAAACATTTGGGACACAGCTACAGTTCCAGGAAATGCCAATGGTCATATTCTATCGCTGTTCTTTAAACCTTTTCAGGTATTTTCATGAAAACAAATAATAATGTTGCTTTTTCAAATGTAGGTTATAAACGATTCAATCTCATAGTGATTTTAGATCGAGCTGTACTTCCTTCTGATCAAAGAGCCATAGTTCACGGAAGAGCTTTGCATAAAACAGAACTGATTTAGACAGTTACTATCTGTGTGAACCGCAATATATATCCCACAGTCCTTGTTACCAAACAGTTCTTGCACCCCATGGACAAACACAGTAGGAAAAATTAAATTAAAAATAAACAAAAAAGAAGATATTTTGAAGAATGTAGGCTTGTAAACGGTTCAGTGGCACTTTGGACTTATGTTTTACCTACTATGGTAGTCAATGGGGTCCAAGAACTGTTTGGTTTCAAGCATTCGTCCAAATATCTTTTTCTGTGTTCAACCAAACAAAGAAATGACTACAGGTTTGGAACAACTAGTTTAACTGTGAAAGCAAAGTGGAATAATTCCCCTTAAAACACTCGTAGAAAAGGTTTGGTCAGGAACTGCAATGCCTTTGGGCAACAACTGGTAATAGTATTACATGCATGTGCAACTGCATGTAATAAACGGCACAAACACCTGATTCAAGGTTATGTTATGTACTCAGACTTTTTTTTGATGGAAAATAAACACGGCATGTAAGGGTGATAGGGGAAAGTGAGTCACATGCTGCGTTTGTGAACAAATTAATTCTGCGCCTGACATATGAACTCGGCACAACACACGTTAATGGATTCAAGCGATATTTTCATCCTTTCTAAATAGTTGAATAGATGAAGTCAAGAACTGAATTTCTGAACTTCTTCACGTATTAACACTCTGATTTAACACTTCAGATTCATCTTAAAAAAACTCTGGCAGTCCTGAGCAGGCCACATATATCTCGAATTATCAGAATAAAGAGGGTTTTTGGCAGACGGTTCAGACACTGCCCCCCAGCATCACCAGCCCCCCGCTGCAGTCCTTATAAACTCAGTACTGATCCAGAGAGATAAAAACAAACAGCGCAGGATTTCAAACCTTACAGGACTGATGTACGAGCTCTGATGAAAAGATGCTTAAACACTGAGAGAGCCTTCTTCATGTTCAACAGGCCTGTTGCCATGACAACACAAGACCAGCAGTCCGATTCAGGAAACCCCTGAAACTTAAGAAAACCTTCGGTGGCAACACTGGTCATAGATGTTTCAGCTTTGTTGGTTTCAGAGCAGGACTTTACAGGTTTATATCATCTACGCAATATAAACTACACAAACGATACACTGCAGTCTCGTTCTTGTCCAATAAAATTTACATCATCAATTTTTTATATACACTTGTTTATGGAGTAAGTGGTCAGGTAATAATCAGGATAATGGTGCTTACCGTAAAATAAACCCTGACAAGGTGAAAGTCAAGCTGTTGCTGAACATTCTGTTGCTCTTTCACCCGCTTGAGAGACTTTAAAAATGTGATCAACAGATCAATTAGACGGCCGATTCTAAATGGCAAAGCTTTTGTCTTCCTGTTGCATGCCGACACTTGCTCAGTTCTTAACTGAACGTTTCAGACGTCAACAAGTTTGACAACACGAAACCCCTGATGTGTTTGTTGCATTGTATTATTGATTCACCTCACGATCTCATGCTTCATATTATCGACAGAGCTAATGCACATCTGTTAATATGAAAACTTCAGAGCAGATGACACAATTGTAGAAAATGCAATGGTTATGCTGAGCCAATATCTTTAAATGCAAAGTCAGGCTTTCTGACACCATCTGTGCAAGATTCATTATCCTGCGGTCAGCAAAACTCACAAAAACTCACACATAACGTAACTCTGATCATTTAAAAGTTCAATGTTTCAAGCCAACAGGTCACCTGCAGAAACCTGTTAATATTGGGGTTTAACTAAATGAAAAATGGGTTCTTATTCAGTTTGGAAATTTAGGCCATGCATCTATCACATGTTGTAGAAAGGGATTGACAATGTAGATCTAAAACTATCCGGAATTGAAAAGCATCATTAACAAAATTCTGGTGCTCAGCATTAGCCCCGTCACACTTTATTAAAGGGAAATTCGGTCAACATTCACCCTCAAGTCATTCAAAACGGACTCTTTCTTCTGTGAAACACAAAAGAAGATATTTCGAAGAATGTCCTCGACTAAGGATTAACATCAGAATTGTCACATCTTGCCTATAGTCGAACCGCATCCATGTGTGTAGGGACGACATCAGGCGGTTAACAAGGGAACAGCCCAAAGTGCAGCCCAACATTGATGCACCGAAAGAGAATCAAACGTTAATTTACAGAATTTGCTTAGAACAGAATGTACCTTTAAAATAAAAATGTAAAAAAAACAAATAAGACAGATTAAAGTCACAACTTGCAAAATTAATGTGTTTAGGGAAAAGGTCGGAAATGCAGGGGAACAGATTTAAAGAGAGCAAAACACACGGGTTTCTGCCAATTTCATATTAATCTTGAGTACCTATAGAGTAGTATTGCATATTTCGTATCTTCGAAGAGTATTTAGTTTGATCACATTTATAAAAGATAGATACAGCTTTAAGATTATTTCCGAAAACATACGGCTTGTGCGGGGGGGAAGGGTAGGCTGAACCAAAGCACGTGCGCACCCATTGTCAACAAAACACAGACATCAGTCTCACCCACTGCATGCGGTTCATGTCCGGCATCTTTGAGCGCTGGGACGGCTCCATATATCAGTTAGATCCCCAAATCCAGCGTTATATCCACCGTTTATATAACATTATATAACAAACACCTGAACTTTGCGAACGTATGCTCTCTCTCTCTTCATCTTACAAGTGAAATTGACGTCTGCGCATGCTCCTTCTCCTGCTCTCCTGTGGCCATGCCGTGTGTTTTTTCAGGAGAATTGTTCAATAAGGAACTAAGAAAAGTTGTTACAAAACAGTTTTATATATAAAAATAACGTTCAGAAACCTGTACGATCGCTGGAGGAGTGTAACGAGCACAGAAATACTGTGTTATAGGCCCAACTAGTTGACCATGTTAAGCATGAGAAGACAGCAGGTTAAACTTTGTAAAGAAGTCAGAATGCATGAAACACCGTTGCACCGCCGCTTTAAAAAAACAAGCCACAAATAGTAAAATTCTACTTGATAATAATGATTTTTACACACAGGAATACAGCATGTTCATTATCAATGAACTACAAAAAAAGTATTTTATTTACCGCATGTAAAGAAGGAATGCAATAAAGCATCTTACCATTTAAACAGTCCCTTTCGCTTTTTTCCTGAGCACTCTTTCTCCGTCCTCCTGACACGCACACTTGCTTTCAGTGCAGAAAATGACAAGTTCCGAGAGTCTGCGCCATCGCAGTGCTTGCTACATGCAGTGATTTTGGAGAAAAAAATGATTAAGTAACGACCTACGTGCATTTACAAAGTTTTAATTCATATTTATATGCCCAGACATTCAGTAAGTGATAAATATTTGGAAACGGTGTACACATTCATCTGCGAGTCATCTGCCGCTTTTCAGGTGTCACAGCACAGAAGACCCGGAGAGATGCGATCCTGCGCTAAATCGTAGCCAGACCTCGTGCTCATATGCGCCGGGGGTTTCGGTACGCAACACTAAAAATGTCCAATTTCTTTACATCATAAATAATATGTTTGGTGGCGCAGTGCATGCCCGTCTGCTACGCCACTGACCATACAACCAAAATGGCATGATCCCCATGGCATAACACCTCAGTCTCCTGCTATCCAAGCATCGAATATCTGACTATTCGGGTCACCCCTAATAAAAAGTGGGCAAAAATGTGGCTACAAAAGTTCTCCAAAATATTGTTGGTATTCTGAATAAAGAAAGTTATGCAGCAGGTGAGGACTGATTTAAGGGTGAACATATGATAAAGGGTCAACTATCCCTTTAATGACGTGAGCTATATCAGGTGAATGGATAAATATTATTTTGTGATGCTTACAAATAAATCAAGGTTGTATTCCATCTCAAAGTTTGGCTTTCATAGGAAGGCCGGGAAAAACAAAAGCTCTTGATAAGAATGAGCAGCACTGATTATTCATATCCATAGAAGGGTTGTTGGCCTCAAGGATAAACGAAAATGTCAATCAATTGCCACATGACAAGAGAGAAGTAATACTGGCGCAATTTCAACATGTTATAGCAGGGCTCTAAATATATTAGAACACCATTTCCAAGGTCAAAGTGTTAGCAACTGCTTCATAAACATGATCATAAAACCTTCAATGGAGAATTAACTACTATTAACAACTACAATAATATGATTCATTCTTTACTCTTACTGTACTGTCACTGTCTGCCACTGAATATCAGCATCTCCATCTAGATGGCAATGGACATAACGTCTGCTTCATGGCCAACAGAACTACTCATTTACATACATACTGTGTATATAACACGTGCATGCTTTACATTATGTGTCTGTATGTAATTGTCTGCGTTTCTGCAATCTAATACCAGTATGCCAAAGACCAGTGAAACCAGTATAATCTGTGTGAATGACAAATAAACTTTTGCACATGACAAATGACAGCTGATGACTATAATTGAGTATGACTGCGTGTATTATGTGAAGGCTGTAGCAACATATTCAGGATTGTGATATTATGTCATGTTCTACACCTTGCCCCGTTCACAAGATATCGGTATCAGCATCGGTCATTGGAAAAACACATATAGGTTGTGCAGGACAGAAGAGATTAATAGCATGGAGAACTCTACATGTAAATCGTGCGTACTGAAGGACACAATATGGTGTTTCAATAATGAAACGGATGATGGAACAGGACCGTGTTTCCATGCACAAACCTGATATATTTATTTTAAATGAAAAAAATCGGCCTAGCTTTAAGAGTAAACTTTAGTAAACTAGTCAACGAGAATGAATAAACCTGGACATAAGATCTTGAATTGTGCCAAAATTGTGTTTCTAGAAGCCATTTCAAGATGCCAATGCAATCAATATATAGTTTCTCCATGTATTAATAATGTGTGCCGGACGCCAAAAGCAGGTTACGAGAGCTGCGGCAGAACACATTGAGCAACTCAAGGCTGCTCCATAAGCACGGTTAGTCATTAGATAAGGGAATGATCTGGAAACAGAATAAACAACATGCAAGATTGTGGATTTTAAGTGGTTGAAAGGTTTAATGCTTCATACAGTAACTGATATAAAACAACGCACTAAACTCATGGCACAGGTGAGGCACAGATAAAAAAGGGATTTTTTCATAACTTGCCAAAAATTTCAGATTTCCAAACAACATTAAAGCTCAAATTGAACATTAAAGTTACATTACTAGTAACAATAACACGTTGTTTAGACGACTAAAGGGTTCCTGGCCTATAAGGCATTAGTACTGTTCTGGTTAGATGGGTCAGAATATGTCACTCATCATAATCTGTCATGATGCTACTGAGGATTAACAGATTGACACTAATCAGGAGATTTGTTAAAACACATATCACTCCACGTGAGCTCTCACCGTGGTGTATTTACCAGAGATTAACCTGATTTAAGAAATATATATCATTACAAAACAAAACAACCCTGATCGAAACACGTCATGTCATGTAAACGAACCATGCTAGCCAGTTACAAATTGCTAGATCAAAACATGACTCTAATTCAATCATTCATGGGCGTTTCTTTATTCCCGACAGTGATTTAAGCAATCGTGAACAGTTTATTTTAAAAGTACTGATGAAAGTTTTGGGCATTGACACAGTTAGCTACCGCTAATGCGGCTGTTGATTTAGCCGAGCTCCTGTTAGCCTCTCCGGCGGGTGCTGTAACATCAACCTCTGCTAAATGGAAAAACACTGACAAAAGTTGGCTCACGCGAAAATAAAACATCAAATCGTGTTCAACAGACCATAGTGTCAGCGTTTAGACTAGTTGGTTAATGTGGCACAAGTTAAGATAACTCACCTGGCCGCAGTGGTCAACGCCGAACTAGCTCTCGGCTAGCTACTGCTGGAATGTCCCAAACCACAATAACAATCTAGGAATGTCGATCCAGACTCTGTTAGAGTTCGTCAGAGATGTCTAATAGTGTTGGGAGAAACAGGAATAATCCATATTAGGGTACATGATCCAGTTAATGACTTGCCCGGAGCTGATCCTGAACAAGTCCTAGCATTGCTATGTGGTGGGTCGGGCCGGTGTGTGTGTGACTGCGGTTGATAGGCAACCCACGAACTGTTTCCCCAGCTGGGGCGTCGGCCATGATCGGATTTCTTCGTGTTTTTTCGTCAACATTCGACTCCTCTTCGATTTCTTTAAGACATGATCCGCACGCTTTAAGATTGCACAGGACAAGTCGAGCAAAGAATTCGGTCGCATTTGGAGGTTTTAGCCCATGCGTCCTGGCTGTTCGTTGTTATTATGATTACCCATATATATTTATATATATACACACACACACATATATTTATTATATATAGATATAAAGAGTTTGGTTAAAAAATGAAACAACTTCGTTTTTCAAATTTGTCAAAAATCATGTTTTTTACCGTGCATTCCAATAAATATCAATCAAACTGCAGTTGGTTGGTTTTGATTTAAGCCATAACAGAAAAAAAATACTGCTAACTAACACAATAAAACACAATAAAAGCTGTGTAATAAATAAAAAATTATAATTCTTGAAAATGGAGTTATCTCATTTTGGAACCAAACTTTATTACCTATTTTTACACACACAATGGATTTGACTTGGCAACAGGAGCTAAGTGCAAAAGAAAGTGTACACATGGTGCAAACATGAATAAAAGAGATGAAATAGAATGAAAATTTTACAAAAACAATAATGCACTATATGCAAAAGTGAAAAAATATAGACAAATAAATTGTTTATTTTAATGTAGATTCCACATCCTATGTGCGATGTGCAACTGTGTAATGTGACGGAAAGTGAGTAGTAAGAGCTGTAATGTTTCAGGCTGAGTATAGCCTTCAGGAAAAAAACTCTTCTTGGCTGTTCTGGTTGTCAGTACTCTGTAGCGCCGGCCAGATGTCAACATATAGCCTTTTTTCTCACTCTGGAGGTGTAGAGGTCTTGGAGGCTGGGCAGGGGGGCACCAATAATCCTCTCAGCAGTCCTGACCGTGAATTGTAGTCTCTTAATTTCTGATTTGGTGGCTGAACCAAACCAGACAGTTATGGGTGAGCACAGGACAGAGCATGCATCCCTGAGGGGCCCGTGAGAGTCCTGGATGTGAGTTTACTCATTCTTCATTAGTAGCTGCCTGTCTGTTAGGAGGTTAGTGATCCATTGACAGATTGGGGTGGGCACGGAGAGCAGGTCAGTTTGTCTGAAAGAAGGTCATGCATGGTATTAAAGGCCAAACTGAAGTCCACAAATAAGATCCTTGTATAATTCCCAGGTCTATCAAGGTGTTGCAGGACACAATGACTGCATCATCAACAGAACTGTCTGCTCTGTAGGCAAACTGAAGAGGATCCAGCAAGGGTCCAGTGATGTCCTTCGGGTAGGGCAGGATCAGCCTCTCAAACGACTTCATTAGCACAGAAGTGAGGTCTGTAGTCGTTAGGTCTAGTGATTCTGGATTTTTGGGGGACCGGAATGATAGTGGAGCGTTTGCAGCAGTGGGGGACTTCACCCAGCTCCGGAGCTGTTGAAAAATGAACCCAAATATCGATTTCATGTATTAATAAATGCGATTAATTGATTTGTCAAATGATATATACATGTGATATGTAAGTATTTTACGCAGAATAATTTTGGAAATGTCAAAACACTGTTTCAAACTGATCAATCAACAATATCTCATAATAATTGTTTTTTACAAAAGATTGTCTACTGCGCTCTAGTGGCTATCTTTGGCACTCACGTGTTTTTATTTTAGAGTTGTCGTGTATGGAATCTCGACGCTGTCTGTCATTTTACTATTTTATGAATATTTTGGTGTACGAGTATTTCTTAAAAAAAGTAGGAACTTTTATCTTAACCTGCGTGAACTTTATGTTAAGGACTCGACATCGGCCCCGTTGCCAGCGCTTTCCGATATGGGGACTTTTACACATATAAGTATTTGAAAGGTGATATTTTGCATGGTACAAATTATAAACACGGGCCAGACCGTTCTTTTAGGAAATGTACTCTATAGTAGAGCTCAAAGGTGTGAAATATGGACATCGCTGTGGCTACTGTGGAAACGCGTGGGGCAAAGCGTCATACGGTAAGTTAGCGTGCATGGATTTGATTCAGGACAATATAAAATACCATTTTCCTCAGATCAGTTCGTCGGGAGGATGATAGATATGATAAAAGCAATGCAACACAAAAACTCGAGGCCAGAGGTAACGTAGTTTATTTAAATCAAAAACACACGAATGTATTAATCCTACTCCCCCATAGTCTAAATTCACTGTGTAGAAATAGGCATAATTATGACACTTATATAATATATAAGTAAAATATATTTAATTTGTTCGGTGGTGGTGTCGCATAACTATGAAGAGATCACGACGACTTTTAATAGTCAATGTTTTATTCGTTTTTTCCCAGTAGGAAGCTTTTCTCATTTGGAAATACTAAGCGAGCCTGTGCATCCGGGTCAAGAGTGCTCCCTATCCTACTCTACTATGGCGAAGGGTTCATTCATGTCTGACTACGGCTTAGGTTTTCTTTTCAGGTCGTTTTGACCTGCGTTAACATTAAACATATATATATATATACTTTAAATGTAGTGTTACATTTTATTATATATTAAATTAATATTTTGGTAAAAAAACATGATTAATATTTCACCAGGCAAATGACGTCATCTTGATCAGCCAGTCAGCTACCGTCATTAATATTAATGAGGGCCCCCTTCACTTTAGTAGGGTTCGTTTTTTCGTCAGCGGCCGCAGCTGACAGACTCGAGTGAATGTGGAAATGGCAGCTGGAGGCTCGTACAGCATAGTGGAATATTTCGGGGGAGATGATGGTTATCGCTGTGGTTACTGTAAAAACGAGAAGGGTAATTTCTCGCACGGTGAGTGGACTTTACTGTAATGCCGGTGACTTGTGTCAAACATTACGTGACGCGACAGAACAGTCACTTGTGTGGAAGAAGCTTTGACCAGTTTTCATTGTGAACAACAAGCTTTCATATCCTATGTCCACTTTCGTAAACGGCTTTACAAGATCTGACAGATGTCAACTCGGTATTTATTTCGTGTCATTAAATAGTATTTTGTTTAAAAGTGGTTATTTGGAATACCTCATAGTTTTCTTGGGCGGTGCATGCTAGCTGAGTGGTTAGCAAACATGTTTAGCTGAAACACAACGAATGAACTTGGGTTGTTTGTTATTGCTCTGTTTATTTATTTAAAGTGTTAATATGTTTCTTAACAAACAGCAAGAAGGGTTTTTCATCCAAGCTTTGTTAAACATACTTTCCCGTGGAACTGTCAATCATACTGTTACTTTACGTGTCCTGTCATTTATGAATCAGTTTTCCAGACCAGACCAGACCAGACCAGCATCTTTACAAACAGAGCAGATGCTGTATAAATTATTTCCTGATGTGAGAGGACAGGAGAGATTTGTTTATGTTTGTCTATCCCTGGATTTGTCTGAAATTTTTTTTCATTTACTGTGTTGCATGTTAAGAAGATTATATTATCATGAGCATGTTTTGCATCTGATCCCTAGAATGATGTCCGCAGGAGTGGCAAAGATGGAGAGATGTTTAGATGAGGATTGTGATGTTGTAACAGTTAATGTTGTCTATGGATGAACATGATGAGATAATCTGATCCGGGTTAAAGCAGGAAACATGCTTCTGATGTAAACCAAACCATCCATTTGGAGAACTGAAGGGAGAGAGATGGGAGGAACAATCGGGTGGTCTTGACCTTCAGATATTTACACACTAATTTTTGAGCAGATCACTACATCTTAAATCTTCTATTGGTCTCTTGATGTGATTTTGTGTACTACAATCTATGACACGGTGACCCATTATATGTGATCTGATCAGATTATTGCAATGTAATATTACTACTTTTAATAATATCTTGCATATTATCTTGGATATCAGCTTACTTGAGTGAAGTGCTGTGCAGAAATGGAAGAAGATCATGTGTTTGTTGACTAGCATAAGCACTCAAAGCTACCGATTGATGGAATTATCAAGTATTAGTATGTGATCCAGACCAATGCATCTTTAGCTCAGTTTGATTGTTTTCACACACAACCCAAAACACATTTGAAAACAGCTCTGATCGTCTAGAGGTAACTTTACATGCTTTTGACAGTTGCACTTTATCACATTTATGCAAATAGATCGCATGAAACCAGGCTAATGCTTAAAGTGGGGATGGCACTGTCTGCCTGGTATCCACCCTGAATCTTTCTGTGCCATTTCATGACAAAAGAGTAATTATCTGAGAACTTCTTAGTTATGCTTATTTTTCACTTTCTTGTTTTGTTGAGCAAATCAGCATCTGACTGTCACATCAGCAACAATATTATTTTGGAAATTGGGATGTTAGAATAAAAATGTCAAGTTTCTGTGAAGGGACCAATGTTATGTGATATTGTCCGGGCCTGGCGCTTTATGCTGTGTACGCTTGTTGTGCGTTATATTCTCTGACAGTGTTGTGTTGTGAGCAGCAGGTGTCTCATATCTGTTAGAATAATGGCTGATAGCAATGGAAAATCAAACCCACTCCTTTCTTCGCTGCCTGGAGGGGGTTGCTGGATTTTGGCACACGTCATATCGTGTGTGTGTGACCGACTTAATTTAGTTTGTTTATGTTACTCTGGTCTATATACAAGTAAAAAGAGCTTCTGATTATCTTCCTATCAAATCTGAAACTTATTTTATGTCCTGTAGCTAAGTGGTAAAAGCATTGCGTTAACAACGCAAGGTTGTGGGTTCGATCCCAGGGGAAACAAATGTATAGGATAATGAAGAATCTAAGTCGCTTTGGCTTTAAGCGTCTGCCATATGTGTAAATGTAAATGTATGTTAGTGCCATTAAAAAAGGTAAAGTTAAACAATCGTTTGGCGTAAAAGTAATTTTTTGTTATATTTTTATTTTTATCTGACAACAGTTCATTGAAACAAAATTGATCTACATAAACATTTTAAAGACATTATCACTGAGGTCTTCAGTGATTTGCACAGGTCAAAAAGTGTTACAATCGTCACATTCTTAAATATTGCACTGCTTTTATTTTTCCGGTCGGATACCCTCCTAATGATGTCTTCACTTGCATGTTTGTCTTTTTTACAATGAGAATGAGAAAAGCTCGCATTGGCTCAACATATGCACCTACATGAGTTGAAAATCTCTCGCAGCCTTTTTTCTGTCTGAAGGGTGAATGCATTGTAGCTCAAACTGGATCAAAAAGTGTTTAAACCTCACAGCCAAAACCCTGAGGTGATTCTCAAAGCTTAAGCCCAGATGTACTGAACTGTACTGTACTGTCTTTGCTCTTGTGTGGCAGTCTAAACTAATTCACCATGACGTCAAGGGAAATATTTTCCTTTCCAGTACAGTGTGTCAGAGGTTCAGGGGTCTGTTCCTGTATACGTTTTATCTGAATCAGTTTTCTCTTTCTCTGTAGGCATGTGGTCCCACGCAATGACGGTTCAGGACTATCAGGATCTGATTGACAGAGGATGGAGAAGGTGCTGATGATGCATGTTTCATGTTACTGTCTTACCTCTAAAATGAAGTGCTTTAAAATAAACTCTTTGAACCTGAGGTCGTTGACCACACTGACAGATTTTCATAGCGGTTGAAACACATTGATATATATAGAGGAGACAGAGTAATGAGCTTAAAGAGAACGACACATTCTCTGAGCTGTCTGTCTCACAGACGACATGCAACAAGACACAAGAGTGTCACAGTTCTTAAAAAACAAAGTCAACATGAACACTTTAATGAATAAAACTGATTTGTGAATGCAATCATTTTTCTATATTGTGATTGTTAACTATTATCATATCTTTTCATTTGTTTTTAAGAAGTGGAAAATATGTTTACAAGCCGATCATGAATAAAACCTGCTGCCCTCAGTACACCATCAGGTAAACCAGCTTGATTTATTTAAGGGTTTGATTGAAGTGTTAAAATAGTATATCATATGCATTAAAGAATTTTGAAGGAAACTTATTTGTAAATGTGTGCGTATATATAGTTTGAGTCTAATGCATTTATTTATTTAATGTTTTTTTTTATATAAATAAATAATATAGTCTGTACTTTCTGCTTCACAGGTGCCATGCCTCGAACTTCCATCCAACAAAAACTCATAAAAAGACCTTGAAGAGAATGAACAAGTTCCTCTCCAATGGAGAGATGCCCGTAGAACAGAATGATGGGAAAAATGAAGGTGATGGTCTCTTACTGGACAACCTGCAGCTTAACCCACAGCTTCGGATGTTTACATTCACATTTATTCATTTAGCAGATGCTTTTATCCAAAAAGTTGACAAATGAGAGCGTTTAACATTTTGTTATTAAACCAATATTAAGTGTACTCTACAAACCTATGTTTACAATCAGGGCTAGAGTTCAATATATATATGGGTCAAAGACGTTAAGATGTCCCAATCAAAAATGTTTTTACAATAATTATTTTAAGTCCACAGAAAGCACATTAAATGTAAGTACTTTTTTGTTTCAACTAAGCTTTTGTAGAATAAAATGTCAAAATTCGGTTGAAATAATGTTACATCTTCATTCAGTGTAAAACAATATTTATGTACACATTCAAACAACATGCGTATTCTGACTCGTACATAGTAAAATATATAAAATAATAAGTGAGCATATTACATTTTATTATGACATTTTATGTCATAAATTGATTTCGTTGTAAATATGCCTGAGATTGTTACAGTGCATGTAATTTTAGTGGGCGTCTTCTGTAAATCAGGGAAAAATTTATTATATTTATTTTTTGCTCACAAAAAAAATGCAATTCAATTTAACGGAAAACTCTTAATTTTGTTACAACAATTTAAAGGAGTATTACACTTATTGTTTTTATACTTCAACCCTTTTTTCGTCTTTGACCCATGTGTATACATATATGAAGAGTTTGGTTGCAAAATTAGATCACTCTTAACAAAAAAAATCTAAATCATCTTTTTTTATTGTGTATTACAATTAATATCAATCAAACTTCAGTTGGTTTGTTTTGAATGAAGACATAATAAATAAATAAAGTAAAAAAAACTGTGATTTTTGTAAAAAAAGAGTTATCTTATTCATATATACACATATATAAACGTGGTCTTCTTAACATTTTGTGCAGACTAGAGCCTTTGTTTCAATGTTTTCTACAGTTATAGCCTCAGTCTGTCTTATCAAGTCTGATCTAGTTTGATATGCCGTCCCAGGTGTTTTAGAAGAACTCAAATGCCGTCTTAAGCCCCTCTCTTCTATGCTTCAGAGGACAGTGGCTATAGCTGCAGGAAAAACCCAGTCGTTTTTGGCAGGTGTGCAGGATCTGTGCTTTAGATCAGATGTTTATTATACAATTGTTTTGTGTAAAGCCCTGTTGATGATGAAGAGGCGTTGTCTCTCTGATGATGGTCCTGTTATACTTTCTGTATGTTTACTTTTTAGGGGAGCCCATGGAGTCTGTGCATGAAGAAGGGGTAAGACCACCCCCTCAAGACCTTCTGAAAATAGACCATACTGATGTAGAGGAGATCACCACCAGTCCTGACACAGACAGCAAATCAACTTCTCCTTCAACACCCAGAGAAGATGCGGCGCCCACCCCACCAGAGAAAACCTCGCATGTCACACCCAAACCAGGTCTGTGTGAAAATAGGATTTCATAAGGTATCCATGTAAGAATTGCGTGATGCAGGTCACTATTTGTGGCTTCACCCTTCATGATAAAAGCTCACTTTTCCTTTACGAAAAAGTCGTTTCTTTGTGCTAAATGTGTTTCCTTTTTGTGTTAATAAGCTGAAGGGTGAATCACGTTTTTTTTGCGTGCGTTCACAGATGATGTGCGGAAAAGTGGCAGAACAAAATTTCTTTAAATTTCTAAATCTATACATATTTACTTGAGAAGCAGAGTGAAAATATAAAGACAAAATGATCAAATTAAGTGTTTTTTAATCTGCTGGTTTATCCACATAAAAAAGTAGCACAAACGTTGGACGAATCCATCGCCAAAACTGAACAGCAGAGGGCAGCGTGTGTCCAGAAATAAATGTGGCGTGTCAGATTTCTCCCCTTACATTGACGTCATCTATGCAAGATAATCCACCACAGTTCTGCAAAACTAAAATAGAAAAAGTCGTCGGATGCTAATACTGTCATGAAATGCTTTAAAAGAAAACGTATGATAATTCACTTTAAACTTGTTAGACCGAGTTAAGCTATGGACAAGTTAAAAGTTCATGTACCAGCCCATGAAATGAGCACCCCCCCCCATAAGAACGTTCCGGAAACAGGAAGGTCTTATAATAGCTCCCAAAAGGAGGAGAAAACCCTATTTTTTCTTTTCTCGCTCTCCATTTCCAAACGGAAACCACCTGGTGACAAATTTATCGCAGCTTGCTTTACGACCGTCCATACGTGTGACTTATGTCTGCAGTTATGCTTTGACACACACAGAGTTAAATGACTGATATTTCACAGGAGCTTATAAACGGAAAAACGTGTTGAAGATCTCTCTGTTGGTCCGGTGAAACTTCTCTTCATCTGTGGCCTTTAAGGATCGTTCATGTCCACGGTACAAACATCGTGGAATGATTTTCATTATCGCACAAACAAACACTATGAGTGGCACATTGACTGTGATATTTTCGGAGACCTTTTTTTGTTGTTGACGTTTTGTGTGTGTGTTCTGGGGAATGAGGTTGGTCCTGGTAATAAAAGTGTTTCTACACGCCCAACTCTTCTTCTTTCCATACGTTTCCTCTCATAAAGGAGTGTGCCAGCTCTAGCTCACCCTCCCCGCACACAACAAATCTAGATGACAGCGTCCCCTCGGGCAGAACTCGCGTGTGTGTTTTGTACCTCTGTTGGAAGGAATGTGCCTTTGACTTTCAGCTTCATGTACTTTAGAGGGTTGGTTGGGTGTGTAACCGTGTATACGAGTCCGAGCAAAGGCAGTTGTGGAGTTTTTATGAACTGTTAACTGCTGAAGACGGAGCGTGTATCTTCTGCAGGAGCGGATATAAGAGTTTATCTCCCTGTTTCTGAAGAACAGCCCCCGGCACAGTCCAGTCAACATTTAGAAACTTTACCCTCGTGTCATTTAAAACCTGTATGTGACTCGTCCGTCAGTGGAACACTAAAGAAGATATTTTGAGAAATGTCTTGATACAATGAAAGTCAATTCACTTTTCAGTGTTGCTTGGTTACCAACCTTCTTCAGTTTATCATCTTTTGTGTTCTGCAGAAGAAAGACAGACAGACATACAGACTTCAGAAGACATGAGATTGAATAAATGCTCTTGAATGGGAGAACTAACTGACTGTGGTTATATATTTATGCATACACGTTTGGTCACCTTGTGCCGGTTGAACACGAGCACCACACACACAGTAACATAAGAAGTAAATAACATGACTTTGATGCAGCTTGCATCACGAAGCCGGTTTCAATCTAACTTGGGGTTTAGTTTGAGTTTTCGATCTTTTCTGGGTTTGTCTGTGAAGTGAGGTAGGCGGGTTGAGACTGTGAGTCGAGGCCGGTGAGTGAGTGTTAATGAGCGTCAGCTGTACGCGCACCAGTCTCGTATCTGGGGGGATATCGGGAGCATAAGAGAACGAGCAACCGGACCGTCGATGAGAGCGGACCGGGCCTGAATGTTTAAGTTCGTATTTATGTTCTTGTGGCATTTTACTTCCGTGTTTTTGTTTGTTTATTTTATCAAAACTTTATTTAAATGTTCGCCGTTTCCCGCCTCCTTCCTTTCTTTTATTGTACCTTTTCTACAGTCTGGTTTTGTCGACTCTAAACCTACTCTACAACCTCGCTTCGTGATACAGGCCGCTGACTGCTGGTGAACACATCACGAACATTCCCGTTGCCAGATCCTATCCAGTCAGAGCTTGGTCAGACAGAGAGAAACGGACCGCAGGCCGTCTTTGTCCTGAATCTGGCTCAGCATCTGCTCTGGCTCTTCTGTCTCCCGTGTTTACTCTTGTTTGGAGGGAAGCCATTCAACATCTCTATCATCCCCGCTCCGTATTTACAGCCCCGGCCGGAAACATTCCCTCTGCTAAGTCAACTGGAGGTATTAACAGGAAAAGAGAGAAGAATGAATGTTAAGAAAGAGCTAATTGTCTCAATGACTCTGGCTCTTTGTGCGAGGAGGTCACAGAAACAGCGTCGGGCTCTGCTGAAAGAGGTCTCATGATAGCCTCGCAAAAGTCAGATTTATTTGAAAAGAGCGTAAATAGTCTGCTCGCGTGATGTGTTAGAAATCCGGTTCGTGTTTACGCTTTATGACGCTCTTTGTAGCTTTAAACAACAATGTGGATCCGGTTAATACCGGATTTTGAGCGTAGTTATCGTTGGCTGTCTGAAGTTTGTCGACGTAAAAAATCTCAAGTTTGTCGGGTTTTAAAAACAGCTCTGGTGTTGTTCATGGTCCAATGTCATTTAACCTGTCGGGTCCAACCAATCACATCTCACCTCGTCATTATATTTTGCATACAAAATGATGATTTTTGAATCGTCATGAAAAAGTACTCTAGTATACTTTAGTGTTAACTATAGTGAACTGTATTATTAAATACTTCCTCTGGTAAATATTAGTGTATACAGTTTTGAGTGTAACTTCAAGTTTCAAGTACACAACATTACTTTTATAAATTTGTTTTATAAATGAGAGTCATCGAGCGTGTATATTTTGAGGTGACCCAGACATATTCTTGACAGGCTTGAATGGCTCAGCCGTGTTCTCTTTCTCCTCTCTATCCGCCCCGGGGATGTGTGGTTTGATGGCAGGCGGGCAGGCTGACGCTCGGTCGTGGCTGGCACAGTGTCAGGCAGGAAATGGCCCCGCTTTCCTTATTGCTCCAAACAGGATGTCGGCGTATAAACTGTTGACATGGGATGCCGGGAGCGCTCGGAGGAGCTGGCATCAGTCCAGAGAAACTGAATGTAAGCAGCTTATTGTACAGTCAGTGTACTGAGGCAGATATACACTGACAACGTATAAAAGACATTTTCACAAATAGAGTAGATTGTTTTCCCTATTGGGGATAAATTCAGCTGACCCGTAAGATGGTGCTCTCAAAGCTGTAGTGCGTTGTTGACCGCACGCCTGACCCCCAGTTAACTTCTGGTCTGTGTTTGGCTAGTGTCTAATAATATGTGACTCTTGACGACAAAACCAATTTTTCGAAATTGAGATTTTTACCTAATCTGAGATTGAATAAACAAGCTTTCTATTGATTAAAGAGTTGTTAGAATATGAGATATCTGGCTGAGATACAACCGTTTAAAACTCATGGTTCAGATGGTTCTAAACCTGTATACATCTATTTATTCTGCCGAACACAAAGGAATATATATGGAAGAATGTCAGTTACCAGATCTCATCCCCCATAGACTGCCATAGTAAGAAAAATAAATACTATGGGAGTCAACCGGGCCTGAGATGTGTTTGGTTACTGACATTCTTTCAAATATCTTCTTTTGTTTTCAGCAGGACAAAAACATGTATACAGGTTTAGAACAATCTGAGGGTGAGTAAATTAATACAGAACATTTTTGGGTGAAGTATCCATTTAAATGGTTTAATTGAGTCTTACTCCTTGACAGCTCGCAGCGGGCGCAGGATCCAAAAAGGATTATCAGTGAATAATGAAGAACTCCACAAGGACATTGACTTGATAGGAAATGTAAGCATTAACTAACCATATATCCCTCTTTAATCCCGCTGTCTCAGTCTTTGCTCAATGATGAATAGATGGCCGCCTGCCAGAGCTTCTGCAGCAAACCCTCGAAGGCTAACTGACGCAATGAATCTCTCTGGCTGAACCCAGTCCTGTCCTGACCGCCCCGGTCTCAATCTGGGAATACCACCTCCTCTGGTTTCCTCCAGGGCACACGAACAACCATTTCCACACTTTCAGTTAAACCGCAAGCGGCCTTCTCGCAAAATCAGCGGGAGTCTGACAAACAGAGACCGTGTTGTTTCCCAGCCACGCTGATGTCATGATGGTAGAAGATAGAAAATCACTTCCATCGAAACGGGAGTCCCCGACCGTGCGTTTACTAGCATTAACTAGGCGGCTCATTTGTGAGGATCGCACACCCTTGCGGTTACCAAACAGCACACGTATGTCGGGATCTCTGCGTGAAGAAACGCACCGTCACGCCCAGTCAGAAGAAGAGTAAATGTGACCTCCAATCTATTAAACTTCTGTGAACCAGACAACACCAGTGATTCGGAGCAACATGCTTTATATTTTATGCAATGTTGTCCTTCTGTTTTGTCGTCATGTTGGTCAACACTCGACTCTTTCTTCTGTAGAATACAACAGGGTTTGTGTCCGTTCAATGGAAGTCTATAGGGTTCGGTTGTTTGGTTCTCAACATTCTCAAAAATATCATTTTTTGTGTTCTGCAGAAGAAAGAACGTCATACAGGTTTAAAACGACATGAATTAAATGAATTAAAGAAAATAAATGAATTTTCATTTGTCAGTGAACGTTTACATGTTCTATCATTGTGGTTTTAAACTCAGGTAAAGGAGCCGATCCCAACAGACCGATGTGTAGAAAAGCCAAGGACATCAGAAAAGAGCGTCGACTTCAGAAAGATCAACAGAAGCAGCAAGAAGGAGCGTCAACCTCAGTGACTCCTGTGCCGCTGAAGTCCACATCTAAGCAGCCCAAATCACTAGAGGATTATATTTCTGAGTCGTTACCCGATGACCCTCTCCACCGGCTCGAGGTAAAAACACGTCACCATCTTTGTATTCCATGCAGAGGCGGTTTCTGAAAACCTCTCTCGCTTTCGCTGCGATTGCTCGGGTGAGGTCAGCATGAGTAAACAACCAAGCGTTTTGCTTTCTAAGCAATCTGTATGAAAGACGTGAACATGATTGTCCCCGGAGACGCTGCAGGACCGATTGGGCTCTCGATTAACTTGTAGACTGAATTGATTTGATTGACTGGCACACCTCGTTCAATTATCTTAAGTGGATAGCAGGTTATGTCACT
Organism: Triplophysa tibetana; assembly: GCA_008369825.1. Lineage (NCBI taxonomy): Eukaryota > Metazoa > Chordata > Actinopteri > Cypriniformes > Nemacheilidae > Triplophysa > Triplophysa tibetana. The sequence goes on along the minus strand of CM017900.1, from coordinate 23,066,339 downwards.
CTCATCAAGGTTAGCGGTTCAAGTGCGTTTGCGGGACTAAAAAAACCTCCCGCGCACAAAAGTGCTTCCTTTTTTTATTCTGAACTTTCAACAAACAGTTTGCGCAGTTATTTACTTAGCGGTGTAATTTGCAAGGCTTCGCGTGACAGACCCTTCCTCTGAAATGTAATCACGGTTTGATGTTGCTAAAGCACCGTCCTTGAAGTCTGTTTGTTACCACTTATCTGTTCGGCACGTCATGAAAACGGATGGGTTTCGAGGATCTCGCACACTCCCCCTCAAGACCTCACTTTATCTCTAGCGAGTGTTGTAGCTCATTTCTGGAAGTCTCAGTTCGGAGGTCATTAAGCTCTTGGACAAGGACCTGATGGAGACACCCAGACTAATGAGATGTTTACTCTAACTGTGAACAGAGACACGCGCCCAGTGAGTATTTATCATACCGACCTCAGTGTCAATGAGAAAAGTTCATTTTTTGGAACATCTGGGCAGTCTTAAAGTGTAAAAAGCATTTATCTTTTCGTCTTAGTCCCACCTCATTAATATCTCTTATGACTTTGGTCATTAAAATCCTTCAGAAATCCTATAGGGGGCAGTAAAGACACAGATTTGAAGGCCCTTTTCATGGGATCTCTTTCACCCCCACCGTAATCTGAAATCTCAGAGCTGTTTTGACAGCGTTGCTCTCTTTCTTTTGGTTGCTTCTCACACACTTTATTAAATGATCCACGTCTCGGGAGAATAACCCAGCAGATTAAAAGACTTTACGTGTGTTTATCTAAAACAAAAGTCACGGATATCTTCATTAACTCGGCCAGGCTTTAGCATGAGAGCTTCGGTAAGGGCCAAATAAAATAACACCGTAAAAAAATAGGGTAATCCTTCAGGGTTTTTTGTTGGAGAAATTCATAAAGAGCACCTTGTCCAATGAAATGTACTGTAATTAAAAACAGGTTCCCTGGTCAATTAAATGTTGTTGTTTGAAGGATTAACATTGTGATTTGCTGTCAGCCTGCCCTTGTGTAAACCAGGATTATTGTTGTTGAATATGGGCTGGTTTCCCACACAGAGTTTAATACTAACCCAAGACTGAAATCAATGTTAGAATTGAACTGAAAACTGTAAACAACTCGCATTGTTTTGTCTCAAAATGCAAACAAATAATGTTTTTTGAAATGCATGATTGTAAAAACTTCTTAAATGTCCCAATTTAACTAAGGCCTAGTCCTGGCTGAATCTTATCTCTATCTGGGAAACCGCCCCTAAAACTGTGAAAATATAAAAATCCGAAAAAATATTAGGTCTGAAAAAAAAACTAAACACAAATTGGAAATTCATTTTCCATTGTAATGTTAAGTTTAATGGGAGGCACTAAAATAATTTAATGGAAATCAATAAAAACGAAATAAAAAATGTTACTGCAAAATTTAAAGTAACTGTTAAATAAAACCTGTATAGCAAACCTTAATGATGAAATAAAATGAGAAAAGCACATTAAAAATTCACTTGAAAATCAAATTTAAAATATTAAGCTACTTTTGAATGACAAAATAACTAAAACAAACACAATATATTGGGGATGCACCGATCAGCCGGATACCAAGCTCATTTACTTGTACTCGTGATGACACACCAATACCAATGACCGATACCTCACGTGACATACATAGAGCCCTATGATTTCCGCAATGCCGAAAACGCGGATAGAATCGAGGAATCCAGGCATAAAACCAGGATTTGCTGTACAACACGGAATGGCACGGAATATGGCAAATGTATTATTTCCTAACAAGAAATAACGCTGAACCGCTAACAGCTAACGGAACAACTAACGAAATATTCAGATACTGTTTAAATATGTATTCTGCTTGTTTTGCATTACTGTGTGTGAAAGTTGTGCAGATGCGTGAACTAAACCTGAACGCATTGTGCTTGTGAAGCTTTCAGAGCCAGCGTTTCACTGCACGAAGACTCAAACACATAAACAAACGCTCTTTGCGGCCTCCCGTCAAAAATAAAAGTCCAGTTGACTTGAAGAAGTTATAATACACTCACATTTTACCACACCATACACCACAGAGTATATTGTTTACTTAAGCAATCTGATGTAAATGTGCTAGTAGAATTGTGCTACTTATCATACAATTATTTAACTAAATTTAACAAAGTAGACCTAAAAACAAAAGAAGAAAAAAATGTACGGGTAAGATACTGGTTTATTAAACTAATCTTAAATTACACAGGCATGGGTTATAGGTATCGGCGAATAACAAATAAAAAAATGGTATCTCTGCATCCCTACAGATTATGTCAAGCTCTGCTTTACCAATCAGATTCTACAAAATTTACTTTAAGCTGATGTCGAAGTTTTGCTGTCAGCAAGTCTTTCCATGTGAAAAAAGAGGAGCCGCTGCTTGCATCGGAGTCTATTAAAATTTGACATTACAATTCAAAACGTATATCAGAGGCGACTTATGGTCAATGTGGCTGCAGCTTTTCATCGTTTCCTTTGTTTGACTGCGGTCAGTGACGTGATATAATCAAAGCCAGTTCAATTGTTGGACTGTAGAAGATTTAGGAAGTTTCTTTTGTAACAGCTTACAGTGAGCAGACACTGTTGAGACACATCACTGCAGGTCTGTGTTCAATCATTACAGGAGGATGTCATGTGTACTCGCTTTCTTTTCACTCTGGATTACATGCAGAACATGAGGTGTCTTTTATCAATGAAATACGTGTGTACAGATGAACAGATTTTTTAACTTGTGCTGAATCTCACCCAAGCAAACACACTGTACTGTGTATGGTTTTGTTTATTTTACTGCATGCTTTTGTTTGAGCAGAATGTTGACTGGACCATCAGGGCAGACTATAGAAACTGCAGTACATGATGTGCAATAGGTGAATGCATTAGAGCAGGAATACGGATTGAATCGGTTATGGTGAATTCAATAGCAGAAGGCACAATTGGAGCCATCTGTATAAAATTGTCAATGCTCAGTGTATAAGAAAGCATCACTTTTCCAAAAACTATATATATATATATATATATATATATATATATATATAAAATATAATATTTTATTTATATTAAAGAATCTATTAACTATTGCCTTTTTGTTTCAATTATTTTATTAAAAAATATATTTTTTGTAATTTTAATTAATTTACTGTATAAAAATTAGGGCTGTCAAACGATTAATCATGATTTATCGTATCCAGAATAAAAGTTTGGGCTACCATATTGTATTTCTGTGTACTGTGCATTTTATTTTGTATTTATAAAAACATATGCATTATTTTAAGGAAAAATATAATATTAATAAAATGTACATGTATTTATTAATATTATTGCCAATAATTTAAATTATATGTAAACATTTTCTAAATATATACATGTTGTGTACATGTATGTGTTTATAAATACTAAATTAATATGCACAGTACTCAAATATATATTATCTTAACACAGAATTTTATTCTGGATGCGATTAATCACGATTAATCGGTTGACAGCGCTTATAAAACTACAGTTTTTAACCTAAAAGCAGTATAGCAGATACTACCATAATATGCAATAGTGGTAATACAATGTTTTTTTGGGCATTTTAATAGCAAATATTCTTCTTTCGACACGTGGGGTTGAGATGTGACCCCGATGTGTTTTGACATGTTTCATGATATTCACTCATGTGCTATTATAAAAATGAATTATTGTCATACAGGTTAAGAATAACTTATGGTTGAGTTAATAATAACAGAATTTACATTATTGTCTCACCTAATGGTCCACGCACACTATTCTCCTCAACCTTTGTGTTTGTAACTCTTCTTGTTAAATTCTTGAGAACTCTGTACTTTTTCTGTTTAACCCTTTTCTCCTTGTCCTCATGTTGAAGGTGAGGCTAGTGCGCTCCAACCCGCCCAGTCCACAGTTCAAAGCTTCATTCGATGCGTCTTACCAAGTGTACAAACTCTACCAGATAGCCATTCACGAGGACCCGGCTGACAAACCCACAGAGGGCCAGGTCAGAAGGGGCTCATGGGTAGTACGGCTGTCTCCGAGTCTTTGAGCACATTTTACATGGTCTTTCACTTTTGTCAATGGTGACATCAGCTTAGATTTGGAGCGGTTTGTGTACATAAGAAGTTTGCCAAGAACTGAAACGACAGCTAGGTGAATGTGAGGTCTGGGGATCCAGGACTGAATGAACGTGATTGAGAAACCAAAACATGTTCTTTTAAATGATGGAACATCAGGTTCCTCTTCAATTGTACTGACAGGTACACCACATTACTTGCTTATACATTTAGGCGGTCTTAGTCAAATCATACCACCGACTGATGTAGATTTGTGGGGATGTGGTTACACGAGGCGTTTCAGGCAGGTCGGGGTGTGCATTCACTTTTACATAGAACGCATCTTTTGTTCCTACACTTTCATTTTTGCAACAATACGTGTCTAATACATGCATGGGCAACACTCAAAAGACATAGAAAAACACGTGATTGTGCCATATGACTTAAATAATAAAGTAGGGGTGTGCGATATGACGATATTCGATCGCGAACGATTAAAATGACTGCACGATCCACTTTAAAGCTAGAAGCAATGAATCACGGTGGCCTGTCTATTCATGAGCAACGAAAGCGAGGAAACAGTAAGTAGGCGGATGAGAGTAGGTTGGAAAAGTAAACATTAGAAAATGGAAGATGAAACGGTGTCAATAAAGTACTAAAAGGGTGTGAGAGAGAAGTTTGAAGTTAATGAGGAAAACGCTGTCATCTGGAGTGTGTGGGCGATGTTTCTACAGGTGTCTGTGTAAAATGAGGATGTTTGCAGGTGTTTGACCTCTACTTTTCTGCAGCCAACCAAAAAAAATCACTTTAGGTAGTTTGTAAGGTATCCTTGTTATATATCCATGCACTTTTTCTTATAAATTCACTTCTTTCCACAACACAGTATTTACATTTCTGCTTAATTTTGTTGCCACAGTTTATTTGTAAGGACTCAAACTGGCACTGCTCATAAGAGCACCACAGCTGAACACACATGCTATCTGCTAAACCACTCTGAATGCTTTTATGAGATGATGGTTTATTTGCAAGACAGCGAGTGACATGTCAAAACAGTATTCATCCTATATGCTCTACACCAGGGGTTCTCAAAGTTTACATTCAAAGATCCGAATCTGAATTCTCGTCAACGGTCCGGTACAATTGTTATTACAAAACTTGTTTTTAATAAACATTAAAAACAGCTTTAAATAACCAATTGACTCTATATGAAGAGTTCATTTGCAAAAACAGATAACTCTGTTTTAAAAACATTATCGTGTTTTTATAATGTTTTTATTGGGTTTTATTGTCATATCTGTATTTCACATTATCACATAATAAAAAAAACCCAACCGGCAGTTTCATTGATATTCATTTGAATGCACAATAAAAACATTGTTTTTGAACATCGAGCTGCGTCTCTTTCTCTCTTCAAATGACCCGCGGTGCGCGTCCGAAAAGTTGAACTATTTCAATCTCGATGCAGCGCCCCCTATTGGCGCACGCCTGCCGCACATCTACATTTGAAATGACGAATATGAAATAGAAAAAGACACGAAAAGTCCAAACTTTGTGAAGTGCTGCTCTACACACTGCATGATCTGTTCCCATTCATTCATCTTTGGCTTTTTCGAGGTTTTCTTGCTCTGTTGATAAGTCCATGAGGTGTTACTTGGTACCTGTATCATGCATGCATGTGTGTGCATGTGTGTTTTTGAGGTATTCCGTTTTATCGATAAGCATTTTTTATCTTGCAGATAATGCAGATTTTGACAGATTGTGATAAATCTAAGGTTACAGGTATTAGCTTTCCTGTTGCTCAGTGGTTAGAGTATGGCGCTAATAACGCCAACGTCAGGGGTTCAATCCCAGAGATTGCAGATAATTTGAAACAAATATATATAGTATCATGCACTGCAAGTCTGTCACTTTGGATAAAAGCGTCGGCCAAATGCATAAATGTATTAACAAAATTTCGTATTTTTTTTATTTTAAAGGAGTAGTTCACTGGAAAGTGAATGGGGGCACATTTTGAAGTGAACGTCTCCTTTTGAGGAAAATGCAATGCTCAATATGGCAGCTTTATTAGAAAAACAAAAAGTTTTTTTAGCATGTGTAATTCAAGTTTAAGAAGACTTTATGATCCAGCTGATGTCAGGTTGAATTGTTGGTGGAAATACATTATTTTGGTGTGATTGTGTGATTTTTAAGACGTCTTCCTCCATTCAAGTTGATAGTTCTTTGATGACTGAAATTGTTGCCTGAAGTCCTTGCAAACAAGGCCGCCAAGTTTAAAGGCTTCTCTAAAGCGACATTAATGAAATAGGACGAGCTCAGTGATTTTAAATCTGTTGTAGGACCAGTGCTTGATAAAACCACTGCGTGTCAGTATTAAGGATGTGATTTTTAGCATTTAGCGCTGTTTCACAACCCTAGTGCACTAGCCTCACCTTCAGTCTCTACGTTTCCCTTCGTGTAGTGTTCTTCATCCTCACTAGCATCACACTCCCCACCTGTCTTCCTTAACAAGATTAACAAAAAGTTATTAAAAAAATTAATTTAGCTGGCATGCATAGCATTGATGTTCACATTTTAGTTTGTATTCATGCATTTTATTCCAAAACTTTCCTTTGAATTGTAATTGTTAAAAATTAAAATTTGTGAGGCAGCTTGGGAGTGTAATTCTAGCTCTCATGATTCTACATAGTCGCTTTTAAAAATCTTGATTTCGAAAGAGTCTAAAAAACTTTATCAACCCCAAACTTTTTGTTTGGTATACACACAGGGCTGTTGACCACTCCCCTTTTCAACAATTTTTTTGCTACAATCCCTCCTTTCTCTTAGTTTACTAAAATTTTTTTTAACACTTTTACATTCGTCCTCTTTAATTGTTCGCTTTCCTCCCTTTATTCATCCTTCCATCGTTCTGAAGGTGAAGTTAGTGCCTGTCAGCTTCGAAGACCCGGACTTCCTGGCGTCCTTTGAGCAGTCGGCGGCGCTGTACGCCCGTTACCAGACGACTGTTCACGGCGACTCTCTGTGCGAGTGCGGGGAAAGTGAGGTACAGGCTGAAGCATGTCACATATTTACAGACTTTATGAAATGTCCACTATTTATTATACCCTAATATCCCATCATTAAGGTCGAATATTGTCAAACCCAACTGTTGGGTTAAACTGACCCAGAACATGGATAAAATTCACCCAAAAATGGGGTAAAACAACCCAGCGTAGGTTAATTTTACAACCCAATGGTTGGGTTTGTCCATTTTTTACCCAACGTTGAGCTAAAATAACCCAACATCATGGATTATTACTATAGGTTACTCATATGTATATAGGGGTCATATGTCAGGGCTAAAACAAATATTATTATAGTTTATTTTAGATGTCATGCAATGTATTTATACAATTTAAGGTTAACAAACACTGTATTTTCCACATACCCTGCGTGTTTGTATCTCCTCTTTGCTCCGCCTCTCTGAAACGTGCAGATATTTTACAAAGCTCATTTCTCTGATAAGCGAGGTCTGCTCTGATTGGCCAGTTAACCAGTGTGTAGTGATTGGTGGAATACTGCAAGCGTGTGACGGATATGTAACACCTCTGACCATATTTGGAACATCAGGTTCCTCTTCAATTGTACTGACAGGTACACCACATTACTTGCTTATACATTTAGGCGGTCTTAGTCAAATCATACCACCGACTGATGTAGATTTGTGGGGATGTGGTTACACGAGGCGTTTCAGGCAGGTCGGGGTGTGCATTCACTTTTACATAGAACGCATCTTTTGTTCCTACACTTTCATTTTTGCAACAATACGTGTCTAATACATGCATGGGCAACACTCAAAAGACATAGAAAAACACGTGATTGTGCCATATGACTTAAATAATAAAGTAGGGGTGTGCGATATGACGATATTCGATCGCGAACGATTAAAATGACTGCACGATCCACTTTAGCGGAATAATCGTTACATCGTCCTATATAGTGCAAGACACATTATATCCGTTGCTGTTCTGTTGAATTCTTCAACATCCTTGCGATAGATTGGGCCAAGTTAACAAGCTCGTATACGTTGCTTGTGAACTCAGTAAGATTAAGTGACGCGGTCAGTGAAGATGGAGGGAAACACGGAGGAGTTGGTCCCTAAAATAAATTCTACATAAGTAATTTTGAAATGGTTTGGGTTTTCCCCAACTGACACGGCCCAAACAACAGTTATTTGCAAACGTTGCAATGATGAGATTCGCACGTCGGATGGGAACACATCGAACCTTTTTAACCACCTCAAAAGAAAGCAACCGTAAGAGTATGCCGACAGTCAAACTATGAAGGCACCTCACGCGAGTAAATCAGGTATATACAAGGCTTAAACAAACGACTTTAATGAAAGAGGCATTTGAGAAAGGAACTCCGTATGACAGAACGAGCAAGCGCTGGAAAGATGTAACTGACGCGGTCGCATTTTACCTGACCAGATACATGATTACAATAAAGACTGTGGAAAATGACGGCTTTAAAAGACTACTCAAAGTTGTAGATCCACTTACGAAATACCCAGCTGCAAATATTTTTTTCCACGGCCATTCCACAGCTTTACTCCGAGTAGCGCAGAGAGATGCAAAATAAATAATAAATAATACCTTGATTAAAATATTCTTAAAAATATAAATGGTAGAGAGTATATTTTTATATGGGGACATTAGTTTGGCTGTATTGTAGCTCTGTAATTGGCTAAATAGTCATAAAACCAACTTGAAGAAGAACCGGGATAAAATCGTGAATCGTGATCTACCCAGAAAATATCGTGATTAGAATTTTCTTCTAGATCGCCCACCCCTATAATAAAGTATTAAACAAGCACAGATTTTCCTTAAAAGAAAATGGAAGATTTAGCTATTTTTTTCAGAAGTTTGTCAGATGCGACTCTCCCACAGGAGTAAAACGAAACATGACAATAAAGTTTATGGATATAATATGGGAATCAGTGCTATGGTTTGTTACAAGTTGTTAGTTATTTGTATCAGTTGCGTTTCTACGAATTCCCTTTTCCTTTCCTAACATTTGATGCAAATTTCTGGTCAGTTTTATTGCATGTTAGTATTGTCTTTATGATATTTAAATGAGAAATAGTAACACCATACCTGTTTCTTTTTTAGTTTTGTTTGGTGTTGATTGCTTTTTTTTTTTGGATAGAACAGTTGCTAGACCAAAGAAATTATACTGGTAGACCGAGAGGGAAAGGGCAACAGGACTTTGGAAAGAACCACAAGCAGGGACTCGAACTTAATATGTCGACACGCAGCCCACCCGGCTATTGGCGCTGACAAATACGTCTTTTAAACAGGAGATTTTGGTTTGCACATTAGGGTGAAGTCAAAGTCACAAAGGTTCAACTAAATCCGTCACCATGATGTGTACGAAGGTTAGCTGGCGTCATCAATGACCTTGTTGATGGGTTTAGTAAACCGTCGAGCGGCATATACGTTTGGCATTACTGAAGTAAATCATACAACTGGTCCATCAGCGCTTAAATCACTCTAAACGTGTAGCTCATAGTTTTGTGCATCTGTCTTCATTTGTGTCTGTAACTGTCTCCTGATATTACAGGATAAAAAGGCGCTGTAATAATTACATAGCGCATGCTAAGCTGTTTGGAGCGTTTCGCAGGTATGTTAGCATTGTCTGGATAGGCCAGTAGTTCACCTGTGTGTTTGAGAGAGAGAGAGTGAATTAAGACTGGGTGGATCTGTGGATAGAAAGTCTTTGACTTGATGTTATTTCAGTCTTAGACAGGGCTGGGCCGCGTGCACACACCCTGCTCTGTTCTGTGAAAAACTGCCAGAACTCAATTATACTGAAAAAAGCAACGTTTGCAGTCCTTGTGCTTCCGAGAAAATCTACTCAGAATTTTTCAAACTCTGTCTGGAGGAGATTTATAGTGATTACATTTTTATGACGAAAGCCTTGTTAGAAAAAGGTTAATGGATAATGAAATAGTGGTTTGATTTTAATTCAGAGGGTTTTACAGAGACATGGAGAGAATTCGATTTTTTTTAAGGTTAAGAGTACAGTTAGTTTTGTTACTAAAATATGAAGTATTTTGTTGTTGCTCAGTGGTTGGAGCGTGACGCTAGCAATGCCAAGGCCGTGGGTTGGATCCCAGGGATTGCACATACTCCGAAACAAATGTATTGTATAATGCAATGTAAGTTGCTAGATATGAAATATTCCTGGAGTAATAGTGTAGTAAATACAAGAGCACAGACCGCTCGGCACATGTTTCTAGCTAGCGTTTAGCTATATGACCCTCTCGAGTACTGTGGTTTTTACTGCCTTAAGTATGTAAAGTGTGGTCTGGTCGTGAGCGGGATGTGGACTTACTTGACATTGTAAGTCACCTGAGAGAAGCTTTTGTCCCCCTCAGGCCTGGAAACTGACCCGGCTTAGCCAACAGCAAATAAATAAATCCTCCAGCTCGTAAAGGAAGGGAATTAATAAATAATAAAAAGCTGCTGTCTCCTGTCTCCAAGATTCTTTCCTGGTGCCATAACAGGGCTTTATTTATAGTGCAGAAGGTGTGCGTGTGTTTGCGTTAGCCTGGTCTTTTCGAGCATTACAGCGAAGACAAACATTCCACGTGTGAGACGGGGGCTGTTTTTTCTCCCTTACTTCCTCTTCCCGACTGGTCACGGTTTCGCCATCTCATATAAAGTATCCCTAGTCCCACTGAATAAGACCTTCATCCATCTAAAGGCTTCTTTACGCCAACAATTAGAACGACTGTGTAAAGCTGCAGTTTTACATTTTATTTTGATTGACTGTCAATGTTTAATTATTTATCCGCCTGAATTAAAGTGTAATTGTGGTGCAGACACTGCGGTTCTCTTAAAATTTGAATTATTTTTAACTTGTCTTAAAAGGCTGTTTTTGTTTTAGCAATGCACCTGTTAATGCTGCCTAGATAGGCTGTTTAGTACATTTTGAAATGGAGTTACTTCGCTGTTGTGTTGCTGGATGTATATCGGTTAACAGGGTTCAAACTGGGCCGCGGGCGTAGCATCGGCACATAAGCTGACGAGCTCACTCTTCTGGTGTTGTGGAGCAGAATTCTGGCGTTGAAGTAACGATTGACTTATTTGTCAGTGTATACACTGATAATCACGCAAAACGGATCTATATGCAAGGTAACAACCCAACTCGCAGTCCTTCTCCCTTCGAAGCTCTGGATGATGAGATAAACTCTAGAGGGAAAACTGCAGTTGTATCTCTTAATCCGTCAGTTTAAAATGTATTTGGCAAAAGGAGCAATCAAAACAACGTGATTTTTTTCGTTTTGTTTGGTGTCCCCTTCCCGAAGGGCCCTTTGGAGGGAGATGTATTCCGTTTGGAATGCACCGCATGTCTGCGCATGCTAGTGTTTCCTTTCTGCTGCGCCTGTAGCTGCGCACTGAGTTGTCGACATGACGTGCGTCGCTGCTTCTCGTTTGTTAACAATTAACTAATTTGTTAATTTGTTAACTGTTAATGTTGTATGAAGTTTCGACAGAAAGTACTGGAAATACACAGGTCATACATACAATTCTATGGACGTTAATAAATGAAGATATTTGATATTGACACAAGGACAGGGCACATGCCTATACAGAAAGGTTATGGAGCTTTGGACAGTGCTGGCATCTACAGTAGAATGATTTTAATCAGAATTGTATTGCTCATAGCAGACGGATATCTCAAATGATATTTTACAGTTTGTCAAATAGTGAGATTATAAACTTGGTATATCCCGAATCAGTTGAGTTTGCCCTAATATTTACTTTAAACAGAATCTGATGATTTGGCATTTGACGTCATGTTTGTTTATTCTCTTCTATTGTATAACATTAGCGTGGTAATAAATAAATAATTGTTTTGTTACATACAGACATATGGAGGTAACTGAGAATAATTCTTTATTGGACTCATATAGTGGAATTCAACTAAATAAACCGTGTTAATGATAGTGTATTTACTCTTTTTAATGTAGACTAACTTTGCATAAGGTGTTTACTGGGAGAAGTTGCTTCTGTTTCACAAAAAATGTGACCAATAAAGAGATTTTACATTGTGCTTCTATATTATTAATATATATTAAATATCAGAGTGTGCCTTCGTGGTGTTAAATGATGCGTAACATGTCAGATTGATTCAATATGTAGAGTAAATTATTGTAGATAAAGAGCCATATCATCTTATTAGCCCTTAGACAGATGTAGGTTGATCTGAACACTTCATTTAATGGCCGTTCAAGGACCAATTCCCTAACGTTCGCTACGTTCTGCCTTATTTCAAATGAGCCGAGCACTAAATCCCAGCTGAGCCATCTCACTTCCCGCTCAGGTCAAAGTTCACCTCCATTTGCTTTCAAAGAAAGCCATTTTGAAATGTCGTTTTGAAGACATGAAGGACTATAGGATAGACAGATTTTCTTTTCAATTAAATTTCCTCTTGTCATCTCTGTTGTATACGTCAATAATGCAGAATCTCATCTGTTCTAGCACAAGAAGCAATGAGATTAAAATGATTGATATGTTGCTTTATTTGAATTAATTGCGCTGATCTTTGCTTTCAGGGCATGTTGACCATATTGGTTGCTTTAATAAATATAGTAAGAATGTCTTTTTTTTTAAAGGAATATTTACTTACATTTTTTTTTTAAATATGAGGTTAGGGCTGTGCAATTAATCTAATATGAATTGTAATCATGAACTTTAGCCTTCAACAATTACAAAAACAAAATAATCGAGATAAAAATGATTGTGCCGCATTCCACTTTGCATGGATCCTCTCTTTTCTTGTGGTATAAATCCACCGGATTATATACATTAATAAATTGTATCTAACCGCATATAAAGCGCACCCCTTTCACGTGGTTCAGAAAAATGTTTTTTTACACATTTACATTTACGCATTTGGCAGGCGCTATTATCCAAAGCCACTTGCATTGCATTGTACTATACATTGCTTTAAAAACTTTTTAGCCTTTAAGTTCAATAGTCTACAGTATATATATATATATCTGTGAGAAAAAATCAATATTTTGAAAAGTTGGTCCCATTTTCATCAAGATAAATCTTTCAATTATTTTGCACTTTACAAAAATAGTCCTGTGTCTACTTCAGCTAGCTTCAGAGCAGTTTGGAGCTTTGTTGCACTCCTTATGTTTCAGATTGTTTTTGTTTAATATTCCTCATTTGTGAAATGTCTAAATGTAAATGTGTGTCCGCATGAAGTCAGCAGTCAAACAGGGTCTCTGGTGCCAGGCTCCAGGAGATCAGGAAGAGGTCTAATGGGAATATGTATGTGTGTGTTAGCGGTTACCCACGGGCAGCTCTGTTCAGGGCCTGGCAGCACTAGAGAAAGCTCATGCCAGGTTTAATCCCACACCACAACCCTCTCCCATGTCCCATCTTCTCCCGTCCACTCGGTCAAACAATGGGCTTCTCTCACACAACCACTCGGAGAGGTAAACAAATCATGTCTTTTGAGTTATAAACGCATTCGAATTCATGCCTGGAGTTAAAAGTTTATTTGTAGAATAATGTTTCTTGGGTCCAGATATGTTTTGTGCTTGCAGGCATCGTGGTGTGTGTATTCATTTATTGATATTTAATTCAGACTGCAGTTTAGCTCAATCGTCGTTTCATTAGTCATGACGCTATAGATTCTGGAAACATTGTTTAGCGATGCAGCTCGATGTTGGTCCACGTCAGCAAAAGAACATGGATGTCAATGAAACCAAACGTCATGAAAACTCTTCAATGTGTTGTTAGTTCTGTAAAACCAGCACAGATGCAGAAACAAGCATGTGGAGCTTGTAACCGTCTGACTAATTCTCTCCGAGCCCAGAAAGTGAAGCCGCTCATTGGTGTTTTGTAGCATTTTAATTCACAGGAGTCTGATGTTGTCCAATTACATCCAGACTCGCTGTGTGCGCTTGCGTGTGCATGTTCAAGATGTAGGGCGCGTGCGTTTGTGCCAGTTTGTTACGTGGAGCCAAATGCAAATTAAAGCTGTGTTTTGCTTGATGTTGTAGTGAACATCTGAAGGCATCTACTCTGTTTCAAGATTCGTTATTCATTTGTGAAAGTCGAAAGAAATCTTCCACATTTAAAGACATCATCGTCTCTCTCTCTTTGTCTCTCCCACATTTGAAGCAGATTGAAAGCTGGATTGTTGACTTCGCAAAACTATTTATTAAATCTTTGAGATGAAGTGAATCACTTGCTGCATCCCAATTCGCATGCTATCCGCTCTAAATAGTCTTCGAAAGTAGAATTAGTACGTCCCAAATCGTAGTATGTTGAAAGGAGTATTTCAAGGATTCCCAGATGGTCAAATACTTCCGCTAGAAATTGGAAGTGCAGAACGACGGCACTTAACGGCTGATATTACCCACAACCCACCACGAGTAGGCGGAGTTTAGTGCCGGTCCACTGCATTATTAAAATTAAATAACCGGTGCGTTACTAAATTAATAAATATATAGCGTTAACATTACATATGAAACAAGGAATGAATAAATACTTAAATGCGAAGAAAGTGTATTTTGATGTGTGTGACACTTAATGGCCACAATGTTGTCTATGCAGCAATGACCACTTGAGTTTCCTGTCCCACACTTTTCCATATCAAAAAACAATGCATAGTTTAAGTGAAAAGTATACGCGGGCGAATTGGGATGCAGCGACTGTGATCTTGGGAAACGCTTGTAACTGGACCAGACCTTTACTTTATCTTTTAGGAAAATGTTTGCCGGGTCTTATAGCGTGCACTAGGTCGTACAGGATTTGGTGGTGTAAAATGTGCATATAAATGGAAACCAATAGAGATATAAAAAATAAAATGATACAGAAGGCCTTGTTGAATGTGCTCAATCATACCCCTGAGACAGCCCACTGACTCGGATCATGTGTTAAATGTGTCATATGTTATACGTGGATGAATTAACAGCGGTTTCTGTCTTTTTCTTTTTCCCCTCACAGTTTAAGAGGTTCCTGTGTGACTCGCCATTAGAGGTAAGTGATGACTTTGTGTTTCAAATACTTCTTGGTAGGGATGCACCGATGTATCGGCCACCAATATCAATCTGCCGATATTGGATTAATTAATTGTTTTATTAATTACTGCATGGAGGTAATGAGTTGCATGTTTGTTTAATCCAACGTTTCTCTCTTAGCAAAATAATTGAATAGCAAAAGCACAGACTTTAAGTTTATTAAAGAAATGTTAAATCAAGTATGAGGTAGTGTTGTTAATAAAATAAATATCGTATCGCAAAAATCACCTTCGAAGATTGTCATGTCGTCTTTTTATTTATTTTATTAAATTTGTATCTTAACTTGTACCTCTCTTAAAATGTTAAATGGATCCAATTCATGTTCAGTAAAATTAATTGAATACAGATAAAACTAGCTAGTTTTGTAAAGTACTATGCAATTGCCTATTATCGGTAGCGAATTCTGACGATAGTTTGTTAAAATCTGTATCGGCCAAAAAATCCTATCTCTGCTTCTTTGTGAACTTGATCAATTTCTCTGAAATGTCCAGAATAACTTTTGCAAAAAGATGTATCAATATTACGAGCAGGTTATATTCATAGAATATTGTTTGTAAACTTTTGGCAATGTAACTTGAAAAATTCACATAGGTAATCGCACGCCAATTGTAATATTTCATCAGATATTGCCCGATGGTCGATGTGGGACTGATGCTGTTTGTCTTGTTGCAGTGATAAATGTGGAATCTTGTGACCGGGTTGTTTGTTTCTCATGAAACAATGGAAAAATGTGTTGTCCAGACCAGGATCTCTGTGCTGTGGGCCACACACACAACAGTTTGTTGTGATGCGAAATTGTGCCTGACAGAACATTGCCTCTCTATCACGACCAACTGCCTTCTATAAACTTTCTCTCTTCTGCCATTCCTTTGATTTTTAGGAGCATTTTAAAGAGCATTTTTCTTGACATGCAATGACCATGTGAACAACGTGACACGTGAATTTGAGCGTCATGGTGTTCTGATCAGATAGCGGCACTGTATTGGACGACGGTATGGTCATGTTTTTTTGTGTTGGTAACACCATTTGTATAAGAAGAGTTTGTGCCATCATCTAAAGTGATGTCTGAAGTGATTGTGCTACAGAGGTTACATCATCGAATTGTTTGCGTTATGGCCTTACCTTGAGCGAGACGGCTAACCTCAGGTTGTACAATGTACTGTAAGTGACTTTGGATAAAAGTAGATCAGCTGCTTTCAGAGGCAGAACCGAGCATGCGCTCGCGGCGTATCCGTCCTCTTAAAGATGCATGAACAATAACACTGTTTGAACTCCGTCTGCAAACTCGGCAGTAAATTAAAGCGATTGTAGATTTGCCATTACCGTGTATTGGACACGTTGGCCTGGTTGTGTTTATCTGGGTGCGTGTTGTGTTATCCGCGTCACGTAATGCCCCTCCTCAAAAACAGGCCTGTGTTGCATTTTTATGTCTGTTTCTGATTGGCTTTTTTAAATGTCTTTTTATTGACCTGCAATGTCTATCCTGATGGAAAGCGCTTGTTAACAGTGGTGTGGTGTAATTAGTCAGCGGGGTTTTATAGACCTCCAACCCCCCCATGCCCCCCCCCACACACACACACAGTTTAACTTCTTCATCCTTTTTCGTTTCTCAATTCCAGTAACAGGTTTTGAAAAGCACAGTAACAATTAGCCCTCAGCTGTCCGTGCGTCGGCACCTTCAAGGCAAACACGGCACATGACCTCGTATCCAGAAGGAAACACAATGAAGTCATTAACACATTAATAAACACGGGCTAGCCCCCCCAATATAATCAAAGCTGCACATGCCTGACTTTATCGAGGACTGCGAACGCATGTGTGCTGCAGAAGGAGCCGGACGCGAGCGTGCCACGTCATGTCTTGAGTCACGGCCTTGAGAAAAATGGCAGTGGTAATTGATCGCTGCTGTTTCCACACGGGGTTAAATGAGCCGTCGTTGAACGCTGCGTGTTTCGTGCGTCTGCGTGACGAGAGGAACGGTTTCATCTTGTAATGTTATCTCTACCTCTTTGCATGTTTTAAGATGGCAATTCTTTGGCGTTTCATACTTGGTACACTGTTGACATAATGTAAATTAAGTAAAAAGAAAGAGTCACTTTTGATAAAAATACAGTTCACATTGTTGTTAAGTTGTTTACATGTTTCTTGTATTTTATGGATGTTTTCTAGCAACAGTTTTCAGTTTTTTTTACAAACAAAAAAGCTGACAGGTGTGTTTATTTGACAAACTTTTTATTATTATTTTTTTACGTTTGTTTGAAAGGGACCATGTACATTATTTTAACATTAATGTTTCCATATCATTGATTGAACCGAACTAAGCTAACAGGCTTATTTTCATACGCAGTCCCTTGGCAGGTAAACATAAATTTAAAACACACATATATATATATATACAATACACACTTGAGCAATATAATTAAAATTATTATACACATCCCGTCAGAGCAAGAAAGAAATTCAATGATAATAAATAAAAAAAGTCACAAATTTGTGCTAATTTTAAATAAGATTTTCATTTAAACAAATCAAAAGATTTGGATAATGGATCATCTCAAAGTAACGGATAATTTAAATTTAAAATGAGGTATTTCATTTCATGCTAGACTATTACTGCAGTACAAGTACTACGAAACTAAGAAAAATACCTTGAACGTTTTTTTGTATTTTCTTTGAAAGTCTTGGAGTACTGTACTGTACTACACAAGCATCTTTACTGTGTGACAGCGTTTGGTTATTGGTTTGTATGATCGGCTCTTGTTGCTACGACATGAAAAGGTCACTGTATAACCAGAAGAATGTTAACTAGCCTTTAGTCTGACAAACAGCCTGCCGTCCCCTCGACTGACAGCACACAGACGTTTAGCACGACACGAGCGGGACATACAAAGACGGACACAGAGAAACAGGGCACCATATGCTTGTGATTTGTGTCCTGCCTCTTTCATTGGCGCTGTGTGTGTGTGTGTTTGCCTTCACCGTGGCACAGGCGCAGTCATTAGGCTGTCCCACGGCGTGATCTCTGGGTCAAGGTGACGCCATTTGCCTGACTTGGGTCATGGCTACATAAACATGCCTGACAGCCACATTGAGAGTTTTACTGTGAAATCATTCCTGAAGTGAATTTGATTTGAAAGTGAGCATGTGCAGGCCATGATCAGTCCAGAGGGCAAAGAACTTGAAGTGAGCACTCTGAAGGGATCACTGCCCAATTCCAGAAACCCATTAAGATACGAGTACCCTTGGTTATTCTTGTGAGGGATTTCGTAAACGGAGGACGTTTGTTGGAATCATAGATGTGAGCGATCATAGAGTTTTCTTTGGAAAAGATGAAACCTAAAAAGGCGTTCGGAGCTGCAAAACAAGATGATGGCGTTTAAAAAAGCGCTCGTGACTTTTTTGGAAAGCATGGTTTACTCCGTAGGATTATAATGTCAGACAAACGCTGGCAGCTTCAGAAAAGAACTCAAGTGTGAACGCGTCCGAAGTCATTTTAATTCGTATAATTTTCTGTTTTTTTGTGTCTTATGGTACAAAACAAATTTGGTAAGTTAAGGAAGGAACCTTTCATGTCGATGGTGTTTTTTTGGTGTTTGAAAGAAATCTTGAAATCCCCAGATGGGTCATTGTAGCACCTCAGGTCTTAAAAGGAATCGTGGAAAGGTGCCGCCCAGAATCGCAAAATCATTAACTGCAAAATGGCTCAATAAAGTGGTGATGTACGCTTTGCTAATGGTAAGCGTAAGCGAATGCGTTCATTTCCCCGGTTCACTTTTGTTTAGAATGACCCTTCGAGTCGTGTATCCTCCGAGGGCTCATAAATACCTGCCTTACTAAAAACATCGCTCGGGAAAGAAGAAACTAGAACACGAAGCGTTGAATCGTTATGAATGAATGATGCGTGGCTGTCAGGTGGTGCTGAGCGTTTAACGTTCTTTAATCGACTCTTTGCCGCCGGAGGGTGAGTTAGTGTGACAGACGTGCCGGTCTGGTTCTGGCTGAGACGGGGCTCGCCCTGTCAGACTCATAAGACTCGCTCGGCACATGTGGCGCTAAAAGCCGGGCTGGCTCAACAAAAAAAAACATAAGGCTCTCCATTTCACCGCAAGCCCTTAATCATCACTGTTAGCCGTTCTACGAAAGCACCTTCATCTCCACCGGCTGTGTGTGCTTAAGCCTGACAGATCGCCGACCCGTCCGACATGCACGCAGAATGAAAATAACTAAAGTATACATGTGGAATGTGGTGTTCTCCGGGGGAAATGAAGGGGTTTACTGTAAAACCTCACCAGGTGCTAAAGAGAGCCGAGGATATTTAGCGTTGGAAATTTCATACGTTGAGCAAGACACTTTCTCGGGTCAGTTTGTGCGTTCCGAGTTGCGAGTCTGTGAGTTTGTGTTGGTTTTAATTTGAAGGTCAGTCGCACGGCGGCTCTGAAAGCTCTCGGGCCGAGACGCTCCCCTGGTGTCGTGATAACAAGCTGCCTTCCTGCAGGGCTAACCGGACCCAGATGGGCCGAGGGGCCCGTCGAGAGATCCCGTTTCGGCCGCGGCCGCAGCCCCCCCTCCCGCTGTGCTGTTTGAAGTCTCATTGGGGTAATCCAGCGAATAAAGCACCTCTTCCATAAGTCGCTTGATTGAAAAAAGCGAGTGTGAAGGTTCCAGAGGGATATATGATATCGGGCAGGTAACGGTTTTGGGGTTTTACTGCCACTCCGAACGGCAAACATAAATATTCATACTCGCGTGAGTCACATGAAAGAAATGGAGCTTTCATCTTCAGACACAACAGTAGTTTTGTTTTTTGGCTTCTGATTTACGTGCATGTTGGCTCACAGAGGCCCCGTCCTGCCCAGTGTTTTACTCTTGACAATCATTTTCTTCATGCAAGAGTTTTATTAAAATGCCTCTCCTCGTCTGTGCATGCCTGCAGTGAGGTCCTGCGACACACATTTGGGAATGATTAGCAGGCTACTGTACAGAAACACACATACACAAGTTTATCTTAACTTGCATTTAGGCACATTTACACTTGTACCTCTCTTAAAATGTTAAATGGATCCAATTCATGTTCAGTAAAATTAATTGAATGCAGAAAAACGAGCTAATATTGTGTAGTACTGTATGGACTTGACCAATATCGGCGTCGAATGATAGTTTTTCTTTAAGATCTGTAATATACGGTGTATGTATATATATATATATAAATATATATACTAGTTAAGATTCTACTATACAGTGTATTGCATCTCTCTTTCTGCGGTCTCTCTTGTTTGCTCTTGTTCTACATCTCTCACTCTTGCTGTGCAGCCCTCCTTCTCTTTCTTTCTTTCTTTCTTTTTTTTTTTTGTGCGCTCTTCTCTCTTTTGCCGTTTTGCTCTCTCTCTCTCACTCTATCTCTCCGTCTCTCTGTCCGTCTCTCTTTCTCTCCCCCCCTCTCTCTCTCTCTCTCCCTCTCTCTCTCACTCTCACTCTGTCTCTCTCTTTCTCTCTCTCCCTCTCTCTCCGTCCCTCTCTCTCTCTCTCTCCGTCTCTCTCTCTCCATCTCTCTCTCCCTCTCTCTCTCCATCTCTCCCTCTCTCTCTCCATCTCTCTCTCTCTCCATCTCTCCCTCCGTCTCTCTCTCTGTCTGTCTCTCCCCCTCTCTCCCCCTCACTCTCCATCTCTCCCCCTCTCTCTCCATCTCTCCCCCTCCCTCTCTATTCTCTCTCTCTCTCTTTCTCTCTCTCCGTCTCTCTACATCTCTCCGTCTCTCTACTTCTCTCCCTCTCTCTCCTTCTCGCTCTCTCTCTCTCTCTCTCTCTCTCTCTCTCCCCCCCTTCTATCTCTGTTGCTTGTAATTTGAGGGCACTTCAGTGTGAATGGTTAGATAACAGTTACACAAAATGGCATTGTGTATAATATTGCCAAAGCATTATACATAAAACAAAAGACATAAAAAAGCGACAGCAAAGGAAGTGTAATAAAATAAAAAATAAATGTATAAAGTATATAAAATCAAATTTTAAATGCTGAACGACTCTCTCTCTTTCTCTCTCCAGGCCAAGACACCTCCTGATGGTCCAGATGTTGGTTACGGTTCTTTCCATCAGCAGTACTGGTTGGATGGTAGAATAGTAGCCGTGGGGGTGTTGGACATCCTTCCCTCCTGCGTGTCGTCCGTGTACCTCTACTATCATCCTGACTTCTCCTCGCTCTCATTGGGCACTTACTCTGCTCTCAGGTGTGTGTGTGTGCAGCTCTCTTCGGTCTGGAACCACTCACTGTATGTACTGAACAATCACGTAAATAATTTTTGTTAGGGAGAATGACACATCAAACATCCTCTCGTGCTGACATGCCTCTAGTTTCAACGTGATGTGCCTCCCGGTCTTCCACACAGATGTGATGTTTTTCTCACCTGATTAGGTTACACTTTACAGAAGATCCCACATGTGAGTGTGTGTTATAGCGAGGTGTGCATGTCGAGGGGCCCGGGAGCTTCATTTCTCACAGACAGTAAAGTAAAGAGAACTTTAGAGAGTGTGAAGCCGGAGTCTGGGTTGTGTTGTGTTGTGAACAGCCGGTGTCAGGCGTGGGGTCAGTGCCTTTGTGCTGCTGCATGTCAGAATGTGACACTCTTCACTAATGCGTCTCCATGCTGAGATGGACAATGTGTGCGTGTTCGTGCGCGCGTGTGGAGAGAGCACAAATAAGTGAGATGAATGCTAATTTGACTTGCGTCAAAAGAAAATAATCGATATATTTGAAATAATGCAAAACATCCTTAATGAAAATACTGAATCATTTCAAACCTGTATGGCTTTCCTTCCTCTGCCGAACAAAAATTAAGATATTTTGAAGAATGTTGAAAACCGAACAGCAACTCTATTGTATGAATGCAAGTGAATGGGTGCCATCGCTTTTCGGTAAACAACATTTTTCAAATGATCTTCTTTTGTGTTCTGCGGAAGAAACAAAGTCAAACGGGTTTGTCATGACAAGAGTTGTTTTGGGTCTCTTTGAAGCACGTTTTCCCTCCGGATTAATTTTTTTCATCCAAACTTTCTTTTTGTATTTTCACTTTTTAAAAAAAGCCATACTATGATGTTTAAAAATGTTCATATTTACATCCTGCATAATGATTTACAAATTTTATATTTAATTTTAATATATTATATTTGTTATATTAGATGGTAGGCTGTAGTTTTTGGAAAACGATTCTTCTTCGTAATTATATATGTTTTTTTAAGGAACAATCCTAATTTCTAGTTAGTCTTGTAGTGAGACGACTTGACAAATTCATTTATTTAACCAACATCTGTTATTTTTCCATTTAAAATATTAGTTCTTGTCATACAAATCTTGATTTAATGAATTTGAACTTTTTGTGACCTAAACTTCACTATTTGTATTTTTTGTTAGCATTTCAGTGAGTTGTAAATGTGACCAACAGAAGTTACACATTGTGTCGTTTAAGAAATATGATCCAAACAATTCACGCTTTCTCTGGATGTGTGCGTGTGACATTAATATTAAGCAGGCGTCCCGTCTGTGGTGAGCGCTGGGGTATAATTGGCTTGTGTAGGGGTGTCACATCACTGAAGGGGAGATAATGGGGGCTTCAACCGCCTGCCAGAACCGAGCGGGTGGGGGCTGGGGGTCCGATCGAGACGGGGGGTGGATCTGCCCTCTCTTTCTCTCCCTATTTCTTTCTCAATCTTTTTTGTGAATGAGTTCCTCGGCCTCTTCTTATCCCTCTTTCATTCATGAAGAGCTAGGCTTTGTCACCAGGGGATGGGAACCCAGGAACCTGGCAGCGACCGCGTGACCTTCCAGCACCTCGCTGTTTGTCCACGATTCTCTTTCCTACTTTCTCTTTATCTCTCGCTCTCTCTGGCTTTATTTCACTTTCCACTCCTTTTATTCGGCCTTGGCCCCTCTCTCTCTCTTCCTCTTCTTGTCCCTTTTATTTTTGGGGGAAAACAATACAGAAAAAGCAAGAAAAAGGAGATTTATTTATGGCAAAGAAAAACAGGTTTGTGGTGGGAATAAAACGAAACTAAAGAGAGAGAGAGACATTTGATTGGCTGAAGGCTAAGGTACAAATCTCCTCTATTTTTCTTGGTAACTTGTTTTTGTTTTTCTCCTCGCTTGCCTTTTTCTCACTTCCACATAGGCATTCAAATGGTTGTTTGTGGAACAACAGTTGTTATGGTCCCTCTACAGCAAGATTTATTTCAGTTGTATGCCTCCTATTACATGTCGAATAGGCAAAATAGTTGAATTAATGGCTGTGAGTAGATTCATCTCAATATTTATTGCATCACAACATTTTTTTAACCTTTAATATGTTTGGAAATCAGAATCAAATGAAATGGTTGTATCAGGTAATTTTGTTAAATGCTTCCGTTGTTTTGTCATCATTTACAGCAGGTTTTGAGATGAGTTTTAGAATAAAAAAATGTCTTTATCACTTTATTTTATTTAAGATTATTTTATGTTTTGCAGTCTTCATCCGACAAACCTGCCTGACTTTATGTATTAAACAATTGGGATGAAATGGCATAACATATATATATATATATCACAGACTATATTAAAGGGGTCATATGACGCGACTAAAACGAATATTATGGTTTGTTTTACATGTAATGCGATGTGTATGAACGATTTAAGGTTTAAAAGCGCTGTATTTTCGACAAAGCTCATGCCTGTGATAAGCGAGGTTTGCTCTGATTGGCCAGTTCACCAGTGTGTAGTGATTGGTGGAATACTGCAAGCGTGTGAGGGTAATGTAACGCCTCTGACCATATTTGGAACACCAGGTTCCTTTTGAATTGTACTGACAGGTACACCACCTTACTTGAGTATACAATCGGGCGGTCTCAGTCAAATCAGACCACCAACTGACGTAGATTTGTGGGGATGTGGTTACACGAGCCGTTTCAGGGAGGTCTGGGTGAGCATTCACTTTTAGTTAGAACGCATCTTTTCTTCTGACAATTTCATTTTTACAATTTTACGTGTCTGATAAATGCATGAGCAACTTATAACACACCAAAGACACAAAGAACACGTGTTCGCGTCATATCACCCCTTTAAGATGATTCTTCTAAGTTTTTTAGAAATTTGTTCAACTTGGAAATGCTTTGCATCTCAGTTAAACGCTGGTGTATGTGTTTTTGTGTTTTCAGTGAGATTGCCTTCACCAAGCAGTTACAGAAGCAGTCGCCCAAACTCGCCTACTATTATCTGGGTTTCTATGTTCATTCCTGCCCCAAGATGCGCTATAAGGTACACCTCAGTGTTCCATATGAACCAAAAGAGAAATAAGTTTTTTATGCTATCCTATCTATTGTATTTATGTGATTTGGGTGCCAACAGGGAAAATTCTTGCAAAATGTTTCTTTGCTATGCATGAAAAGCAGGTCATTCTTAGCTAGATATTCTTATCCATATCTTTAAAAAAATGCATTAGCATCTATCCTCTCACTCGTAGAACTTGTAAGATATTCATTGAGCTGTAAGGATCATTGCGGTTCTTGTATTAGGTGATGAGGGGATGTTATAGGTGAAGTATGTTTGGGGAGGTATAGGGAACAGCAGTTAAAGGTGTTAATCCTCTGTACAGCTCACACCTCTCTGCTCGGTTGCTGTTGTAATCTGTTTCTCTCAATATTGCTCCCCCAAGACTCATCCTGGAGTGACCGCAGCGCCACCGTCCCGGAAACCTTGTGCAATGCGAGAATCATCTCTCTCCCTTTATCTGATCGCTCTGATGTAGATTTTGCAGAAGATGTAAAAGTTTTTTGAACACTCATTTGTTCTCCAATTTTTGCTTTTATTTGAAATCTCTCAGGATTCGTACAGCCATTAAAATCTCCGTGAACTGAAATTTGCCATCAGTTTTACTTCCATATTTCCGAGTGAAATGTAATTTTGATTGAGGAAAAAATGTGGGCGTGGCTTTCGTCTTTCTCTGCGATTTGATTGGATGTATGAAAACAGCCGTTGCGTTTCAAAAGGAACTGCCAGCAGACTGAGCTCTTGTTTACAATACCCCGTTGTCGTACGAAAAAACTTTTTTAACCAAAAACAACTTTTTTAACCATAAACAATCCGCGTTTTCGACGGAAGCAAACACAATGATACAGACGACCAAATCAGTAAGCGAGTTTTCAAACTAAAACGGGGGCTGCAGTGTTTCCAAAAGTCTCAGTTATCGGGGTTTGAAAAGTCTGGAGTAGTGTAAATGCCAGGTGCAACCGTAGCAAGAATTATGCGTTACAGAGCACTAGCATAAAAGCTGTCCGACAGTCGTAAGGGAGGAGTTAACAGCTGCTCCGCCCCAGAGCCATTGAGAGAGAGAGTCGCGTCTTTTCCGTTGACTCCATGGAACAGTGTTTTCTCCGTTTCAATATTTCCTGGAAGTAACCAGTAACACATGGAGCTGCGACTAAACAGACCAACTGAGATAAACTTCTAACCCATTTAAAGACGAAAGCCATATAATGAATAAAAAAATGAATTAAATAAATAATTTAAAGAGAAAACATAACTTCCTGGAACTATCTGAAGGCTCCATTAACCAGGTGACGCTCCAGCATTTTGGACTTGCCTTGGTAGAACTCTTTCTCTCGATGGCTGTGTTCCGCCCAAGCCGTCTAACTTATGTCATCAAAGATGAATAATAATTACAGGACGGAAGTGCATTTTCAGATTTTAATTGAAGATTATGAGGGCACACAATTTTAAAAAGAGAATAACCCACAATGATCAACTATTTACGATAAATTCAACAATATTTCGTGAAAAAATAGGCATTGTTATTTTTAATTTCACTGGGACTTTAACTTTTATCTTAATCTTTCTGGACTTATCTTTTTCTCAATTTTTTATATAATCTTTTCTGCCATTCAAGTCCAAGATCATATAACATCCCAATTTAAGTTTGGATGTATAACCGAATGGCCGTGAACCACCTTAAAATGACATGAAATGCTGAAAGCTAATACATTTGACTTGCCGTCAACCCCAGACAGCGGCTGATCTGCAGAAATCATCAGCACAATATCACAATCTCATGCTTTACAGCCTGTAAGCCTCCCGGTGCAGACAGGCCGTGGAAAATCTGGAGGTATGTTTCCAGCGTTGGCTTTCTGTTTAGTTGAGTTGAGTTTGCAGCTCGTAACACTGTTAGCTGTCGCTGCCACACCTTCTTGGCTTGTGGCTGATTTCTCGTTCAGACTGGGATTTGTAGTGGTGTTTGAGACGGCAGAGCGTAACACTAAAGATGTCCAGCGGGACTGCAGCTTGTGCAGGCGCTGCCGAGCGACTAACCTGTTGGCCGATGTTCGTCCGGGCCTAAGGAGATGTCGGGCTGCCGAACAGCTGATTTGTATACGGCGGATAGAGATGGGGAAGGAGAGAAAGAATGTAAATAAAAGTGATAGACTGGTCCAGACCAGATGTACGAGAGGGAAAAGATGTAAAAGTTATTAGCGGTTGAGGAACAAGTCAGTGCATCGCATAGTACAGCATTACCTGAAAACGTTTTCAGAGAGGTGGACACTTTTGTTTCTCTCTTAAAGGATCTACTTACAGAAATGCAAAATAATATACATAACTATGTGTATGTGTATAAATCGGTGTGTCATTACGAGTACGAGTCCATGAGCTTGGTAGCGGTGCATCTCTGCATGTTTGTGTTGTTTCTGACAAACAATATTAAAATGTAGGAAAATACATCAAATAGCGTGTTTATTTTCTTTCTTATTTTAGCATTATACATATATATATTGTGACAAGCAGAGCAGGACGAGGGCCATGAGGGAATGGGCGAGGCCTGTGACGCGCGTCAGCTGCGCGTTGCACCGGTCTCACATCATTTACTTTCGTTTTGTTGTTCGTTCATTTTATTGAAATTTGTTTTTTCAACATTCGCCGGTTCCCTGCCTCCTTCCTTGCTCTGAACATTGTTACACACACATATATATATATATATATATATATTATCCTACAGAACCTTATAAACTCAGCAAAAAAAGAACATCCCTTTTTCAGGACTGTGTATTTCAACAATAATGTTGTAAAAATCCAAATAACTTTACAGATCTTCAATGTAAAGGGTTTAAACAATGTTTTCCATGCATGTTCAATTAACCATAATCAATTAATTAAAATGCAGCTGTGGAATGGTCGTTACGACCTTAACAGCTTACAGAGAGTACGCATTTAAGGTCACCGTTCTAAAAACGCAGGACACAAAATAGACTTGACTACCGACTATGAAAAACACCCAAAGAAAGATGTCCAGGGTCCCTGCTCATCTGCGTGAACGTGCATTAGGCATGCTGCAGGGAGGCATGAGGACTGCTGATGTGGCTAGGGCAATAAATTGCCATGTCCGCACTGTGAGACGCCTTAGACAGCGCTACAGGGAGACAGGAAGGACAGCTGATCATCCTCGCAGTGGAAGACCACGTGTAACAACACCTGCACAGGATCGGTACATCCGAATATCACACCTTCGTGACAGGTACAGGATGGCCACAACAACTGCCCGAGTCACACCAGGAACACACAATCCCTCCATCAGTGCTCAGACTGTCCGCAATAGGCTGAGAGAGGCTGGACTGAGGGCTTGTAGGCCTGTTGTAAGGCAGGTCCTTACCAGAGATTACCAGCAACAACGCCGCCTATGGGCACAAACCCACCTTCGCTGGACCAGACAGGAGTGGCAAAAAGTGCTCTTCACTGATGAGTCACGGTTTTGTATCACCAGGGGTGATGGATGGATTCGTGTTTATCGTCGAAGGAATGAGCATTACACCGAGGCCTGTACCCTGGAGCGGGATCGATTTGGAGGTGGGGGGTCCGTCATGGTCTGGGGCGGTATACAACATCACCATCGGACTGAGCTTGTTGTCATTGCAGGCAATCTCAATGCCTTGCGGTACAGGGAAGACATCCTCCTCCCTCATGTGGTACCCTTTATGCATGCTCATCCGGACATGATCCTCCAGCAGGACAATGCCACCAGCCATACTGCTCGTTCTGTGCGTGAGTTTCTGCATGACAGCAATGTCAGTGTTCCGCCATGGCCAGCGAAGAGCCCGGATCTCAATCCCATTGAGCACGTCTGGGACCTGTTGGATCGCAGGGTGAGAGCTAGGGCCATTCCCCCCAGATATATCCAGGAACTTGCAAGTGCCTTGGTGGAAGAGTGGGGTAACATCTCTGTAGCGGCAGTCTCTGTAGCTCAGTGGTAAGAGCAATGCGTTAACAACGCAAGGTTGTGGGTTCGATCCCAGGGGACTGCAAATACCCATGTATAGGATAAAGTAATGTAAGTCGCTTTGGATAAAAGCGTCTGCCAAATGCCTAAATGTAAATGTAAATGTAATCTCACAGCAAGAACTGACAAATCTGGTCCAGTCCATGAGGAGGAGATGCACTGCAGTACTTCAAGCAGCTGGTGGCCACACCAGATACTGACTGGTACTTTTGATTTTGAGCCTACCTTCATTCAGGGACACATTATTCTATTTCTGTTAGTCATATGTCTGTGAAACATTTTTAGTTTATGTCTTATGGTGTTGACTCTTTTAGTGTTCATACAAATATTTACACATATTTAGTTTACTGAAAGTAAAAACAGTTGAAAGTCAGAGGACGTTTCTTTTTTTGCTGAGTTTATTTACAGAAGAACTGATTAGTGTGTCTGTGTTTAGTTTTGATTTTTTAAGAACTGAAAATATTTGATGTGTTTCTACCGACAAATGCAAGTAGTTTAAGGCTATTACAATGCATTAAACCATACATCTCTCTATACAGCGGGTTCCCTACAAGTTATTCTTGAATTTTTCTTGGTTTGTTTTGGTTGGTAATGAAGTTTGACACTTATGCAGAATCACTTAAAACACTTTTTTTTACATCTTTCTCATAAAAAATATGTAAAATGTTATTCATCCATTCTCTCATTCTCATGCTAGCATCATCATTTTTCACAGCTCATTGCTGGTCAGGATACTTTATATCTACAACAGTGTTAAGTTATCTGTTGAGCCCTCGGTTAAGAAGCCGTATGACATCATTTAGCCCCGGCTCCAACCGTCACGCATCTCTGCATTGCGGTGAGCCGGTGAGATTATTCATTCACCCGCCGTCGCCGTTTCTCTGCACTGCAGCGCCGTTTTAATCCACTCAAAACACCTTCCCCTCTCTCAGACTTTATCTGCAGTCCTGTATTCGTCTCTCTGTTTCGACATATTCTCTCCGTTCTGGCGGGTTCTGCAGAGCTGCGCTTGTGGAATACTGAATAGCGCTCGGTTGGAGTCCGGTTCACCCGTGGGTAAGCTCCCCCGGCCCGGCTCTCAGATCACTGGAGCTCATTTACCACACCGTGAGATTAGTGTGAGGTTAGAAGGTTGCCTGTTTCTCACCTACACCCAGAAGCCACTTATTAACACCGAGGCATATGGCATTATTGTGGGCGTCCCGGGACGTCTCCTTGAAATTACTCTCCGCACAGCGTGTCGTTCCAGCATGGCCTCCTTTCCTCCGTGCATCACCCGCTGTGGATCTTCAATGCCCCTGAACCCTCACGAATGAGCTGCTGACAGCCTCATAGCGCTGCTGTGTGTCTCTTTAGACAGAGAACGCTCTGTACCCCTCACCGAGTCTATTGGCAAAGCACGACCACCTCACGATGACCGCAGATCTCTCACGGTGGCTTTCACTCGTTTATGTTGAATTGAAATATTAGATGAGGCTTAAAATGATCGTGGAGTGATGCAGAGGGCTTTTAAATTGAGAAAATGTCTCCCATTCAATTTTTTTTTTGTTCTGCAGAAGTAAGTCGAACAGGTTTGGAATGACATGATGAGGAGGATTAAAAGATGGATGCCATGGTTTTTGGACCCCCAATTTCAGATGCATTAGACACCCCGGTTTCTTACTTGAGCAAATACTGCTTTTTAGGTGTAATGTATTATGAGCTTGGTGAGACCCGGACTGAAGTAAACCAAAAACAAAAACCGTGCCAGGAACTTAAACTTTCCTCTCTTTAAATTCCACTTGGCACAAAGGGCGCTGGTTGGAGGCTCTGTCGGAGGTTTTGGCACATCAGTTCCAGCCAGCATAATTTCTCTTGCCGCAGTGAATCCAGACCGCCGTCCAGTTCGAGACGTGACTTCCTGGCCCCGCCGGCTTCATTCTGTGCACCGATGGCAGTTTTGCCCTGGACTCCGCTGGGCTTTCAGTCATCTGAATGTCTCTAATGGAGTGGAATGAGTTGGGCTGTTGGGTTCTGGCACGAGATGGACCCAGAGTCCAGTTAGGATCTCCCCCTCCGCTTCCATCCACCAGGTGTTTCCCAAAGCTTCCTGCGAATTCCGAGTGTAGGCCAAAGGAAACAAGCGTCTGAGAGATGTTTTGGGGTCGTCTTTGTGTGTTTGTGTGGAGGCTGCCGGTCATCTGGAGAGGCTTTTCATGAGTCCTAAGAGCTGCTTGCCATGAGGTTAATGTGGAAACCCTCGGTGCGTCTGAGTGAGATGGACGGATAATACACACGCTGTGTTCGAGGCCAACCTGCCACCATTGGGCGTGCATGAGGTGAACGTGAAATGAATTTAGCAGGTTCTAGTCTTTTTTTAAAGAGTCGGTGGAATGGGACTTCACTATGACATCACGTCCGTCCAGCAGGGATTCACCGGATTGGTCCGATAACTGACAGATGACGAGTTAGATGTGCTAAAGCGATGCTGAAGTTAGCGACTTGAGATGATTAGCTTTTCAACGCAGGCGACCACATATCTTTGTTCGTTTTATTTAGCTTTTATTATAAAAAAAAATTCTATATGCATTTAAAAAATATTTATTTTGAATTGTTTTGTTTTATGATCGGTATTTCTGCTAAGTTTTTCCTTTGCGTCGGTGATTTCTGATAAGCGTGTATGTTAAGGGTTAATGTTAATGTCATTTTATTTATGTTGCACATTTTAGAAATGTTAATAATTTGGTTTTTGTAACTTTTTAGTGTTTAAGTTAAGTTTCCACTACAATGGTGTTTATGCACATGATCTTTGCGATCTTAGCTGGCTGAGATTACGTCATCGCCCCGTATGCATATATCCCATCGTAAAGAGAGAGTAGCATATAAGATAAGTCCAAATCTGCTGGGAGGTAATTAAATAAATCATGTGAAAAGGTTTCATCTATATTTGGTAAATTAAAGTTTGTTTACTTATTTTCGTTGGATTTTCAAGAAATCAACATTAAAAGTAAATAAGGTGAATAGTGCCGGAGTAGTGCAGAATGGAAAAAAAGATTCAGATTTTAATATTAGGTTTTTAGAAAAAGCGTTTTATTGTCTTTAATAACAAAAAATCTATCATTTAAACCCACGAAAATAAAGACTTGTGAGTTATAGTGAAAAAATAGCACTTTAAAACTGTTTTAACTCCATTATCACCCCATTTGACTCTGTGGTAGAGCCTTTAAAAGTACATGGTTGTGTAGTTTTGGAGCAGATAGTGGAGAAAACTGATGTGCATGTACTTCTGTCAGGTCTTTGGAAGTGTTTTCTACCTCCTTGTCTAGTGTTTTCAGCACGCCAAGCCACAAGACAGACTTTTGCATTAGCCCTGTTTTGTTTTTATGTAAAAAACACCTTGTAAGTTGAAAAATGCGTGCGTCAAGAGCCTTAAAATGAGCAAAAACAAATAAAACAATCATTTTTTAAAATGTTTTTGTTTTTTCTGCAATATAATATCTTTCTGGTCAAAAAAATGTCCTGTTTATTTGCTGTAGCTTGTTTTTTTCCAGAATTATTTCATGCTGTGGAAGTTGGTCTTAGTAAGTCAAGTCTTTATAAAACTGTTTTTAAGGGTGCGTTCATATTTGTGGTTTGGTTCTTTTGGTCCGGACCAAAATAAATACATTTTGTCCTATTCGCTTCACAGCTTTTAAACAGCAAACCTTAAGATGTCGAACCTAGCAGCTTATGTGTCAAGTCTCTCTCTCTCTCTCTCTCTCCCTCTCTCTCTCTC